>CM024706.1:12928905-13528905 GCA_014182895.1 Angophora floribunda | reverse complement strand
AAGCCATTTCATGATGTAGTTCAACAGTCAGTGACTTGTTCATTTATTCTTATACTAGAGGACAAATAGTTTTTTGATAAATTTGATCATTCAACAAGCCAAAAGGCCGACAAAAGTAGGGAATAGTATCGATCGCTATTGGTCCCAATGGATTCAATCATTGCACAAATTGACAAACAACTTTAGAGCGATAGATTCCCATGAGCTAGGTTATGGGAAAATCAATAAAAAAACAATTTGTTGGCTTCCTTGAAATGACATCTCAACCTTTAGAGTTGTTGTTTCTTGTTTGCTAAATAATAATTGAACACATTACTACTCAAAATATATATAATTATATTCGCAATTAAGTGTATTGGAATAGAAAAATATTAGATCTATTAACATAATAGATCTTTGGAAGAACTTGGTGCTTAAGTATAGACCAAGATATCTAAGATATATGAACAAATGAATTTATTTTCAGTTAAACCATAAACCACGGCATTATTCAAATTGTCTTATTGAAATAAGTTTCTTTATTTTATGATTGATATTGTTTTAAAATTGTCGATGCATGTGACGTCCAACATAAGTGTTTTGCCGGAATTCGATTGACAATGAAACATATTTTCTGAATTTTGTTCTTCAGCTTTTGATGAGAGGACACAGGTTCTGTGGCAACACCGAATAAGAAATAATTAAGTAGACAAGAAATAACTGCAAATTTCTTATTTTGAACTTCGAACTAAATTGCACATACAAACCATGTCGGAATTCAATCAACGGCAAAGAAGCCAACTAGTCCCAATGGATTCAATCATTACACAAATTGACAAACAACTTTAGAGCAATGGATTCTCGTGAGCTAGGTTATGGGCTCACTAATAAAAAAATAATTTGTTGGCTTCCTCGAAATGACATCCCAACCTTTAGAGTTGTTGTTTATTGTTTGCTAAATAATAATTGAACGCATTACTACTCAAAAGATATATAATTATATTCGCAATCAAGTGTATCGGAATAGAAAAATATTAGATCTATTAACATAACAGATCTTTGGAAGAACTTCGTGCTTAAGTATAGACCAAGATATCTAAGATATATAAATAAATGAATTTATTTTCAGTTAAACCATATACCACGGCATTATTTAAATTGTCTTATTGAAATAAGTTTCTTTATTTGATGGTTGATATTGTTTTAAAATTGTTGATGCGTATGACGTCCAACATAAGTGTTTTGCTAGGATTTAATTGACAATGAAACATCTTTTCCAAAAGTCGTTCTTTTGATGAGAGGAGACAGGCTCTGTGACAAAACTGAATAGGAAATATTCAGGCAGACAATAAATAACTGCAAATTTCTTATTTTGAACTTCAAACTAAATTGTACATATAAACCATGTTGGAATTCAATAAAGGGCAAGGAAGCCAATTGGTCCTAATGGATTCAATCATTGCACAAATTGACAAACAACTTTAGAGTGATGGATTCTCGTGAGCTAGGTTATGGGCTCACTAATAAAAAAAATAATATGTTGGCTTCCTTGAAATGATATCCCAACATTTAGAGTTGTTGTTTCTTGTTTGCTAAATAATAATTGAACACATTACTACTCAAAATATATATAATTATATACGCAATTAAGTGTATCGAAATAGAAAAATATTAGATCTATTAACATAACAGATCTTTGGAAGAACTTGGTGCTTAAGTATAGACCAAGATATCTAAGATATATGAACAAATGAATTTATTTTCAGTTAAACCATAAACCATGGCATTATTCAAATTGTCTTATTGAAATAAGTTTCTTTATTTTATGATTGATATTGTTTTAAAATTGTTGATGCATATGATGTCCAACATAAGTGTTTTGCCAAAATTCGATTGACAATGAAACATTTTTTCCGAAAGTCATTCTTCAGCTTTTGATGAGAGGAGACTGGTTCTATGGCAACACTGAATAGGAAATATTCAGGCAGACAATAAATAACTGTAAATTTCTTATTTTCAACTTCAAACTAAATTGTACATATAAACCATGTTGGAATTCAATAAAGGGCAATGAAGTCAATTGGTCCTAATGGATTCAATCATTGCACAAATTGACAAACAACTTTAGAGCGATGGATTCTCGTGAGCTAGGTTATGAGCTCACTAATAAAAAAATAATTCGTTGGCTTCCTTGAAATGACATCCTAACCTTTAGAGTTGTTGTTTCTTGTTTGCTAAATAATAATTGAACACATTACTACTCAAAATATATATAATTATATTCACAATTAAGTGTATCGGAATAGAAAAATATTAGATCTATTAACATAACATATCATTAGAAAAACTTGATACTTATGTATAGACCAAGATATCTAAGATATATGAACAAATGAATTTATTTTCGGTTAAACCATATACCACAATATTATTTAAATTGTCTTATTGAAATAAGTTTCTTTATTTGATGGTTGATATTGTTTTAAAATTGTCGATGCATATGACATCCAACGTAAGTGTTTTAACAGAATTTGATTGACAATGAAACATCTTTTCCGAAAGTCATTCTTCAGCTTTTGATGAGAGGAGACGGGTTCTGTAGCAACACCGAATAGGAAATGTTCAGGCAGACAAGAAATAACTGCAAATTTCTTATTTCGAACTTCGAACTAAATTGTACATACAAACCATGTTGGAATTCAATCAAGGGCAAGGAAACCAACTAGTACCAATGGATTCAATCATTGCACAAATTGACAAACAACTTTAGAGAGATGGATTCTCGTGAGCTAGGTTATGTGCTCACTAATAAAAAAATAATTTGTTGGCTTCCTTGAAAGGACATCCCAATCTTTAGAGTTGTTGTTTCTTGTTTACTAAATAATAATTGAACACATTACTACTCAAAAGATATATAATTATATTCACAATCAAGTGTATCGGAATAGAAAAATAACAGATCTATTAACATAACATATCTTTGGAAGAACTTGGCGCTTAAGTATAGACTAAGATATCTAAGATATATGAACAAACAAATTTATTTGCAGTTAAACCATATACCACGCCATTATTTAAATTGTCTTATTGAAATAAGTTTCTTTATTTGATGGTTGATATTATTTTAAAATTGTCGATGCGTTTGACGTCCAACGTAAGTGTTTTGTCAGAATTCGATTGACAATGAAACATCTTTTTCGAAAGTCATTCTTCAGCTTTTGATGAGAGGAGACGGGTTTTGTGGCAACACCGAGTAGGAAATGTTCAAGCAGACAAGAAATAACTGCAAATTTCTTATTTTCAACTTCAAACTAAATTGTACATATAAACCATGCCGGAATTCAATCAAGGGCAAAGAAGCCAACTGGTCCCAATGGATTCAATCATTGCACAAATTGACAAACAACTTTAGAGCGATGGATTCTCGTGAGCTAGGTTATGGGCTCACTAATAAAAAAATAATTTGTTGGCTTCCTTGAAATGACATTCCAACCTTTAGAGTTGTTTCTTGTTTGCCAAATAATAATTAAACACATTACTACTCAAAAGATATATAATTATATTCGCAATTAAGTGAATCGGAATAGAAAAATATTAGATCTATTAACATAACAGATCTTTGGAAGAACTTGGAGCTTAAGTATAGACCAAGACATCTAAGATATATGAACAAATGAATTTATTTTCAGTTAAACGATAAACCACGGCATTATTCAAATTGTCTTATTGAAATAAGTTTCTTTATTTGATAATTGATAATGTTTTAAAATTGTCGATGCGTATGATGTCCAAGATATGTGTTTTACCAGAATTCAATTGACAATGAAACATCTTTTTCGAAAGTCGTTCTTTAGCTTTTGATGAGAGGAGACAGGTTCTGTGGCAACACCGAATAGGAAATATTCAAGCAGACAAGAAATAACTGCAAATTTCTTATTTCGAACTTCGAACTAAATTGTAAATACAAACCATGCTGGAATTCAATCAAGGGCAAGGAAGGCAACTGGTCCCAATGGATTCAATCATTGCACAAATTGACAAACAACTTTAGAGAGATTGATTCTCATGAGCTAGGTTATGGGCTCACTAATAAAAAAATAATTTGTTGGCTTCCTTGAAATGACACCCCAAGCTTTAGAGTTGTTGTTTCTTGTTTGCTAAACAATAACGGAACACATTACTACTCAAAATATATATATTTATATTCGCAATTAAGTGTATCGGAATAAAAATATATTAGACCTGTTAACATAAAAAATCTTTGGAAGAACTTGGTGCTTAAGTATAGGCCAAGATATCTAAGATATATGAACAAATGAATTTATTTTCAGTTAAACCATATACCACAGCATTATTCAAATTGTCTTATTGAAATAAGTTTCTTTATTTGATTATTGATATTGTTTTAAAATTGTCGATGCATATGACGTCCAACATAAGTGTTTTAACAGAATTCGATTGACAATGAAACATCTTTTCCGAAGTCGTTCTTTAGCTTTTGATGAGATGAGACGGGTTTTGTGGCAACACAGAATAGGAAATGTTCAGGCAAACAAAAAATAACTGCAAATTTCTTATTTCCAACTTCGAACTAAATTGTACATACAAACCATGTTGGAATTCAATCAAGGGCAAGGAAGGCAACTGGTCCCAATGGATTCAATCATTGCACAAATTGACAAACAACTTTAGAGAGATTGATTCTCATGAGCTCGGTTATGGGCTCACTAATAAAAAAATAATTTGTTGGCTTCCTTGAAATGACACCCCAAGCTTTAGAGTTGTTATTTCTTGTTTGCTAAACAATAACGGAACACATTACTACTCAAAAAATATATATATATATTTATATTCGCAATTAAGTGTATCGGAATAAAAATATATTAGATCTGTTAACATAACAAATCTTTGGAAGAACTTGGTGCTTAAGTATAGGCCAAGATATCTAAGATATATGAACAAATGAATTTATTTTCAGTTAAACCATATACCACGGCATTATTCAAATTGTCTTATTGAAATAAGTTTCTTTATTTGATTATTGATATTGTTTTAAAATTGTCGATGCGTATGACGTCCAACATAAGTGTTTTAATAGAATTCGATTGACAATGAAACATCTTTTCCGAAGTCGTTCTTTAGCTTTTGATGAGATGAGACGGGTTCTGTGGCAACACCGAATAGGAAATGTTCAGGCAAACAAAAAATAACTGCAAATTTCTTATTTCCAACTTCGAACTAAATTGTAAATACAAACCATGCCGGAATTCAATCAATGGCAAGGAAGGCAACTGGTCCCAATGGATTCAATCATTGCACAAATTGACAAACAACTTTAGAGAGATTGATTCTCGTGAGCTAGGTTATGGGCTCACTAATAAAAAAATAATTTATTGGCTTCCTTGAAATGACACCCCAAGCTTTAGAGTTGTTGTTTCTTGTTTGCTAAATAATAACTGAACACATTACTACTCAAAATATATATATTTATATTCGTAATTAAGTGTATCGGAATAAAAATATATTAGATCTGTTAACATAACAAATCTTTGGAAGAACTTGGTGCTTAAGTATAGGCCAAGATATCTAAGATATATGAACAAATGAATTTATTTTCAGTTAAACCATATACCACGGCATTAGTCAAATTGTTTTATTGAAATAAGTTTCTTTATTTGATTATTGATATTGTTTTAAAATTGTCGATGCGTATGACGTCCAACATAAGTGTTTTAACAGAATTCGATTGACAATGAAACATCTTTTCCGAAGTCGTTCTTTAGCTTTTGATGAGATGAGACAGGTTCTGTGGCAACACCGAATAGGAAATGTTTAGGCAAACAAAAAATAACTGCAAATTTCTTATTTCCAACTTCGAACTAAATTGTAAATACAAACCATGCCGGAATTCAATCAATGGCAAGGAAGGCAACTGGTCCCAATGGATTCAATCATTGCACAAATTGACAAATAACTTTAGAGTGATGGATTCTCGTGAGCTATGTTATGGGCTCACTAATAAAAAAATAATTTGTTGGCTTCCTTGAAATGACATCCCAACCTTTAGAGTTGTTGTTTCTTGTTTCCTAATGATAATTGAACACATTACTACTCAAAATATATATATTTATATTCGCAATTAAGTGTATCGGAATAAAAATATATTAGATCTGTTAACATAACAAATCTTTGGAAGAACTTGGTGCTTAAGTATAGGCCAAGATATCTAAGATATATGAACAAATGAATTTATTTTCAGTTAAACCATATACCATGGCATTATTCAAATTGTCTTATTGAAATAAGTTTCTTTATTTGATAATTGATATTGTTTTAAAATTGTCGATGCGTATGACGTCCAACATAAGTGTTATGCCAAAATTCAATTGACAATAAAACATCTTTTCCGAAAGTCGTTCTTCAACTTTCGATGAGAGGAGACGGGTTCTGTGGCAACACCAAATAGGAAATATTCAAGCGGACAAGAAATAACTGCAAATTTCTTATTTCGAACTTCGAACTAAATTGTATGTGCAAACCATGCTAGAATTCAATCGACAGCAAAGAAGCCAACTGGTCCCAATGGATTCAATCATTGCACAAATTGACAAACAACTTTAGAGAGATGGATTCTCGTGAGCTAGGTTATGGGCTCACTAATAAAAAAATAATTTGTTGGCTTCCTTGAAATGACATCCCAACCTTTAGAGTTGTTGTTTTTTATTTGCTAAATAATAATTGAACACATTACTACTCAAAAGATATATAATTATATTCGCAATTGAGTGCATCGGAATAGAAAAATATTAGATTTATTAACATAACAGATCTTTGGAAGAACTTGGTGCTTAAGTATAGACCAAGATATCTAAGATATATGAAGAAATGAATTTATTTTTAGTTAAACCATATACCACGGCATTAGTCAAATTGTCTTATTGAAATAAGTTTCTTTATTTGATGATTGATATTGTTTTAAAATTGTCGATGCGTATGACGTCCAACATAAGTGTTTTGCCAGAATTCAATTGATAATGAAACATCTTTTTCGAAAGTCATTTTTCAGCTTTTGATGAGAGGTGACGGGTTCTGTGGCAACACCGAATAAAAAATGTTCAGGTAGACAAGAAATAACTGCAAATTTCTTATTTCGAACTTCGAGCTAAATTGTATATACAAAGCATGCCTGAATTCAATCAATGGGAAGGAAGCCAACTAGTCCCAATGGATTCAATCATTGCACAAATTGACAAACAACTTTAGAGCGATGGATTCTCGTGAGCTAGGTTATGGGCTCACTAATAAAAAAATAATTCGTTGACTTTCTTGAAATGACATCCCAACCTTTAGAGTTGTTTATTGTTTGCTAAATAATAATTGAACACATTACTACTCAAGAGATATATAATCATATTCGCAATTAAGTGTATCGGAATAGAAAAATATTAGATCTATTAACATAACAAATCTTTGGAAGAACTTGGTGCTTAAGTATAGACCAAGATATCTAAGATATATGAAGAAATGAATTTATTTTCAGTTAAACCATAAACCATGGCATTATTCAAATTGTCTTATTGAAATAAGTTTGTTTATTTGATGGTTGATGGTGTTTTAAAATTGTCGATGCGTATGACATCCAACATAAGTGTTTTGCCAGAATTCGATTGACAATGAATCATCTTTTCTGAAGTCATTCTTAAGCTTTTGATGGGAGGAGACAGGTTTTGTGGCAACACCGAATAGGAAATATTCAGGCAGACAAGAAATAACTGCAAATTTCTTATTTCGAACTTCGAACTAAATTGTACATACAAACCATGCTGAAATTCAATCAACGGCAAAGCTTGAATACAATCACTTCCACAACAATGCAAATTCATGAACTATGTTGGAATTTAATTGATGACCAAGCTTGAGAACATTCAAAGATGTAACACCATAATTGAATAGACAGCACAACACCCATGATAAAGATGCACACCAAAATTGAATCGACAATGAAGTAACGGGATGGAAATATGCGTCGGAATTTAATAGACGGCTATGGACACCCGAATTTTTGATTATTTTGTTTTAAATGGTTATTTATTTTGCATATATAAATATATATTAATTTCTAGAAAAAAATTTTGAAAAAAAAATTTCTAGTGGGTTGGCTCAGCCTTGCCCACACCCTTTCTTTCCTAGCCTTTTTCTTCATTTTGGTCCAGCCCCTTTCCCCTCTATTTTAGTCCGGCCCATCTCCCTCTTTCATTCTTCCAAGGCCTAGACCGTCTTCCTTTTCTTTTCTCCGGGGCCAGGCTCCATCCTTTTTCTCAGTGGTCTCCCTCACTAATGCGGGGACACCAACGATAACACAGGCACATACGCACAGAAAAGGCAACAACGCTCAGAGGAACGCAGAAGACGGGGACACACGCAGATAAAAAAAAAGGACACCGCAGGCATAGAGGGGGAGAAGGAGAGCGACGCACAGTGATCCGAAAAAGAAGCCAACAGCAATGCTCGACGACATCGCTTGTCCGGCGACCCCCCTCCCACGGCGGTGAGGATTTTCAAAGAAAGACGAGAGGAGTGCGGCGGCGAGCAACAACATGTCGAGGGACGGGGAATAGAAAACCGAGGACCCCATTCAGACGCGACCCCTCTGACAATGGTGACGTTGGCCGTGCGACGCCAGCAAGGGAATCTTCCCTTACTGCGCTGTCACGCGGCGTGAAAGGGTGGAGACGAAAATTGACGAGGAGGAGCAGATCTGAGGAAGAGAAACCAAGAAAAAAAAAACAAAAAGAAAACACAGAAGGCAGAGGAGAGAGTTAGAGAGTTCAGGTGAGGGGGAGAGCTCGAAGTGCTGACCATAGAAGGATTCTGGCGAGGGAGAGAGCTTGAGTGACTGAGCAGAGGAGGAATAAAAAAAAAATGCAGAAACGGAAAGGAAGAAAAATGGTTGCTGGCTAGACGGATCCGAGAGCGAGAAGGGTAGAGAGGGTATCTTCTTCCCATTTTCTAGGTTTTCTGGGGAGGATTTTGAGCTGGGACCGAAGAAAAAAAACGTAGAAAAAAGGAAAAAGAAAGAAGAACACAGGAGAAGAACAGAGTCTGTTTTTGCTGGTTTTGGAGGAGAAAAATGCAGAGATGGAGGTTGGTTTTTGGGTTTTTGGAAGAGGATGAAGGGCTGTTTTATGGGTTTTAGAGAAAAAAAGAGAGCAAGAAAATCAGAAAAAGAAAAAAAGGAGAAAGATCAGAACACAGAAAAACACAGAAAAATTGAAGGGAAACACAAAGGAAATGAAAACCGAAGGGGAAGGCAGGAGGAAAAACGGGCAGCAAGGAAAAGAGAGGGAGAGGTAGCCATTGTTCTTGGATTTCGACGCCAATCGTTGCCTCTTGCTGATCTTTTCTGTACAACGTCAAAAGCTCATTGAAGCCAGCTTCGACTGGTTTATGTTGGATATATTATTAATATAATCCAAATAATATGTTCATATACAAGCACAATAGGTAAAAGAATGGTTATTTGGGCACATATGGGCTAGAGCCCAATAACTTGCATATATATATAAACTCTAGGGTTTCCCTACGCTGGAGGTAACATTATTGAGCTTTCCAAACTTGACGTCTCTTGGTGTAATACTTCAAGTAACCAAAAAGACTTTCTTCTCTCTCAAACCTATAATATCCAACATTCTTGAAGTATTAGATTCTTGTGTCGAATTTGAGTGAGTAAGGTGTCTTCTTGAAGATTTCATCAAGACGAATTCAAAGGTATAATTTACTTTCGATTTCAACGGTGGTAATGGGCATGATCTGAGTTTGAAGTTTCGGGTGACCGAAATCTTTGATTCAAAAACCCAAAAATTATAGCCAATTTAGAGGGTGAAACCACTTGGGCTTTGTTCTACTCGTTGATACGAATGTTTTGAGTGGTCATTCGCATCAATCGAAGGTCGGACGGAGAAGTTACGACACCCGGAAGTTTCCATTGAAATTTTCCATCAAATTTCCAGCAAATTTCCAGCGAATTTCGGCGAAAGGGGCAGTCCATCTTAAGTTTTTGGGCACTCAAAATCTGTTTTTGGGGTTTGTTTTGGCAAGGGATTTGATCAAGGTTAAGAGAGTTATTTGACTTTGTGGTTCCGAAGACTTCAAGGTGCACTCTTTCTAACAGTTTGCTCTGATTATAATGGCAAAACGTAGTTCCTATGATATTCTAAAGTTGCAATCTTTTGATGTTACTGAGTTTCATGGATGGAAATTACATGTTCAATTTGGCATGAAAGAATGTGAGATATTCTATACTATATTAAGTAATTTTGCATCTACCATTGAAGATGTGGATGAATATCAATGGAACAAAGATGAAGATTTCTGTAGAGATTACTTGTTGAACTCCCTAAATCTTAATCTGGCTATGACCTATAGTGAATATAAGACGGCGAAAGAGATATGGGATCACTTGAATGCTCAGTTCCAAAAACAAGAAGGGCTCTCTAAAACTCTATTAGTGGAGAAATTTTTTGACTTTAAATTCACTATAAATTCAAGCATTACCTCTCAGTTAGTTGAATTTGAGAATATGAGAAACAAGCTAAAAGATGATAACTCTGATATATCCGATAATCTCTTTGTTGGTCTTGTATTGAGCAAGCTACCAACTGAATGGAGTTCTTTCAAGACCGAAATGCGCAGACTGAAGGTACATATGGGACTGGACGAATTAAAGAGGTATATTCACATTAAGGATCACAACATTACTAGAAAAAGTTTAGAACAAGTAGGACAACAACAGTCAGTTGCCAACTTAGTTTCACACTCCAATAAACTTCAGAAAATGTTCAAGTCACCAAAAGGTGAATCCTCTTTACAGTTAGAGGCCAAAAAGACTATCTCCAAAAGGAAGAAGAAGGGCTAGTGCCATAACTGTGGAAAGTGGGGTCACTAGGCAGCAGAGTGTAAGTTACCAAAGAAGCCAAAGGATGATGACACACCACAAAATAAGGCTAATACGCTAATTAATGAATCCGAGCCTCGGGCTTTTGTTGGAATGATGAAGAATGGAAAGGCATGTGTCTCTTCTGAGTAGTGGTTGGACAGTGGCGCTACTTGTCATGTTACAAATGAGAAGAACTTACTCACTGAGGTCACAAAAGTGAAAGACATTGTGGAAAATTGCAATGGTGGTGAGGCAGATGTGACTCATGCTGGAACTGCAAACTTGGTGCTTTCCTCAGGTAAATTACTAACTCTGAAACATGTTAGAATAGTACATTTACTTAAAAAGAATTTGATATCTATGAGTTTACTTAATAAAGCTGGTATGTCTTTTTCAATTATGAATGATAGAGTAACTTTATCTGTTAACTCATGTTATTTTCGTTGTGCATTGATGGTTGATGGTATGTATAGGTTGAGTTTAAATACTGATAGCATGAACCATGTGAATTCTACTTTGATTGATCCAAAGTTGCTACATAATAGACTTGGACATGTGAATTACAAGAAAATACAACATCTGGCTAGAACTCACAACATTCCATTAGATACTTCTATTCGATTTGACAAATGTGAAGTGTGTGCACAGGCTAAGATCACTAGAAAACCCTTTAAATTGGTTTCTAAAAGCACACAACTTCTTGAGCTAATACATTCTGAGATTTGTGACTTTAGAAATTACATTACTAGAGGTGGTTGGAAGTATCTATTAACATTCACAGACAATCTTTCTAGATATTGTCATGTCTATTTGTTGAAATCAAAAGATGAGGTTTTTGAAAAGTTTAAGATTTTCAAGTCTGGAGTAGAAAATCAACTCAACTTGAAAATTAAGAGGTTTAGGAGTGATAGAGGAGGAGAATATACAATGATAAGGTTCAAGGAATTTTGTGCTTCAGAAGGTATAATACTTGAAACCACTGCTCCTTTTTCACCCCAATCAAATGGTATTGCCGAGCGTAAAAATAGAACGTTAACTGAAATGTTAAATTCTATGTTACTTACAGCTGGCATGCCTTCCTCCTATTGGGGAGAAGCAATTTTAATTGCTAATCACATCTTGAATAGGTTGCCACACTCTAAGTTGTCTATGACACCTTATGAGATATGGCATAAGCGTCCTTGTAGTTATGATACTCTTAAGACTTAGGGCTATATTGCTTATGTAAGCATACAAGATCCTAAGAGATCTAAGGTGGGACCTAGAACCATTACTTGTGTATATCTAGGTAGTGCAGAAGATAATGCTGCAAATAGGTTTTTAGATCTATCTACTAACACAGTGATAGAATCTAGAGATGCAGTATTATTCGAAAACAAGTTTCTCAGAGATCAAGGCTTGAATGTTTCTAGATCTACATATATGATTTCGGAATCTCTTGTAGAATCTGAAGTAGGCCCTTCTGACACTAATTCCACACAGCTGGCTGTTGAACAATTTCCAGTCAGAGTATCTACAAGAGAAAGAGTTTCCAAAAGTTTTGGTGAGGACTTTGTTACTTACCATCTTGAGGATGATACATTCTTCTATCGGGAAGCAATGGGATCTAGAGAATCTTTATTGTGGATAGAAGCCATAGATGATGAAATGAGCTCTCTGTTGCAGAACCACACTTGGCAGCTAGTAAATTTGCCAAAAGGGGCTAAGACTATAGGCTGTAAATGGATATTGAAAAAGAAATTGAATAGTGATGGATCAATAGCCAAATACAAAGCACGTTTAGTAGCTAAAGGTTATAAACAATAGAGTGGAATAGATTATTTTGATGTCTATTCACCTGTGTGTCATCTATCAACTATAAGAATTCTTCTTGCTTTGGCATCTATTGAACACTTTGTAGTGCATCAAATGGATGTAAAAACAGCTTTATTAAATGGGGAGTTAAATGAGGAAATTTACATGGAACAACCGGAAGGATATGTTATGAAAGGTCTTGAGGACAAAGTTTGTAAATTGAACAAATCCTTGTATGGTCTTAAGTAAGCACCTAAAATGTGGTATCTTAAATTTGACAAAGTGGTAAAGAGTTATGGCTTTCAGTCTAGTTATTCAGATCAATGCATTTACCATCGTTTTATGTCAAATAAGATAGTCATCATTTGCTTGTATGCTGATGACATGTTAACTCTTGGTTCCAATCATTCTGTAGTGAGTGACATGAAAACTACTTTAGCTAGAGAATTTGACATGAAAGATCTTGGTATTGCTAATACCATTCTTGGTATGAAAGTAAGCTTTAAACGGCAAGTCATCTCCCTTAGCCAGACTCATTATATTGAGCAACTACTTTCTACTTGGGGATATGATAAGTGTAAATCGAGTGAGACACCATATGATTATAATAACAGACTGAGTCCTAATGAAGGAACTAGCGTGGATCGGTTAAAGTACTCGAAATTGATTGGTAGTCTCATGTATGCTATGAGTTGCACTAGACCTGACATAGCTTTTACAGTTGGCATGCTGAGTCGTTTCACTAGTAATCCTAGTAAAGAGTATTGGAATGCCCTCAATAAGCTAATGCAATACCTTAAAGGTACTAAAGATTATGCTCTCTATTATTTTGGTTATCCTCCAACTGTGGATGGATATTCTGATGCCTCATGGTGTTCAGATATTAGAAATAGTAAGTCCACTAGTGGATATATATTCACTTTGGGTGGAGCTTCTATTACTTGGAAATCCAAACGACAGACTTGTATTGCATTGTCGTCTATGAAATCAGAAATTTTTGCATTAGCGTCAGCCGGTGAAGAGGTCGAGTGGATAAAGAATCTGATTATGGATATTCCTTTGACTCGGCTAAAGATTAATTCTTTGAGTCTATTTTGTGATAATCAAGCAACTGTCCAAGTCATCAAGAACGCTCTCTTTAATTTAAAGTGAAGACATGTGAGACTGCGACATGCGTTGTTGAATTATCTGAGAGAACAAGGGGTTATCACCTTGATCGATATGAGATCGAAAGATAACATAGCCGATACTCTCACTAAAGGTATGCCTAAAGATCGATTATTCAAAACAGTAGGGGAAATGGGGTTAAAGACTATATAGGCAAGTCTTAATTACCATTTACTTACCTTTTAATTGTGTGTTTTGAGTTATCGAATCTTCCTTTATTGGCCACAATGATAAGCATAGTTTATATGTTTCATCGATGTTCACAGTTGCTGATTAATTTGAAAAGGGTGAGTTGTCTCATTCCAAACTTGATGAAGATGACTTTAACATAATTCAAAGGTTCTATTAGGAAAGATTGTGTCATTCCAAACTTGATGATACAATTCAACTAAGTTGGACTATCCTTTTGACTAAATGATCTCGTTCCAGACTTGATGCTAGATTATTTGACTTTAAGGAATCAGTAACTGTGACTGTGACGTCCTGAAATTCGAGCCCTTTGAGAGACGAGTGAATGTGAATTTCGCCAATGCATTGTTGGTTGATTTCGCTCGAACCCAATCATTTCCGAGATACTGACCTTGAGGGGAAAGGCTACTGAGGACAGAACTCGTGCGACTAAAGAACTTGACCTGGGAAAACGCCTCAACCGTGAGACTTGCGTAAGGACGATCCTGTAGTCATGCAGGCCGGTTTCAGGGACAAATAGAAGTCGATTCGCGGACATAAATAATGGGACGACGGGTGATTCCGTCTACTGTTATTGAACCCGCGAATGGCCCTATTTCAATCCTTGATAATCGTGTACTTTGAAATAAGAATCTATCCTTCGTAATTTCATGTCGTCAATGACGTCCATGTGTCGAGAAGTCTTGAACGTGGTTTGGCACGAGTCGATTACACGTGAATCCTCGAAGCCGCCTATCAGTCTGAATTATACCAAAATGACATTTATGCGAAATTGACAAGGCATGAAAATCCAAGATTTGACTTTGAATTTTCGGGAATGTCCGGGATGGACTTTTGGACAATGCTTCCTTGACAGTCGACAGTGTCGGTTGAGCTGAGTTTTGGGAAATGGATTTTTGTACTAAGGAATTGAGCCTACGAGGACGTGGGTCGGGCAAGAATAGTGTGGGCCACACGCCCAAGGTGGGATAATCACCGTGGAAGACCGAGACAAACAAACGAGCCCGGTGTCTAAACCTGAGTCGATTCGAGCCCGACAAATTCCCGAGCACGTTCCTATTCATTTTCCAGCCCGTTTCTTAGGCCCACCTTTTACTTTTAGCCCAAGGGCATATTGGGAAATGTGCAAGGTGGAAATGACCAAAATGCCCTTGGATATTTTGAAGAAAAGTCAAAAGGAAGAGAGAGAAGATGATGTCACTTGCTTGGGGAATTGGAGAAGGCATTTAATGCCCTTAATGAAGCTTGATTGAAGCCCTCAATGCTCTCTCTCTCCTCCTCCTTCAGCCTTCACAAATCGCAGCCCTCTCTCCCATTAGGGGTGAGCATCGGTCCAGGGTTGACCCTGGACCGGCCCAACCCTGCCGGTCCTGGTCCGGTTCCCAAGGGGACTGGGTCGGTCCTTGGTCCTAAGATTCTTGGACCAGTACTGTGTGGGTTGGTCCTCGGTCCTAGGAGTTTCGGGTTGGTCCAACCCGGACCAACCCTGGCCTTAAATATTATATTATATTATATATATTTTTATTTATTCTAAATAGTAAACCCTAATTCAAATAGCATCCTCATCCATTACTCTTTCTCCATTCTTTCTACTTTATCCTCTTAGTATTTAATTTGCCAAGTAAAATCGAAAGAAACAACTTCACTCATGAGCAATTTTTTTTCTTCTCCTCTTTCTCTTTTATTTTCTTTTTCTTCCTCCTAATCTACTGTCGCCTTATCGTTGCCTGCCGACCACCGTTGCTAATGCTGACAAGTGGCTAGGCGAGGTCTAGCGAGCTCGGCGGAGCCTTGCCAGGCTAGGGTGAGGTCTGGTGAGCTTGCAAAAGGCTTGCTTGGCCACCGTGGGAATCGGCCTTGCAGATTTGGGGGAGGCCAAGCCTCGCCAGTGGCTAGGTGAGCCACGCTTGGCCACTGACGAGGGTTAACCTCGCCCAAGCAGCGTGAGGTTGGCCTCGCCCTAGCCTAGTAAGGCTCTGACGAGCTTGCCGAACCTCACCTAGTTGGATGTTGGCCACCATCAGTGCTAGTGACTTGCCACGAGAGGAGGAAGGAGTAAAGAAAAGGAAAAAGAAAAAAGACAAAAAATAAGAAAAATGTAATAAAAGTATTAAAAAATTGAAAGAAACCAAAAAAAATTAAGAATGTTGAGTAGTTTTACCAAACGCATTTCTATTTCGAGAATAAAAATTTTGAACAATTATCAAACGTCTTCGAATACTTATAAATTGTTCCTAGGAACAAAATAAAAAAGAATCATTTTTTAGCAGAATTTATTTTCGGGCACAAAATCATTATCATGCGCACCTATGTGGTGTTTTGGGAGCACCTAAAAGATTCTAAGTTTGCGCACGCTACAATTATTCTATCGCTTCAATTTGGTTGATCAGCTGGGTTCATTTATGAGCTCTCGTTAAGAATGCCATTTACTTTTATTTTAGAGATATGCGCCACTAACAAAAATGTTGGATCATTGACACGGTATTTGAAACATTAGTTTTTTTTTTTGGTCAAAATTAGAGACATCTGTTTAAGAGGCAAATAAAATTCACTAAAAAATAAAAGAAATTTTTTTGGTCGAGATATATCAAGAAGGTAATTAACAAAATAAATAAACGTTAGAAATTAACTGACATAAAAGTTGATAATGCAATGCAACTTAATCGATAAAAAATTAATAAATATTCTAATTAAAATTGATTATTTTAAAAATAGATAAATGTATTCAAATAGATAAATATTCCAGGGAACCCGGACCGGACCACCTGAAAAATAGGGTCGGGAACCGGTTCCCAGTTAAACCGGTTTGGGTATAGGTTTCGGTTTTTGGGAACTGGTTGAAACCGGTCCGGGAACAGGGTCCAAGCAAAGACCCACCCAGAACCGAACTGATTTTGGAACCAGTTTTTACCTAGTTAAAAAAAAATCGTCTCTCTGTATAATGCTTTTGAGTCTCTTTGTCTTCAAAGAAATGTTAATAAAAGAAAGATTTTCTCTGAATCAAGTTAAGAGAGAATTGTTTTGAAAGAATTATTAAAAAGAATTGTTCTCATGAATTATTTTTATTTTTAGTGATTCAATTTTCAACTATTACTATAGTCGCAGGACAAATGCTATAATTATTGTAGCACTAATTCTCAGTCCAACTCAAGAAAGATGTCATCTTAATAAGAGCTCCGTCACATATACATAAGTAAGCACATTAGGTTATATTAGAAGTATTTGTGGGAATGAAACTAATATTATATCATTTGTTGCTAATGCTTATGCATTCTTAGGATTTTTGCTTTGTCTTATAATGTTAAAAGAATTACGTTGTAGTTTTTCGCTAATTAATGTAAAATTCGAAACCGTATAGAATATTGAATGGTTGCAAAACAGGTTCCAATGAAAACAGGGTCAACCCTGTTTTCGGACCAGAAAAATAGGGTCCAATAAAAACAGGGTAGGGTACAGGGTCCAGAAAAGAGGAACCGATTATAATAGGGTCGGGTATAGGGTCCAGGTCTAAACCCTACCCACCCTGGACCCGATCACTCCTAACGTCGGGTTAGCTTTTGTAAACTTTGAGGCGATGCAATTTTCATAATGTGTCGGCTTTCAAGGAGTGGCTTTCATAGGCTCACTAGTAAGACAAACTTTGCTGGCTTCCTCAAAATGGCGTCCCAGATTTCTGAGTAGTTGACTTTTTGCTAAGTAATAATTTAACACATAACTACTCGAAAGATATACAATTAGATGTATAATGTAAGTATATCATAGCTAAGCGATATTATATATCTTGATTAGCTTCATGTATGCAAACTCTTATATGGAAAATTTGTGATCGATGAACGATGTATCTCGACATTCATGGAGCGGGCACTAATCAATTAATTAAAGAAAGATGCTATGAAATCTATGGTGGCACCATGTGCATCAATATCGTAGGTTTAATGGTCAAAGATTTTGGGTACCGAATATAATAATCCCTCTTTAATCAAGAGTCCCTTCTGTGTTCTCTTCGAGTCTTTATTGTGAAGTGTCTTTTAAAATTTCATTAAGTGCGTGCATGTTTTCAGCTTGGATTTACTCCACCTTGAGTAACGTCGTTGATGACATGTCATTGGAACAACAAACTTACGAGAAATGGTGGACCTAGAAAATTGTGTGTATAGAGAGACGCAATATTGGTCTACTAAAAATTTAACATATGCGAGTGTTCACTAGAGATTAAATTAATAGTATTTGAACCGTGTTATAATAGCATTTGATTTGCTTGATGATATAACCAAAGACATATCATACTAAGGATCATCACACTTTTTTTTGGGTGAATTCAAATGGTTTTATGCCAAAAATAGTCAAGGATTTTTATTCAAAGCACTCTTCATGAAAAATATGGCTCTTGGTAGGAATCATAAATTGAGTAGTTTCGGTGATATGGACAATTTACCAGAATACAAAATATTGTATATATATTAGTGCATTCATCCTTATAGTTAAATGTTATTCTTAACCAAAAGGATAGTGATACAAATAGTTTCGAAACTTTGGCCCAACGTGTAATTTAGTCCTTGAACTTTTAATTTGTTCAAAATTATCAATGAATTTTAGTCCAATGTGCAATTTGGTTTTTAAACTTTTAATTTGTTCGATGTAATTGCTGAACTTTTAGTATATGTTTAATATAGTTTTTGAACTGTATGAAAATGTTCAATGAAGTTCCTAGTCTTGAATTAATTGAAAAGGATTACATTGAACATTTTCATTTATTTCAGGGACTAAATTAGACATGTACCAAAAGTTGAGAAACTACATTGAACAAATTAAAAATTTAGGGATCACATCGGATATTGAACTTAAGTTCAAAGATCGCATTGAACAAATTAAAAGTTCAAGGACCAAATCACACTTGAGCCAAAGTTCGTGAACCGTTAATTTAATAGTTATGACAATCGTCAAACCTAATCGAAGATAGGGTGGCCTGTTGGCCCTTGGCCCACTCATAAGTTGGCAGTTTCGACTAGACCCAACAAGCAAGCCTAGGACAAAAAACTCTGAGCCCGAGTTTTATTGATAACAATGAATGAAAGAAGCCTAAGTTTCTAATGTACGAGTGAAAAATTATATAAAGATCTCAGGGAATGTAGTGAAATCAATAATACAAAGCCCTAAAAGTTAATTTTCATTTATTTGTTATTTTTTAGCTGAAAAGTAAAAAAATGAAAGTGCGGCCTGGTGGGCTTGCATAGAGGTTCAGGCTCGAGCCCACTCAGGCTTGCCTATAAAGCAGGTCTACAGTCCGGCTTTGAATGGGGCTACAAATTTTACCATGTTGGTGATTTAAGTAATTAACTAATTATTACTAGACCTATCAAACGGATGGATTGTGTCGGGTCGGGTTTGGGTTGGGTTATTAATGATCTGACCCAAATTGACCAATTTATCGTAATGCATAATTATTAACCCATACAATCCGACCCATTTCTAACTCATACCCGACCCATTTAATTAAACTAAAAAAACTTATTTCTTATATATATATATATATATATATATATATATATTAAAAGTAATATTGCTAAACCACTTTTATGCAATACGAATTTAGTGGACAATTTTTTAATATTTATTTAAATCTAAGCCTTCGTATGTTTCTTGGAAAATATTTTCCAATAAGCATTCTTTCATGAAAATCACAATATTTTTTTTTACCTAAAATCTGAAAAAAATTAAAAAATATTTTTCGCTGTTCGGTATAAAAATTTGATTAAATTTTCCTTAGTGAGTCCTTTTAATATTTATTTTTAAAAAATCGGATTTATTATTTTTTAATTTATAATTTTTCTTTTTCTAAAAATATCATTTTTATTTTTTTCTTTTTCTCTTTTCTTTCCTTCTTTCTTTTTCAACCTTCCTTATCTCGACCAAAAAAAAATAAAAAACCTTACTTATCAGCTCATTTGCTGCTGTTCTTAGCTCATCTGCTCCTCCACCTCAGAACAATTTCCTGATTCTCCGCGAAAAACTTCGCAAGCTTAAACAAAAGCAAAATGAATCTCTTACTCCTATAGGATCGCCATCGGTACACTTGAACACCTTCCCGGTGATCATCCTCGCAGGAATCCACCTACTACCATGACCATTTTCAATCCACTCGAGAACTTTCTTCGACAACAAATTCCTTCAATTGATGTTATCAAACCATCCATAGCCGGCCAGATTGAAACTTCGTCTGAATTCGATTCTGATATCCTTATCGAATCATCTTCTTCGGAAGAAACCTTGTTTATGGCAGATAGTGTCAAAGATGAAGAAATATTTTCTGAACCTGAAATACACCAGCAGGATCAACCTGATGTAACCCAGACTTTCACAGCCTCATCTTCCAAGGTTTACTTCACCTTAGATGACATTGTGTATCATAAGTGGCCTAACAGACTTCAAGAATTCCATGCCTGGCTCACCACCAGACATATATTTGAACCCAGCACCTATGATATTCTCCTGGAATTTACCAGTCGTTTTACAGGAGCACTTAAAGATCGGTGGCATACTGCCTCCGAACAGGACCAGATGTACTTCCTAACTCAGCCTCTGGATAATGCCATCCAGATTATCCACATGTATTTCACTGGCAAACCTGAATACTCCAAAGAACTCAAAAGGAAAGAGTTATTCAACCGAAAATGTTGCTCATTAAGGCGCAAAGACCTCGACCGACACTTTCAAGCTATGCTCAAGTTATATTTATTTACTTGGTGCAGATTAGAACCTCAAGCCTATTTTCTTGGCATCCATCCCAAGAGAACTGAGTCAAGCTGCAGAAAAAATCCTTCAACAACGACAAAAAAGCCTCACAGAAGCCACTCTTGGTGAAATCCAGCAGGCCGTTCATATCGCCATAGAAGAACTTTGCCTCCGCAAAGAAGCCTTCCGAAGCTTCCTCAAAGAAAATAGACATCTTGACAAAGCGTGCTTCAAACCAGGCTTGAAGATCAAATGTCCTAAGGATTGCACCGATCCTTCCTGAACAGGCTGCAAAAAAAAAAGACACTTTAAAAAGTTTTCCTTCAAAAAGACACGCAAAGGGAAAAGCAAAGGTAAATGGAAGTTTCTGTGTAAAAGCCATCAACGCTCCTCCAAGAAGCGAAGCAAGGATAGATGTTATGTTTGCAATAAGAAAGGACATTTTGCCAAAAATTGTCCAAAGGCAAAGAGTCGTGGAAGCCATCTGATTGATAAAATCGCTAAGAGCACTAGCATTCAGCTTGATGACTCTGACATCGAGTCTGTCTTCTCTTTAGACGACCAACCATCAGAAAACACTCTCTGTGCTATTCAAACATATAGCTCAGACTCAGCCTCAGATTCTAAAAATGATGTGTTCACCTTCTTCCCTGACACTCCTGATCACATCCACATCACTGAACCAGTACACCATTCATACATTCCCATTCACATTTTCCTGTCTAAATATCACAAACCAATCCCTTTGGTGGCATTCATTGATACTGGAACAAGTTCTTCCATCCTAGATATTAAGATTCTCCCAGAAGAATTTTGGAAACCCTACACCAGGTATTTTAATTCAGCTTCTGGTGACACCTTTGCTACCAAGTATCGTAGTAAGCCCATTACTATTCAATTCTTTCCCCAGTGTTCTATTACCACTAGGGTTCTTGGTTCCAGATCCCCAGACAAAGATATCATCATTGGTTGGGACATCTTGACCCAACTCCCCAAGCTTAGAATACTTTCCCGTGGCTTACGTTTCAAAAATCAATTCAAGGAATTTGTATAAATCAAACGATTCTATGCACTCGAACCCACCATGTTTGACCCAATCATCCAGAGTTTACTTTCTTCTTGTGCCGAGTCACACTCCTAGTTTTCTCAAACCTGCACCCAGCCCTTATGGAAAAACTCTCTTTTCTATGTCAAACTTCCTTTTAAGAAAAATGAAGACATTAATCCTACGAGAGCCAGTCATTTTGGAATGAGCCCAGAACACCTTGCGCTTGCCTAGCAAGAATGTGCAGAACTATTGGCACAATGTCTCATTGAACCATCTGACTCTCAATGGGCATGTGAAGCATTTTATGTCAATAAGCGGGCTGAACAAAACCGTGGAAAAATGAGGTTAGTAATAAATTATCAACCTCTGAATGAGTTCCTTCAGGATGATAAACTCCCATTGTCCCATCGAAATTCTCTCTTTCTTAGCCTTGCTCAAGCGAAGATCTACTCAAAAGTTGATCTTAAGGCAGGATTCTGGCAGTTGGGCATTGATCCATCAGACAGACCCAAGATAGGGTTCTGTATCCCAAACCAACACTTTCAATGGACAGTTGTTCCTTTTGGCCTCAAAACTGCACCTTCCATTTTCCAAAAAGCTATGTGTAAAATCTTTGCACAAATTCTTCCAAACTCTCAAATCTACATTGATGACCTCCTTTTGTTCAGTCCTGATGAACAATCTCATTGCCAACTTTTGACACAATTTGCTGATATTGTTAAAAAGCATGGAATTATGCTTTCCCAGAAAAAAATGATTATTGCCCAAAAGGAAATTGAATTCCTTGGCATGCACTTGAAAGAAGGAACCTATTGCCCTGAACCCCATATTGCTGAGGAACTCCAAAAATTTCCTGAGAAGGATCTGAATGCCAGGCAAGTCCAGCAATTCCTTGGCATTGTAAATTACTTGAGAGACTTCATTCCCCATACCTCTCCACAAGATGCTCAAGAAGAATCCTCCCCCATGGGGACCCAAGCAAACTCAAGCCGTTTCTCAGCTTAAACAACTCTTACAACACCTTCCTCCCTTAAAAATTCCATCTACTGGCAAAAGGATTCTCCAAACTGATGCCAGCGACAAATATTGGGCAGTCATTCTTTTCGAAGAAATTGATGGGACCAGGCATATTTGTGCCTACAAAAGTGGTCGGTTCTCTCAAGCAGAAATCCATTACCATTCCACTTTCAAGGAAATACTTACAGTTAAATACGACATTAAGAAGTTTGAGTTCCACCTCATTGGACATCATTTTCTTGTTGAAATGGATATGTCCTCATTCCCCCAGATGCTCAAGTTTAAACAAAAGCAAGTCCCTTACCCACAATTGCTCCGATGGGCTGAATGGTTTTCTAAATACTCCTTCGAAGTCAAACACATTCTAGGGACTAAGAATGTCCTAGCTGACTTCTTGTCCAAACCAAAAGAACCAATTCAATCAATTCACATGTATGTTAAGAAGGAACCTCTCTCAGAAACATACCGCACCATTGACATGCAGTGTGGTTGGCCAAGTCTTAAATACCCTCCTGAGATTCCATTGGCCATTCGACATAATGTCTTGAAAGAAAGACTTCCGGAATTAATGTGGGAATATCATCTCCGAATTTTTCGTGAACATGGCAGCTTAATGCTCAGACCAGACGGACTCCATCCACAATATCCATTCATCCATCCCCTCCGATGGTCTCCTAATGATGAATTTCCCGAAGACCTGAAATGGTTACTTTGGTACATGTTCAACCTGTACACAATAGCCATTGAATTTCCTACTGAACAAATTTTGTAGGTTTTTATCAAGGATGTAGCTGGACGTAATCATAACCAGAAATATCTCTTAGACATTTTTGCATGGTTCAAACCACTCCAGCACTAGAAAGAACTTTTCAAAATCCAGAATCGTCAGGGAAGGCCTGAACCATAACGCCATACTATTGTCCTGTAACACCGACCATGGACATATTGCCATCCCGCTGGATGGATCTCTGACAAACCTTCTGTTGTAGGAACGTCAAGTTACAGGCCTCAAGTTTTCCATGAATCTGCACAAATTCACCAGACGTTACCTTACTCCATCACCACCAACAGATCTTCATCAAGAGAACTCCAGAGAATCCTATGTTAGGAAAATCGCACCATCCTGCCAGAAGCATGGCCATCCGCCCAGGTCCCTGTCTCCTGGGACCACCTCGACGCTTGGGATCCGATGAGAGAAAAGATCCAAGAAGCCCTCCAGATCTTTCGACAAAACAATCCAGACTCCTCCACCCCCTATGATCCATAGGGGGGACCACTTTCCCAAGATCCATGGGGAGACACCCCAAATTACACCCCTTTTCCCGGCACTTTCGGTGCTAGCTCCTCCCGTCCACTAGACTTATCGGCAGAAAAAATCGATAATCTCATCCGCGCTTTCAAAAGAGAAAAAGACGGAAGCTCCAATCCATCCGATATGGATGAGGATGCACTACTCAAGGAACATATAGCTTATCATAGCTCTGATGATTCAGATTATGACTACAATGCTAGAGACGGAAGAGACAAATAAAGGACGTCCTGAAAACACTGTACACCGGTCACTGTACACTGTACACTATTCACCCAGTCTGTTTTTACTGTAGCACCAGGCGAAAAACTACTGTTCATAGCCTGTCACGGGACTTCTTTAGGATTCCCTATGTGTGTAGCCCATAAGTGGCTAATTTGCTCCCATAATTATGTCCGAGCAAGGCCAGTCTGCTTGCTCTTGTCTCTTGTGTTCTCCTCTGCCTATATAAGAGCAAGGAGTCCCCATTGTAAAACACCAGAGAGTGAAATAAGAAGTGTGTTGTGTACTCTACTTTTAACATGATCTTCTAATTACTCCCATTCTCTTCTAGCCCAGAACGGTGGTTCTGAACAAACACTATGATTGAGAAAAATCCTGGAGTATGCTCTGCACTTGCCCTTAGGGGATCCTGTGCATCCGAATTTCCGATATTCTAGAGATTACTATGATCTAAGCTCATAACTTGAGAAGCAACTTGGTGGCTAACAGGCAGTCCCTTTTAAGGCCAGGAGAGCCGTGTGTGGAATAGCATACCTACCAAAAGTTTGCAACTCAAGTTTATGAATTAGTTTCATAGGAAACCTTATGGAACATGGGCTCGGCCTTTAGAAAGACTCTGCATCTGGACTCCCGTCGGGATTCTGACGAATCGGACTATCATCCCCCAAACTTCGGCCAGGGCGACAGGTTCAACTTAGTGATCACACAAGCATACCATCACAATTCACTTTTTATTTTGAGCATTAGCTAATACACACATGCTTGCATATGCGGTCTTAAATTCCTCTTCATAAAAACGATCCATTTATGTGTCCTTCAAACAAAGCATTTTCCCTTTTTTGTGAAAACCATGCAATTCATGCAAATGTCCATGCATTTACACAATCAATTCTTATCATATGATCAAAACACATGCAATAAGACAATTTTTCCCTTTTAGATGAACAGTGCAAGTGAACAATGCGCGTTAATAGTACCGCGTTAACAGTGCACATGAATAGTAAATTATGAACAATGCCATATGAACACTAAAATTTCAGAATTAAACAATTAATAAATTAAATTCAAAAATCAATCAATCAATAATTAAAGCCAAACATTCAACTAATTAAAGCTAAACAAGCTTAACTCTCTTAAACCACATTTAATAAACACTAAGCAAGATTAATATAAACTAATCCTAACCATCTAACTAACCACCTATCTTAGTTCTAATACAACTTAATTAATCCCATAAACTAGGATTAACCCTAACTAAACTAGCCCTAAGCAAGTTTATGCATTAAATGAAGGATTATGACTAAACTCACCTATTAAGCGGTTCACTCGTTAAGCGGGCCGAAGACACTGGTGCGGCGGCAACGATGGAGGCTACGCTCAGGAACCTCGACGACGACAATCCAAGACTGTCCTGAAGCTAAAACAGCAGCAACCAACTTTGGTTCTCACTGCAACTCTGGAAACCGAACTGCTCGGGCGAAAAGAGAAGCTGGCCGGACTGACCGGCGCTCCGGCGACTAGCTAGCCAAAAACCGAAGACTCTGGGGGTTCAAGGGGGACTAGTTGGTGGCTGGTTTGGGTGGCAGTTGGGTCAAAATAGGGGTGGAACGGCTTTTCCACGAGATACAGAGCTGGAACGAGCGGACATGGCTATGGTAGCTTCTGGCCAGTCAACGGGCTGGCCAACGGCTTGGATCGGCGAGTGGCGGCTACAAGGGACATGGATAGGGTCTCCTGGTCATGGTGGCAGGTGGTGTGGGCAGTGAACAAGACAAATCAACAATGAACAACTCAGGGAGTGGAGGAAAGGTAAAAGGAGAGGAAAAAGAGAAGAAGAGGATCAAGCGAAATGGAGTGGACGGCTGAATGGGGGGGGAGAGAGAGATGGGAAAGCTAGTTGTCAAAACTTCATTAAAGCTCATAAATGCAAGCCCCCATCATCTTCTCTCTTTTCTTTTGTCTCTTTCTTCATAATATCTAGATGGGCAAAATGGTCATTTCTACATTTGCACGATTACCAACCTACCCTTGGGCTGAGATGAAGAGAGGGCCTACAAAACTGGCTAGGAAATGAATAGGAATGGGCTCAGGAATTAATTGGACTCAAAATGGCTCAAAGCTAGACAATGGGCTTGGAAGGGTTAAGTAGTTGTTTGGATCCAATGGGCTCACTTGTTTGCCTTGGGCCCACCATGGTGGCCACCCCTCCTTAGGCGTGAGGCCCACATTGGTATTGCCTAGCCCACATCCTCGTAGGCTTGTTTCCTCGGCTTGTAAATCTTTTTTCCAACAATTCGGCTTTACCGGCAATGTTGAAGGTCAAAGAAGCATTGTCCAAAAGTTCATCCCAGACGTTCCCGAAAATTAGTTGTCCAATATTGGATTCTCATGCATTGTCAATTTCGCCTGAATGCCATTTTGGTATGTCTCGGACTAACGGGCGGCTTCAAGGATTCACTCGTAATCGACTCGTGCTCGACTCAGTATCAAACCATATTCAAGATTTCTCAACACATGGACGTCCTTGACTACATGAAATTGCGAATGATAGATTCTTAAATCAAAGTACACGATTATCGAGAATCGACATGGGGTCGTTCGCGGGCTTGATAACGGTAAACGGATTCACCCGTCGTCCCATTATGCTTTGTCCCTGAATTGACTTTTAGTCATCCCTGAAATCGGCCCGCATATCCACATGATCGTCCTTACGCAAGTTTTACGGTTGAGTCCTTTTCCCAGGTCAAATTCTTTAGTCACACGAGTTCTGTCTCCATTAGTTTTTCCCCTCAAGGTTAGTATCTCGAGAGTGATCAATTCCGAGTGAGATTAATCAACAATGCATTGATGAAATTCATGTTCATACATCCCTTAAAGGGCTCGAATTTTAGAACGTCATAAAAATGGTTCAGTCTAAACTTCAATTAAGTTTGAAGGGTAGTTTCATTCACCTTTCAATGTGATTTGCAATCAGTATCACATTGAAAGAGTTCATCACGCTCATTCTACATAGAGCAGAAGTTGTATCGTTCTTCCTTAAGTGTCTAAAGTAATGGAAGTCGATTGCACGGTATGGGGAAAAGAGGGGGGAAAAACAGATATACTGTCATTTGAACACTTGCTTTCAACATTCGACCAATTTTTTTTTTTTAAAAGAAAATTTGTTTTCGACGCAACACATGTTTAATTATTAGCTTTCTAAATGTGTCGTCATAGGAGATATTATAAAGGGTTCTATTCCTAAAATGTTGGATTGCACTCCCTTCTAGGGTTATTCCAAATTTGTCCCTACGCATCTCTAATATTTAAATCAAAATCAGTGTTTGTCTCGCTTATAAAAATTCCAAACCACATCCGTATTTTATAATGGTTCCTCTCACAACAATTGGGCCATTCTTTTTCAATTTCTATTGAATAAATATAGGCATAAATGTAAATATGAACAAAGCAGCAATTATCTACTTTTTTATTTTATTTTATATTAGACTAGAAGGTGGAATCAATGGCGCTATGTCTCCCACATTACGGAACGTTAATTAGATATATAGTTACTTAGCTCAAGCATAGATGTATTAGAGGTGAACAGTTGGGGGGGGGGGTGTCGGTTCCCAACTTAGAACCTGAAATTGGATCGAGCAGGGTTGGCTCCCAATATTCCCTACAAGTGAAAGTTTCCCAATATTAAAAGAAAAAATAAATTACTAATAAGTATGGGTGATCGGTTCTTAATCCGGTCTAGTTCCACCTTGGAACTGGGAATCGGATCGGGAGGACCGGTTCTCAAATTTTGAGACTGTGGATCGGATTAACCGGTCTTGGAACCGAGAACCGGACTAACCGACTGGTTTGGTCCGGTCTGGTGGAACATGTAACATTGCTTTTTTGGCCAAAAATTAGTTAATATTGCAACACATTCTCAAAGACAACCCACTTCTTTCACGCACTAATTTATGCATATGAAAGAGTAAGAGTTTTCTTAAGATTCTTAAGAATTTTCTTGTCCTTTTTTTTCGAATTATTTAAAAATATATTTATTTTTATATATATGAAAAAGTACCGGTCCGGTTCTCAACTTGGAATCGGGAACCAGATGGCCCTTGCTGGACATTGGGAGAGGGCGGCAACCTTTTCCCAAATCTAGGCGAGGGTCAGCCGCCTTCACCCCAGCCTGGGCGAGGGCCGGATGGCCCTTGCCAGATGCCGGGAGAGGGCGGCAACCCTCTCCCGGCATGGCCCTTACTGTCTGTCGCCGCCGCCCAACCAACGATGGGGCGGCAGCCACAAGCGGGCTCTTCCCCCTCTTTTTTTTTAATTTTCGCTTTTAATATCATTTACTTATTTAATATTTACATTTAAAAATAAACTTTGGCCAAAACGACGTCATTTTGGGCTGATCTAGCCACATCAGTACTCAAAACGACGTCATTTTGGGCTTATTTGCCATGTCAGCATCCAAAATGACATTGTTTCGACCCCAAATCGCCGAAGAATCGCTATGTTGGTATTTTGGCTAGATTTTCTTGCCGTTGGCACTTAACTAATCATTTTTACTTCGATTTTGACACTTAAGTGTATCTTTTGTAATCTTTGGCACTTAAGTGCTCCTCGTGCCAAGTTTTGGCACTCCAAGGGTACTTAACTCTACATACACGCACACACACACACACATATATACACGTAAACTATTAATTAACAAACCTCGAGAAGGATGGGAAAATTGTGCATCACATCTTTTAATGGCATAGAAAATACAAGTATAATGAGCTTGTCTCTCCCAACTAGCACAAACATAAATAAATTCCATAGTAAAATTACATATGGCCAACACATTTTAAGTAGTCTTTCCTTTTCGACCAATAAAGTGAATTTGATTGTACGTTGGTACCACTACTGAGATATGTGTACAATCCATAGTCCAATGCAATCCTAAAATAAATAATGCAAATATTACATGATTTACATTTAGTTTTTTGTTTTTATTATACAATTATTACTTACCTTAAAATATGGATAAAATTGTCGATCTTTCTTAATCTCTCCGCAACTTCCTTCAATTGTCGATTAGCTAGCTGGATCAAATCTTTTCCCATATCATACACTTTATCTAAAACTAAACTAAAATACCTACTTATGGTTTTTCCAAAATGTTGAAAGTGTTCTTATGCTAGACTATTACCTATATTATGTCCCAACATATAAGGAAATACTCCAACCATTTCAGAAACATCAATATTTCTAGATCTTCTAAGGCCATAACGTGTTACCAAGTTACGTGTTAAATTATTAAATGCATCCCTATGCAATTTAAACTTATTATAATACCTTATTAGATTAGTGTTTTCTACCATCAACTCTCATCCATACACAACTTGTATAAGATGAGGTCATAAAAGGTTGTTTGCAAAGAATGTTGCCTAATAAGCAATTGAAGCTTGAGCGATTGAGAGAAAATCCAAGAATTTATCTTCCTCCTTTTCACGATTTTCCCTTTTTTGATGATCATCCATAACTACCTCACATAACAAAATATAGAGTTAGAGTAAGAGAAATAACGAATAATCTTGACAATCCATCACGAGAAATAACAGTATCAATCAACATATATATGCAAACTCAAACACATAAATAGAATCTCAATTAGAAACAAGTCTCACATAAAAAATCATAATAGAAATTAGGTTCATACATAATGTAAATAGAATAATCACATAAAAACAAAATAGCAAACTAAAGAGTTCAAATAAAACAATACAACAATGTCCTAGCTATGACTATGCTCCTCCATCTCAAGCTCAAAATACTTGACTCTCAGTACATTACTATTCAAGCTCATAAACACCTGCCTATTGTCTATCCTTTTCTTAAAATATTTTATTGCAAAATAGTACAACTTTTCATCTTGCACAATATCCAGTATGGCATTCAACATAGACACAAGTTCCTTGTAGGGACCAAATCCCTCATATGCTTGAGATACAATAGCAACAACACTCCTACTTTCAACAATGGAACAAAGCCTATTAATTTGGCTTCCAAGTAGTTGTGCTGGGGTTGGATTTTTTTCTTTCTTTCCTTGAGCTTCCCTTGATGAAATTTGGGATACTCTTTTATGAGCTTGAATTTGAATTGGTTTAGCAATATTTTCACTCACATGGCACTCCAAATTATTATCAGTAGATCCTTCACCATCACCAACATCAGGTTGTATGGCCTCAACATTCTCCTCAACACATACACTTGTGTAGGATTCCGTGTGATTTCTCTTGTAGCAATTGTATCCCTGAACATTCTATCTAACAACACTTTAAGATCAAGAGGTATGCCTTCCGTCCTAAAAGTCTTAACCTTAGGATTTTCTTATTATAAAAGTATTTGAGTAAGTCATATGAATAAAAATGAAAACATAAACCGAAAAGTAAAAGAAAAAAATGATAAACACTTGAATTTTACTCTCCCACTATTCCTCAAATCCCATCCTAGTCCTGTTTCGTTATAAATCGATGTCCTCCATTTTTTTTCGTTCTTCCTTGAGATTATTCCACTTACTTTTCATTTGAGTTTTGTCATAATTTTTGCCCTTCAACTCCTCGAATTTATTAATTATGACAGTCCATCCATCCCTCTTGTTGGTTGCAGGACAATTTCCTTTATTGATTTATTCGACTCACAGCTTACAAAACGTTTCCACATCTTTGGTACTCCAATATGCCTTTTCCTTGGTTGAACTTGCCATCTTCCAATAATATGAACATTAAAAAATCAAAAGAGGGATAACAAAAAAAAATCAGCACAAAGAATAGAAACTCACAAAAGCAACACAGAAGAAAACTCACAGAAGGAACTAAACATAAACTCTTCTTATATAGATAACTTCCGAAGGAAAAAGAATAGTAACTTTGTGTAAAAAATAAATGTACACTTAGTATAGTGAAATATGAAGCCTGTTTTAATATTAAAGGTACATATATAGGAAAGTATTAGATAATAAAGCTTCCAAAAAAGCCAAAAACTTGTAAAATTAAGCCTATCGCCAGAACCTATTTTCAAACCAGTTCAACAGATAACATAACAAACTGCAATAGTGAAGTCTAGAATAGCAACATTAAAAACCTATGACTAGATCAAGCACATGATTTCAAAAATCCAAAGACACATGCTTAAACAATAACCATGGGAGAGGACTAAGCACCAACCAAACATAATGTAAAAGGCAATGAGTATGATATCCTAGAAATACAATATAAACATGGCGTGCGCTTGACACTATCATCTCCAAGGTAGCCATGTTCTCACAATAACGAAATGGCCAAAGAGAAAAGTAATCATATCCAGGAATAGCATATGGTATACAAGCCAAACCAAACTAAACAATTATTTTTTACAAGATGGAACCACCTCAACTCCAATTTCATAAAGGTGCTTACATCTTTGCAAGTAAAAGGATTGCAATAAAAAGTCATTTTGGCTACTTCTCTTCCAAATCTTAACAAGAAATAAGAGTAATGTGGTAATTTGCAATTCCAGAGTCAATCTAGAACCATTTGTAAAGCACCAAACTAGGTCCTCCCAAATCCAACACCACGACTGCTCAAAATGCTGAAGAGCATTCATAGACCAACACCAACACCAAAAGTAGCAAGGACCTAAAATGAAACACCCCCCCTTGATCTTGCAAAGACATAAAATCCACCCGACATTAAAATCGGCCAGAGAAAGAGAGAGCATAGAGAAAAATATGGACATGAAAGGAAGTGGAGCATCATGAGTTTCTCAACAGGGACAAGATCGGTGACAGCGGTGACGTTGATGTTGCTGTTAGAGCCAGCATGCTCAAGAGGGCAGGAATCTTGGAGGGGGTTCTCAACAAAAGAGATCTTTGAGTTGAGCTGTGCGAGAGGAGTGAGACGCGAGTGAGGCGACAGGAGTGAGGCGCGAGTGAGATGAGCTATGCAAGAAAAAGAAGAGTTTAGGGTTTTTTGAAAGGGAAAATACATAATTCACTTAATAAATGAGGATAGAATGGGCAATTGACATATTTTCATTTAAACCAAGAAGTAGCAAATGCTACTTCTCCAATGCACCTCCAGCCCTCCATTAGCCTAAAGGCCTTTGGAGCCATTTGCAGATGCAATTGCATTTGGCTAAAGTCTTCCAAAAACTTGAACTAAATGGATTTACATCTGGCCAAGGTCCCTTAGAGGCCAAAAGCCCCTTTCCAAAGTCGAACCAAACGAGGCCTTTGGACCAAATGAAGAGAGAAGTTGCTGTTCTAGTATTAGGCAGGTAGGACTGAAATCCATTCTTTCTTTAACTACACAAAAGATCGGCAAATTATCTTTCAAGTGGATCTATTGATAAGTTCATGAAATTTTCTTTATGCCAATGCTTTATTTAAATGATCAAACCTCTCATCATTTCCTGTTGCTCAAGATTTCAAACTCTTGAAAGATTTCCTCATAAAACTATATTTTTCGAATAGAAAAAAATATCACGCTCATCTAGCCCTCAAATCGAAGCTTTCAGCATTGGTCGCCAATATCCTTTCTCTGTAGATCAGGAAGCTTAGTCCTTTACCATAATCTCGCAATCGCTGAATATAATTAATCTGTGTTAGCCAATGCAGTGCACCTCACTTTAGATTCTTCATATTCTCTCTCAAGTTTTGGACTATTATCTGAATCTGATTGGGCTTTGTGTAGTCGTCTTGGTAATTTTCGTCTTCGAAGAAGAAAATGACAGATTTTTTTAGATCTAGTAAATTTTGGTCTTTAGGCATCAATCTCTAGCATACCAAATTGCTCACGTTTTAGAGAATTATGTGCGATTAAGGAAATAGGGCTGTCTTGTACTGTAGTGTTCTTGTAATTAACTCAATTAGCAAACCCAAATTGAGGGTTGAGATCTTATGATTGGGCCTGTTTTATCCTCACAAACATTTCAACCGTTGGATATCCTGAGCAATTTTGGCTTACTGCTTGGAAGGCCATGATTCATTTTGCGGGCGCAATACCCTCAAGCCTCCATTAAATGGAAAGATCTGTGGTGGATGGCAAATTAGTGACTATACATGGAGAGAAGGATTTTAAGGTGTTTCATGATACCGTGATTTCTTACATTGAGCCAGAGGTTATGGGATCGGCCTTTGGATTACATGCACATCAAGTCATTCTGAGACCACTAATCAATTGATTCATGATCATCGGTGCTTGGTCATCCCTTATATTCACAAACGGTGGTCTAAGTCTTGTCTCTCTGGTTTTCCTCACGAACATGTACCGACCCTAACATATATTTAGAAATCACATGCATAGAGGAAAGGGCATACATTGAGATCCCTAAAGGTCATGGTTCTCAAACAAACAATCAAAGAAAAGTGAACCTAGAAGGGTCACTTATTCAATATAAGACAATTCGGGTCATTTAGGTTGGCAAAGACATATGGCCTATCAAATTATCATCAAACATTACAAACCATATGTTATTGGAAAGCTAATGAAGAGTACAAGAAGTATAAAAAAAGCCCCTTATCCCAATTTTTCACTAGTTGACCCGAAATGAGCAGTTTACTCTAAGGTGTTTAGAACCCGACCCTATTCGTGGCTGAAGATGAAAAATTCATGAAAAATAGCAATGAGAGCAAACAATGGTGAAAAAATTCATGCAACTAAAGTAAGATTGCCAAACGAGTCTCAAGTTTTGGGTTTCTTGAAATGACTTAAGGATTGACATCAAAAAATTGGTTTTCATTCAATGGACAGAACTGAATCGAATCTAAAAACAAAGCTTACATTACTCAAAAGATAGGCCATTAGAGCCATCAAATCAACAAATTAAGCTTTGAAACTTTGCATGCATTTAGTTGAAACATCAAAGAACAAGCTCCGTGTTTAGTGATTTTGCAAATGGTGACTTTAACTTCACCAAAATATTGAAATAATTTTGGAAGTCTCTAGAAAACGTACTTCAGAGTTTGGGTGCGAAGTTGTCAAGCACACCGATCAAACCCTAAAGAAGACCAAACAAATTCCAAATTTAATGAAATTAAAATCAAATGGAAGATTGAAAGATTGGTTTCAACCTTTGTGTTTTGAGAATTCACAAACATGGACTCTAATTTTGTCAAAATTTTGAAACACATCAGGAAATCCAACGAAGACTGGCTTTAGAGCCCAGGTGCTAATTGATCAAGCACACTGATCGAACCCTAAGGATAACCTAATGACCTTCAAATTTGACGAAATTAGTACCAAATTAAAGCTGAGATTCTTAAATTCAACTTTCAAGAAGGAAAGATTTCGAAATTTTGTTCACAAAAATTCAGAAAAATCAAAAAGTGACCGAAGGTTGGTTCTGGAAAACAATGTTCAAAACACTACTGCAACTTAGTGAAGCTCATGAAAAATAGCAAATGAACTTTGCTTTTCATGAAAAATTTTGACAAGCTAGATTCAAATGTGATGATCACTTTTTCATGAAGAACTTGTTTCCAGATTCCAAATGTATGATTTTATAAAAATCAAGGAATGTAAAATGGACAAAGTGGATACAACTTTTTCAGAATGAAAATCGTCCAGTTGAAGGCCAATCGTACCTATTAAATGACTTTGTTTTTTATGAAAATTTTATATAACATAGATCTGGTCGTGATAAACAAATTTCGTGAGACTTCAATTCCAAAATCGCATCATAAAAAATCACGGAAAATCGAAAATTCAGTAAGGTTGATCATAATAGAGCAGCAAATAGAATCTATCAGTTTCCCAGATCATGACATATGTTTCGAAGCAAGTTTAACCTAGCAAATGATGTCCGATCATAGCTCATAATATATCGATTCGAAGCTTAGCATGTGTTTTACAAGTCACATGACTTTGAAAACCATTGTTGATACCTAAATTTTTGGCATCATTCATCTATTATCGCAGCATTGGATTGGTGGCAGACGAACTTATAGGAAGAGGAAATTTGGGCTTAAGTAAATCTCTTGGAATGAGCCCATAATTGCAAAAAAAATAGGCCAAGCCCATTGAAGATTATAGAGCCGAAATTTTTGTCATTATATGTGCCAGGTTGAAAAATTGATATTTAAATCATTATCGAGATTTGGTCGAATATTGGGAGATAATCTTCGTGGAATTTGTACTTGCATTTGGGGAAGTGAACATGAAGAAAGAAGGCAAAAATGGATTCTGTGGATCGCGTACAAAAATTGGGCTAATCAAAGAAGATCTTTGCTTGAAGAAAAGGGAACTCAATATCACTTAATGGACTGCCAATGAGCTGTTTGCATTTGATGGTTGGGAGTTGTTGGACTGAGTGGAAAATCAAGAAACGATTTGTCTGGAGTGGTCCAAGCCAAAAGAGACAAGAAGAAGGAAACGGAGATTGAAGAAAAAGGAAACTGCGCTTGAAGAAAAACGAGGCTGCTTGACCGAACGTTGGCACATTCCCTAGCGTGCCCATCTCGTCGCAGCTCCTCGCCGTGCCTTCCTCGCAAAGCAACAGCGATCGCTCCAGCAACTCCAGTGTCCAGCAACATTAGCCGCTTCCCGCTGCGTCTTCGACAATCTCCAGCAAAGATGGTCCACAAGCGAAGCCTCGCTGTTCCTCAAATTCACGGTGTCTTGTTTAGGGTAATTCGGTGGAGCTCGTCAGTTGTCGTCGTCTATCGTTGGTGCGTATTGATTGGCTGTGACCTATTTATTTCGATGGCCACTGCGCCGAATCATGACTCATTCTTGTGCCCATGACTTGGGTCATGCATAGTCCAGTGATTGCCCATAATCACGCCATACTTGAGGAGGCACCATGTCTCCTAAAAAAGTGGAGAAATTGAATTTTCATGAGATTTTTTTGTAGAGGTGCTTATAAAAATGTGAACTAAATTATGAAAAACTCAGAAAAAAAGAATTGATGAAAGAATTATATTGAATGTTTTCATATAGTTTAGGAATTAGATTGAACGTTATTTGAAAGTTCTTGTATCATATTGAATAAATTAAAAGTTCATTACATTGATTAAATTAAAAGTTCATCGATGACATTGCACATCAAATCTAAATTTAGGAATTATGTGTGTAATTATCCCTTCACCTTTTGCAAAAAGTCCTATGCTAATTAGATTATGCCAAGACTAAGGTTTTTTATTTTTATTTTTATTGAAGACTCTTAATTATAATAAAGCGAACTTTTAAATTTATTTTGTAGGAAGAGTTTTTCCACTAAAATATTCAATTGACGCTGGCCTCAGCCATATTTAAATGACATATTTTTTTGAGAATGGAAAATTTTAAGTTAAAAATATAGATTGCCATACGAGGCGCATGGTCACACATAATGCCAACGAATTAATATGCAACTTCTCACGAGAAAATAAATACCAGGAAAGAGATAATTGAATACAATTGTCAATGCGCATTAGGTAAGATCTAAGACACATGGCAAATGCTTAATATTTGATTTGCATCTTTCAAATAAACTAAAATTTGATGCTTTTTTCCGCATGATTCACAGGCATTTGAGTCAAATCTCATATATTTTCGATTTTAAAAAGTCCTGAATGCATGCAAATGCACACGTGACTTGCACGTATTCGTAAGTCAATGACTCGGGGGTCATTTGGAAGCAAAGTTTCCACCGCGGGGTTATTTGAAACAAGGTTAAGTACGAGAGTTTTCTAGAATCATCTAGCCTCATTTTTTAGGGATTTTTGGAATTTTCCTTATGATATATCGACAAATTTATATGTATGTTCACTTTAACCAGCCATTTGTCAGTGCATCTTATCATAATCTCGAAGTTTTCCTCATTATCATGCACAATCATTTGAAATCGATAGTGGTCTTGGAATAAATAATTTGGCGATAAGCTATGAGATCTCACTTTTACTTTTCAATTCTTTTCTTTCCCCATACATCATGTTTACTATCCAATAATGTAGCTACTACTTTGTTAATGTGTTATTGCCTCTTTTAAATTCCACGTCTGGAGCGTTAATGATCTTGCCATATCAAAGATCCCAATTTGTTCATGCACATCAATTACAAAGAGCTACTAACCCTATTTATGACGATGGTGCAAGAATTATGTATATTTTCCACGTTTTGATATTATAATTCTAATTTGTTCAAACTTGAAGTGAGATTTGTAAGATTTGTACTATCTTTTTATTGAGGGGATATACATATATGCATGTATCGTGATGTTAACATCGGTTTTGATTATCTTCTTTACTAGTACAAAATATTTTGATACATTATTGTTTATTTTTATATGCGTGTAATAAAGATATATTTATGATGTTTGCTTTTTGAGTAAACATATATGATAAACTTATTTTGACTAGCTTTGTTCTTCTTTATGCTAATAGTATCAATAAATTTCACATTATGTTATTTTAGGGCATTTTTTTTTATGACCCAGGGAACCCCGCACCTCGCTAACAGCTAGTACAAAATATTTTGATACATTATTGTTTATTTTTATATGCATGTAATAAAGATATATTTATGATGTTTGCTTTTTGAGCAAACATATATGATAAACTTATTTTGACTAGCTTTGTTCTTATTTATGCTAATAGTATCAATAAATTTCACATTATGTTATTTTAGGGCTTTTTTTTTGATGACCGTGGAACCCCGCACCCGCCGATTTAGGAAGAATTTTAGGGCATTAATCAGACCGAATATACAAAATGTTGATGAAAGTTTGACCTTACAATTTTGCTAAGATATAGAGACACAATATGTGGGTGGTTTTATTTTAGGGCATTAATCAGATTGAATATACAAAATGTTGATGAAAGTTTAATCTTACAATTTTGCTAAGGTATACACAAAATATGTGAGATTTCATAGATGTGGTTTAATATTTTAATATTCTAACACAAAGAAATGTCTTTTGTACTCGTTTAATACAACAATTAGAAAAGAACAGTTTGAATGCTATAATTTTCCATCACAAATTCTATTTTACTTAGTTAAGAAAAGGGAGAATTCCCAAAAAAAAAAAAAATTGACATATCATCTCGAAATCACCTCCTACTTTCTAATAATAGAGAGAAGCAAAGGTGCATAAATCATTTCTAGCGTTTATAACCATTTTACTCTCAAAAAAATTCTATAAAAATTAACTAAGGAAATTACCAAAAAAGTTATAAATTTATTATATTTATATTAATTCAATCTCAAACATTTTAATATGACCAGTTTATTTATAAACCTTTTGACGATAATTGAGTCATTTCAACCATTTTTTTAAAAATTATTAATGTAAACGCATGTCGTTTGTTATTGATGTGAAATTTTTTTGTATTTTTTTATAAAAATTAAATTTAAATTATTTATCTTTCTTTCTTTTATCTTTCTTTTTTATTTATTTATTTGTTCCTTTCATTTTGGCCGGTGACCTGTTCCATTTTATTTTTCTAGATTCTTTAAATAATATTCTCTCGACACCAACTTTTCGAAATAGTGAGGCATTATTATATATTTGCTCGAAGAGATGCTGGCCAACCTCGCAAGTAAGATTCGAACATCCTCGTCCGCAAGAAAAGGCCAATTCTGCTCTCTTTTTTCTAATTATTTTCGCGTTCAGAAGAAGAGGGAGGCCGCAAAGTCGGAAAACACGGCCCAACTTGCGACTGGCAAAAGCAGCCGAAAATGGCTTTTATAAACGCAGAGGACAAAAATTGGAGCTCGAAGTCCAATTTTTTTTTTATAAAATAATTGAATCATGCAATTAAAGTATCATCCCATGAAGAGTCTCTGTCCCCACTTTGGCACGCCATTCTATCTCTTTTTTCTTCTTTTTCTTTTTTCACCCTTCAATCAATTATAGAAGCACTGACCATTTTTATAATGGATTACGTGTCAATTATATTTGGAATATGTCTTGCTCATTATCAAGATCACTTTCTCCAATCACATAAAAAAAAGCCAAAAAAAAAGGTATAAATTTGAATTTATTAGATTCGTACCCGAAAATCATTACATCATTACATCTTGCGTGATCAGATTAGTCTTGCACATCTCCATTGGATGGAGTTTTGCCCAATAACGATTTAGATGTATCGGAATTAATCAAGTAATGATGGAGGGAATTTTTTCCTATTTATATACATGTGAAGGAAATATATAATAAGGAAAAAGTAACGATTGAGGGCCTTTTCTTATTAATTATTCAAAAGATGTGTGATTTAAAACTAATCTTGCATTATTCCGACTCTTAAAAACATTGTGAATAGAACAAATGTATTCATAATAGAGCTTGAATTCATAATTAAAAGATTATGAGTATATTTCATAATTAAATTCAAGTTTAATTGAATAAATGTATATTGAATATGACGATAAAAAGGACATCTGTTTAGAAAATATTTCATTTTCATTAAAGCTATTTCATGCAAATAATTTACTTTCTGGAAGATTTGAGAGGCTTGAAACTAATTTTTATTGAAAATTAATGTTGAAATGCCAGGAAAAAGAAAAGAATAAAAATATAAAGGCTACTCCAAAAAGGTTTATTTAAGCCAAAACCATAATCAGAAAAGAAGATTTGTTCCTTCCTTGCAAAGGACAGATATAATAATGATGTTGATAGTGTAACCAAAGACCACAAAGGTCACAGACATACAGACATACATTGGACTCTCTCTCTCTCTGTCTTCTCTCTCTCTTCGCCGTCCTGAACGTCTTGTGCTGGGTTCTTGAGCTGGTTTTTGAGAGCTAAAGGGGAAGACGATGAGCGAGGAATCGTTCATATACAGCTTCGTGGCGAGAGGGACGATGATCTTGGCCGAGTACACGGAGTTCACCGGCAACTTCCCGGCCATAGCCACTCAGTGCCTTCAGAAGCTCCCTTCCTCCAACAACAAGTTCACCTACTCCTGCGATCACCACACCTTCAATTTCCTCCTCGAAGATGGCTACGGTTAGTCGCATTTCGAATGCCCCCGGTTCTTGTTTTCCGTTTTTGGGGTTGGCTCTCTGTTTACATCCCAGTTCGAACGATGTTTCTCTGATTCACTCTGCAGGGGTAGTCGAATTGCTGGTGACAGTGGTCGGATCTTGAACTTAGAAGTGATTGCTGACTTGGGTTTTAGTTCGTTTTGGAGATAGGGAGGTGCAATTAGGTGAATTTTGCATGTTGTGTAGTTCTTTCTTCTTTTCTTTCTTGATTCTATTTTTGGATTCTGGGTTTGTGGGGGTGAAATGGGCAAAGTGAAGGAAGATTTGATATTTCTTTTGGCTTGACATTTTCGGAGAAATGGAGGATGTCATTACTTTATGTGGATTCAGGAGCTGGCAGATTGTTTTCTGAAAGGGGTCTGGTGTTTGCTGAATTGAAAATTTATTAAGAAGAAACATGGGGTTTTTGTTTTGCTGGGAAGAAGAGTGTAAATATCGATTACCTTGACTAAGAGGACTGTTTAGTAGTTTCTGAACTATAAAAGAACTGCGTTGCTACTTCATAATATTTTGCTGAATCTGAACATGGTTAAGCTTGGAAGTTAGACGTTGCAATCTATCTCGATTAAAAGGTCGAGTCTTTCTCCACTGAAGTTTTGGTTGACCATTAGTAAAGTGGTACCTAGAGTCCCAGAAATTATCACGGAATTTTGCACGTTTAGTTCCTTTATCTCTCAAATCAGAAGACAGGGAAACTGGGAAAGTGGTTTCTATTTATTCATCTTTTTTTACATTACATCCTGACTCAGTGTTTCAGATTCAGTACATTAGTTTCTGATTTGTTCCTTGGAGACCTTTATCTGCTGAGATATTGATCATATGCCACAGCTGTAAGATACAGTGTGCCTGCTCCATCTCTGTGCACATGCGGCTTGGTAGATGGTCAGCAAGCAGGAACTAAGTACTAGCACTTTGCGGATTGCAATGGGGACTACCATGTGTGCTTGATCCATCTCTAGTTCCTTATTTATGGCATTTGAAATAAAATTAACAGTAGGATACAGTGTGCCTGCTCCATCCCTCTATTCTAATTTATAGGCACGCTGTCAAATTGGTTGGACCAACTTTTTAAGGAGTTTGTACTACACTCTGAGTGTTGGCACCTTATTTGATCAGGTTACTGAGATTGTTTAGTAGTGGTCTAGTGATAACCATATATAGGCTTTGCACATTGGGATTTGGACTAACTTGTGTTCTTCACATGCCTGTCCATATTTGGGGTATGTCAGGAAATGAAGATTTTCTGGGGATCTTCTTTCCAGCAACTGTATTAATTCCTACTTTTAGCTAATTAAGTAAACTGTGTAAGAGAAGATCTACTGTGGTGATTTTACAACCAGATAGAGTTACTTCTACTGGGAGTCCTTTTTTGGAGCTTGGTCTTCTCATTTCATTGTAAGTGGGGCCAAATATTAGCAGAGCCAGGCTAATTATTGTGTTGAGACCAGCTCACATCTTTAGTGCCCTGTTCTGACAGAATGGTGGCTCAGGATGGTGGCAGCTAGGATGGTGGTCGATGGCCTCATACATCATTGGAGTAGTATATATTATATACTAGAAAGAGTTACCGAGGATAACTTAGCATTGGTTGGTTTGTGATGCCTAAATCCCACAGTGAAAAAAAAAGTTGTGAAACGATACATATTTGCCACCTCCTAGGTCATCATTTGAGTGTTCCTTTTGGGGGCTGACCCATGTTTTTCGAGGTTGGGTAATTCCCCTCTGTGAGTTGTGTTGTCCTTTTTGCATTGTGTCCTAGTCAATTCATTCTTAAGTTGTTGGCAATGGCGATGCAGTGGTTGTTTTTCTTTGTCTATTTGTGTTGGTAAATTTAGCTATGTCATCTGCTAGCGACTGATATAAGCTTGTCTTTCCGTTTATAGAGTACATTACTTCATTCCTGTGGTTTTCATAGAAAACTATTGATCTCTTTACAGGCTGACTGTCATGATTATCTTTACACTTTGCAGCTTATTGTGTTGTTGCCAAAGAATCAGTGGCCAAGCAAATCTCTATCGCATTTTTGGAGCGTGTAAAAGTTGACTTTAAGAAAAGATATGGTGGCGGCAAAGCAGATACAGCTGTTGCCAAAAGTCTCAATAAGGAGTTTGGGTATGGGTCACCATGAGATGGCTGCTAAATGATGTTCTGATCCGGCATCTAGTAAAGAGTTTCAGTGAAAAGTAATTGATTTAAGTTGGATTTTACAGGCCAATTATGAAGGAGCACATGAAGTACATTATTGAACATGCTGAAGAGATCGATAAGCTAATAAAAGTGAAGGCTCAAGTTTCAGAAGTTAAAAGTATAATGCTGGAAAATATTGACAAGGTATGTGAAGGGTTCCTTTTGTTCATAAGTGTATGTAGCTTTAGACTGGTTATGAGAATTGTTTGCTGATAGTTTACACTCCAAACTTTCTTCATTTGCTGCTTTTACACATGGCTAGGCTTTTGATTGCAATCATCTTCCTTGATATGCAAAAGGGATGGGCTTTGAATGGAAGGTTTCTTTTGGCGATAAGTTAATTCATGTAAGCACAGATATACTGAGACTATATAACCACAAGGCCACCTAATAGGTTTAGAGGGTGTTTTGTATTGTTCCACAGCCATCTTTTAAACAGAAGCTTTTGTAAGGTCCTTGGCAAGCAATTGGCAGCTTCTAGAAAGCTGCTCTACCCTGCTTTGAAGCACGTGTTGCCAACACAAGTGCTACAGCACATTACACATAGCTACTAGATGACACGGTTAAAGCACTGTTATACCTAGAGCAAGCAGATTCTACACGTACATGGTTTATTTGGCTTGGAAAGGATGAAAACCTTTCCTTGCTCTCTCTCTCTCTCTCTCTCTCTCTCTCTCTTTTTCTTTTTTTGTGCATACAAGGGTCACGTGTAGTTCCTCAATGGTGTGCCCATCTATAATGTGGTAAACATGTTCACACTGTTGATAAATCAATGTAAAGGGTGGTAAATGAATAAAGTCCTCTGATTTTACAATGATTTCCAAACTATGTCTGTGTATCCCACGTTTTAGGTAGGTGTACCCCCAGGGCAACATTAAAAAAATGTGAAAATTCTAAATAAGGACCCAAAGTGGAGTCATTTACTCAAATAAGGACCCGAAGTGGACATTGTTTCAAATAAAGATCCGAAGTGGTTAGATCAATCTCAAATTAGGACTTGACCTCGTCAGCTGTCCAAAATGTTCTCCGGCTGGTGAGCAAGTGACATTTTTGGCGACCGTAGTAGGACAGTTTTATCCCAAAAAAAATTTAAATAAAAATTTACAAGAACAACATTCTTTTTCTTCCCTAACTTCTTTGCTTTCCCAGCCTTTAAGTGCAAGCACTCCAGCCTTAGATCCCCTGCCAGCCATCAATTTCAACATCCAAACTTCCACCTTTGTCGCCACCCAAATTCAACTTTGGGCCTTTTTTGTTTAACAGTAAAGCCATTCTCTGTTTGTTCTCCCAGTTTTTCGTAGAGAGCAAATTCAATTTTGGGAACACAAAGTTGGATGCTCAGAGAAGTCGCAAATTCCAAAGATCATGAGGAACATTTGCTTCAATTTTTGTTTTTTTTTTGTTTTTGTTTTTGTTTTTTAGGGTTTGTTAGTTTATACCCAATGTATTTTTACAGAAAACCCCTACTCCGGCTGCTGGAAATGTCACTTGATTGCCAACCGGTGAACATTTGGCTGGCCCGCGAGCTGAGGTCCTTATTTGAGATTGTTATAGCCACTTTGGGTCTATATTTGAAACAACATCCACGTCGGATCCTTAGTTAAAAATAGCTCCACTTGGGGTCCTTAATTGGAATTTTCCCTAAAAAAATGGTGGGCATGTATGTTGGATGAGTTTTATTTAGAGGAGCCACACCGTGGCAGACAATCTATGGGGGTATATGCAGTCATTTTGAACTTTCTTTCCAGGATGAGGTATTTGCTTTTTTTTCTTTTGACACTGAGATGTCAAACCCTCTAAGCCTTGTACTTACTGTATTAAATAAGTCACTCTTCCCAGCTTAGGGTAGACAACCGAGTATTTCTCCTTGATCAAGAGGCTCAAATGCTGGAGGTCAATTGAGAGATTGAAGAATTGCTAAAGGATAGCATTGAGTAGTTGACTATTTTGAGATGCAAACTTGCTAATTTTTGCCGTGTGTGCATAAGGTGCTCCATGTATTGGGCCTATTGTAGAATATAAGCCACTGCTGTGGAGTCTATATCCCTTTTAAGTACAGTTGCTAGAGACAAGTTAAACCTTGGCATTTGGCCATTTGCGTGTCACTCATGATCGTGACTAATCCGCTAGGCTATCGTGAATGAGTTGCATGTTTAGATATGCAACTCAGATAGTTTGTTACTAGCGGTAGACTCGTGAGATTCTAGAGTGTGGAATTTATTTGTTTGGGGTTATACTTTTGAATCCTCTTTGAGAAACGGTCTTTACCCCCTAGCAGATTAGGATTTGCTTTCTGAAATGACATATAATCATTCGTGTGGCATCCTCCTTGCGATATCATGTCTTGTCTCAGTTTTTCAATTTATGGCTCAATTAGCTGAATGAATTTGGAATCTGATGAAATTATGTTGACTGGTTAAGCATTCTCGCCACATTTCTTTTCTCATATTCTCACTCTGCATGTTTCAGGCGATTGATAGAGGGGAGAACCTGACCATTTTAGCCGACAAAACAGAGAATCTGCGTGATCAGGTAAAGCGGTTTATATCATGTCCCTAGTCCAGAAGATTTCTCTTTTCATCAACCTCTGTCCCTCTTGAAAATTGACCAAGCTTCATCCCTAATGCTAGGCTCAAGCATACAAGACACAAGGGACACAAATCCGGCGAAAGATGTGGTACCAGAACATGAAAATCAAGCTGGTTGTGTTCGGTATCTTATTATTTCTGATCCTTGTAATTTGGCTTTCAGTATGCCATGGATTTAATTGCTCCAATTAGTATATTATCTTCACATGAAGAAAGCTTCAGCTTCAATTAGAGAGAGAGAGAGAGAGAGAGAGAGAGAGAGAGAGAGGTCTTGTAACTATACTGGCGGAAAAATACATCATTTGTTGTTACTTGGGACTGACATATGCGGTAATGTGCAAGTAATCATGTTCTTATGGCCTTTCTAGAGACTCGGACGAGTCATTTCTATCTATGTTAGATTCTTGCGTTAAGGTCCATTAATTTGCTACCCTGAAAGTTTTTAACACCCTATATCTCAATGGTGTCGGACCTGAAAACTCGGACCGATAAGAAATGGATCCGCAGTATGTTATTTCTCTGACTCCGTCTCTTGCGTAAGTCAGGACCTTACATGTATAGCGCACAAAATAAGGAATTGAACTCATGATCGCCCTTGCTGAGGCAGGCCCTTCTTTACTCAAGTCTTCTCAGAAAATGTAAAACAAAAGGGAAAGAACAGATTTTTTGTGCTCATTTGTCCTTCAGGCCTTGCGGTCTCGAGCATACTTGAACGGGCCGATTCGCCGCCCAACGATGTTGCCATCATAGCAGTTTGTGTTTTTCATTTGGAACGAGCACGCTTGGAAAGTCTTAAGCTTTTTGTAGAAGATCTTTTCAATAGCTATGCAAAGAAAATAATAAAGCAACAATCGATAAGAACAATAGGAAAACCATGAGTCATCGAAGTCTCTAACCAAGCCCTACGGCATACAGCTCTCCATGAGTATAACTTAGAGGAGTTTCTGCCTGCTAACTGCTAAGAATCGATCTTAGAAAACATGCACAATTGCACGAGCAGAAATTTTTCTTGAAAGAATGGAATGTCTATCTTCACGAGTACTCTAAAGCACCAGGGCAACCCCTTTGGGGTTGAAACTAAAGTTTGCATTTTATGGTTGTTTAGTGATAAGGACCATAGTTAGACTGTTAGAGTTATAAGTAACTCAATGGGGAAATTGCTCAATCAATTTTAAACTTATTGCACCAATGCCAATATAGTCTTTAACATTCAAATTTTGTTAATTTAGTCCTAAACCTTTGTGTGAAATTTCAATGTACATATAGACTAATTTTGTTAATGATGTGCCACGTGAAATGGCCAACAATAACTAGACAATTACATTAATGAGTTTTGTGAAAATTGAATGGAAAGATTACATTGGTATTTTGTACAAAAGTTTATGACTAAATTAATAAAATTTAAAAGTTTTGGACTGAATTGACATCTATATAATATGTTTAGAACTGATTAGATAATTTTTCCTAACCTAACTGATCAATGCTTGTGTGTAGTCTCAATACTTCATTTAACTCAACCACAGCATACATGCGTACACATTCTCTTAATAAGAAACGTCCCCTACAAAAAAATCCCTCATAGAAATGGACTTTAATTTTCTTTCATTAAGGGTCGTCTAGAATAACTTTTCCTTTTAACTTTTGGAATTTTTTTTGCCAATTTTGAGAAATTCACACTTTAACTTTTATTTTATTCAAAATTTGTGAAACCTTGCATAATGTTCAGATATTGACATGTAATATCCCTGTGTGTGTCTATATATATATATATATATATATATATATATATATATATATATAAATATTAGAGTTTTCCAAGTTTGAATAATATTTTCAATCTTCAACTTTTGGAGGGAGTTATAAATAGAATTCAGAAGTTGTATGGGAATACTGGTACAAAGCTCCTAAAGTTTTTTTTTTTTTTGGTCATAAAGACAGCTCCCAAAGTTGACCCTTTGAAATTAAGGCATGTTGTAAGTGCTGGTCCGTTTACTTACACTTGCATATATTCCCATGTTAGGTAGTTAAAAAGTAATTTGGATGGGGGGACAATCTTTGACAAAATATACATAAAAAACTTGATCATGCTTGCACTTCAAGTTCCGATGCTTCCATTTCCAAGTCATCTTCCAACATTAGGCACCCACCATAGCTCTTAGAAAAGTACTCTAGGGAGCATCCAACCACAAGCCAATGTAACATCAATAGATTATATATTATTTGGATAAAAGAGCTATATGAGTTAAAATTATAAACAAACACATATCAAGAAGATAAAATCTCGAGCCCATAAAATACTTAAATACCTTTTTGGGTTTAAGTAACATGCGAGTTAAACCCGAAATAGGTGATACTTAAATGAAATTATTATGTAATTAATCACGCGCGACGTCTTTCTTTATTTTCTCTTTTTTTTTGTTAGAATTAAGATTAGGAACCATCCAATCCAAGTGATGGCTCTCTTGACGTTAACGAGAAAGCTTTCCTTTTCCTTGAAGATTGCTCCAATATGATGAAAATGATGTTGTTTCTTGAGCCCCGTGAAGTTACATTAGGCGCTAGAAAGAAGCATGCCTAAACACTAGAAAGTCGACATATATCCTCCTGTATAGTTTAAAATTCGGAGAACTGAATAATTTGTACAAACTATCATTTCCTATAAAGGTGGAAGAGGAAAGCTTAATGATTTATATAAGCTTCTTTCACCTTTATAGTTAAAAAGGAAAAACGAAACAGGATTATTCATGCCAGTCATGGAAAAAAGTAAATTGATGGCCGGTTCGTGCAAAACCAAACCAAAAAGCACTTTTTGTTGTCTCATCAAATTAAAAAAGATAATTTAATTTGTTTTATAACTGAGAAGCATTAGCCTGAAAATCAGGAGTGCAGGCGTGAAGGCCCGACTACCTAGAGGCACATTGAATACTTTGCAAATCCCATGAAGAGGTTAAGTCAATACTTTTGACCCGTGCAGACAACCTCGACTCAAAAGAGTTCACACATAATTGGTGGGATTCAAATGGATGACCTCCAATTCCAAGCTGGAAATCTCCCAATATGGCAACCGATTGTGCCAACCCTTTAAAATGATTAAAACAATATATTTGCATATGCTTGTGAAATAACCAAATTGATATGCTATTTGATGTTGATAGGAGCTGTTAACTTGTCTAATATTAATAGCCTGAAATGGGAATTGAGTAGTGAGCTTGAGATGGAAGACTTGAGTGCAATGTAAAATATACTTGAATTGAAGTTATGGAGGGATAGGTAGACGCGCTTCAACTATCACATGGGGATGCTATTTGTAAAGTGCCGAGGCGGTTTAGTATGCAAAATGTCAAATCAGTGAGTCCCCCCTAGTTACCATATTAAGCTTTTAGCTGATTTTGCACCATAGTTAGAGGGAGATAAGAAATTCTCTCCCTTGTTTCTTATGCTAGTGCTGTAGGTAGCATTATGTAAGCTATGATTTGCACTAGATAAGATATTTTGCATGCAATTAGTGTTGTGAGAAATTAACTAAGAAACCCTGGAAAAAGCCACTATGAAGCTGAAAAATATATTTTGAGGTTTCTAAGAGGGACCATATAAGTCGATTTGACTTTTGGGAAGAGAAGGACTCCAAGAGGTATGACAAATCATGTGAATTCAGATTTGCCGAGGACTTGAATGGATAGAGGTCCTTGATAGGTCATATGTTCAGTTTTGTAGGGGAAGAAATATAATCTAAGTGCCAAAACTTGGCATGGGTAGATATCAGTGTCAAAATTTTGAAAATGTCTACTAAAGTGCTATTTTAAAAAAAAAAATTAGACACTTAAGTGCTAATTCCAATGAGATTTACTGAAAATCCGATGTGACATTATTTTATTAATAAAACCGGTCTACAGGGCTATCGGAAATTTGGCTTGACTCATCGAAAATTCGACGTGACTCGTTGTTGGCACTTAAGTGCTCTTTTTCTCCAATTTTAGCACTTAAGTGTACATTTTGAAAGTTTTAGCACTTATGTGTCTACCTGTACTAGATTTTGGTACTTGGGGTGTTTGCACCTTCAAAATAAATTTTGAGGTTTCTGGGAGGGACCACATAAGTTGATTTGACTTTTGAGAAGAGAAGGACTCCGAGAGGTACAAGAAGTAATGTGAATTCAGATTTTGCTGGAGACTTGAATGGATAGAGGTCCTTGATAGGCCATATGTTCAATTTTGCGGGTTGTATTGTCAATTGAAAAACTCCAATTACAGCCAGTACCTGCTTTTCATTAACAACTGAAGTAGAGTACATGATGTCAATTGAGACAATCAAGAAAGTTATATGGCTCGCAGGTTTGCTTAGTGATGTGAAACTGCACTAAGAGAAGATTGTTAAGATAATCAAAATGCAATAACATTTAACTTACAATTAGATGTATCATGAACAGACGAAGCACTCTGATGTCAAGTCCCATATTATTCATGATATTGGATCTCGGGGAGTTGCATCTTGAGAAAGTACACACGGTAAATAATCCAGCAGACATGCTAATGAAGCCTGTTCCATTGACCGAGTTTCGGTACTACTCGAACTTGGTCAGCACCTGCAGCGAGTTAGGAGTCTAAAGGGGCTCAAGAGAGACGACGATCGTTAGGGTGAAGTTAGACTTCTGGCCAAGGTGGAGATTTGTTAGTGATGTTTGAAATTAACCCATTTTATTTGGAATCAAAGACAAGCTCGTGATTTTCTGGGCACTCTGGAGTATTTGTTGGGGCAAGCAAACGGGGACAGTTAATCAGATATGTGGAATGACAGTCCGCCTAGCAGTTAGACTAAGCAGGCCACCAGGCGGGCGTCCAAACAAGGAGTGGCTGCGCTGCTAGACAGTGCCCAATAGCTATGCGCTTTGTAGTGCAGTAGCCAGATGCCCGGGCCTACGCGAACCTGATCAATTTTCAAAGCTTATTTTGTATTAAAAACTTGTGAAAACCCTTGAGAGCTTTTAAGAGCCATTATCCAAAAGAGATGAGTATGTGAGAATACTTCTTTTTTATGATGATTCTTGTCGGTAGTGTGATTTAGGATTGGAATACGCATCAGTGTGAGTGTTTCAAGTGATTGTAGTATTCTTCGACGGATAATAGTGGAAGCGTCTTGTCGAGCTCTCTCTCTCTCTAGAGTAAGCACACCACTCAACTACGTAAATTCCTTCTGTCCAGGTTTAGTTTATGCAGTTGATTTCTTATTTTCGTTTGTTCATGATTCTTTGTTAGTCATAACAACCTCCATCGACCGTCGAGACGTTGGCATCATCTCTATGTCCCATTGCCATATATGAGCTGCCGCTTCCAAATCTGGAGGGTTTGACATCTCGACGAAGGTATCTCCTCCGGAGACAGCAGCCCCTCAGTCGAGGAGGAGCTGACATTGCATCAAGCTATGCCACGGCCGATGTGCTCTACGCCAGAGATGAGCTACTTTTGTAGTTTATTTGGTGGGAGCGAGTGCAAATAAAATATCTCAGTCATCTTCTGGTGCACGAAATAAGTGGTAGGACTTGTAAGAGAAGGTGGAACTGCTCGAGAAGATTGTTACTTAAGGTGCGAATGGTAATCTATTATGTTCTTGAAAACAATTTTGATTAGAAATAATTTTTTTTATTCTGTTTTCGGAAATAATTTCTGAGTATTTGAAGGTGTTTGATAATTGTCCAAAATTTTTATTCTTGGAATAGAAATACGTTTGGGAAAACTCTTTAATTTTTTTTTTTATATTTCTTCTAATTTTTTAATACTTTTATTATATTATTATATTATTATTATATTAATTTTCTTTTATCTCCTTCCTCCTCCTTTTGTGGTCAGTCACTGCTGTCGAAGCTTTGCCAAGCTAGGGCGAGGTTTCGTGAGGCTCGGCCTCACAGATCTGGGTGAGGCCAAGCCTTGCCAAACCTCGCCCAACTGACGATGGCCGGCAGGCGGCGATAGGGCGGCAATAGGCTAGGAGGAAGAAACAGAAAAGAAAAGAGAAAAAGAAGAGAAGAAAAAGAAAGAGAAGAAGTAAACCGATTCTTGGAATTGTTTTTGGGAACAAGAATCAACAATTTTTGGATTCTTGATTCTGTTCTAAATATATTTTTGGGAACAAAAGAACATAATCAAATATTATTTAGCCAGTTAATAAACATGGCCTAATTGTTACCCTACCAACGCTATTCTAGATGTACCTTATCCCAATACCATGCATTCAACTTTACTGCTCCAATTATATTCCAAATAGACATCATGTTTATCCTGCTACTATGATGCAAAGAACATGAGAGAAATCCATCATAACAGCTCATAGTTAAAGTAGATCAATCCACTTACGAATTTACTATTGCAAGGATTCATCTGACGAGGTCCTTCACTATAATATGAAGTGCACAGTAGATGAATACACAAACATCCATCACGATAGTGCAAAATTTGAACTTGTTGCGATTCAATGCACTATTTCCTTTCCCTTGCAGAACCCTTGCTTCAAAGCATGAAGTGTTTTGAATTTCGATGACAAGATGATGAACTGCTGAGACCCAACATGAAAGAAGGATTGTAAAGGCCATGCTTATCGGAACGGATATGTAAAAAACAATTTCAATGTGCTCTTTTTGGTATATATTGGTATGACAATGGACAATTGGTACATTTCAATTGTCTGTTTATTATATTAAAATAAAATAACCATAGATGAAGTCAGAAAAGGTTCTCATAAATTAATGGAAAAAGAAAGTCATGCACATATGCTGAGCCCTCAATATGCCTGCATGGGGATAAGCATGACAAGACAGGACTTTCTTCTGATGGCAATCGAAGTCAAAACTATATATAATATGAGAGAGAGAGAGACAGAGAGGACAAAATTGTGAGGACAAAATTATGGGATCTCTCTCTCGTCGTGCCCCATTCTCTCTTGATGATAGGATATAAATGAGAAGCAAAAAAATCAGAGATTCTTTTCCGTTCCTTTATGAATCCCCCATTTGGAGGAAACTGACTCGTCACTAGCAAGTAAAAGAGCAAATGCGCTGGCCATCACATGCCCATTAAAACTAGGAATGGGTCTCTGGTGTGAAGGAAAAGGAAAACACATCGAAACCCTGGGCAGACTGATATAGGGCATGGTCTGATAAGACTCTTATCCGCACTAATCCAACCCCATGTTACGTACAATAGCAGGTTGGTTTCTTCTATTTTTAGCCGAGAGAAATCCAGGGATTTTGATAGGTCTTATGCATACATTAAGTATGAACTCTGAGGTCACTGCATGAGATATTTTTGCGCCATCAAATTAAAAAAAATAAGTCTCTTTGGGGTTTATTAAATTTCAATTTATTACCCCAAATGCATGGCTAGGCCAAAGAATTGCTAGGCAAGATAAATGCATGCTAGCAGGCTGGAAATTTTTCGAGGATATATATAGTTATATGTATAGTCCACAAAAGTTGGAAACAACCCTGAATTTCAGTGACAATTGGATTATTTTTAAAAAACGGTCAATAATTTTCAAAAGAGGAATGGAATGGGGAAGCACATTGATGAAGTCAACGATGATGTGCTGTTCTAGGCAGAGAAGATGACAGACCGTTAAAACCAAGTTGGGTCAAGTTTATCTTTTTAATAAATACAGTTTATTATGAAGATATGTCTAATCTTGCTAGTTTTTGGACCAAACATGTTGTTTCTTTTTTCATATTAGGTTTCTTGTTGGTCCATAATTATATTTAATAAGGATAGTGGTATAAAATTTACATGGTGTGGTCTGTGAAGTGACACTCTCTCAGAGATGATAGCTTTTCTGGGGCGCTTTTGTACTTCTCTGAGCTGAAACTGCCTAGGCCAGGTCATCCTGAATCTTGATATGGCATGAAAAGTCATCCAAAGTACAAGAAAGAAAAAGAGAGTTATAATGTTCCCAAATCTAGGGCGCTCCTACTTGTCCTCAGCTTCATGAAAATATTCACACATCTGCATATTTATAGAAAATACAATAGGCTGATATTCTCCGAGAGTTCACATCGACGGGAAGGTTTGGCACTTTGATGATGGCTCTTCAACACCCGGTGCTGTAGTATGTTCCAAGGGCTGCACCGTTTGTACCTTCTAAATCTTAAGTAGCTGTGCTTGAAATCCTTGATCCACCCTTTTGTTGGAAACCGTAGCATCCATAACCTCTTCAGATCCCCACGATGAGAATTTCTCTTAAGTTGATTTTGTACGTAGTCTTCCTTATTATTACTTACTCCGTGCCGATATGCAGATTTTGAATTTTCAACATTTCACCAACTGACGTTTTCTACACAGATATGTACTTAAAGTCTTAATGTCCAACCAGACAAACGATTTTCTAGACAGACAAGATGGAACCACACACATAAATAGGAAACCAATGTATCTGGTCTTTCCTCATCAGATGAATCTATGCACAGCGTGACTTCGGTATTGGTGTTGGCAAAATGCTCCTGCCTTTTTTGGGCACATGATAACTCTTTCAGACGTTCATTGGCCTGGTTTTTCTAGAAGGTATTCCATAAAGATATATGCTCATGAAGTGATTAACTTCTTTTCTCCTAGGACGGTGCATCAAATCAGACTCCTGAAAAGAATAATTTCTCTAAGGCAAAACGTAAATCTCTTTTCTCCTATTGGGGTGGGGTGGGGTGGGGTTGGGGGGGGGGGGATGAGAGAGAGAGAGAGAGAGAGAGAGCCCTCTCCACACAACTCGGATAAATTGATGTGAATGGATGGGAGGCAAAATATAACCTCACTCAAGAATTAGCATTTTGCATGCTGACCATCATATCATGTCACTTCATGCGTCCAGATTGTTTAGACCCCTCTTAGATTACCATATGTAGACCCCTCTTAGATTACCATATGTCCTATACATGCACAGACATATAACTCCGAGAGGATTCTATCCTTATTTCTCGTCTCTCTCCTTTTCAAAGACTGCTCTCCATCACTACGAATGGGATTCTTTAGTGTTGCCACCCAGACAGAATCTATATCATTGTTTTATTAGTAACTTCCTTGTTGGTAGAGAGAAACAATAGATAGAAAGATGAAGAAGAAGAACCTTTATCACACACAAGGAGACCCAATATTCATTGACAGATAATCACAGAACACAATTTACATACAACCATGACACACCCACTAACTCAACCAACTTCTTCTCAATCCATTTTCTTTGTGAGAGAACTCCTGTCTCCCCACTACAGTTCTTGCTTCTCTATCCTAAGCAACCACCACCCTCTGCTTTGCAAAATCCCCACCAAGAATCACTCAAACAGTGATCTTTATAGAGTAAACCAAAACGACAATAGACCCCAAGCAAGAGTTAACTTCTAAAGACCCAAGGAATCATGCAACGCTACTCCGGCCCCGGCTGTGGCCAGGATAGATTTGAGTCACATGTCCCGGACTTCGAAAATGTTGCGGTTCTTGACAACGATGTCATACATGTGCATGGACTTGAACTTGTTGAAGTCCTTGGGGAGCGAGATGAGGTGGATGGTGGATCTCTTGTGGAATTGGAGGAGGTCCGGGTCGTCGTAGTACCTCTCCCACCCGAGCGAGGACAGCTTCCTCTCGAGGTCAGCATACGACGCGATCACCTCGTTCGTCGGGATGTGGACCAGCACCTTGCGCCGCCCGATGCCACCGGACACCTCACCCCCTGGGTTCTCCACGAGCCGGACGACGCCGTTCTTGAACACCCAAACCCCAGACATTTTATGAATGTTGAGACTCGGAAGCAGAGTGTGCTGTTGTGAGCTTGTTTGATGAGCTAGCTGCTGGGGAGATGTTGAGTGATTGTGGCTTTGGTGATGCATATATATAGAGGAGGGGACGTGATGCAGAGAGAGCATATTAATCATCAGCTTATAATAATTATTGCTCACTTGGTAAATGCATGTTAAAGGCCTTGTTTTGGTGTGGACTCACGGCCCAAGGCGGGGCCCACTCACCAGGGGATTTATAGTCTAAGGATACATCCAGGGTCAGGGTGTTTGGGGACACACTATGCCATCGTATGTGGGCATGCTCAGATTGAGAAGAATCCCATCTTTCTTTTTCCTAAACCATTGAACCCACCATGCGAATCTTTGTTTGGAGAAAAAAATAAAATAATAGATCGAGACGTATTCTAGAAGAGGATAGGGAAAGAATGTGGCTTTGCATCGGGTTTATTTGAAGAAAAAGACATTAACGGTACCACATTTTCTATATGATTTTTACTTTCGTGTCATAACATTTTATGCGATTATTTAAACACCATGACTTCCAAAAATCGATAATCCTTGTACCATTGACAAATCTTATGTAGGAGTATTTTTGAATAAATAACCGATGTGTCTCACTAAAGTGTCAACACTTGAAATATAAATCAAATGACATTTTTTGGCAACACAAATTTGTCTGAAATCGAGAAATTAGGTTTAATTTGCTAAATAAATGAAACCCTAAACCCAAAATCTTTCCCTAAAATAAGAAATTAGGTACGATTTTCTTTCCAAGAATCCTAGCCCCAAATCTAGTTTCAATCCGAACGGATTGTTCTGGGGCGAGGCGGCCGTCTTGTCCTGCTGCTGGCAAGGCATTGGTGAAACCGAACATGAGCCTCGTAGGAAGGTTCAACTTCGAGGCTGGTTATGGAGAGAGAAATTAGAGAGAGAGAGAGAGAGAGAGAGAGAGAGAGAGAGAGAGAGAGAGAGAGAGAGAGAGAGAGAGAGAGAGCGAGAGAGATCAAATAATGATGGTGGTGCTGACTGAAGGAGGGGGGCAGTTAACATGCTATCTGAAGTGAAGCATTGATTTTGGTTTGCAATTAGAAAGAGGGGCTAGGATTTATATTTTAACCTAATTTAATCTCAAGTCCTCGAGGAAGGGCTTAAATGGCGGTGGCTTAAAACAATTTTCATGCCATCATTTCTCTGGCCAGTCATATCAAATGATTTAATGTTAATGTAATATCATGTAAAACTTTTAGGTAGGAGAATCATTGATATAACTTAAAGTTATGGCATTTAAATGATTACTTGAAAAGATATAATATCAAACTAAGCGTTGTATGAAAATTATAACATTGTTAGTGTCATTTTTCTAATTTAACTATATTAGAGTGCTTGATAGATACACCAACTATTTATTTACGCAAGCACCATCACGTGATAATATGTGAAGAGATTTGATTATACTTAAGTAACATATTTTAAGATATGGATCTCAAATTATGAATGTAAATTTACATTATCTACATGGTTGGCACATTAACCTTGCTGACATTGTCGTCTTTTTTTTTTTTCTACCTCTTCTCTTTTCCTCTGGCGATTGCAATCACTCTTCTGCTTTCCTACCTTTGGCCGTGGCTAATGTTGCGACCTCCGGCCACTCCATTGATATGACTCTCTCTTTCTCCCTTCCTCCCTCGATCGTACCCCATATTAAGGATCAAAGATGTTTGATATAAGGTCACTGCCGTAGATCAAGGCCGATATCTTCAAGATTCTAGGTATCTTAAAGGCAGATGACTATAGATTTGTAGTCATCCATAGTAGTTTTAGTTGGAGCCGAAAAATAGAGTTTATTTTGTGAGCTAATGAGTATCCTTGTGGAGAAACGATTTAGAAATTTCACTCTACAAAGAAGTCAGTGGTCTTTACCAAAAAAAGAAGAAGTCAGTGCCAACATCAAATTCATCCCATTTGTTAACCTAAGCAATATGTTTTGCACCGCCCTCTTTCCAATGAACTTTAAGATGATATTATAGAAGCCCCTAGAAACTCATGAGAAAGAAATGGTAGATAATACTATAACACGGATGTTAACAAGATTTTTTTTTTCCTTAAAAAAATTGGTTACAGATGACAAAGGTACAAATGTTAGCTTACGAGATTTAATTTGTTTAGGAATTAGGAAGTGATTACTTTAAAATGAATATTCGAACAAATGAGACACATTCAAACACTCCATAAGAATATAGCACATTGTTTTGCAAACACAAATCTTTATGCCCTAGCAAGTAACTAGCCAACTAGCAAGGTTATTAACAACAGAATAACACATTATAGTTACTTTTAAGTTTTATATAACTATATAAGAAAGGCAAAGTATTGAATACAACGCTGGAATTTTATGCCCTATCTGGAAAGTGAGGGGATCCTCATTGCATGAAGAGGGTTAGGAGTAGGAAAGGCAGTGTCTCCTTTTCCACAAAAATGTGAATGGTTGCCCGGAAAGATCATGTAACACATTTTGGCATGTGGAGGTGGACCAAATTGAAAGAGATTCTCAAATCTTAGTTAATGTCGAGCTTCTTTTGCATTACAGAATATTAGTTATTTATGCACCAATGTCTGGCCGCCCCAAATGCATGTGTTTGCCTAACTGTTGACTAATTTACACTCTATATATGATATAATAAGGTTCATTTTCATTGGTTTATGTACCAATCTTTAGCTGAAAAGTTTCTTCTCTCCGGCATTTTCCTTTCACATTGATAGGGCAAGCAAAGGAGAGACACGTTTTTAGAAGTCATAACTTCAAACGTTAGTCTTTTGTCTACGAAGTGGCTGTCTGAATGACACCTTTTGTTAAAGAAAAATAAAAAGAAATTTTGGCTACTATATGGAGAATCCCTCACTCCATTTTTTTGAGTTCTTAGTTATCTTTTGTAATGATGGGGAATGCCCTTAAGCTATTGTACGTCATCTTATAAATGATACTTACATTTCAAACCAAAAAAGAAAAAAGAAAAAAAAGAAAAAGAAAATAGAATATATTATATAGTTTTCCTTTATTTATTTTTTATGGCTGCCTAGTAACAATACCCTAGAAGAACCCTAATTAGTTTACTTTGTTCCCGGTCGACTATTAGGACCTTTGCACGCGTTGTTGAAAAAGAAAGATGCCAATTGAAATTAATTGCCGACATGTTGAAGATGCCCCTTACCTAAAAAAGAGAAGAAAACGAAAGTGAAGAGAATTACATACTATATATCCTGCCAAACCATTGACCTTATTAATCATCCAATACATTATCAAAAACGTGGGCAGAAAATGTGCGTTTACCAGTTCTCAACTAAAATATAAGAAGAGTTACAGTTTTATCCTTGAAAAGTCACTTGTTAGTACATGTTAGTCTCATGGTAGGTGTAAGGAGTTGAACTCGAGTCCTCCGATTTCGATACCATGGTGAAGTTTTGAGTACACTACCATTTATAATCCTAAAATTTAAACTATTGGAGTATGGTGTGGGGGAGTATATTTTATAAATTGACACCTTTTCATCTTTATTTTGGTCAGAATCTAACATATCCAATCAGCAGAAAGAAAATAAAAACAAGGGCAAAAGGTGATGTGTGCGAGTGTATGGCTTTAGTGAATGCACTCTCTCTTTATCCAGCAAGATGGTCGCCTACTTGCTCCAACTTTGCTTCATCATCCTCGTGACACATGGTCCTCCTCATGCTCTCACTGACCCTCTTAAAGCCAGCATTGCCTCTTGCCTTGACAAGGATCTCTGTGCTTGGTTTTGTGTGGCGAGTACTTTATAAATACAGCCTATTTTTATTTGTCACCTTCTTCTAGATTCTTCTTGATCCTTTTACAACTGGACCACCTTGGAATTTTCTACCTAACGTTCTCTTTTATGTTGGTCGGTCCAAAAAACATCCTATAGTAAAGTCAATGAAGTTTCTGGTTAGCTGGTTTTATAAGAAATGTACCATTGATTGGTACCTATATGGTGTGAAGTATGTGAGTGGTGCATAAATTCATAGATGATGATTGGTGACTAAACTAGGACACAAGTCATGATAATCAAGACACGAAAGCTTAAAGAAGTCTAATGCACTTTTTGCTGTAATGGAATGTGCCAACTCTAGAGGTCTCAGTGAGTTCAAATTTTAAACAAAAATTCTATCTAATCATATATGTCATAAGTTGTGGTCTTGGGTAGACTATCAACCGCTTTGCCACTTCACTTATTCATCGACAGATAATTTGTTAAATTTGCACAATTAGATGATTGCATTCTAATACATGACATGCATAACTTCACATGAATATCAATCTTATTGACTCGGTATTTTCATTTGTAAATATTAGTTGATGCAGCCTAATTTATTGCCCTATAGCTCATCATTTCAGATTTTATATATGTATAAGAAGAGATCATTGACAATATATGTACCTGTACCTATCAAGACTAGATTACACTAGTTCAAAAAAGTTGTTTGGCTATAAAAGTGATCACGAAGGGTATTAATAAATGGAAAATAGAGCGACCCCTTTCCAAATCGTTCCCAAGCTAAGGAATCGTAATCTTGATTTCATTGTCGTTCCCAGAGCCCTAACCTCCGCAAACACCAGAGAGAGCATAATGATGATGTCGTGCAACATGAACTCCTTTGATTTATCGCCATCAAGCCACTCCTTTTTGCTGGAATACCGTCTGGCATCTTATGCACTAAACCCTTACGGAAGGAATAAATAATCAAGAAAACTTACCACTATGAGGGGGCACAATCAAATCTTTTCCCACCTCAGAGAGATGGAAGGATTCTACTGCGAGGTTCCAAGACATGCCACATCATCATCATCCTCCTTCTTCCATCTTTTTCCTTTAGTTTTTTGAGAATAAAAACGAGTTGTTGTAGTCACTCTCTTTATCGGAACGAAGTAAACATGTCCATGGGAACATTTTTTTTTTTTTTGGCCTTAGCCGCGATCTCACCACTACCTTTTCAAGAGATGGCCCTTTTTCTCTCTCAATTCCATCGCTGTTTTACATCACTGAAGGCATGGGATCCACATGGGCTGGAATTCTCTCTCCCACCCACGAGCAAGAGTACAAACCCTATCTACACCTAAAAGAAAGAAAAAAAAGAGGGCGAGTACAAGCCCATGTGATTGTCCCTTAGAAAAGCCAAACCTGAAGTCCGATAATTAACTAAGCAAGATACTCAGAATCATCCTTTTAGAGCATATGCCTTTCCATACTGGCCTCTTCTTTTCTCATATAGGGAAAAGAAAGCAATGATCCATCGCAGTCCCGAAAGAATTTCTGTTGGGTTCGTGTTTAATGCTGATTTCAACTTTTGAGCACGATTAGGGGAGGCTTTATGTACTAGCGTGCTAAGGATACCTTTCCTAGTTACTACGACTTTTTACGCACAGTCTGTACATCAAATTTCGATGTGGGAAGACGGGATTAGTATCGTTTGAAGTTTGAAGGAATGTTTACATGTTAAGTTTACCATTTATGGCTGATACATCAACAAAATCAAGTGACCGTGATTGAAATTCAATGGCATCGTTTACTTACCCAACTTCACCAAAATATACTCGCACTTGCAAAAGAAGTAACACACGCACACACGTCCAAGAAAAATCCTCTCTCTCTCTCACGCATGCACACATGCATGTGCATGCATGCCTATCGAGATCCTCAACAGGAAACCCCTCTTCTTCTATTTTTCGCACAGAGAGAGAGAGAGAGAGAGAGAGAGAGAGAGAGAGAGAGTCAAATCTAAAGAAGGAGGCGTATGATCATGGCGATGACGACTAGAGGCTTGTTAATGAGCGACAGATGACAACCATGGTAGGTGGCAGCATTGTAAATGAGCTAGAGGAGGAATAAGAAGGAAGAACAGGAAAAAAAGAAAAGAATGTATATGAAAAATTGAACTTGTGTGAGCTAATGTGTACACCTTTTAATGAATAATTTGAAAATGTAAATTTTGATTAAAGTCCATTTTTGGTCCCATATCTCGCGCATTTTTTTAAAATCAAGTTCTTGACTGCATTTAATTTGTCTAATCATGCCCTAATTGAACATGCATAACTTTTCTAATCAAATATCTCTGAATTCAAATCCAATTAATCAAAGTTAACATGTCCCTTTGAGCCGACACTCGATAGGAGGCTCAGACGTCGAATTTGTTTTTTCTTTTTGCCGACGTTGACCAGCTAAGACGTTGGACTTAGAAACCCAAAAATGAAGACTATATAATTGAACATTGAGTGATGAGACTTCTTGGCCCTTTTGCTGCGCTAGAGTTCATGAAAGACATTTTATGGCTCTCAGAGACATGTCACCTCACAATTAGAGGATCAAGACAGACTTGATTAGAAAAGTTGTAGACAAATTGAAAGTGTAAGGCCTTGGTCGGTAAAAAGTGCATAAGTTTAGAGACAAAAGTTAAACTTTTACTATAAAATTTTCATTCTAAACATATGATATCCCAACAGTGAAAGCAAATACTGGATCGTGGTGACAACTCCGACACTAGTCGCAATCAACAATTGTTGTGGAGTTGAGGATCAGCTAGGGGAAGAACAGGGGGAAGGAACATATATTTAGTATTCAGACACTTCAATTCAATAGTAAGTTAGGTCTCTGAATGAAAGTTCTGATGGTTGCAATGTACTTGCTCGAAAGAAAAGTATAGGCAACGGCGGTCACCGCTACATGAGCACTGCGGTTGATTCAAGAAACATTTAGGTTACAAATTGTGATATTCTGATGAAATTTAAACTTTAACATCAAGTGATATTCTACATGAAGTATTTAATTCATGTAAGTTATATAGATGGAGTTTCCCTTGTGCATTTTTCCCACTTCCTTTCTGGATTCACATGCACAAAATAAAGGAATTGTCCAATTAGCCATAAATCTACTAGTGGATGTTAATTTAGTCGTAAATTTTTCAATTTAGTTTTAAATCTTTGTGTGAAATTTCAACGTAATTCTTTGTTATTTTTTGTCACAAATTATTGACATGGTAGTATGCCACGTAGGATGGTCAATAATGATTGGACCACCTTATCGACGATTTTTAACTAAAATTGACCAAAAAGGATTCCATTGGATTTTGTACAAAAAATTATAACTAAATTGACAAAATTAATTTTTTTTTGGATTAAACAGACATCTGTATGATAGGTTTAAGATTAATTATGTAATTTTCCCCACTCAAAGCTGATATATGTGGGACTAAAGCACCTGTGCACCACTACCATACAACCAAAATTCAATTAAGCACGAAGAGAATTTTTCCCTTTAAAGTGAGCTCCCACATATTTATTTTCCACCTTAATTTATTAGAAACCCTAAATTTAATTGATTTTATTTAGGGTCCCTTATCGAAGGATATGAATTTGTTCTCCCTAATACTCATTTTTAGTTGCAGCCAAGCCTCATTGGGCAAAGGTAGAGTATTCTTGGATTGTGGAGAAGCACTGAAAGAGAGGGAGAGAGAGAGAATTTGTTTGTGGAGGGAATATGGTTTAAAGCTAATATAGAACACTTTGCTTCCCTAGCGTAGGGTTTATGCTCAACTTTCATTATAAAAACGATGGGAATTCACGTTGATATAGGAATAAAGTACTAGACATTGGGAATGTAGTATCAATTCCCTAATGAATATTAGGATAACTTGGTGATAACATCTTTATGCTTGAATGAGAATGACAAGATCTTTATATATGCAATTAACTAGATTAAAGGACAAAAAGGATAGAATACGTAAAACTCACGTCGAGCAATCATTGTTTTTAATGTTTGAATTGGAACGAAGAACTTCATATTTCAATTTAATAAGAAAAAATCTCATAGATGGAGGATCTAGAATCCAAAGAATTTACGACAAGACATCATGGAATACTTTTGGGCGTATATGGGATTAAGCTTTGTCTTCTTTTTCAATATTATTGTTACTTTTCCATGGAGAAGCGGTCTCACCTACTTTGGTAATGGAGGATGGAATATCTAAAAATGCTAGTTATTCTGGGCTCTAGCCCAAAAGGCTTCATCTTCACTATACTTTGAAAGGCAGCACAGTTCTAAGTAGTTGTGACACATGTCACTCATCTAGACACCAATACTCCAATTTTCTTTTTCTTTTCTTTTTTCCAAATTTCATTCAATACTTGAATGAGATCCATGCCATGCACAAAATACAATGAGTGAATGAAATTTTTTAATTCCTTCGATGTACTAATTCAAGGGAGTTGATATGGTTCTTGTATTAAAAAATGTTAGCATCATATAAATACCTCTAATATATCATATTAGCATCGCGATTTAAATAAATCTATCAGATATTTAGGACTTGAGGTCCAATGATCAATGGTAGAGATCATGTCACAAATTCACAAATCTATATTTATGAATTCAGATAAGCTGATTTTGTCAAAGAAATGTGGAGGAAAAAAACACCTTGTGAAGAATTGGTGTTGCATATCTCCCTAGATGTACTAAAATTATCCATGAAATAATTAGTCAATAAATTTTATCTTTTGTAAACCCACGAATTTTGAATGGTACAAAGAGTAACGCAATTGAATCGAGAACCTAGTATGGTCGTATCAGCGAAATAAATGAATGACTCATTTAGTGGTCACTAATAATAATACTGACATATTTACAAATAACGTTGTCTATTAATTTTTTTTTTTTTGAAATGAATTATGAATGTAAAATTGATTAATTAACAATAAAATTCAAGTTCAAATAGTTAATACAATCTTGAAATAATAAACACAGAAAGAGTGTATTTAGATTTTAATATCGACTAAATATTATTATTTAATTAAATATAAAAGTGAAATTTTGAGTATTCAACAGCTCCGACAACTCCGAAAGAACAAGAAAATTCAAGTAAAATTTTCAAGCATTCCTCATCACCATTTCACTATTTTCCACTCAAACACTTCAATATATATATATAGAGACACACACACACACACATAATTTTTTACTATTGCTTTAATTTTTGCCTTCTCTTGAAGCATGCATCGTCTTTTGGGAAGAAAAAATGATGCTTAAGTGACCCCAAATTATACTTTACATGCGTTTATGTTAAAAGAATTCTTAAACTTTCTCTTGTTATGAACTAGCCCAATGCATGCAAGTTACGCAGATTTATTACTTCACTAGAGATTAGCCGTTACCGTGGTATATTTTAGCTAAAATTAATCAAAATATGGTAGACCTTTATAGGGAAGTGCGAATAGATGGGCGAAACAAGAAGATTGAAAGCACTCCAAAGTTGAAGTCGCATGAAATCTTCCAATATGTGAAAGACATAGCATTGTAACAAAAGATAATTTAAAGAAAAAGTAAATTGACATCTTCGATGATTCAAAATTTAGAATCACTCATAAAAGATCTTCTTATAGGGTCAAAGGACAATATAGGCAGCATGAAAATAAAAATTACAAAAAATAAGTATAATATCTCTTCCATCGTACGACAATTTCTTATCTTAGGACTAGGTAATTTCACTCGACAATGGCCATATATTTATTTGGGCCTTTTTGCCAAACACTTGACTATTTAGGCCCAGATCAAGATTTGTGGACATGAACCAGCCATGAACCGCTTGTTCCCTAATTTATTCAACCAACATCTTGTATAGCTACAGGACTTTCAACACATCCTTCAATCTTGCATAGTCATCATGTAAGGAGAAGAGGATATAAAGTGATTCAGGCTAGTACCCTCCACTGGAACTGACCGTGACCAGGGGTCGATTCCCATTATGCGCATATAGACGTCTGGCGAGCATCGTCTTTTTTAAAGCAAAAACACATGCATTGACGAAAAAAATTAGCCCAAGGGATGAAATGCTATTAAGACATTCACTTCAACAAAATGAATGATACCTAAAACTTATTCATCTGATGAGAAAAACACAGGCACCCCCGAAAATTCTGATGAAAAGACGCATATAAAAAAGTGCCAGACAATTTCAGATTTTATTCACCTAAATGTTAGGCCGATGTAAACCGGCGGAAGAACTTGAGCCATGACCCAATGATAATCACAGACCTTTCTCAGCTCAGGCCACCTGAGGGCCGGGCTCGCGACCATGGTCATTACATCTAGATTTCACGCCAACTGGTCATTGGCAAGTTCCTTTTGGGTCTACACACCTGAGCCTTGTCCAATCATGTTGGATCGAGCCTGTTCCATGTCAATAATTTGTATAGACTTTTCATTGAAAAGGCTGAGTTAGCACGTTCAACTCACAATATTAGTGCAGAAAGAGTCGCATAATGTGGAGAGGCTAAATCTGACAGTCTCAGATTTTTGCTCACTTGGAGAGGCATACGCAGCGTGATGACACCAAAACGATCCATGATCACTGATTGCAGCATTTGATGAACAGTCTAGGAAGGCCGATCCTCATGTGCGATATCTCCTTCAAATGAGAACAGTCATCACTCTGCTTTCTCATCCGAAGGATAGCAAAAAGGGAATGAATGGAGCTGCATGCGGAACTCACACTTGATAGTTGCCAAATGGCCCTGAAAGGTATCATAACCTTTTCAACAAGAAAAGCATTTAGCAGACTATATAGGAGTGGTCAACTAGGAACGCAAAACATGAGGATGCATTTGGACGAGTAAGACAGACCTGTGGAAGACAAATTACAAACTCGTGCGCATTAACCACTTTGGCTGCCTTTATCACATCGTTCTTGGAAACATTACCACCCGGAATGCCATAAGCAATATTTTCTCCAACAGACATGGGAAAAAGAACAGGTTCCTGAACCATTTGAGTATTTATTTTGTTTTTTTGGGAGTAAATCAGGAGTATCTATCTAAATCAAGTGCAAGGAGGACCACAAAATGTGTGAAGAAGTTTAACATTAATGGCTATATCTCATAAAAATCAATGGAACAGCACATGATACAAGCAAAAACAAATTTAACTAGACAAAATACAGCACCAATCCCCAGAAGAGACAGATCTCCATCTTTCAAATACCCACTAGAGTTGAGCTGTATTAGATCCTTCAATGCTTTTACACTCACGCTCAGTCCACTCAGATGTAGCAATAATAAGCAAGACAGCAGTCCAACCTGCCAATGAGCATATACCCAGAGATATCTCACTTGTCACTTCTAATCATGCCAAGACAAAACTGACATTTACAGAATCCTGAGAAGATCCAGTCCAGAAAATTCAGTATCCCAAGTATAACAATACCACAGACACCTGATGAAGAAATGCTGCTCTAAATGTTAATTGTCACCAACTTAATTTCTTATTGCTGATTCCAAATGTCAGATGGCAGTCACTGCAGATGATAATTAAATGACAACGGAGACTATGGATTGAAGATGGTAGCTAAGGAATCCCCCCAATCGATTCATATGGTGCTTAAATCCTAAATCTGAGATGATATATTGAAGAAAATACTTGATTTACAATGGAAACAGTTTGGGCCCATTCACTTTTATCAAATGTCCGTACTTCCTCTCCTGCAACAGTTATGCGACCTTTGGTTGGCTAGATAAATTAAAACAAGTAAATAATTTTTCAAGGATGATGTAAGGATTCAGTTTAAAAAAGTAGAAAAGAATGCTAAATAGTTATTATTATACCTTGTAAAAGTGAGCCAGTAGCTGCTTGATTGTAATTTTTCTGGCACCATTGGTCTGACCAGACTACATCACCCGTTTCTTAGACATATCAACAAAAGAAGCAGATGAAACAGCTTGTAAAGCACAACATACTCAGTGAAACCCGCTGAGTCAGGTTTCATATGTCCACTTTTAAAACAACCATGAACCACACTGCAGTGCAACCTTAAAATTGCTAAACTTTCCTCTGAAGAAATGTAGAGTTATATTTTTAGAAGCACAAACCTTAAAAGTATCACGTTGAGCATGCATGAGCAAGAGCTCTGCCAATAGCTGAAAAGTTTGAACAGCCCAAAAGTATGATACACAACTTAAAAAGCTGGAAAAAGGAGTTGACTAACTGCATGGCATAGCGACATGATAAAAAAGATCTACCAAACTTACACATCTCAGCATCCTAAACAATGTCCATGGCAAAATAATATCTCTAAAACCTTAAAGTCACTTCACAGGATTGGAACAATATGTTTCTTTGAAGCATATCACAGAAGTTGACATTGTGCACAACCAACAAAATAGCCACTCCACAAGGTTGGAAAGGGAAAAAAAGAATTACTGCATAATTCATCTCTTTTATATCTCAAGATCATTGTTATTCAATGCCGCTGCAAAACTCTTACATAGGTCTGAACAACAGTAGCAAAACAGCTCAATGTATAAGCAAACCCACATTCAAAGTTCATCCTCCATCCTCAAGTACTCTCCAATATCTGCCTGATGAAGCACGACAAGCCCATTTGGATCCAACTTCCTACAATCCTGTGTCGACCTTTGTGAAATCCCAAATCCCAAAGGCACGTCAGACATTGAAAAAACCACCACTCCATCACCTGTCACAACATTTGTTTTCAATTATCAGTTCTCTTTCAATCAATTAATGAACCATTTCCCCCCACACAAGTATGAAAATGAGGAAGACAAATCAAACTGGGAACTTTTTAAGTATTGGTGCTGGTGGACTAATCTCTTGTCCCTAATTAATCAAGTTTTGACAAATCAAAATAACAAGCACAAAACAAACATCCTCAAGCCTACAATTGGTTGTTCTTTAATAAAAATAAACAGCTGTTTATCCTCAACATCATGTGATATGATTGTACTTCTGTGTCTTCATTGATCTTGAAAAAAAAAAAAAAAATCTACTCCTTTTGTCTAAGGACCAGGATATTTGACTAATCTCTTGTCCTTAATCAAGTTTTGACAAATCAAAATAACTAGCACAAAACAAACATCCTCAAACCTACAATTGGTTGTTCTTTAATAAAAATAAACAGCTGTTTATCCTCAACATCACGTGATATGATTGTACTTCTGTGTCTTCATTGATCTTGAAAAAAAAAAAATCTACTCCTTTTGTCTAAGGACCAGGATATTTGACTAACCAAAACCAAGAGCAGAAAGACTGATTTAAATCAATTTAAACAGACCAGAAACTTAATTTCTTCAAAAAGAAAATCTCAACCTTCACTTCTCACTTAATTGAGGGTGCTTAGATTCAAAAATAAAACAACATTAAGTACGCAACCAAAATTACATAGCAAGAAATAGTTATATGAAGAAGGGCCAACACTAAAGGAAAAGGAGGAGTAGGAGTAGGAGCTAATCTGGATGGAATCAAATGACCAAGATGGACAATTAGACAAAGCCAAGAGGAAAGACAGCCATGGAAAGAAACGAGATTGATGATTGAAAATCTCGATTAGAGATCACAACTATAGTCAGAGTAGGAGTTCCCTCCATATGTCAAGGCCACATTTTAACAGCAAATTAGAGTGGATCCATCATATTGAAAACCCAACGAAGGATAAGATTTCCCTAGGGTTCAATGTCTCAAATGTTCCCTTCAATTGGGTTGCCTCGACCAGGCTCTTCAACCTAACACATTTACCTGAAAAACAGGGGACTCAAGCTGAGAATTTGCAATCTATCAAGATACTTCTGCACCTCATAAAAAAGACCAGGAAGACACAACACATCACCAATTTAAACATTGACTACATACCCTATCAGCACAATCTGACAATCGTAACTTCAATTTATACGATAGCATGTGAAACTTCAGATGAAGTTCTTTCATTTCGCCACCCCAATGACGTTCCTTTCGATCCAAGTTTCTATTCCAAAACCCAGAAACATCCCACGACACCTCAAGCCGAAACATTACCTTCACCAAACGACACTTAAAATCTTAGAATCTTTCAGCCGAAATCGACACATCACCTGGATTGATGTTCTCGGTGATCCTCCCCAACCCGCCCTTCAACACATGATTCCCGTAGAGGAACGACATCTCGGAGGTGGGCTTGAGCCAGACCTTGTGCTTGGCGTTGGCGGCCAGGATGCCCAGCGCCTGGATCGTCAGGTGGAAGCTCCCGCCCTTAGTGAACTTGCCGACGCAGGTGCCGAGGGAGGCCAGGTTGTGGCGGCCGACGTTGGTGGCGCGCCGGACCAGGGACTCGCCGACGTAGTAGACCCGGTTCTTGCAGAGGCGGAAGCAGTAGCGGCCCGGGGCCGGGTCGGGGCCCTCGTGGGAGGGGCTGTCGATGATGTTCTTGAGGTTGTTGCCGGTGAACTTGAAGAGCTTCTCGAACACCTGGGTCGTCTCCTTCTCGTCCAGCGTCCTCATCGGCGCGCCTGCGTGCGTTCTTGAATTTCTTGAGCTTCTCTTCAGAGGTTTGTCGGGAGGGTACCGCTGGTCTGCATGTTCCCGTTCTTTGCTAGGGTTTATGGAGGTTTTGGGCCAAAACTTTTGTATTATATTTATTTTGGTGTCAAAATTTTAAAAATCAATGATTTAAATATCATAAATTTTAAAAACTAATTATTTAAATGTCACTTCTGACGTGATTGCCAGTTCATGTCAGTTTTTGTGGCGATCATGTCAACTTTTTTAACGTCCATATTAAAAATGGCATCTAAGTTATTGATTTTTTAAATTTATGGCACTTGAGTGAAAAAAAATTTTGATATCAAAGTGAATGCTATATGAAAATTTTGGTACTCTGAGTGTTTCAATCCCAAAGTTTTACTCATTGGATGGACTATTTCCCCAACTTAAAATCTACTCTTTCTTTCCTAGGTAAACAATATTTTCTTTCTTAGACAAAATAAAAAATTCTTGTTGACAAAAAAGAAATGAGATTATCTTATTTATGTAGGACGCACATTATAACTATTAATTTGTTTATTTTTTTATTTTTCTCCATTGGATAATGCAATTTGACTTTTCAATTCCTAAAATAATTTTTTTACTCTGGAAATATGTTTGGAATGGAAATTAGAAATAAAATTATTTTACTTTTCTATTTTTGGAACAAAAATAAAAAATAAATACTATTTTCATTGTTTGATCTCACCATTGGCCTCCACCTGCCGCTGGCCTCCCGCCCATCGGCCACCTCTCATTGTTGCTCGGGAGGAAGACATACTATGTCCTTATCAAACGAATTTTTATTCCAGAAAGAAAAGTTTTATATTATTATCAAAATCCTATTTTACCTCAGAAACTCGTTCGGAGGATAGAAAAATCAATTTTTGCCTGGAAATTGATTTTTGGAATATAATAGTTATTATTTACGCCCATAGTTTCCTCCAATTTAGTTATTGTCCATTTTGTGGGTTTTTGTCAAATTAAATTATTAAAAAAACTAAAATTTAGCCTCTTCATTATCATAATTCCTAGGCTCCGTTTGTTTTACGAAAATAAATAATTTAACAAATATTTTCCTAAAAATAATCACTTATATTCTTATATTCTTACTAGCAAGAGCAATTACTGAACTTGTCCAAAAAGAAAGCCAAGAACAATAGCATTAGTTGGAAGTGTGGGCCCCTAGAGTGCCAAAACTTGGCACGGGAGTCACTTAAGTGCCAAAAGTTCGAAAAAATACACTTATGGTCTACATGGTAACGCTCCCGGGATTTGTTTGTTCTTTTGTTCTCGAGAGCAGATTTTTATTCCTAAGAATAGAAATACGTTTGGTAAATTTTTTGCTCCCTAGAACGATTTGGAATAGAAATCAAAAACAAGAAAAAGTTGCTTATTGTTCAGGGAACAATTTTAAGAAATACTTTTTTTTTCCTTTCTTTTTTTCTTTTTTTCTTTCTCTTTCCTTTTCTTCTACTTCTTCCTCTTCCTCTTCCTCCTCCCACCCCTCAGCCGCCCCATCGCCGCCCCATCACTGTCGCCGGCGAGGATTGGCGAGCTCGCCGGTGCCTCATAGATTTGGGTGAGGCTGAGCCTCACCCAGGCCGCGCAAGGCCGAGCGAGCCTCACCTCACCCAGATTTGGGGACGCGAGCCTCGCTCGGCCACCGACGAGGCTCGCCGCCAGATCTGCGAGGCTGAGCCTCGCCGGCAGCAGCCAATAGAAAGAAGGGGAGGAAAAGAAAGAAAAAGAAAATTAAAAGAATCAAAAGATTGGAAATTTTTACCAAATGCATTTCTGTTCCGAGAGTAAAAATTTTGAACAGTTACCAAATGCATTCAAATGCTCAGAAACTGTTCCCAGGAACAGAAACAAAAAAATAATATTTCTGAGTAGAAACTGCTCCTAGGAACAGAAACGTTGCCATGCAGACCCTTAAATGTCAAAATCGAAGAAAAATGATCAGTTAAATACTAACGGCAAAAAAATCTGGCCAAACTACACACATGTCATTTTCCAACGATTTTATTTGCTAACAGAGCAATTTTTTTCAAAATAAATATTCATGTGACAATTTTAAAAAAAATGTCCACATGGCAAAAAAAAGTCATACCAGAAAAAACAAAAAATTTGATTTTATTATAAAAAAAAAAAAAGGAAGGGAGAGGGATCGGGTAAGGACTATGTAGCCCTTGCCATCACCTTTGTCGCCACCCCACCATCGTCGGGAAGGGTTGGTGACGGTGGGGTGAGGGTCAGTCGGGATTTCCAAGCCTTGGCTAGTGGCTGGTACCCTAGCCGACCTACGGCGAGGGTTGTGACCCTCCCCCAAATCCGACGAGGGTCGTTGACCCTCGCCTAGTCGGGCCAAGGGCCGTTGGCTGCCCAGCTAGGCAACCATAGCTAACCATTGGCGGCCCTTGTCCCGGCTAGGTGATGACCAGTGACCCTCGCCTCAGATTTGGGCGAGGGCCCGCACGCTCTTGCCATAGGTCGGCTAGGGTCGCCAGTTAGTCAGGGCTTGGCAACCTCGACTGACCCTAACCTCACCATCGTTAGCCCTTCCTGGTGATGGTGAGGTGGTGGTGAGGGCTGCACAGCCCTCACCCAATCCTCCCACTTCCTCTTTTTCTTTTTATTTTTAAATTAATCAATTTTACAATAATATATTTTAAAAGTATTTAAATATTATTTGATTAATATATTTTTAAATGCTACATCAACACCAAAATGACATCATTTTGGCTGAGTTTTTGTTGATTTAGCTTCTAGTGAACTACGAAAGTGAGTTATATTATTAAAATAAGTCATGTCGAATTTCTGGTAGCATTCGTTGAAGTTAAGTGATCCAATTTTGAAAAAAAGTGACACTTAAGTTTACATTTCGTAACTTTTGGTACTTAAGTATCCATTCGTGCTAAATTTTGACATTTGAGCTATTCTTTTCCCGCATCAGTTGCTACAATCGCTATTGCGGTTGAGTTTGAGGAAACTTAATTAAAACAAGCTCATAATGCTAAAGTTAAACATATGCTTTATTGCTCTCTTTCTTCTTTTAAATTTAAATGAATTTCTTCATGTGTCACAATAAATGAAATATGTGATTGACTCCAAGTTGCATTTAACGGAACTGATTGTGTATGAGAAACGAAGTTGAACATCTTTTAAAGAAATTATGAATTGTTCAAAATGAAGCTAGAAGAGACAGTCGTGGAAATGTTCACAAGATTCACAATATTCACAATAATCGCAAATGGTCCTGCCAATCGAGGAACGGTCTTTACTGATGATGAGAAGGTGAACAAGCTCCCAAGGTCACTATTAAAGGGGAGTCAAGTGAAAACCTTGGTTAGAGAAACAATGAGTATTCAAGCTATATCAATGATGGATAAACTGAGAGGAACTCAAATGTCTTATGAAGTAGAGTATTTGAAGAAGATATCAATGCCAAAGGTAAGAAAGTCATAACTTTCAAAGCTAAACATGATGACGATGCAAATGAGCTGTAGCAACCGACGATGATGATGAAGACATGTTTACAAGAAGATTTAAAAACAGGATGAGGAAAGGAAGTAACTACAAAGGGAAATGACAAACGAAATATTTGACAAGAAAAGACCCTCCAAATCTAAAGATGATTACAAGGGAAGGAAGTAGTCTATTATGAATGTCATAAGCTCAGATACATCAAACCTGATTGTCCTCTCCTAAAGAAAAAAAAAGGAAGGACAAAAAGAAGTGAGCACTCAAAGTAGAAACCTAGAGTGATATGGAATGAAAAAGTAATGATGAAAGATGCTAACCATGCAAATCTATGTCTCATGGCTGGTTTCGAAGTCGATGAGGAAATTGAGATAGAAACACGTGAGCTCACTTATCAAGAGTTGCAAGATTTTTGAGGAGCATAAAAAAGCTTCAAAGAAGATTTCTGATTTGAAAAGGAAGTTTCAAAACTCAAAACTCAAAACCTTTCTTAAGGGGAAGAGCTTGAAAGCTAGGAAATGCTCACTCTTCGTAGTGAACATAAACTCTCTCAAAGTGAAAGCACTTCTTTAAAGAAAGAAATTTCATATATTTGCTCAAAATCCTCTCTTGGTTCCAAAACATTTGAGCACACCCTTTCAACTTAGATTCCTTATTATAACAAGTCCAGCTTAGGACATGAGGAAAATGAAGAAGAAAGTGATCATTTTCAAAAACAAAAGATAGAATTTCAAAGAAACCTCATATTCTTGTTCAAGTTTTGATCAATAGGCAGAAAGTTCCTTGACTGCTCTAACTGCAATGGAAATAGTCATTCCAAATATGACTGTCCTAACAAACAAGCTAAATCCAAAAGGGTGAACTATCAATTCAGATACACTAATAATGAATGACCCAAATTTGTTTGGTTACAAAAGAAAAAATAAATTCTAACTTTGTGATAGAAAAAACACTCCAATAGCAAATGGTATTTGGACAACGAATGCTTAAGGCATATGACAGATGGACAACTCAAATTGTTAGTGGAATTGTTGCCTTTGGAGAAGAGATAAAAAAAGATAGTTGGTGAAGGCAACATCAAGCTTGGAGAACTAATTATTGAAGATATAGCACTGCTAGTCAAAGGACATAGGTAAAACCTAATAAGCATCGGTTAACTTTGTGACAAAGGATAAGAAATCAATTTCGATTTGAGGAAGTGCAATGATAAAGACTAGGAACCAAGAGCCTCGAAATGCCATTGGTAATAAAAATTAGTCTCCATAGCGCGCGTAGTGAAAGGCTTGCTCGACTAGAATCATTAGCCACCTAGGCAGTGATAGAAGATAATCACTCCATGGAATCTCACCAATTAACAAAGGAGAGAGTTGGAGCTAAACCCAATATTGGTGGCTACCATGAGGACGTTGCTCAAAGAGCAACAAAATGATGTAGCCAATCATGTGGTGAATCATCTTGCGGGAGTGATTTAGTCCATGATCATTAATATGATGAATAAACTTACTTCAAGATCGGGGCCACCAAGTTAGCCATTTTTTATGCAATGAAGTCAAGCAGTGATGGGGTATGTTCCTTCAATTTCCTTTGTTTGATTAAATAATGTTGGTGATTTAGTCAAAACAAATTCAGCCCTAGGTGCCATGAATATTACGAAGGGCTAAGATTGCCAATGGTCATAATCAAAGTAACCATAATTTAGTTGGCCTTGGTGATGTAAGTCACCAAAATAAACTAGGTTAGGATAATGTAGTTGAAAATAACAATGGGACGACAAATAAGAATGTATAACAAAATAAACCCTAGTCGAATGTTAAAAAATTAGAGGCCAATAGGATCAATACTTAATGGTGATAATGTGAGCCTATTCAATAATGCCATCCTACCATTTGGCGGAATAGCAAATCAACCAAAAATCACCATTGCAATTCCACCAAATAAGGGATACATGCTACATAGGCTATAACTATAAATGGATAATTTGGCAATGCCACCTTCTTTGCCAAGGGGGTAGACTAGTCAGGTCCTACAAGCATGGGATTCTCAGAGGGATCAACACATAATTGAACAAACCATTAGAGTGGTAATGTAATGCATGGGCCTTGATGAAGGAGTTGTCAGGTTGTTGTATTAGTAGACATATCATGATTGGGTTGATAATATTCAATAACCTACGGGTTATAAAATTCTTGACTTCAATATATTTGTTGGTGAAGCTGATCAGTTAACAATGAAAACATTAATAAATTTATGGCTTGATGTGGCGATGCCAATCATGACGGTTATATGAAGTTGATGTTATTTCCTCTGTCATTATTGAGAAATGCTTTTACTTGGTATACTAGCCTATTGGCCAAAAACATTCATAATTGGATTGAGAGGGAAAGCCAATTTAGCGCTCAATTTATGGAATAGTCCTTGAGGTGACAATAGTGGATTTAATTAGCATTATATAGTATAATAATAGGTTAGTGGATCAATATGTTGCTCAATTCAAGAAGTTGAGGAATCGATATTTGATTTCACTCAATGAAAAAGAAAAATACCGACTAGGCATTAATTGGCCTGAAGTTTGCCTTCACAAAGCGACTTGAGTGTCAACAATTCAATGGCTTGTTCCAATTAACCACAAGGGTGGCAAAATATGAGAATCTCCGGAAAGAGAAGGACAAAAGGCTGTATAAAACTATAGACATAATGTGGCCTTGGTCAATTATGAAGATGATTTCGGCAATGGAATTGACTAGGATGAGGCCATTAAGAAGTTGTGGCCAAAATGACATTTGACAAGCCATATGTTTGTCAAGCCTTGAAGGCTTGCCCAAAAAAAAAAAATCATTGTACTCAGACCAAAATATACCCATAGATATTCATTTGATGTAACAAAGTTGGATGAAATATTTATTTTTAGAGGATGGCCTCATAAAATTAACCAACGGCTGGACCAACACACGTAAAGAAAAATTGGCTAACAAAAGTTATTGTAATTGGCACCACTCATGGAACTATAATATGATTGTATTTAATAAAATAGAGGAGAGAGTGATTGGGGCGATTTGGCAGTGGTAGGAGTGGTGCTATCGCTTTGTCTTCATCGGTGACCTTAGAGCACTTATGTGGACAAGAGGTGATCACATAAGGTATAGAAGCATGGCGGATTAAAAGAGATTGAAGCAATTATTTATGGCTATTACAACACATTTTGTCCCTATAATTTAATAGGGATAATAACATTAAAATTCTTAATCTAGTAGCATGACATTTTACTCTAAATTAATTTTCGTCTCACAAAAGATCTCAAGCTAGTATCATTGACCAAAATCTATCTTTAGTTATCACTTCACCAATATCCAATTAAAATGCATTTGTGTCAACACACGTGATAAATGACCACAAAACTGATTCAATCTAAAATGTGTTGACAAGTATGCATTTATTGGGATATTAGATCAAATGTTAAGAGATGATAGATTTAGATAGCAGTTTCACTTTGGAGAAAATATTCAGTGGTTTGAAATTATCACGTCATTAGCCCATGTGGCATGCATGAGCTTAAGTGGCTCCACTCAAAGGGCGGCACGTGGCGTTTGATATGGAATAAAAAATTAGAACCAAAGCCACTTTTTTCTCTCTCCACGAAATAAGAACAATCAATATTTATTGTATTCTCTCTCTACTCTTTATAACAAAACATGAGTCCTCTTCTCTTTCATGTTTTCGCCTCCCTCTTCCTCTCCTAAGCCTATCACGCCCTCACCTCAAGTGCTCCCCTCCTCCTCCTCCTTCTTCGCCTTTGTCCTTGTTGCCATCGACAACTTTCTAGTTTCGACTCCAAAAACTACTAATTGGCCTCCTAAACTCTTCTTCATCTTTTACTCCTAATTCAGTTTTGATTTTGGGCTCAAGTATGTCACTAATGATTTTGATGCAGGAGAGGCTTGCAAGGCTAGATATTTTGGTGGTGGTAGTTTTTGGATATTGCGGCAGAGGGGAGAGAGGTGTGGGTATTGTGAGACCTCTCTTTCTCATATTGTTTTTTCCCTTTTCTTTGGACTCTATTCTTGATGGTGTCAAAGCTATTCAATTCAAGATTGATTGTAAATAAGAAGGAGTTTGTAGAGGTTAATAATGAGCATGGAGTTTGATTGTTAATGGTTATTTTCACTATTCTTGCTATCCATTATAGCATATGTTTGCTTTCTTTTGTTAATTGTATGTGTTGTTTGTTGTTACTATTAGTATTGTGTGATGGGATGCTATTATTTTAGAATCTCGACTTTGCACGATAAGGGAAAAAAACTTTGTCACTAAATGACTTACATCTCTAATGAGTGGAGATTGGACACTTATCTTTCAGAGTATTCTAAGAATGGTTGCCAAATTAATAATCTTGTTTTCACTATGATTTGTGTTTGTGCAATTTTAACTTATGGTTAAGAAGCTATATATGCCAAATGCAAACTAAGAAATTTGATGACATTTTTTTTTTATTGTAATGGGTTTTGACAAAGTTGGGTTGTTTGTCTAGATGTTATGTTTCCATCAAACTATTCAATGAGGGGCTTGATTTATTTGCTTTTGGAGCTATTGACCATTCATGCAAAAGCTACTTCAATTGTGTGAAATTAAATTTGACTTTTTATTGTGGGCTGTGTCTCTAACAACTTCTTTTGCTCAATTCATTTGGTAATGGCAAACTCGTTTACGATGGTATGTTGGAGTTTGCTGTTGTAGGAAGTAAAGTTAATGCTAGTTATAGAACCAAGAGCAAGAACAAAACCAGGAGTGGCATGTAGATAAGTGGGTATAACATTTTCTATTGTGATTAAAATATGCACACTTCACAATCTTTTGAAGTTACTTAGATTTGTATATGTTTTTGAATGATTATTATGAGTACTTTATTGTTAGCTCAATTTGTTCTTAGGACAAATGGGTATGACTCATCTTTTTAGAATTAGAGTTTGTTCTTCCTTTATCCGCCTTTGTTAAATGATTAGATTTTTTCTTTTAAAAATTTACAAAGGTTGCTGAGGATAATATCATCGTGCATAATGTTGATAAAGAATTTGAATTTGGAATTGCCATGGCATTTGCTAATAAGATAAAACATATAAGACATACAATGCATATGCAATTTCTAAGGGATTTGGAGTGAGAAAATGACAAAAGACAAACAATTGTAAAAAAATATTGCAAACATATGTATTTCCTCGTAATTGTGAAGGATGCTCTCTATTGATCCCATCTCATGAACAAAGAGATGTTTTTGTAACAATAAAAAGAACTGGATGTCAAGCTTGCATGAAATTCAAAATTGAAAATGAAGTATGGATAGTGGACAAGTTTAAGAGTGCGTAGGGTAACTATTCTCGTTTCTATTTTGAAATAGATTTCTATTCCAGCACTGTTTCGGAATAGAAATCCGTTTGGTAAAAAATTTTACTTTTTTTTTCTTTTGGAACAAATTTCTATTCCAGAAATATGTTTGGAATAGAAATTAGAAATATAATTTTTTTACTTTTTTATTCTGGAACAGAAATCAGAAATTATTTCTTTCTTACTTCTCACTTGAAGGAGTTTCTTGCCATCCGCTGCTCACCACCACCACCACCCCTCACCAGCCGCCGCCGGTTGGCAGTGGCCCCTCCCATTACCGTCGCTATTTGGGAAAGTGAAATTGTTTTAATTATCAAATAAATTTCTATTTCAAGAATATAAATTTTTTGTTATTATCAAATGCATTTTTTTTGACTCAGAAACTCATCCAGAAATAAAAATAGAAAAATTAATCAATTTCTGGCTAGAAATGTTATCATTCACGCCCTAAGGATGTTCATAATCATTCTTTTATTGATGATAAATAGAAACACCTTATATAATCATACCGACACATGATAGATACTAATAAAAGTATTTTAACTTCTACTACTAGAGCTTGTATAAGGGCTAATAAAGCGTACTCTTACCTTTGTGATTATGTAAGGGGATAGGAGAATATTGGTTTTACTTTATGTGATTGTCAAAATTTCTTACAATCAAATATAATGAACTTAATTAATGCGACTGATTATCAAACTCTCATTAACCGTTTTAATTGGTTGCAATCAAATGGAAGTAATTTTTCTTATACATTTCAACTGGATGATGACCAACTTTTTTTGATATGATGGTGTATCCAAGCCAAAATATGAAAGTTTTGGAGATGTAGTGGTATTTGATACAACTTACCATACAAATAAGTACAATATGATATGTATATCTTTTGTTGGCTTGAATCATATTCGAAGAATGTTCTCTTTGATTGTGCATTTTTATTGGATGAAACTATTGCTTTTTTTTGTTTTGGCATTTTAATCATTTCTAGAGGCAAAGGGTAATAAAGAACGCAAGACTATTTTTATCATTTAAGATCATGCCATAGCGAATGCCATTAAAATTGTTCTTCTAAATACTAGTAACTGTTTATGTATAGGGCATATTGGGTAAAAATGCCATGCATTATATTGGGCATCTTCTTGGAAAATTGGGCTTATCATAATGAATCTAAATTGAAAATGGAAAATGTTTGCAAAGCTATATGTCAAGGATAGAGCTTGGAGGACCACAAGTGGTTGGATAACTTGTATCAGTAGTATCATAAAGGGTGTTATGTAATTGGCCAAGATATTTTTTCTTCAGGAATCAGATCCATATAAAAAAGTGAGAGCACAAATATTGTCTTTTAAGATATGGCATCTAAGGCCATGACTTTTTCCACAACTCCAAAGTTATTGATGATTTTGAGTATGCTTGAGGAAAGTTGTATATTATAATTGAAAATAGTATAATTTTGAAATATGCTATAAATATATGCACTCATTTCATTTATAAGAATTTCTAGAATTAGTTCTTGCATGCTTTGGTTGTGTTTGTTTGTATATTGGAAACTAATGGGCCATTGCACACTTACATTATGGCAACTAAAAGTAGTGAAAGGAGGCATGTTATTTCTTTTAGTCTAAATGATTTAACCATTAAATGTAGTTTGAAGTTATTTGAAATATGAAGATGGTTGTGTAAGCATACTTTATGCATCTTGACATATGCTGTAAACGTTATAAGTATTCCTTCACAATACATTTTGAAGAGGTGAGCAAAAGCTGCAAAACAAGGGGCTTATTGTGACGTTGGATGAAGCTCTCATGTTGTAGTAAAGTAAAAACATTATGCTTGAAAAGGTTGGGCAGAAAAACACTCTAAGTACCAACACTTGACATGGAACAACACATAAATGTCAAAACTTCCAAAATGTATATTTAAATGCTAAAATTAGAGAAAAAAAAGAATATTTAAGTGCCAATAGTGAGCCATATCAGATTTCTGGCTAGTGTGTAGATCGGATTTTTAATAAAATAATGCGGCATTGAGTTTCCGACAAGCTACATTGGATTTCCAACAAGCATCACCAGAGTTTGCACTTAAGTGTCCAATTTTTTTAAAAAAAATTAAGGAAATTTTTGTAGTTATATGTCTCCATGTGCCAAACTGTGGCACTTGGGGTGTTTTTTCCCCTAAAGAGATTAATGCAATTAGCTTTCATTGTTATAAATATTAGTGCAAATCATGATGTTACGGAGGATTTTATGACTACAACCTTGTTGCATCTTTGCTCCTATATCACAAACAAAATGCAATCTTTAATAGGCGATTATTATATTAATTTCTTGGTGGAAAGTGATGAATCTAAATATGTAGAAAACTGTGAAATTTGAACACTTGATTCCCTTTGGAGAAGACCAAAATGTGTACCAAATACTCGGTTGAAGGGCACAAGTGAGAAGCGAAAGAAAAAAGCATCTTCATGCATTTGAGGTACCTAACGTAAGGTATGATGCTTGTTTAATTTGATAGAATGATTTCATCAATGAGTGGCATGAACTTATCATGATACTGTCACTCTATGTAAGATTGACCTTCTGTAATCATTATCGTTGGATCTTTCTTCATCGAGCTCTCCACTCATTCTCTCTCCACAAGCTTCGCTGTTCAATTCAAAGGGAATATTAATTGTGGAAATCAGAGTTGACTGAGATGGAAGTTTCGACCTAAGTTTTCTCTACCTCAACTTTTATAATTTTGATGTTTTGTTTTTATGCTTCCAACTGCATCAATCATTAAGATAGCTCCGTTGTTTGATGAGTGCAACAGCTATGATAAAATAATACCATTGGTTTTTATGTAAATGAACAAAGCTTGGTCTCAACCGATATTGTGAAAAATCCTTTTAGCTCGTACTTCATCCTCATATATGTCAAATTTCCAGCAAATCTACAGATTAAAGTGAAGGATAAAAGCAAAGTGATTCACTTTTTTTCCCTCTAGCTTGATTAACACAGATTCTACTATTACTATTTTTTGTGTGTTTCGTGTCTATTGTATGTATGTTCATAATGTCTATCGTATGTATGAAATGCCGAGCAAGTTAAACTCAATGTTCCTCGTGTTCTTGGCTTCTAGTAGTGAAATCAAAGTTAAGTGTTTTATTTTTCGATTTTGATTACATAACAATATGAATTCCAATTCTCCACTGACTTTAGTGTATTTTTTGTCAAATAGAATCTTCGTCACTAAAATACTGGACTTATCTAAATGTTAGTTGATTGTTGATTCATGATCACACAAAGGTAGGCTTTCTATCCTTTATGATTTTAGTCCAATAAAGCAATATACTCTAGACTTCCTTGTCTCCGTAAACCCTGCAAAAGTTCAATATAGATATCTTCATCTAAATCACCATAGAGAAAAGCATTGTGGACATTCATCTGATGTAGTGGCTAGTTACAAAGAGCAGCGATTGACAGAAAAGAGTGAACCTTGACATCTCATGATAGTTGAAGCCTTTGGCCACTAATCGAGCTTTCTATCTTTCAATGGATCCATCTACCTTGTATTTATTTGTTGACTCATTTGCAACCAATTGGTTTATGATGAGGCGACAATGATACAATGTCCCAAGTCTTATTTATAATTAATGCAAGTAATTCTATTTTCATAGCCTTTTGCCAATGTGGCTAGTTTGCTGCTTCATTGTAGGCAAAAGTTTCTTTGCTTCTGAGATATGACTATTACAACATATGTGGTCCAACAACAACTGATGAAAAGAAACATAAGAGGAAATTAAAAAGTGAGTACCTAGTGAATTTAAAGCAACACACATGTAGTCCTTAGTCCATGTAGGTGGTTGAGTAGTGCAACTAGACCGTCGAGATGGGTTATGTTGATTTTGCTCGGGTTGAATAGGAGCATCAATATTGCCCATGAAAGAGGAGGCGAAGTTCTCTTCGGTATGTTCGGTAGATTCCTTGATCAATCGTTCTAAAACTGAAGAATCGACAATGATTATCTCTGAATTTGTCATTGGATGAATTGGAGGTGGAACAAGTACATACTGATAACAAGAAGATAAATCCTCCTCATATAATAATTCATGATGATCAAGCATTAGCCCTAAACGTTCGAGTGAAGATGCCTCATCTTGGAAAGGAAATAAGTCTTAATGAAAAATAACATATTTGTTTATAAAGAAATTACATGTGGACAATTCAAAAACTCGATAGCCTTTTTGAAGAGTCGGATATCCCATGAAAATGCATCGTTGGGTGCAGGGACCCATTTTGTCTCTAGGACCCAAGGTAGTAGCATAACCTAAAGCCAAATATTCTCAAATAATGAAACTCTGGTTTTTTCCCAAAAAGTAATTGAAAAGGAGTTATTCTACCAAGAATCCGGGTTAGTGTGCGATTGATCAAGTTAGCTATTGTGACCACAAATCAACCCAGGAGTTTTCTAGAATAGAAACTTAAAACTTAAGGGCACATGGAATTTCCAAAATGTGGTGATATTTGTGCCCAATAATCCCATTTTGTTGTGGAGTTTGTGTATGAACTCATGTAGAATTCCATGAGAAGAATAAAGAATTCATTTCCATTGTTAGTCCGGATGCGCTAGAAAAATTTCCCGAATTGATTTTGTGTTAGAGAAAGGAAAAACTTTAAATAGGAAAGTACTCGACTCTTGGATTACATAAGTGTTGGAGGTTTGTGTATACACAAAGATATTCGAAGATCATTTGAAATCATAATTGATCTACGATATCATTCCATAAATCAATCTATAATTAGATTATGATTTCATTTATTCTTTCCCAAGTTGTACATTCATTGTATTACAAATAGAAATACAAACTAATGAAGATGTACATTAAAGTGAAATGTAGAATACAACTTTTTCCTCTAAAATTCTTCTTCTCTTTGACTTTGTGACATGGTATTAGAGCCATCAACCTAGCTTTCGTAGCATTGAACGATTGCCCCTAGATATCAGTCTTCTATCCTTGTTAGAAAACACTAACCTACAAAACAAGGTTAGTACTTTGGTGTGGGAATCAGTACTTGAGCCATTTAACACAGCTAATCTGAAATGACCTCATTACTAATACCGATACCATAAAAGAAAACCAAACTCCATGAGTCATAAGTGTAGAGGAGACGCTTCAACATTCGCTACAAATTGTTGAAGATGTGGTGGACCAGAATTCCGAGGCTCAGACATAGCCTATTTTGGGGATACTTGTCTAGGCCTAACCAAACTAGGGTAAGCCATTCCAGCCTAGCTCATTCAGTGGCTACCTATCCAAGGCCCACTAAATCTCTAGTTTATAGACTAGCCAAACCAACTTGTGGGTTGTTCCTCAAGGAGTGGGAAACCAGGCCCATGGTAGGAACATCCAGCCCAATAAAGGCCACCGACCACTACAAGGATAAGCCTGATCTTTGGGCTTGGACTAGTCCATCCAAGTCAAACATCCAAATTAGGTACGTAGTGTTTGGGAATTAATCCCTACTTGATTTTGCAATCAGGGTTCATTCCCTAGTAGATCCTCGCCAAATGTGGCCGATCGAAGCTTAGCGACCCATTGTACACATCAATAGCCGACGGACTGGAGCTTCGCCTTATCAGCCAATAGTCATCAACCCCAAGAACACTTCATTGTGGTCTTGAGAACTTTGGCAAGCCTTGGTGACAAAGGACAAAGACAGTTTCCTTAGTGGAACTATCCTCATGCCGACCAACGACTGACTAGCATGTCAATGGAGGAAATGCAATCAATTAGTCTGGACGTGGATAAAAAATTGCATCACTTTAGGGGTCACAATCGGACTTCCCTCGACGAAGGATTTGGGAATTATGTGGGAAAGCATAAAGGAGATGTTATGGAAAACTTGATAGAGCGAATTTTTTTTCTCTCACACAGGCATTATTTGAACTAAAATAGGGGAATATGTCAATTGGAATATGTTTCAACAAGCTTTCAACCCTTTGGAATGAACTAGAGGCTATTGAAGAAGAACTCAAGGGACTCGAGGAAACCCTATAGTAGTACCAAAGGATAAAGGAACGAGAAAAAGTGACTTGTTTCCTCTTAATCTTGAACGACTCATACCTATTGTTTAGAACTCAAATTTTGGCCATGGAATTGATGCATGTCCTCCGATGAGTTTATGAGCTTACTGTCCAGGAGGAGAGCCAACGTCTCGCTTCAACGGAAAATGTCAAGATAAGGGAAAGCATCTTGCTTGCCGCTCATTCAAACTGCTAACAATGAGGGGTGGTCGAAAAGGCAACAAGTGTCTAAGGCTAGAAAGGAACATGAACGGCGATAGGGTTACCAAAAGAGAAAAGGGGTAGAAACTTCTTGAAGGATGGTCTGGATGGCTAGGATTTGAGGGCGAAATCGGATAACCCTAGTTCGATCTACTTAGCACTCGGATTTGACAACCACAATTCAAGGGGGAGATTGGACGGTCTTCAACCAATCTATCCCATGAGAGGATCAGACGGTTCCCATGATGCCATGTCAGCCATTAGATCAAGTGGCTACTCTTCAGCCATAATACTACTAGAGAGGAAATGAACAAAATTATAAAGGAAAAGTCAAATTGTATTATGAATATTACAAACGTCCACACCACACAGTGGAGACTTATTGGAAACTACATGGAAAACTAGGAGAAAAACAAAAAAAAGGGAAGAGAATCCTCAGTTAATCAAGTTAGTGGGCACAATACTAATCAACAAATCAGTCATGATCAATTCTAGCAAATAATGAAAGCCTTAAAATAGTTAGATATCTCTGACAAGAAGGTGAGCTTCTCATATATTTCTTATTGCTTCAACACCATTTCTCATGATGAATGGATAATTGATTCGGGTACTAGTAACCACATTGTCTATGACGTGGGTTTCTTCTCCCATACTGAAGAAAATCTTGATACCTTTATATCTATGTGCCTTCCAAATGAAAATACCACATATGTCACTAAAATAGGAACGGTGAGCTTTAGGCCTTCATTACCCTTCGAAATGTACTTCATGTGCCTCAATTCTAGTTCAGCCTCATTTGTTTTTCTAAAGTTTGTGAGGACAATTCTTGTCGTATCCTCTTCACTTCTGATAATTATTTCTTTCAGGCCCTTTCGACTGGCAAACTGATGAGCTTGGTTAAGCTTTCACAAGGGTTATATTTCTAGAATAGCTTTCCAAAAAATTTCGAATTATCATGTATTTCCATAAATAAAAGATCATTGTGTAATGCTTTTGCCAATGATAAGACTATCATTTCTCATCGACGTTTGAGTCATAATGCCTCTCTTTTGCATCCTAAATGTCAAATTTATCCACTAGCAAAACAATCACGTGCATTCTTTTCTATAAGTAAATCTTGTGCAACCAAAATTTTCTTTGTAATTCATGTGGACATTTAGGGCCTTATCACACCCTACATCATGATGGGTTCTAATATTTCCTCACCATAGTAGATGATCATTCTCGTACTACATGAGTTTTCTTTATGTAATAAAAAATTCAAGTTCTTTCCCAATTGAAGGATTTTCTCACCTTATTGAGAGGACAATTTGGCAAATCTGTTCAATGCATTCGAATAGATAATGGGAAGGAATTCTTCAATCATGAATGCAAACTTCTACTTTGTTTTTCATGAAGACGTGTTCCCATTCCAGGAAGAGCAATCCTCAAACAAAGCATCCAACTCATAACCAAGTAATGATTGTTTTTTTTTTAAGAGGACTTGTCTTATGGCACACCATATATTCTCTTGACACCTCTAACTATTCTAACATCTTCTACAATAGGAGAACAAATCACAGATTCTTTTGTAATCCTCAGGTATGCAATAGAAGAGTCTTCACTACTAGTTGAAGAAAATTTTGCTATATCTTCAGGGACATCTTCCTTAGGATCATCGTCAAAGGAATCTTCCTCATCTTCTATGCCCAAGCAAATTCCTCTTCGACGATCATGTCGGACTATTCGACCACCTACCTAGATAAGGGATTATGTTTGTGCATCTACCAACTCACCATGTATCTTGTATCCTATCTCATCTTATGTTTCATTTGATAGATTGTCTAAGAAGCATATGTGTTGTATCGGTCGATCTCCGATGAGCATGAACCATCATCTTATAATGAAGTAGTATGTGATCCACATTGGCAAAACACCATGGAAGTAGAATTGCATGCATTGATTGATAATTAGGCTTGGGACATGGTTTCATTACTCTTTCATTAAAAACCCATTAGCTATAAATGGATCTACAAAATCAAGTACAAGGCTAATGGATCCATTGAATGATACAAGGCCTGCTTAGTTGCGAAAGGATTCACGCAATGTGAAGGGTTTGATTATCATGAAATATTCTCTCCAGCGGTCAAAAATTATACTGTTCGCTCCTTATCTATTGCTGCATTGTGAGATTGGGAATTGCATCAAAAGAATGTTCACAATGCTTTCCTTCAGCGGTCAGAAAGATTGGGAACTTTCACAGGGTTTACGGCGACAAGGGGAGAATAAGGTATGTTGTCTCCATAAATCCCTTTATAGACTTAAATAGGCACCATGATAGTGGTATGAAAAATTCACTACAACACTTATATCTACAGGCTTCAAATAATCCAAACACAATTATGCCCTCTTCACGTGGACAAAAGGTAAGTCGTCAATCTACCTTATGTTATATGTTCATGACATACTAATTATAGGAAACAATGAATTGACCATCAAGGTTTAAAGAATGTCTGCAATATACCTTCCATATTAAGGACTTAGGGTCCCCCAAGTATTTCATTGGTATTGAGATTGCTCGGTCAACATTAGGGATTTCTCTCGGCCAATGGAAGTTTGTCATGGAAATTATTTTAGAAGTAGGATTATTCAGATATAGACCAGCTGCTATTCCTATCAAGCAAAATATCAAGTTAACCATTGCTGAATATGATGAAGGAGTATCTTCTAAAATTGATGATCCTTTGCTTGAAGATCTATCTGGCTATAAGTCATATACCTTACGATGAATAGACTAGACATATGCTATGCAATACAAACACTTAACCAATTCATGCAAAGGCCAAAAGAATCTCACATGAATGTAGCCTTGAAGGTTGTAAAGTACTCGAAGAAATGTCATGGACACGGAATACTTCTTTCTCGAGATTGCAATTTGGAAATGACAACTTATTGTCACACTGATTATGCCACATGTCCCATGAGTCAAAGATTAGTCACTAGTTTCTATATCAAGCTGGGAAAGTCTCTACTTTCATGGAAAATGAAGAAGCAATCAATTGTATCACTATCATCAGTTGATGCTAAATACTAAGCCATGGCTAAAACTGTTTGTGAGATAGTTTGGATATGTGGGTTATTGTTAGACCTCAACATACAAGTCAAAGGATTGACAAATTTGTTTTGTGATAATGATGTAGCAATTGAACTTGCAGTAGATCCCATTTTTCATGAGAGAATGAAGCACATTGAAGTAGACTATCATTTCACTCAAGATAAGATTTAAGGAGTGATTGAGACTAGCAGAATTAGAACCATGGAATAGCCTGCAGACATCTTTACCAAGCCATTATGCCAAAGACAGCACGATATCTTCTAAGCAAGCTTGGCGTCTTGGACATTTATCAACCACTAACTTGAGGGGGAGTATTGGAGATATGCAGATACATGAAGATATTTGAAGATCATTTGGGATCATAATTGATTTATGATATCATTCCATAAATCAATCCAAGATTAGATTCTGATTTCATTTATTCTTTCCCAAGTTGTAAATTCATTGTATTACAAGTAGAAGTATATACTTGTGAAGATGTACATTAGAGTGAAATATAGAATACAATTTTTTTCCTCTTGAATTCTTCTTCTTTTTGACTCTATGATAGTAAGGAAGACCCATGTGGCACGGGAGTAGTAGTCCACAATGGTAAGGAGAAAATGAAAGCCATCATGATGTGTGGTGTGTTAAGGTCCCCAAATGTCAACATAAATTAGTGAAAAATATATTAGTGGCCTGACCTTTGTTATGGGCAAGGGTGCACGAGACTGCTAATGGGCAAATTTCACATTGAGGATGTAGAAAAAAGGCATTATGACTCAACTGCTTATGAGAAAGAATATTTTTTTATTATTAGAGTTAGTATTACACAATGATTGATTATTTAATGAGAAACATGATAAATAAAAAATTTTGGGAAAACTTGTCCAAAAATATAGTCATTGTGAAATACTACTCAAGCCTATCAATTTGCTAGTCGAAAAGGCCTAAAAAAAAATTATTATAATTGAAGAAAACTCAACAGGAATTATCCTCACAAACTCTGGAAATAAAAATGAGATTAAAGTTGGAAATTGGGAACATAAAGGATATGGGACTATCGTCAATTGTTTTAAAAACTTAAGCTATCGGATAAAAGCGTGATTTAACACTCCCCTCACACTTAATATGGTCTTTTTTTGCCTAGTATTAAGCATGAAAATATTTAATTGTGGAGGAAAATGGGCTTGAAAAGATCTAAACTCAAAACTTCCAACTCTATTATTATGTCACAAAATGGAAGAGAATGGAGAAGAGCAAGAACTATAGATGGATTGAAGCTTTTGTATTTCTATACTGTAGCTTATGTTGATTACATGTACAACGCTCATTATATGATACAAAATATGAACAACAACAAGAAGGAATAGGAGAATCATAGGGAATCAATTCTAATCCTAAATTGATTCATTCAATCAACTATATCCCGGGTTGATTTAATGTATCAATTATAATCTGGATTGATTCATTACATCACAAGCATATCTTTCAACAATGTTATTCTTGCAATAAGTTTGGAAAAACCTTACAGAGGACCATGAGCAAACGAACTCCTCCATATTACCTTTTACTTTTGTCACGACCTTACCTCGGGTGAACCACCTAAGAATTCAGGTAATGAATTACTAAGTCTAAACTTAAGCTCTCTTAAGCCCATACCAATTTGAAACTTAGGTTCAAGTTTTTAGCATGCCAATAATTTTTATCTAGGAGTTGCCATTAATCGGTTTATGATAGGTCGATTATATACCTAAGTAAAGCATTGGGAGGAATACCTTCTACAAACCAAAAACTAAATGAGTTTGAGGACTTAATTATGCTAAATTACTCTTAACACCCTTTTGGTATCATTTCTCTTTTATTTCAAAAAAATGTTTTATAAGTAGTTTGCATTGATTTTAAATTATTCCCTTACATGTAATGTGATTAGGCGAGTTCGATAATAAAGGCGTTAACTAGATTGAGAAGAAAATGAGAAATTACTTACCTCGAAGTAACGGAAGTATCTATAATGTTAGTTCAAAATCATATCATTAGCCCTAGATTTGATTTTTAATTAGCATGCAATCACTCAAATATTTTTTAGGGTTTTCACTTTATTAATGAAGCCTAAAAAACTACGTGCTATGACATATACAAATGTCTAACTAAAATGACATGCAACATGCAACTTAACATGCAAACTATATGTCATGAGATATTAATTTTATGACTTAATTTAATGACGGGAAAATATTTAATGCGACTACCCAAATATGCCACATATTTAAATGATCCAAATATGCAATGATTAAATGACGTGCAAGGGATGGCCCAATTTTGCATGATACATTCATGATATTTTTTATGTTTTCTTTTCTTTTCTTTTTATAAAATTAGAAATTAAAATTGTCCAATAATACAACATGCACTTTAAATTAAGGAAAAAGCAAACTAATACGCTAAAATAATGTTTTTGGTATTTTTTTATTTCAAAATTCGGAATAAATGAATTACCTAATCTAAATATGCAATCTATCCTAGAATAGGCAAATGTTCTTAGAATAATCAAATACAAACCAAATATATTTTTTAGGGTTTTTTTATAAAAGCAAAATCAATTCAAACAAATGCATCAAGAACAAGAAATCATATCTATATCATGGCAAATCAAGCAAGATATCATCCATATCCATTTAATTTTTGAAAATAAATTGGCAAATCATGTCTTGGGCATGATATCGGATTGGCCAATTTTCACGAAATCACAAATTATATCTCTGGCATGAGATCGAATTAGCGATTTTTCCATGCAATTGTGAATCGTATCTCGAGCATGAGATTCAATTGAGATTCAATTGAGATTCAATTGGTGAGTATGACACATTATGAAATTAGGAAATAATCTCTAATTTAAAAGGCTACTCAAGATTTTGGATAGGATAATATATCAACGTAGTTTAATCAAATATATCCATAATATTTCGAATAAGGAAGTGAAATATTCAAAAATCAAATTAAATAAGATTTTTTACCTAATCTGAATATTAGTTTCCAAATTTGGCAACTCAAGAACCATGATTGTTGACTGGTGGATTTGTGGGGCAACTTCAAAGGTGGTGGTTTCAGCGGCAGTTGGTCCGGTTCAGTGGTAACGCCGGCTCACCCAAAGATAGGTGTGGATTTGCAATATCTATGGCAGTTCTCGATGTGCCCACAGCTGGTGTACTCGGTCGATGGTGATATCCACGGCGGGGACATGGCCAGTGACGACGAATTGGCGATGAGAATAGAATGCCGCTTATAGGTGCACAAGTGTGAGAGGACAATGAAAGAGTCATACGTGGGCTGCTTTAGGTGGTATCAGGCCAATAAGAAGCCGCAACACTGCTGAATGTGCCTCTAGAAATGCTCTCTAGCATTGGCTTGATGAGCTAGTTGACAAGGGTGGGAACTTGGCACAGTGGTGCTTCCCGGCAAAGGATGGCCATGGTGGTGGTTTGGCTGAGATGCACACGGCGATGATTCGGCTGAGGATTCATGACATGGCTCGGCTCGGCTTGTCTCGTTAGTGACTTTCGACTGTGAGTGACAATACAAGATGAAGCCACCAGGGACCGGGGAAGGATCGCGAGCACCGTTGACTTGGGATCACGATGCAACAGCAGCAGCTCAGGACAGAGGACAGTTGCATCGTCTACGGTTGCTGGAATTGTGGGTGTTGCGGAAAGGGCGAGCGATCGAATAATAAAATAGACAAAATAAAGAAAATAAATCGGACACCAGATTTATGTGGTTCGGTCGTAGAGACTTACGTCCACGGGGTCCACGAGGAGAGCAGCAACGAATTCCACTATAGAACAAGTGATACAATGGATATTACACACTCGAGTTACTCAAATACTCTCAGTGTTTCCCAAGCCCCAATTACACCTAATAAGTCACGCAATGTTTAGCCCTACAATTCCTAGTGAAATAATCTCTCAATCTCAAAAGGAATTATACACGAATTCTTACCACAAGAATTTAATCAGCTACAAACACTTGAATCTTCTTAGTGTAATTGCTCGAATGAAATCAACGGAGAGAACTTCTCCCAAGCACTCGATGACGAATCGGCGCTTCAAGACCTCTTGCATCAACAGCGGCTTAATTCTTCTCCACGCATGGCCGTATATATATAGGAAACTTGAGAACTCTTCAATTTTTGAAAGTCACTCCTACTTGGAGTAGGAAAGAATAAATTAAGAAACCCACACCTACTAGGATTAGGAAACAAATCAAACTTTTGCTTTGGGCTTAAACTTGAGACATATTTTCAACAATCTCCACCTTGACTTGACGTTTGAGCCAATTGACAATCGCTTCTAAATTCGAACTCTGCCGCTTCTCTCTCATAGCCCCCGATGGGCTCAACTGCTACAGATATCTTTTAAGCCCAAATCTCACTTGAACTTTGCCATAATCGAGGATCTCATTAGAACACCAACTCCACATGCACCTTTAACTGCTATGCAAAGATTTCTCGACACAATCTCCTTAACCACAGATAAAGTAAAACCATTGTTACATTCATATCTGTCAGGAGATCGAATATGTACCTTATCAATATCAGCAGTTATAGCAACTGTTGGCTTTACAAACTCCACATCGTTACAAGCACCATCTGTGTTGATTACCACATTAGTACCTGCTACCTCAAGAGTTTCTGGTTGCAACTCCACCTCAAGCTGAACACCGTTCAGATCTGTATAAGCACTGCTATTACCACTCCTAACCAGAAGTACTGGAGACTCGTCAAACGTAACTTCTTTGCTGATAACATGTGAATTTAACTCCAGGCACCACAACCGATAACCCCGCTCACCTTGCCATTCCATCTAGCTTACCATCACTCGCTCGAACATAACACGGGTAACCAAATATTCTAAGAATAGAATAATTAGCAACGTTATCTGACCACACTTCTTCGGGAGTCCGATGTTTAATTATAGTCGATGGGGATCTATTCATTAGGTAGCAAGCCGTACTAAGCGCATCCGCTAGGAATCTCCTAGCCATACCAGCACTAGATATCATTTTGTGGGCCATCTCTAGTAATATTTTGCTCAACAATTCTACAACATGTTGTGGTTCATTGGCAATAGTGCGGTGTTTCACTATGCTTTCCTTCATGCAGAATTCATTTAACAGCTTCGAGCAAAACTCCATACTACTGTCAATCTGCACATGCTTGATCATATTACCAGTCTCTTTTTTGATCAAAGCTTTCAACTGCATGATCCTGACAATATCATCAAATTTGTACCTAAGCACAAACACTCACGTCTTCATTGAGTAGTCATCAACAACTGTTAACATATATCTGGCACTCTTCCTAGAAGGAAATCGTGACAACCTGCGAACATTCAAGTAAAGTAACTCTGCAATTTCCATGGTTTCTTTGACTATCATACTGAACTGCACTTTCCACCGTTGATCTAAATCACAGCACCTGCATACATTCAGTTCGTTAGCAACATAACCACATAGCAGATTTCTTTCACTTAAAACCTTCAGGCTTCTGTCGTCAATGTGCCCCAAACGCATATGCCATAATTCAAACTCTCGTACAGATGCATCCAACGTCTCCGCAACGAAATTTGCCATTGTCTCACCTTAACGCTCGTACAGACCATTGTGCTTAATTCCTTTCATTATCACTAAAGCACCTCGAATAACTTTCAAAACTCCACATTCTAAAATATACCGACACCCAGCTGAATCTAGGGCACTCAAGGAAATTAAGTTTTTCTTCAACTCTGGAACGTGCCTCACTCCAGTCAATGTTCTCACAAAACCATCATGCATTTTGATTTTAATATCGCCAACACCTACAACATCACATTCAGCGTTGTTCCCCAACTGCACTTTACTACCATCCATCCATTGATAAGTAGTAAACCGGTTTCTATTTGGTGTAGTATGAAAAGAACAACCAGAATCCATAATCCATCCATCAAATGATGAATAATCAGTGACAGATAACACATAATTGGCACTATCCGAATTACTAATAGTTATAGCTGCAACATCATCTGCAGTATCAATTAAAATTTTCTTACCCTTCTTGTTCTTCAGAATAATGCAATTTCTTTAAAGATGCCCCATCTTACCACAGTTTCAATAGACAGCACCACCAGTCATTGACTGGCTACTTTTGTTCATGTTCCTACTATCACGTGTTCTAGTTCTTCCTCTGTTTTCACCTACTAAAGCAATAGATACGGATTCACCAGATTCTCTTCTACGAATATCCTCACTTAGAATTAAATTTCGAACCCCATCAAACATTAAACTTGTTAACCTAGAAGAATTACTAACATCAGTAACAATAGTATTCTAACTATCAAGCAATGAGGATAATAGAATCAAATCACATACCTTACTTCAAAGTCAATATCAACTGAACTCAATTGACTAACGATCACATTGAATTCATTGATATGATCTGCAACTGACGCATCTTCGCTCATCTTCAAGTTAAATAGACGCTGCATCAAATAGACCTTATTGATTGTAGAGGGCTTCTAGTACATATCCGATAGGGCTTTCATCAAACTTGCAGTGGTAGTCTCCTTCACGATGTTAAACGCGACGTTACGAGCCAATGTCAGCCGAATAACACCCATAACTCGTCTATCCAGCAAATCCCAGTTAGCTTTCTTCATCGTCTTTGGTTTCTCGCTTAATAAGGGTGCGTGCAGTTTCATCTGATAAAGATAATCTTCAATCTGCATCTTCCAGAAACCGAAATCCTTCCCATCAAATTTGTCAATTCTCAGTTTCACTTCTTCTGTTGCCATTGATTTGCTTCAGCTCAGCCAAGCCTGGCTCCGATACCAATTGTTGCGGAAATGGCGAGCGATCGAACAATAAAATAGACAGAATAAAGAAAATAAATCGGACATCAGATTTAAGTGGTTCGGTCATAGAGACCTACGTCCACGGGGTCCACGGGGAGAGCAGCGAGGAGTTCCACTATAAAACAAGTGATACAATGGAGATTACACTTGAGTCACTCAAACACTCTCAGTGTTTCCCAAGCCCCAATTACACCCAATAACTCACGCAGTGTTTAGCCCTACAATTCCTAGTGAAATAATCTCTTAATCTCAAAAAGGAATTATACACGAATTCTTATCCCAAGAATTTAATCGGCTACAAACACTTGAATCTTCTTGGTGTAATTGCTCGAACGAAATCAACGGAGAGAACTTCTCCCAAGTACTCGATGACGAATTGACGCTTCAAGACCTCTTGCATCAACAACGGCTTAATTCTTCTCCACGCATGGCTGTATATATATAGGGAACTTGAGGACTCTTCAATTCTTGAAAATCACTCCTACTTGGAGTAGGAAAGAATAAATTAAGAAACCCACACCTACTTGGATTAGGAAACAAATCAAACTTTTGCTTTGAGCTTAAACTCGAGACATATTTTCAACAGTGGGAAGTGGTAGTAGTTTATCAGGTTCGGTAGGAGGAGAAAGCAATGCGGCGTCATTCTTCACGGCACTAAATCTTCTAATTACCCCTTTTACTTTCCAAAAATTGGCGCTGCTCAATTTTGATACCTCACGTTTTCCTATTACCAATGGATTTGTTCCCTCAAAATAATATATGAAAATCACCGGGGAATCACGCCGATCGAAATCTTTACGATAACAACCTAATTGCTTTGAAGATCAACTCCCTTATTAGAACAACCACATGTAAATTCGGCCACCACGGAAGAATTACGGGTCTAGTTAAACTAACAACCATTCCCTCGAGTTTGTCTGCCGCCTCCAATGCAAATGCAATTATATGAGCCTAAAACTATATGCGATGTAATTTAATTTAATATTTTTGTTATGTGATAAATTTAAGTCCCCAATCTTATGCAATAAATGGATGATTGAATCGCCAAAATCTAGGCGTCAACAACTTTTCAGCCGATATTTTGAATCAATCCTTTTGTACAACGAGAACATACAAAATTGAGATCGTGAAAAAATAAAATGCATCGAGAATCATGATGCGAACACGGTACAATAGGAGTCCACACAACTTCTTAGTGTCAATAGACGCTATTCAGAAGAATCAAACCGAAACCTAGATCAAACACACATTGAGACAAACCTTACCAGAGATGATTGAGAGAATTAAAGTGGATGAGATTGTGGATAGGGCAAGGCATGATGACAAGCTCATTGGAGGGATGCAATTGGATAGAGGCCCAAATGTTGTTGAGGTTGAGAGAGATGGTGTGGCCACAATGGACGTCGCTAGGGTTCCCCAAGAGATTCCGACTCATGTGACAAGATCTTGTGCTCAATTTCTACGTTGAAATCAACCAAAGGCGGAGACCAAAGGGGCTCGGGACCCAACAGTTGTGACTGGTGGGGCTCTTGGGGGAGGTAATGTGCTATAGGCAAATCTGAGTAGTAGTTGCGACTAGCAAGGCTTTTGGGGAACTGGAGGAAGAAAGAGAGGATGTGTTTTTTCATTGTTGTTCTACTCAAAAGTAAAAAGACCTTGAAAATTGAAAAGATGAGAGTTTTTCTAAGTGGGAGTTTAAATGTGAGCATTAATTATTTTGTCCTTTCTTTATCAACAAGTCAGAGAAGAATGAAAAAAGTGACTTTCCATTCTAAATTTTTATTCCACGTCAAACACTACGTGTCACCCTTAGAGTGAAGCCACTCAAATGCATGTACACCACGTAGGCTGATGACATTGTGATTTCAAATCACTGAATGCTTTCTATGAGATAAAAATTAGTTTGAAATAAAATATATCGTGGAGTACTAGTTTGGAATATTTAATGATATTAAACTCATTCAATAAATCAACCTTCAAGTCCAATTCTGATAGAAAACCACTTCAATATTTGTAAAATTGTCAGAATACTAGATTGGGATTCAATATTTTGAAGCCGTTGCTCTTATAGATGAATCTCTCTTAAGAGCCTCGGAGATAATGGAATGACATAATTTCGGTACAAATTTGCAATGACAATGAGGGGCAATAGAGGAATGTGGTCATGCAATTTTCATTCGACCTTAATTAAAAGAAAACAGTGCAATTAAACAATCTCATAATTTGTTGAATTATTAAAGATCATTGTCCCCGTTGCTCTTTCGGCTAAGAGCAATTTATTAACGGTACTAGTAGAAACACACATCAAAGTAAAGGAAAGCTCTTATCCTCATGAACCTTTCTTAATAGCAGATTCATCTCTTCAGCGACTTTCACTGCAGCTGGTCTTGAAGCGATGTCTTCCCATTAAGCATTCACACGTGGACGAGAGGTGATCACATTGGCTCTAGGAGTGCTCATGAAGTACACCAAATACGGAATGTGGCTCCGATTGGCCATCGCGTAGTTGTTGCTGGTGAGGTACTTGCTTTTCGACAATCTCTTTTCGACGTACGGATCTCTGGAGTGCGAAAACTTGACATATGGAACATTTAAGTGCCAAAAGTTACAAAAGGTACACTTAAGTGCTAAAATCGGAGCAAAAAGAATCAGTTAAGTGCCAACGGCAAAAAAATTTGACCAAATTGCCACGTGTCCATTTTCCGGCGATTATATTTGCTGACGGAGCATTTTTTTTTTCAAAATAAAAAATCCACGTGGCGATTTTAAGAAAAAAAGTTGTCCAAGTCAAACTAGAAAAAATTTAAAAATCAATTTTATTTATTTAAAAAAAAGGAAGGGGAGGGAGGGTTCGGCAGCCCTCACTGGATCTTCCCCTTCCTCCTCTTTTCTTTTTTTTCCAAATTAATCATTTTATAATAATATATTTTATAATTATTTAATATTATTTAATTAATATATTTTTAAAATGCCACATTAGCGCAAAACAACGTCGTTTTGGTTGACTCAGTTTTTGGCAAGCCACGTAAGCCATTTATATTATTAAAATAAGCTACGTCGAATTTCCAACAGTTTTCGCCGGAGTTAGCATTTAAGTGATCAAATTTTTTTAAAAAATGGCACTTAAATGTACCTTTTGTAATTTTTGGCACTTGGGCTATACTTATGTAGCCTCTCCTCGTAAACATCAAGGACATTCTGCAGTCTAAATCTCCAATTGAATTATTTTCTCATCAAGAGCTATTCCGTGAATCGAGTTGATGATCATTTGGCCAACAAGGTCAACAATTGGAGAATTGAACTGGTGAGCTTCTACTTCCATCCAAGTCTCGACGATCATCGATTCTCTGAAGTCATTGTACCTCATGAGGTCAGTACCTATGTCTTGGTGTTTACGTGCTCAGTAGCGGTTGATTGGTCTTGATTCTGTTTAAACATAAAGATACGTATGAGAATTATCTCGTTCTCGATCTCTTTTTCCTACATAATATAGTTGAACTTTGTGTTCATGTTGAACAGTCAGCTGATTATAACTTACCAAACAGAGAAACATTCCCATCTACGAATGTAGGTATCTTTCCAAATGGCAATAAAGAGAACGAAATAAGTCGATTGATGAATTTATCTCTAATCTTTCGTGCATTATTATAAATGTACATGCTTCTTGGTCTGAACTACATCCTCAATAGGATTGAAGAACATTTTGTTGGAAATTTCCTATAATGGGCTTACATTAATTAATTAATTTTCTATTTTATATAATCGGGTTAATGGATATTCCAATATATTTTAAACCCTCAAGTGATCTTATTGAATTGGGTTTTGGCATCTATTAATAACGGGCCTAGTTGAGCAGCAAAGTGTAGGCAATTGTGTTTAACTGAAGCCCGTAATGGGAGGGACTCAGTTGACACGCTGTTGATTAGGGTTTGCTAGGTCCCCTCTCTAGCCTATACCTATCAGTCGCTGAATCCCATTAAAGCTGCTAAACCGAAATAGGTCATAGAGAGGAAGAACTGGCATACCGACAGATCACTGATCATATCAGGTTGATCCGTTTTCAATCAAGTGATGTCATGGCTCAAACAAGTATGTGTTTAATTCCGCTGTGTGTATTGATTTTGGTGTTTTACATTCATATATGGATCTAATTATTCTTGATTAATTAGTTGTTTATGTAGAGAATTTCTACATGTGGTATCAGAGCATGTCATATATGATTGTAGAACCCAATTTTATTTTATTTTAACAAATCTGATTATGGTGTTTACTGTGTTTGTTCCTTTTGGTTTCGAGCTTCTGTCTGTTTGTGCTTTACAAGTTCTTATGCGATTTCGATCAATCAAAGTTTTTTTTTTTTTTTGGTTGAATCAAATCAAAATAATTATTAAATAGGTAAAAATAATGCATTAGAATTGAAGAGATAAGTTATGATGATGATGATATGATTGATTTCTTGGATGATCGTTATTTTGGAATTTCGGATCTATGATAAACCTCTCTGTGCATATGTCTGGAAACGAACTAGTAAACAAGATTTTTAGTGTTTGATGTCTTCATAACATTTGAAGTCGACTTAAAGAGCTTTCCAACGAGCCATAGAATGCCCCGATCCAGTGTCGGTTGCTATCCGAAATTGTCATCCAAAATCAATTCAATAATTTGTAATGATGTTCTGTTATGCATGTTGTCCGCCTATTTCTTTTGTCGATTTTTTTCCAATTTCTGTGTTGAGATCTAGAGGTCGAATCCTTCATGAAAAATGTTCATATAGGTCTTAATTTCGACATATAATATTTTTGGATTTTTTGGAGCATAATTAATGGATGAAAACCTTCTACATAGATCAATCGATTTTAAAATTTTAGGGCTTTTGTTCTACACATCGAGATTGTTCCAACCATATATAATTTGTATAATTTCATTGAGTATTGAGTGAGAATTTTGAATTTGAAAATCTTGAATTCATAATTTTGAAATGGTTCTAAAAATTTTGAATTTTTTTTAATTGAATGATGTATGTAAGCAATTGTTATATGGGTATTGTAATACATGAGTGATTTATGCGATGTTGACTAACATATAGCATGGTTGGAGTTTCTGAACAATGAGATCGAGGGTTTTGTGCGTGTGTGTTGGGTATCACGTCGGTGAAGATCCTTGGATTGAGTTAGTGTGAAGAAAAAGTTCCTATTTTTCCTGCTCCACTAAAACATGTTTGTGCATGGGCGTTTTGCTAGTTCTTGAATTGCTTTGAGGTGGACTGACTAATGTGATTTCGTTTCATTTTGATGTTGGCTTATTCATGCGTGCTTGTTTATGGGTTCATGTGCTTGCGCATGTAGAGCGATTTGAACTCCCTATGCCCTCTAAATAGCTAGATACCTTGTGAAGAACAAAATCATTTGTGATGTTAGTTGTGTTTTGTGTTTGCAAGAAGCTTTGCAGAGTTTTGTCTTTTTTTTTTGACCCACATTTGATAGGGTGTCTGTTGGCGATTTGTACGTTGAACTTTTTGCATTTTTTTTTCATCTCCGTTTCGCGATCTTCGATTTTCGATTATTTCATGGCAGCTATTTTGTCGCTTGAAACCCTAGTATGTTCGCGATCGAGGATCTAGAGAGGGTGCGGTCGGTTGGCAAATATATATATATATATATTTTCACTCATGGCGCTTGTGTTTTTGGAGAAAGTGGGACCGTGATTGAGTCGAATTATATATTGGCGCCACGTTTTCCTTATTTATTTATTTATTTATTTTTCATTGGATAGTTTGCTTCATTTCATAAATCTTTGGCCTTTATTTGAAAATTATTGCTTGCACAAGAGCCTTGATCAAGTAGCAATGTTGTGGTGGTCGAAGGCACATGTATTTGCTGATTTGCAGATTTGGGAAGTGGCTTAGCATAGGAAATTTTTGAGATTTGTTTTGGAAACCTATGCTTTGTAGAGGGAGTATCTCCATGCCCAGAGAGAGCACTATCAAGATTAAATTATGGGTGAGAAGTGACTCCATTTGAATACGTGGATCACTTGTGTTGGGGTCCAGTAGTCTTTTAAAACTTGATTTTCTCTGTTTAATGATTATCATAGATTTACTCTAGCTATCAAGTTTTTGCCACCTGCTAAGATAATGGACATGCTAATGTGCTTGGATTGAAAAATAAAAGGTGGAATTAGGTGCTCCTATATGTTTATCATAAATCGGAGTTTCATTTGTGGACCTATCCTTGAAAGCTTAATTTGAAAGTTCAAGGTTATGGAATTTTTCTCTTTGTTGTTAAATATGTGATGTCATTATCCCTCGGCACCTTGTGTTTTAAGCAAGCAGATGTGCTCGTGGGTAAATCAATTAGTCTTAGCATGTTTAAGGAGTGGGGAAGTCTGCTTCTCTCTCTTTGTGGTTATTGTCTAGTTGTTGTTTTTTTTTTTATTAACATTAATGGCGGAATGGTTTTTTGGTGTATCAAGCATATATGTGATGAAATTCTCAGGTTTTGAATTGAGGTAATTATATTCGGATGAGGATTTCGTGCTTGTTTCTTCTTCTTCGGGTACATGTTTGCATAGATTGTACTTAGAATGGTGCATGGGGGTGTGTTTAGGGTCCCCAGAGACCCGCTTTGTTTCAATTTTTTTTAATATGCCTAATTTCCATAAAAAAAATATTGTGCCTATTTTTCAATTTTTAATTTATGGAAATTTGTTATAGTATATGAGGGATAGAATATCGATATTTACTTTCCCTAAACTAGCATAGATTATCTATATTTTCTTCTTGAGTTTAACTAGATAATCTTAGATGCTTAATTGTAGAAATAGGCACATAAAATTGTGGCAAAGATTGTTGTTTGATAAATGCAATATGATCTTGGGAAGCACATGTTGTAAAATGCTTCATATTGTTTGATGAATTTTTGGGCATTGATTAAATGGAACATTATTTACAAATTGTTAAAGTTTGTAAATTATTGAAGTTCCTTATTGATAAAAATTAGTATATACAATCACCTGCCTAAAGGAAGTTATTGTGCATATTAATTTGAAAATTGCATGAAGATAAATTCCAAAATTAAAAGATGGGGATGTATGACTCAAAAAGATTTATCTGCCCAAAGGGGATAAATTTTTTAAAGTTATATATAATTCCCCTCTATATTAATATAATAGAGATAATTGATGGGGATGTATGACTCAAAAGTTTTATCTTCCTGAAGGGGATAAATTTTAGAGTTATGTGTAATTCCCCTCTATGTTGAGATAATGGAGATGTATAATTTAAAAGGTCTTGTTTGCACAAAGTGAATAAGCCCTTGATAATTATATGTAATTCTCCTTATCGTCTATATATATTGATATTATGGAGATGTATAATTTAAATGATTTGTCTGCCCAAAGGGGATAAATCTTTGAAGATTATATGTAATTCTCCTTATCTATCTCTATATATTGATATCATGGAGATATATAATTTAAATGATTTGTCTGTCCAAAGGGGATGGATCATTAACAATTATATGTAATTCTCCTTGTTGTTTTATACACTTCATGCTGTGAAAAATAATGGTGCAATATACGCTCTGTCCAAAGGAGAGTTTATAATGTACTAATTATTTTGTGGAATTACTTATTGCCCATAATTGATCATATTGCATTATGTGTGACAAATAGTTACTTTTGCTATGAATAACAACAATGCCATGATTGAGATGTTAACTGGATCAAATATTATACTTATTATACTTAGTAAAAAAGGGAGACATTGTGATTGAGAATATTAGAACTAAGTCTATGTTAGCTCATTCTCTAACAAAAGGTTTACGACCCATTATATTTAAAGATCATGTAAAGAATAGGGGTGTTTTAGAGTCTTTTGATCTTTTTTGTTAGTGGGAGCTATACAATTTTTATTTCTAGCTATTATAGTTATATGGAAACTTATAATGCTTTTATAATGTTTATTAAAGCATTTAATTTTGATGATCATCAGTGTTGATTTTATTGTTATCCATTCAACTGTTGACTGAGAAATGGAAATATGAAACAGTATCTTTAAACAAATTTTAGTTTAAATATGACTGGATGTCACTAATTATGAGATCTCATGTTGGATTGTGACATAGTTGTGCAATTTCATGTTGTTTGGAAATTGCACTGAGGCAATTTTATGTTGTTTAGAAATTGTGCTGAGGTAATTTCATGTTGTTTAGAAATTGTGCTAATGCAGTTTCATGTCGTTTAGAAATTGCATTGATGACCGATAAGAAATAGTGTATATTTTGATCACATGTTGGCACTATTTCTTACTACATTACTAGGCTCATGATCCATGAAAATATAATGCTTATTATATGTGATTATGGAAGGTCATGTGTTGCGGTATTTTCTTAACGCATTGATCGTCATAGTCCTATAATGAGGTTATATAGGATTGTATTGGTTTTGAGATGCTGTTATTGTAATATTATTTTTCAAAATTGTGGTCACATAAAACAAATTTTCAGTTATTAACCCAAGAGTGTTGTTTTCAAAATAAAATTATTTTTAAAAATAAAACAAATTAATTAATGTAGCCCAAGTGGGAGAATGTTGGAAATTTCCTATAATGGGCTTACATTAATTAATTAATTTTCTATTTTATATAATCGGGTTAATGGATATTCCAATATATTTTAAACCCTAAAGTGATATTATTGAATTGTGTTTTGGCATCTATTAATAACGGGCCTAATTGAGCAACAAAGTGTAGGCAATTGTGTTTACCTGAAGCCCGTAATGAGAGGGGCTCAGTTGACACGCTATTGATTAAGGTTTGCTAGGTCCCCTCTCTAGCCTATAAAAGGGTAGGTTATACCTATCAGTCGCTGAATCCCATTAAAGCTGCTAAACCGAAATAGGTCATAGAGAGGAAGAACTGGCATATCAACAGATCACTGATCATATCAGGTTGATTCGTTTTCAGTCAAGTGAGGCCATGGATCAAACATGTATGTGTTTAATTCCGCTGTGTGTATTGATTTTTGTGTTTTACATTCATATATGGATCTAATTATTCTTGATTAATTAGTTGTTTATGTAGAGAATTTCTACACATTTATCATCATAACATATAATCCTCCATTTATTTTATTATTATTGTTGTCGTTGTCATTATCATTATTATTATAAAATCCAATTATTTAGATCAATAAACGTCTAAGAAATTATTTTCCTTTAGAATGCCTTCAAAGAAATTTGCATGAAGCTTACATTTAGAGAAAGATAGGGTTGTTGCTTGTGTGCAGCAGTAGTTAAGTTAATAGGCACAAGCTCGAATTGAAGACCTTTTTCGTGCAAACAAATCAGAATACGCGCACATGTTGCCGTCGCAATTCCATAGACCTTGATTGTCATGGTCGTTGTCTGTCCCTAAAAGTTACGAATAGAGAGAGATTATTAAGAATGACGAGGTTCTTGGGAAACAAGTCCTCTGGCTTGAGTAGTTCTCAACAATTATTTAAAATATTTCATTTGATGGAAACTGAGGTACGGATCTTTGGAGTGCTAAAAGTTGACACGGAGGGATACTTAAGTACCAAAAGTTACAAAAGGTACACTTAAGTGCCAAAATCGGAGCAAAATGGATCACTTAAGTGCCAACGACGAAAAATTCCGACCAAATTGCCACGTGTCCATTTTCCGGCGACTTCATTTACCGACGGAGCATTTTTTTCAAAATAAAAAATCCACGTGGCAATTTTTAAAAAAAAAATTTCCACGTCAAATTTTTAAAAATCAGCCCTCGCTGATCCCCTCCTCCCTTTTTTTTAAAAATAAAATCGATTTTATAATAATATACATATTTTTATTATTTAATATTATTTAATTAATAATTTTTAAAATCCACGTCAGCCAAAACAACGTCGTTTTGGCTGATTTTTGGTCGATTCAGTTTCCGGGGAACCACATAGGCAAGAAAATTAATAAAAAATTGCCACATAGGATTTCCGGCAGGGTTCCGGCGACTTGGCACTTAAGTGATCCATTTTTTAAAAAAGTGACACTTAAGTGTACATTTTGTAACTTTTGGCACTCAAGTGTCCCTTCGTGCCAACTTTTGGCACTCCCGCTGTACTTATGCCGATGGAAACTCCTGTAGGATGCATCATATTGATGTTGTCTAGTTGATTCTATGCAACTTTTGCCAGCGATTTTCTCGTCTTTCTTCTAGAATGCCTCTTTATACGTGTATGTGATAGGCTTCCCTTTTCATTATAGATGCACTCTATGTGGAGGGATGCGCACTATGTGGAGGGATCGGCCTGGCTTGAGGAAAATTCTATGCTTCGATGATGTCAAATAAATATTCTGGAATCAGTCTAGAGAGGGGATGCTTATCAAAATCATATTCCTTTCGATTAATCGAAAAATGATATCAAAATCAAGTAACAAGCTACCCTAAATACTAGTAGACTAAACTAGACTTTATTGCTGACAAAATGACTCTTATGCACCGATGAAACCTTATTCAAAGCAATGGGAAAATTATCAAAATAGTCCTAAACTTATTGCAATTTTTTCAATTCAGTTCTAAGCCTGTCTTTTTTTTGTCAACTCAGTCTATCTAATCAAATTTCGCCAACCGAGACTAACGTGGATGTTGGCTAGCCGACCAATGCTGATGTGGCAATTTTTTAATAATATTTTATTTTATTTTTTTGAATTTTTTCTCTTTTTGTTTTTCTTTTCTTCTTCTTCTTTTGGCCAATGAGGCTCGCCCTCACTAGACTGGCCAATGGGTACAGCCAGCGAGGCTTGCCCTCCCCTCACCTAGATTTGGTGAGGGCAAGCCACACCATTGGGAAGTTGGGCAAGCTTGCTCTGCCATTGCAACGTTGGGCGAGGTCTTGCCCTTGCCCATATCTAACGAGGGCTAGCCTCATCATCATGGTATTGGGCGAGCTCACCCTTGCCATTTGCGATGCTAAGTGAGGTCTAGCCTTCATCAGTCGTGCGTTAGGGGAGGTCTTGCCCTTGCCCAGATCTAGCGAGGGTGAGCCTTGCCATCATGGCATTGGCCAAGCTTGCCCTCGCTTAGCAACACAAGGGTGAGCTCGCCCTTGTTTGAGCTCACTCGGGACAACGAGGGCAAACTCACTTGCGACGATGAGGCATGCCCTCACTTGATCTGGGTGAGAGCGAGCCTTGCCATGGCTTGGCGAGCTTGACCTTGCTCAGCAACGATGAGGGCAAGATTGCTAGCTATAGTGAGGCATCGCTAGTGGCCCATGAGGTACCCTACTGACCATGTCCTCTGGCCAGTCCAGCGATCGGCCAGAAGAAGAAGAAAAAAAGAAGAAGAAAAAAGGAGAAAAGAAAAAAAATTCGAAAAAAATAAAAATATTATTAAAAAATTGTCATATCAGCATTGGTTGGCTGATTGGCGTCCATGTCAATGTCGAACGGCCAAATTTGGCTAGATGGATTGAATTGGTACAATTATAAAAGGTTTATGACTTAATTGACTAAATTACAGTAGATTTAAAACTGTTTTAGCAATTTCCCCTCAAAACATTTATTCAAAGCTATCCATTTTGCAAGTTCGTTATTACGGGTAGTTCCTACAAAGGATCGGACTACATGGAACTTGCATGCAAAACTTTAGAATTTTGTTGCAATCAAACTGTAATTCAGAATCTGTTTTTATCAAATCTTACGGCTTCACAACTCTCTAAACTATCATTTTCATCTATAATTCCATAGCTGAGCAACTCTTCAATGGAATTTCACAATTCAAAATAATTTATCACTTAAGTTTGAGAATTACGCTGATTGGACGAATAAAGAGTTCGACTACTTTAGTGGGCGTTGCAAAGTGGACTTAATTTAACTCGCCCAAAAGTCCCGAGCGTGCGGGCAACCACTCCACCCTTTTTCTTATTCTTTTCTTTTCTCAATTTGAACGACACCTTATTCTCTCTCTTCTTTTCTTCTTATTACTTTCTCTGCTCGTTTATATGGATGGGCTTAAGTGACTTGGACTAGGGCTTATTGTTTTCCTTTTTGTCTTTTCATAAGCCCAATTCTTACAGAATCCACTCTAAAACTTGGGTGGATTACAAATAATCACCAACTTGAGCTGTAGTCACTAATCAAATTACTTACAAGGTGTAAGCTCATTGGTAGACTAAAAGAAAGAAAGCTGAGGGAAAGCTGAGGGTACTTGTCTACCTTAAAACACACAAAATCGACAAGCATATTTGAAACCTAAAGACTTAGAAATTGAGACCACATTCCGTCTTATCCTCTACTTAAATTCGAGGATTATGAGGTGTAAAATAAATTTGCCTTTTTTTCTTTTCACTATGATTTATAGGGCAAAGCCAGATAATATGCCGTGCGATGACAATCAACTATATGGTTAGAATATTCGACCCCATGGTGTCTAGCCATTTTCATCTGGCCAGTAGATTGAGCTTGTGCCAGAAGACCCACCATTTGTGTGGAGCCGGTCCGTCGTCAGCACATGCCAAAACGGACAAGACATAAAAGAGCATATTTGACATATATATTAAGTCGGATCCGTAACTCCGTTTTTTGTATACAACATAAGGAAACCCTTTGACATTAGAAGACAGAATCAAGATTCAACGGGGTTCTTGTATTTTTGGCCTCCAGAAATGGTAGATAACACTGGTGCCGAGGATGGATGCATCAAGGAGCAAGACAGGCTGCTCCCAATAGCCAACGTGGGGCGGATCATGAAGCAAATCCTCCCTCCAAATGCAAAAGTCTCAAAAGAAGCGAAAGAAACGATGCAAGAATGTGTCTCAGAGTTCATCGGCTTTGTGACTAGTGAAGCATCCGAGAAGTGCCGGAAGGAGGGGAGGAAGACAGTGAGCGGTGATGGTATTTGCTGCGCTATGGAGATGCTGGGTTTAGACAATTATGCTGGTCCGCTAAGAAGGTATTTGTATAGATATAGGGACTTAGAAGGAGAAAAACCTAATCAACAAAAGCCAATGAACAACAATAGCGAATCAAATGATGTTGAGCAATTATAATGCTTAAGTATTTCATTCCTTGGATGTCCTTGCAATTATAATGCTCAGCTTATAAGCTCACTCATTTCCTTCCCAATATCTCTCACTTGAGATTTAACACGAAAATATAAATTGCACAAAAAGTGATCATTGGCCCTTTGCCTGCATTTTAACTAATAACATTTTCGTAATGCAAAGAGAAGTCTATTTCAAGTCTCTTAGTGGACAATGATTGAATGGAATATGAATTATGTAGTTCTTATTTTTTCTTAAAATAAAATAAGATAGAATTCCTGATTCTTAGAAATAGATATCTCATCCTGATTGAACTATGATGGTATTCTTTTTTGGCAACTTGTTGAGTCTTGCAACTCCAATAACATACATCTCAATTGTGGAATTGGGCTTTATCAAGTTTTGCCATTCTCCTTCTGGCCAGAATTATTCTGAAACTTGACTAATGTCATATTTCAATTTAAGCATACTCAGTACATCTACATGGGGTTATTTTGAACTTATCAACATTCCATTTCTTTGTTTTGATTAGTCGGCATAGACCAGAGAGAGATTGTTAAATAAATTTGTTTGGGTTAGTGTATGATTAAACCACCAATCTTGGAGTCTCTACATGCGAACCACCTAATTATTTCACTGACTGTCATTATAAAAAAAAGGAAAATGTGAGAAAACCATGACATGTTTCTTGGGGTGGTGAGAGAAAGCCAAACTGCAGAGAACTAGGGTTAGGGTTTCCTCAAAAAAGCATGGTGTATGACACTTTATAGTATCTTGTGCACTGCTTAAGGTTTCTGGTTTTAGAGACACTAGGCATTGACCTGCTTCCTAAACATGGCTAGATTCATCAAGAAACTGTTTAATGTGTTGAAGAGAGTAGGGGACAAAAGATGGAATCCCAGAAAAGCATTGACCAACCACAAGCCACTTGAGTACGGCGAAACTCTTTCTTTTAGTTGACAGAAACTATACTCCTGATCAAGCAAATAAAGTTATGTGGAGAACCAATACAAGCACTAGCCAGCTCTCTTCCCAATAATCCATGGGACATGCCAACCTAGCTACCTAGCAAGGATGCCAAAACCATGGACCATTTCTCGAGTTACATGCCAACATAGCTAGCCAATACCAGAGCACCGCATGCATAAATGATTCATCATTGTGAAAAAAAAAGGTTTGCATAATGTTTTGAGGCCTACACAGAGATTAGACATGTTCATTTTAGGACAAAAAATTGGCAGGAATGGATAGTTAGAGCGATGCACGTTGATGGGATAATTTGTGAATGATAAATCAAGTCAACAAGTTTAGACAATTTGCGTAAAAGCAAGGTAAGACATGCATTACTATTGCTTACCTCATGGTTATGGTGCATTGGATAATAAATTGTTAGTTAAAAAAAGTCGTTTCTCTCATTAAGTTGGTCCTGGCTAGACAGTGCTTGAAGTTGCGGGTTATCGAGAAAGTAATATACATAATTTTATTACTGGCCCATAAGACCGTACTTAACTTCAGGCGGGTGAAGTGCCCCCTCCCAACGACCCAAAAAGAAAAGTTGCCTCCTTCCCCACTCTCCAACGTTAGATATGTCTTCGACTTCACATTGCTTGTGTTTCAGCCATTATGCTGATAGATAAATCGTACAAAACCTTAAACTAGCATGCTATCTTTTATAGCCGTGCATGTAAGAAAGTGCCGTGACCAAAGTAGTCTGTATTGTGCTTGTCCCAACATCTCTAAATATATATATGTAGGTTGAAAAATGATGTAGATGTAACAAAATGACCGTTTTTTCAAATCAACCATTTTGAAAATGGCATTTAGGTTGCATTATAGGGTTAACTCATGTTAATCTAATTCACACCGTTTAGTATGCATATAATTCAATATCTCGGAATTTATAATAGGGCATTTATGCATGTTTCAATTGAATTATTTACGTTAGCTTAGTCTCATGCATATCATGGTCATATAATGTGCTCTTCATACATTTTACAGCACCATGCAGAGTCACGGCCTAAGCAGCGTTCTAGGGTTTACTTTCATATTATTATATTGATTAAATAAAAAAAAATCAATAAGGTTTGATTAAGTTGCATCTACATTAGTTTCGCATCATAGCGATACTGGGGGTAGGCGCTAATGCATGCATAGATTATAATTGCGAATCTCTACCTTTTCGACTTTTAGCTCATGGGGTCCATGTCCCGAATTGCCACAACAAAGCCAATTTTAATTTTGCCCAATGCGGCTTGGAATCTTTAAATTTCCTTGTATTTTTATAAATTTCATCATCTTTATTATTTCTTGGTCGTTTACCTTAATTGTTTGGGCACCATGCATGATTACTTTTTTACATTTTAGACAATTTAGGACACCAAAATCAACAAAGATTGTTGGCAAATGTTTTTACGTAGAAGAGAAATGGTACCAAAATGACATTAGATTATTTAGCATAACCTAGTTTCCTAACTCATGAATTTTTATTTTATAGGAGTAAAATGCACCCCCGCATCTTATTCAGGTTTCTAATTATCCCAAAATAAGTTAGTGGTGATTCCTTAATCTAATTCTTGATACATATATTTTATTGATTAAGAAAACAAAGTTGCAATTAGTAAGATTTAAGAAGGCCTGTTTTATGGAGTGGAAATATGGAAGGCCATCGATCGCATAAAGTTGCTTGGGAAATTGTTTGCTTGCCAAAAAGGGAGGGAGGACTAGGGTTGCTCAATCTAAACCTATGGAACAAAGTTTCTTGGGCCGCATGCTATGGAGCCTCATAAACTGTCCATCGTCTTCCTTATGGAGTAAATGGGTTCATAGTACCAAATGTAGAAGCACTCCAATTATGCAGCTTGAAATTAAAGGTAGTATGTCATGGAGTTGGCGTGGTATTCTTAAACTAAGGCCAACCTTAGCTCCAGTCATATCTAGACAAAGATATTGTTGTAAAGAGTTATACGATGAACTCAGGATTTGGACCGATTGTGGGATGGTACCAATTGATATGGACAGGTGGGGTTAGCAAACACAATTTTATCGGATGGCTAGTTTGTAAAGGCAAACTCCCAACAGCAGATATCATATCACGTTGGATGCCCGCAGTAGCAATCCATTGTAATTTCTGTTTGGATAATCTGGAAAATCGAGATCATCTATTCTTTCAGTGCACATGGACGGGAAGCATATGGCGTATTATCCTTGCACAATACGGAATCCGCCATAACTTAGGATGATGGAATGATGAAATCCAATGGATGATCAGGGCTACCAAAGGCAAGGATTTGGCGGCAAGGCTTCTCAAAGTAACTTTTTTAGCAACCATTTATTGCATTTGGATGGAACGTAACTATAGACGTTTCCAAAACAAGTCAAATGATGTTTCCATCATTGTGGCTAAAATTCGTAAGCTTATCAGAAACCGAGCATCATTCTACAAAAATTTTAAACCTTCCCAAATAAATATGATTTTGGCTACTATATGGAGAATCCCTCACTCCATTTTTTTGAGTTCTTAGTTATCTTTTGTAACGATGGGGAATGCCCCTAAGCTATTGTACGTCATCTTATAAATGATACTTACATTTCAAACCAAAAAAAAGAAGAAGGCCTGTTTTAGGTGGGCAGTCCGTCCCGTAAGACCACTTAGGAAGTTTCCTTGAGGAATCTTGTCTCTTTCTCAGGATGGTGTAGGCTAATGGTCAGTCCATTTTATATTTCAGTACAATTTCCATAAAAAGTCTCTTAATTTATTCTTCGTTTTTGTTGTTTGCCTTGACTTTGCAAGGTTTTGGAGCAAAGCGGTGCGGTTAATCATTTCTCGTCGTTCGCCGTGTCACTTGCCACCCACCAACCCGTTTGGGAAAACTCCAATTCGATGCAACAAACTTAAAAAAAGACAACAATCACTGTGCTTTAACTGACATGGACCTAGTTGCCAAAAAAAAAGGGACATTGGCCTTAAAAGCATATTTTTATCAGATATATTTTCTATTTACTAAATAAATTGGTCGATTTAACCTCGTCACTAGACGACCCATCATCAACCACTATATTCATAGTTCAGATTTACCAAAATTACCTTAGATGATTGGAATTTGCTCAGTCTTCCTCTTACCATCCTCTCTCTTGATCTCTCTCTGACCTCTCCCTCTCTCTTCCCTCCATCTGGGGCCATCGGGGTCGATGCCTCATGTCAAGATCATGCACTCTTTGACTACACATAGGAGTAATTAATGGGGGCCAAATTTGTCAAAATTGATAATTTACCTGTCGTTTATACAGTTTTTTGAGTTATTTATATTCTATCGTCCGATTAGATGAGAGTATGGATATAAAATTTCCTATTGTATTGTTTTTGTTCATTTCTTGACAAGAGAATTTATCTTTTCGAACCTGAGATATAAGATTGAGAGCTTATCTTAATTATAGCCCCCGTGCATTACGCATGCATTACACATGCATTACTTGTGTGTTTTGGAACTGTGATATTCATGCATATCATTTTCACCATATCAAGCTATGTTAACGTCATTTTTCCTTATATTGAAAGAAAAGGAAATAAGGAATTGAAAGTGAAATAATTTAAAATTGCAAGGTGCCGGACACGTCAAGCCATCAATTTATTAAAAATTGAGAGATTGTCTTATTTGTTTTCTATTCGTATTAAAAGAATCTAGATCACTGTGGTAGTTGACATAATAGCGTGACGCATACTCCCAAGTAGTTTGGGACCCTTTGGTCATATATTCAAACTCCCTAGTCACTCCTCGGTATCATGAAACCTTGGTTCATCTATAGTGTAGGTTTGATTGTGCCATGGCATATGAGAACCCATGCTTTACTCCCACTACAACAATAGGAGAAATTTGTCCAAAAAATAATAAACATATTACATTTTTGCCAATTAAGTTCCAAACCCTTCAATTTTGCCAATTGAGTCTATCTGGTCAATTTTAATTGGAAATCACTAATGTGAATGCCGATAGTGTCACATGAGATAATCGATGCTGGTATAAAATAATGTTATATATTTTTAAAATTTTATTTTTTATTTTTCTTTCTTTCTTTTCTTTTCTTTTTTCTATCAAGTTCACAAGGGCTGGTTACCCTCATTGCTCACGGTCAGCGAGGAGTTCATGGCCGGCGAGGGTTAGGGCAAGGGTCGACCAACCCTTGTTGGACTTGGAAGAATAAAAGGGAAAAAAGAGAAAGAAAAGAAGAAGAAAATAATAATAAAGAATTTAGAAAATTATAAAAATTATAAAAATTGTCCTTATCGGTGTTAGCATTTGTTGCATTACGTAGGACATCGGTGTCTATGTTAGTAATTTCTGACTAAAATTAGTCAAATGAACTTAAATAGCAAAACATAAAAATATTTAAGGTTCAATTGGTAAATTGAAAGGTTTATGATTGAATTGGTAAAAGTGTAATTTGATAATTTTCCATCACAATGGTGTGTTGGAGGTGAGGAGTTCACCAAAATAAGCATTATATATTATTCAAATTGAACATTCTTTTGTAGGTATGAAACTCTTATAGCTCATGGCATTGTTAACGTTGTTCATTCATTACAATCTTACTTATCAAAAACAATCAAGAGGACCCATTGCAATTAGTCAAATGATTCTTTAGGACAAGCAACTTGAAAATTGTAGAGGAAATTGTCCAATTAGTCCTTAAGATATTATATAGATTAAAGTCCTAAATTTTTATATTTTGTCAATTTAGTTATAAAATTTTGTGCAAAATTCCAATACAATTATTTCGATCAATTTTCAATGTGACAGTGCCTAGCACATTACCACGTCAATAATTTCTAGTGAAAATTGGGTAAAAAAAGTATATTGAAATTTTCCATAAAGATTTTAAGTAAATTGATAAAATTGAAATATTAGAATTGAATCGGTATTGATATAGTAAGTTTATGATTGATTGGGCAGTGATATTGTGAATTTGGCGGTAAATGACAAGCGCTAAATTTCAATTTCTCGTTGCCCTGTGAGACTACATAGTAGGGTGGGGCCCTGTTCCGCCAGATGATGCGGAATCAATGATAACTTCGAAGTAATTAAACATTATGCTTCTCTCTCATATACGTACTCTATGATGCAATATATGTTGGTGATCACGAATTTCTTGGACGTAATATTGACCAAGAGTCAGGGCAACAGCAGTAGCATTACGATTTTTACAACAAATTTACCGCTCATGGCCTGGGCATATCATCTGTTTGGCAAAGAACATCGGTTACATTATATCATTAAATCATCATAATGTGATATATTGAGTGAAATTAAAAAAAAAAAACCTGAATTGTTACACCCATTAATAATTTAATGGTGCTCCTGTGATAAATTTACCATATATTAGTTTTCGTTAAATTTTAACATCAAATTGCTGAATTGAATGACACGTGGTAGTTGACATGTATATTAATTTTGGGTTTTACCCTCCATTTTACATATTTGTACCAATTTGTGTTTTTCATGATATTAATGAAATTAATAAAGGATAAATTTATTTCCAACTTTGGTGCACTATTCACGCTCTCTCCCAATTCCCCTGCCCACGGCTCTTCTTGCTCGGTCACTCCAGTGCTCCGCCCGACCGGCTCAAGGGCTCATCCGTGGACATTTTTGGGGGTTCTTCTCCCCTCCATATGGCCTTCATCCCCTCCAAGCCATTTGCTCCAGGTATGCTCAGATTCCTCTATTGGACAGATATGAGTTGAGGGCTTTTTCTGCAAATGTCGACCTGCTTGTTGGATTGTTGTTGTTGAGCCGCGTTTCTGTGTAATGGAGATCCCATTGACTCATAACCCAAACCCCATTGAGGTGGAAAATCGCTGCCGAAGGAGTCGTAGCCAGCCTCCTCCTTTTCATTCAGTTTCCCGTGGCCGCTCGGGGTTGAGCAAAGTAGGGACACCTGTGGCAGCTCCTGTTGCTACACCTGAGGGAAATGTGCAAGCCCGTGAGGCTTCAACACGGGTGGGTAAACAACCTGTAACTACAGAACATGGTGAACATCCGGTGCTTCCCCCTCAGGCCAATGTTCAGCATACCCGACCATTGCGTTTTGCTCCAAACCAGAATGGCTAGGAGGCCTTACCACCTCAAACATGGGCCAATGTAGCTCGGATTGCTTTGAAGGGTTACACCTTGAGTTATTTTGAGCCAACTCATGTAGTAAATGACGTGGGTGCTGCGTTTGATGATGAGGTTGTTGAAGCTGCGGACCCTATGTGGATTGAATGTATGGTGGGTTATCTTATAGGCAAGAAGCTGCCTTAAAAAATGCTTGGGGCTCTAAGTTGATATATGTCAAAGCTGATGATCAAGGATTCTTTTTCTTTGAATCCCCAATGTTGAGTTTCGAAGAAAGCTATTTGACAATGGCCCTATTACTGTTGCTAGAGTGCCATTGATCCTCCAGCAATGGCACCTGCTCCTGGAGTTAAAGAAGGACATCCATTCAAAAGTTCCGATGTGGATTAGACTGAGAAACATCCCTTTTGCATTTTGGTCCTCTCAGGGAATCAGTGGCATTGCAAGGGTGATTGGAAACCCCCTCTATGTAGACCAAAATACAGAGCAGCTGAAGATGCTATCCTATGCATGAGTCTGTGTTGAATTATCGACCTTAGATAGTCAACAGGATGAAGTGTTGGTGTGGTTCAAAGAAGCAACTAGGAAGGTGTCAGTTGAGTATGAGTGGAGGCCGATTAGCTGCAGGTTATGTGGTACTTTTGGTCACCGTTGCAATCCCCCTGACGTCTCTTCAGGCAACCCGGAGCTAGTTGCTGATCCCGTATCCAGCCCTCCTGAAGTGCCGGTCATCCCTAGCACAATGGAAAATGAGACAGCAGCATCCATTCCTATCCCTTTGTCCATCAACTGCTCGGCTTCTTCTCTTGCAGCAGCCTCCCCATCCGTGCCTCCTCCTCTAGTAGCTGCAGGGCTTTGACTTACAGCCGCACCAACTTCCTTACCAGCAGCTCCAGGCCCTTCATCAGCAGTATCCCCTCCTTCTGCCCCCTATCCAGCAGCCTTGAAGTATCCAGACATACAACATCCCCCTTGCCGCCTCCCCACCTCCAGCAGGAGTTAGTTCTGCTGCAGGCCCTTCTGTTCTCCAGCAGCAACATCCAGGTCAATGGCAAATACAAAGGGGCAGCAAGTGTGCAGCTCGGAAAAAAATCAGAGGCGATGGTGTAGAAGCAAGAGGAGGGCTCGGGTTAACCTCTTCTTGAAGACAAAGGGAAGGAAAAGAACATTACCTCTTTTGACTTAACCATTTTAAATCTGAACAGCAATGACCAGATCGAACAAGAAGCGGGCCATGACTTGTTTCCATCAGAGGATGATTTGGATGATACAATAGGATCTTCTAGCTCTCCCGAGGTTGAAACGCAGGAGGAGGACAGGCCCTTGGATGTTGCTAAGGCACCACAAAGAGCTGGTCCTTCTTCAGCCCTCCATGTGGTCCTTCCTCTTGCTGTAAATTCGGAGTCCCCCCCCACCCAGCGGGGTCTCCAACCTCTTGATCCTCGAAAAAGCTTGGTGTCCAAACACAAATCCCCCCAAAAGCAGCTGGCCAGCAAACGGCGAATTGGGAAGCATAAGTAGGTTCCTACTCTTTTGTTTTTTGAATGAACATAGCTTTTTGGAACATTCGAGGTCTTGTTGACCCGGTGAAGCAAGTTGAAGTTAGGCATTTTGTGCGGGAAAATAAAATCTGCTGTCTTGGCTTGCTGAAGACTAAGGTTTCGCCCCACCTTTTTGGATCCATTTCACCCAACTTATGCTTAGGATGGCAATGGATTGGAAATTATGAACACTCGGTAAGGGGCCGTATTTGGGTTGGCTGGAACCCTGTTTTGGTCGATTTTCAAAGCCTCCATGTAACTAGCCAAGTTATTCATGGCACCCTGAAGATATTGCATACTAGACTTACCTTGTACCTTATAGTGGTGTATGGTGAGCACACTTTTGTTGCTAGAAGGCCTCTATGTAATGATATTATCCGATTGAGTTCCTACCTCTCCGATGAATCCTGGTTGGTGGCGAGTGATTTCAACGCAATACGGGACTCCTCGGATCGCCTAGGAAGCTCGGAGACCTGGCTGCCCTCTTTTAATGAGTTTAGGGATTGCATCTATCAAGTGAGCCTGGATAATCTCAGGTATGTTGGGATGCACTTCACATGGTCCACCTCTTCAGGAGTTCACCGCAAGCAAAGGAAAATTGATCGAGTACTGGTCAACAGTAAATGGACCATGGACTACTCGTATTCAGAAGCCGCCTTTCTACCCCCGGTTATATCGAATCACTCCCCGATGTTGGTTAGAGTTTTGGCTGCGCGCCCTCAAAAAAGGCCATTCAAATTCTTTAATTTCTGGATGACTCATCCGAACTTTAATGCCATGGTCTCCCAAGTGTGGGATACCCCTCTTACAGGTACTCCTATGTATAAGTTATGCACTGTGCTTAAACTACTGAAAATCAAACTTAAGCATCTAAATAAAGAAGTGTATGCTGATATTTCCATGCAAGCTGCAAATGCCAAGCGGTTACTTTTTGATACCCAAGAAGCACTTTTTCGGGACCCGCAGAATGTATTACTTGCGGAGACCGAATCGGCCCAAGCTCGTGACTTCTACAAATATCGTTCCCTCGAGGAATCCTTTTTCAAACAAAAATCAAGGATTCAATGGTTAAAGGAGGGAGACCAAAACACTAGTTTCTTCCACCACTACGTCAAGCAACATCAGTTACGCAACCGGATCCTCTCAATTCAAGATAATGTGGGAAATATGGTCACTGATACTGAAGAAGTCCAGTGGATATTTGTATCTTATTTTCAAGATCTTCTAGGTCCAGTGAGCACGCCTGTACGACCCTCTTTTAGTGAAATCAAGAATGTTTTCAAGCGCACCCTTGATGATGATCAGGTTAGATTCCTTTCTGAGCCTATTCTTCCTACAAATATCAAGGCGGCTATGATTTCCTTGGCAGGGAATAAAGCCCCCGATCCTGATGGGTATAACTCAGATTTTTTAAAGAAAAACTGGGAGATAGTTGGTCCCTCAGTAATAGAGGTTGTCCTAGATTTCTTCAATTCGGGGTGTCTTCTACGGGAATTAAACTGTACTATCCTTGCACTGGTCCCAAAAGTACCGAATGCATCTTCAATAAATGACTTTTGGCCTATTGCGTGCTGCAACACTATATATAAATGCATCACAAAAATCTTATCCAACAAAATCTCTGCAGTTCTTCCCACTATCATAAGCCCGACCTTGACAGCTTTTGTCAAAAGTAGGCGCATCTCGGACAATATTCTGCTGGCCCAAGAACTATTCAGTGGCTTCTATTTGGACACTTATTCTCCCAAGTGTGCTATCAAGGTTGACTTCAAGAAAGCTTATGACACACTTGATTGGGATTTTCTAGAGGAAACTATGACAGCTTTCGGGTTCCTGGCACAGTTCATACATCTTATTATGGTATGTGTCCGCACCCCCAAATTTTCTATCTCACTAAATGGAGAACTTCATGGTTTCTTCAATAGTGGCCGAGGTCTCAGACAAGGTGATCCAGTATCCCCTTATTTATTCACTCTAGCAATGGAAGTGCTAACTGGGATTCTAAAAAATCAAGCAAGCCAGCTTGAATATCGGTATTATTGAAGATGCAAGATCCCTCGCCTCTCACATCTATTTTTTGCTGATGATGTTTTCATTTTCAGCAAAGGCAACTTGGCTTCGGTCTCCTGTATGAAAGAAGGAATAAACACTTTCTCCCAATGGAGTGGCCTACTCCCAAATAACACCAAGAGTGAAGTTTTCCTCTCAAGTGGGTCAGAGAATACCCAAACCCAACTGCTACAAATCCTGAACTTCAGGAGGGGATCCTTTCCAGTTCGCTATCTTGGCGCTCCAATCATCACATCTCGATTAACCAAAGCGGACTGCAATGCCCTGGTATGCACACTCACCACTAGAGTTCAATCTTGGACTCACCGGTTTTTATCTTTTGTGGGTAGATTGCAACTTATCAAATCGGTATTATATGTTATATAAGTTTATTGGGCGTCTATCTTTTGGTTGCCATCATATGTAGTTGACGGAATAGAACAAATCTATAGGCAATTTTTATGGAAAGGACCCGGCCTTGGACCCGGGGGGCCAAAAGTCTCCTATTTATCATCATAACATATAATCCTCTATTTATTTTATTATTATTGTTGTCGTTGTCATTATCCTTATTATTATAAAATCCAATTATTTAGATTAATAAACGTCTAAGAAATTATTTTCCTTTAGAATGCCTTCAAAGAAATTTGCATGAAGCTTACATTTAGAGAAAGATAGGGTTGTTGCTTGTGTGCAGCAGCAGGTAAGTCAATAGGCACAAGCTCGAACTGAAGACCTTTTTCGTGCAAATAAATCAGAATACGCGCACATGTTGCCGTCGCAATTCCATAGACCTGATTGTCATGGTTGTTGTCTGTCCCTAAAAGTTGCGAATAGAGAGAGATTATTAAGAATGACGAGGGTCTTGGGAAACAAGTCCTCTGGCTTAAGTAGTTCTCGACAATTATTTAAAATATTTCATTTGATGGAAACTCCTGCAGGATGTATCGCATTGATGTTGTCTCTAGTTGATTCTATGCAACTTTTGCCAGCGATTTTCTCGTCTTTCTTCTAGAATGTCTCTTTATACGTGTATGTGATAGGCTTCCCTTTTCATTATAGATGCGCTCTATGTGGAGGTATCGGCCTGGCTTGAGGAAATTTCTATGCTTCGATGATGTCAAATAAATATTCTGGAATCAGTCCAGAGAGGGGATGCTTATCAAAATCATGTTCCTTTCGATTAATCGAAAAATGATATCAAAATCAAGTAACAAGCTACCCTAAATACTAGTAGACTAAACTAGACTTAATTGCTGACAAAATGACTCTTATGCACCAATGAAACCTTATTCAAAGCAGTGGGAAAATTACCAAAATAGTCCTAAACTTATTGCAATTTTTTCAATTCAGTTCTAAGTCTCTCTTTTTTTTGTCAACTTACTCTATCTAATCAAATTTGGTCAACCAAGACTAACATGGATGTTGGCTAGCCGACCAATGCTGATGTGGCAATTTTTTAATAATATTTTATTTTTATTTTTTGAATTTTTTCTCCTTTTATTTTTCTTTTCTTCTTCTTGTTTTGGCCGATGAGGCTCACCCTCACTAGACCGGCCAATGGGTACAGCCAGCGAGGCTTGCCCTCTCCTCACCTAGATTTGGTGAGGGCAAGCTGCACCATTGGGAAGTTGGGCAAGCTTGCCCTCGCCATTGCGGCGTTGGGCAAGCTTGCTCTGCCATCGCAACGTTGGGCGAGGTCTCGCCCTAGCCCATATCTAACAAGGGCTAGCCTCATCGTCATGGTACTGGGCGAGCTCGCCCTTGCCATTTGTGATGCTAAGTGAGGTCTAGCCTTTGTCAGTCATGCATTGGGGGAGGTCTTGCCCTTGCCCAGATCTAGCGAGGGCAAGCCTTGCCATCGTGGCATTGGCCAAGCTTGCTCTTGCTCAGCAACACAAGGGTGAGCTTGCCCTTGTTTGAGCTCACTCGGGACAACGAGGGTGAACTCACTTGCGACGACGAGACATGCCCTCACTAGATCTAGGTGAGAGCGAGCCTTGCCATGGCTGGGTGAGCTTGACCTCGCTCGACAACGATGAGGGCAAGATTGCTAGCTATAGTGAGGCATCGCTAGTGGCCCACGAGGTACCTTACTGACCATATCCTCTGGCCAGTCCAGCGATCGGCCAGAAGAAGAAGAAGAAAAGAAGAAAAAAAAGGAGAAAAGAAAAAATAAATAAATTCGAAAAAAAATAAAAATATTATTAAAAAATTGTCATATCAGAATTGGTTGGCCGATTGGCATCCATGTCAATGTCGGACGGCCAACTTTGGCTAGATGGATTGAATTGGCACAATTGTAAAAGGTTTATGACGTAATTGACTAAATTACAATAGGTTTAAAATTGTTTTAGCAATTTCCCCTCAAAACAATTATTCAAAGCTATCCGCTACATGGAACTTGCATGCAAAACTTTAGAATTTTATTGCGATCAAATAGTGATTCAGAATATGTTTTTATCAAATCTTATGGCTTCACAACTCTCTAAATTATCATTTTCATCTATAATTCCATAGCTGAGCAACTCTTCAATAGAATTTCACAATTCAAAATAATTTATCACTTAAGTTTGAGAATTACACTGATTGGACGAACAAAGAGTTCGATTACTTATTAAGTCAGTTCTACATGCCATCCAAACTTATTGGGCATCCATATTCTGGCTTCCAGCATCGGTGGTGGACAAGATAAAGCAAATCTGTAGACAGTTTCTCTGGAAAGGACCATCCATGGGATCGGGAGGTGCAAAAGTGGCTTGGGCCGATGTTTACCTTCCCACCTCGGAAGGAGGACTTGGTGTGAGAAGAACTAGAGACAGTAATAAAGCGGCCATGGCTAAACACATCTGGCTTCTATTCACCGATAAAAAATCATTATGGTGTAAATGGATCCATGCTACTTACCTCAAAAGACAAAATTTTTGGATTTCCTCTGTCCCAACCCATTACTCTTAGGCCTGGCGGAAGATCCTTGCGCTAAGGAAAGAATTCCAACTCAATTTTAGATGGAAGATAGGAGATGGTGCTCTTACATCATTGTGGTTTGACCCTTGGCTTGAGGTTGGTCCCCTTAACTTGATTTTCTCTGACAATTATATTTACCAATCAGACCTCCTCAGGTAGGTGAAGGTCAGGGACTTATACTCACCGGATGGACTCCAAATCCTGCAAGACTTGACATTATGGCAAATCTCGGTTCCCCCACTTTTGCATGATCCGGACACTTTCAGTTGGGTGGAGGATTCGTTTGGAAAATTCTTGATGGCCTCAGCTTAGGCTACTATTAGTGAAAAAGCCAACCTGGTCTCCTAGTATTCTTTTGTCTAGAATAAGACCTTGACCCCTAGACACCAATTTCTTCTGTGGCTAATTTCCAAGAACCGTCTTCCAATTCAGGTCTTTCTCATGTCCTATGGCAGAATACCCTCATCGGTTTGTGCTTTCTGCAACACTAGGCTTGACTCTATCAACCACCTATTTTTTGAATGTTGCGTCCCTAATTCCCTTGCCAACTTTTGGGCCGCAAAATGCAATCTTCCTTGGACTAATTCGGCTTGGCCAGACAACCTCCTTTGGGTTAGTAATGTTCTTTCTGGCAAGGGGTTCTACTGTGAGATAACTCGATTTTCATTTGGCGCTTTCTGCTATATCATTTGGAAAACCAGGAATGACACCATATTCCATGGCCGAAGCTTTCAAATTCCTTCCATGAAGCTACAACTATTCAAGGCGGTCAAGGATAAGGCCCTAGCTTTCAAAAGGGTTGAAGACGACCCTAGAAACAGGAGAATGTAGCGTTGTTGGGGGCTAGACCCTCGTATTTTTGATATAGAGCTATCCTTGGTGCAAACTTAGGACTGCTTGGGACCCTTTGGTCCTCCTTTAATCTATATGTTTGTACATGTTTTGTTCTCAACCTGTGATCATGGTACCCGGTCACTCCAACGACATATTATCTAGTTGAGTACTTGTTGGTGCCATGCCTCACCCTTGTTGTATATTTTGTTGGTCGTTAATTTATAACCTTACCTTACCAAAAAAAAAAAAAGAGTTTGATTACTTAGTGGGCGTTGCAAAGTGGACTTAATTTGACTCGCCGAAAAGACCTGAGCGTGCGGGCAACCACTCCTCCCTTTTTCTTATTCTTTTCTTTTCTCAATTTGAACGACACCCTATTCTCTCTCTTCTTTTCTTCTTATTACTTTCTCTGCTCGTTTATATGGATGGGCTTAAATGACTTGGATTAGGGCTTATTGTTTTCCTTTTTGTCTTTTCATAAGCCCAATTCTTACAGAATCCACTCTAAAACTTGGGTGGATTACAAATAATCACCAACTTGAGCTGTAGTCACTAATCAAATTACTTACAAGGTGTAAGCTCATTGGTAGACTGAAAGAAAGAAAGCTGAGGGTACTTGTCTACCTTAAAACACACAAAATCGACAAGCATATTTGAAACCTAAAGACCTAGAAATTGAGACCACATTCCGTCTTATCTTCCACTTAAATTCGAGGATTATGAGGTGTAAAATACATTTGCCTTTTTTTCTTTTCACTATGATTTATAGGGCAAAGCCAGATAATATGCCGTGCGATGACAATCAACTATATGGTTAGAATATTCGACCCCATGGTGTCTAGCCATTTTCATCTGGCCAGTAGATTGAGCTTGTGCCAGAAGACCCACCATTTGTGTGGAGCCGGTCCGTCGTCAGCACATGCCAAAACGGACAAGACATAAAAGAGCATATTTGACATATATATTAAGTCGGATCCGTAACTTCGTGTTTTTGTATACAACATAAGGAAACCCTTTGACATTAGAAGACAGAGTTAAGATTCAACGGGGTTCTTGTATTTTTGGCCTCCAGAAATGGTAGATAACACTGGTGCCGAGGATGGATGCATCAAGGAGCAAGACAGGTTGCTCCCAATAGCCAACGTGGGGGCGGATCATGAAGCAAATCCTCCCTCCAAATGCAAAAGTCTCAAAAGAAGCGAAAGAAACGATGCAAGAATGTGTCTCAGAGTTCATCGGCTTTGTGACTAGTGAAGCATCCGAGAAGTGCCGGAAGGAGAGGAGGAAGACAGTGAGCGGTGATGGTATTTGCTGCGCTATGGAGATGCTGGGTTTAGACAATTATGCTGGTCCGCTAAGAAGGTATTTGTATAGATATAGGGACTTAGAAGGAGAAAAACCTAATCAACAAAAGCCAATGAACAACAATAGCGAATCAAATGATGTTGAGCAATCTTGGTCATATAGAAACACTCAACAATATGGGAACAATCAGGGTTTGACCTCCACCTCAGCAAACTTTTGAATCGATGAAAGGAGTGACAGATTAATCTCAAGACCATTTGGAGGATACAAGGAAAGGTATTAGGGCAACCGATATATATCAAGTTTCTAGCTTCAATCATGATGAAATTTCTAGAGATAATCTTGCGTATCTGGGCTTTTCTTTTCAGATGCTTTAGTTTAGTTTCTGTTTTCCATATTTTCTTGCATAGCCTTCGGCCACGAGTTAATTAAGGTGGTGTTCACCTAATTCACTGGAGTTATTTTGTGATCAAGTTGCGAATCTTGCACTCACAGTCTGAAATCAGAATTTAAAAATGGAACACTTGATTTCCTATTTGCAATATCAGGACAGCACTGGGAGATGATAGGATTTACTGTTTCGGAGAACAGTTCACTGGAAGAGGGAAGATAAGGTTAGCAAATCAGATTTCATGTTTCACTTTGATCTGATACACATGTAAAAGTTTAATAGAAATGTGGAAAATTATGTCTGTAATAGAGGTATGAATAGAATTAGTATTCTAGGTTTTCTGTAATCAGTTATATTAAATTACTGTTACACAAGTTCTTTTCTTACATCCCACCTTTTATTTTGTAATGAACCCAATTGATAAGCAGATGAGAATCGCCATCATAGTCATAGCAAGGTAAGAAAAGAAGAGAGATTGAAATTTGAGGGAAAAGCTTAAATATTTCATTCCTTGGATGTCCTTGCAATTATAATGCTCAGCTTATAAGCTCACTCATTTCCTTCCCAATATCTCTCACTTGAGATTTAACACGAAAATATAAATTGCACAAAAAGTGATCATTGGCCTTTGCCTGCATTTTAACTAATAACATTTTCGTAATGCAGAGAGAAGTATATTTCAAGTCTCTCAGTGGACAATGATTGAATGGAATATGAATTATGTAGTTCTTATTTTTTCTTAAAATAAAATAAGATAGAATTCCTGATTCTTAGAAATAGATATCTCATCCCGATTGAACTACGATGGTATTCTTTTTTGGCAACTTGTTGAGTCTTGCAACTCCAATAACATACATCTCAATTGTGGAATTGGGCTTTATCAAGTTTCGCCATTCTCCTTCTGGCCATAATTATTCTGAAACTTGACTAATGTCATATTTCAATTTAAGCATACTCAGTAAATCTACATGGGGTTTTTTTGAACTTATCAACATTCCATTTCTTTGTTTTGATTAGTCGGCATAGACCAGAGAGATATTGTTAAATAAATTTGTTTGGGTTAGTGTATGATTAAACCACCAATCTTGGAGTCTCTACACACGAACCACCTGATTATTTAACTGACTGTCATTATAAAAAAAGAGAGGAAAATGTGAGAAAACCATGACATGTTTCTTGGGGTGGTGAGAGAAAGCCAAACTGCAGAGAACTAGGGTTAGGGTTTCCTCAAAAAAGCATGGTGTATGACACTTTATAGTATCTTGTGCACTGCTTAAGGTTTCTGGTTTTAGAGACACTAGGCATTGACCTGCTTCCTAAACATGGCTAGATTCATCAAGAAACTGTTTAATGTGTTGAAGAGAGTAGGGGACAAAAGATGGAATCCCAGAAAAGCATTGACCAACCACAAGCCACTTGAGTACGGCGAAACTCTTTCTATTAGTTGACAGAAACTATACTCCTGATCAAGCAAATAAAGTTATGTGGAGAACCAATACAAGCACTAGCCAGCTCTCTTCCCAATAATCCATGGGACATGCCAACCTAGCTACCTAGCAAGGATGCCAAAACCATGGACCATTTCTCGAATTACATGCCAACATAGCTAGCCAATACCAGAGCACCGCATGCATAAATGATTCATCATTGTGAAAAAAAAAGGTTTGCATATGTTTTGAGGCCTGCACAGAGATTAGACATGTTCATTTTAGGACAAAAATTGGCAGGAATGGATGGGTAGAGCAACGCACGTTGATGGGATAATTTGTGAATGATAAATCAAGTCAACAAGTTTAGACAATTTGCGCAAAAGCAAGGTAAGACATGCATTACTATTGCTTACCTCATGGTTATGGTGCATTGGATAATAAATTGTTAGTTAAAAAAAGTCGTTTCTCTAATTAAGTTGGTCCTGGCTAGACAGTGCTTGAAGTTGCGGGTTATCGAGAAAGTAATATACATAATTTTATTACTGGCCCATAAGACCGTACTTAACTTCAGGCGGGTGAAGTGCCCCCTCCCAACGACCCAAAAAAGAAAAGTTGCCTCCTTCCCCACTCTCCAACGTTAGATATGTCTTCGACTTCACATTGCTTGTGTTTCAGCCATTATGCTGATAGATAAATCGTACAAAACCTTAAACTAGCATGCTATCTTTTATAGCTGTGCATGTAAGAAAGTGCCGTGACCAAAGTAGTCTATATTGTGCTTGTCCCAACATCTCTAAATATATATATGTAGGTTGAAAAATGATGTAGATGTAACAAAATGACCGTTTTTTCAAATCAACCATTTTGAAAATGGCATTTAGGTTGCATTATAGGGTTAACTCATGTTAATCGAATTCACACCGTTTAGTATGCATATCTTTTAATATATCGGAATTTATAATAGGGCATTTATGCATGTTTCAATTGAATTATTTACCTTAGCTTAGTCTCATGCATATCATGGTCATATAATGTGCTCTTCATACATGTTACAGCACCATGCAGAGTCACGGCCTAAGCAGCGTTCTAGGGTTTACTTTCATATTATTATATTGATTAAATAAAAAAAATCAATAAGTTTTGATTAAGTTGCATCTACATTAGTTTCGCATCATAGTGATACTGGGGGTAGGCGCTAATACATGCATAGATTATAATTTCGAATCTCTACCTTTTCGACTTTTAGCTCATGGGGTCCATGTCCCGAATTGTCACAACAAAGCCAATTTTAATTTTGCCCAATGCGGCTTGGAATCTTTAAATTTCCTTGTATTTTTATAAAATTGTCTATGATAATTTCATCATCTTTATTATTTCTTGGTCGTTTACCTTAATTGTTTGGGCACCATGCATGATTACTTTTTTACATTTTAGACGATTTAGGACACCAAAATCAACAAAGATTGTTGGCAAATGTTTTTATGTAGAAGAGAAATGGTATCAAAATGACATTAGATTATTTAGCGTAACCAAGTTTCCTAACTCATGAATTTTTATTTTATAGGAGAAAAATGCACCCACGCATCTTATTCAGGTTTCTAATTATTAGTGGTGATTCCTTAGTCTAATTCTTGATACATATATTTTATTGATTGAAAACAAAGTTGCAATTAGTTAGATTTACGAAGGCCTGTTTTAGGTGGGAAGTCCGTCTTGTAAGACCGCTTAGGAAGTTTCCTTAAGGAATCTTGTCTCTTTCTCAGGATGGTGTAGGCTAATGGTCAGTCCATTTTATATTTCAGTGCAATTTCCATAAAAAGTCTCTTAATTTATTCTTCGTTTTTGTTTTTTGCCTTGACTTTGCAAGGTTTTGGAGCTAAGCGGTGCAGTTAATCATTTCTCGTCGTTCGCCGTGTCACTTGCCACCCACCAACTTGTTTGGGAAAACCCCAATTCGATGCAACATACTTAAAAAAAAGACAACAATCACTGTGCTTTAGCTGACATGGACCTAGTTGCCTAAAAAAAAGGGACATTGGCCTTAAAAGCATATTTTTATCAGATATATTTTCTATTTACTAAATAAATTGTTCAATTTAACCTCATCACTAGATGACCCATTATCAACCACTAAATTCATAGTTCAGATTTATCAAAATTACCTTAGATGATTGGAATTACTCAGTCTTCCTCTGACCATCCTCTCTCTTGATCTCTCTCTGACCTCTCCCTCTCTCTTCCCTCCATCTGGGGCCATCGGGGTCGATGCCTCATGTCATGATCATGCACTCTTTGACTACACATAGGAGTAATTAATGGGGGCCAAATTTGTCAAAATTGATAATTTACCTGTCGTTTATACATTTTTTTGAGTTATTTATATTCTATCGTCCGATTAGATGAGAATATGGATATAAAATTTCCTATTGTATTGTTTTTGTTCATTTCCTGACGAGAGAATTTATCTTTTCGAACCTGAGATATAAGATTGAGAGCTTATCTTGATTATAGCCCCCGTGCATTACGCATGCATTACGCATGCATTACTTGTGTGTTTTGGAACTGTGATATTCGCACATATCATTTTCACCATATCAAGCTATGTTAACGTCATTTTTCCTTATATTGAAAGAAAAGGAAATAAGGAATTGAAAGTGAAATAATTTAAAATTGCAAGGTGCCGGACGCGTCAAGCCATCAATTTATTAAAGATTGAGAGATTGTCTTATTTGTTTTCTATTTGTATTAAAAGAATCTAGACCACTGTGGTAGTTGACATAATAGCGTGAGGCATACTCCCTAGTAGTTTGGGACCCTCTGGTCATATATTCAAACTCCCTAGTCACTGCTCGGTATCATGAAACCTTTGTTCATCTACAGTGTAGGTTTGATTGTGCCATGGCATATGAGAACCCATGCTTTACTCCCACTACAACAATAGGAGAAAATTGTCCAAAAAATCATAAACCTACTACATTTTTGCCAATTAAGTTTCAAACCCTTCAATTTTGCCAATTGAGTCTATCCGGTCAATTTTAATTGGAAATCGCTAATATGAATGCCGATAGTGCCACATGAGATAATCGATGCTGGTATAAAAAACTGTTATATATTTTTTTAAAAAAATTTCTTTCTTTCTTTTCTTTTCTTTTTTCTATCAAGTCCACAAGGGCTGGTTACCCTTATTGCTCACGGTCAGCGAGGAGTTCATGGCCGGTGAGGGTTAAGGCGAGGGTCGATCAACCCTTGTTGGACTTGGAAGAATAAAAGAGAAAAGAGAGAAAGAAAAGAAGAAGAAAATAATAATAATAAAGAATTTAGAAAATTTTAAAAAATTATAAAAATTGTCCTTATCAGTGTTAGAGTTGGTTGCATTACATAGGACATCGGTGTCTATGTCAGTAATTTCTAACTAAAATTAGCCAAATGAACTTAAATAGCAAAACGTAAAAATATTTAAGGTTCAATTGGTAAATTGAAAGGTTTATGATTGAATTGTTAAAAGTGCAATTTGATAATTTTCCATCACAATGGTGTGTTGGAGGTGAGGAGTTCACCAAAATAAGCATTATATATTATTCAAATTGAACATTCTTTTGCAAGTATGAAACTCTTATAGCTCATGGCGTTGTCAACGTTGTTCATTCATTACAATCTTACTTATCAAAAACAATCAAGGGACCCATTGCAATTAGTCAAATGATTCTCTAGGACAAGCAACTTGAAAATTGTAGAGGAAATTGTCCAATTAGTCCTTAACATATTATACAGATTACGGTCCTAAATTTTTATATTTTGTCAATTCAGTTATAAAATTTTGTGCAAAATTTCAATACAGTTATTTCGATCAATTTTCAATGTGACAATGCCTAGTACATTGCCATGTCAATAATTTCTAGTGAAAATTGGGCAAAAAAAGTATATTGAGATTTTCCATAAAGATTTTGAGTAAATTGAAAAAATTGAAAATTTAGAATTGAATCAGTATTGATATAGTAAGTTTATGATTGATTGGACAGTGATATTGTGAATTTGGCAGTAAATGACAAGCGCTAAATTTCAATTTCTCGTTGCCCTGTGAGACTACCTAGTAGGGTGGGGCCCTGTTCCACCAGATGATGCGGAATCGATGATATCTTCCAAAGTAATTAAACATTATGCTTTTCTCTCATATACGTACTCTATGATGCAATATATGTTGGTGAGCACGAATTTCTTGGACGTAATATTGACCAAGAGTCAGGACAACACCAGTAGCATTACGATTTTTACAACAAATTTACCGCTCATGGCCTGGGCAAATCATCTGTTTGGCAAAGAACATCGGTTACATTATATCATTAAATTCATCATAATGTAATATATTGAGTGAAATAAAAAAAAAACCTGAATTGTTACACCCATTAAAAGCTTAATGGTGTTCCTGTGATAAATTTACCATATGTTGGTTTTCGTTAAATTTTATCGTCAAATTGCTGAATTGAATGACATGTGGCAGTTGACAGGTATACTAATTTGGGGTTTTACCCTCCACTTTACATATGTGTACCAATTTGTGTTTTTTTGTGATATTAATGAAATTAATAGAGGATAAATTTATCACAAATATACTAATTTAGGGTTTGGGGTACATTTGTCAGAGGTATATCGTATGAGATTTTTAGTGGTCAAAAACTAGTTATGAGTAAATTTATCATAACTGTACCAGTTTAAAGATTTTCGTGATATTAACCTCAAAAGTGACAACTATATAAGGATAAATGTTAGCCCATATGCATGGTACCCGACCATCTCCATTTTAGTGTTAGCTCGCAATTAGTTTGGACGATTTTTGTGGTATTAACCCTAAAAATAAATGTTAGACCATGTGCATGGTACACAACCATCTCCACTTTGGTGTTAGCCCGCAATTAATTTGATTAGTAAGTATGTTGGTGACGGCAAACCTGAACATTAGTAAATCTACTCTCAATGTTAAGAAGCGAAACAACCACAACCTTGTCCATCTAACACCTCTAGTCCATTCTAGACACCAAGTTATCATATTTTTATTAGCAAACTGTACCCGCGCTGTGTATACAAGAAAGTGGTAGAAAATGTCAAAAATACCTTACTCTCTACAAGATTAACCACTTAATAATTATGTTAATATATAATGAATAAATGTAGTCATATAATATGGTTCATATATATTATTTTTATTATGATAATACAGTAATTATGTTATTTTATAATATAGTACCTTATTATATGTGAAATTACTAAAGTATATATATGTGATATTATTAAAGTGTGTAAAATTATATGTACCATAGAATTGACTAAACTATAGTTATGTCATTCATTAAATTATTGTACATAATGTCTTATGTATAGTATTACATCTAATCCTACAATTAAGTCTTAACAACTATGCTAAACTATTATATTGCCAAAATGAATATATAGCATATAATTATATTACAAGATGTTAAAACTAAATTCAACAAATGTAATTATGATAACTAATTACTATATATATATATGTATTTTTAGTATAATATTTAATCATAATTATTTAATTGAATGATTGTCAATATTATTGTCATAATTATTATTACATATTATAGTCAATATGGAATAAATATCATCATGCGCGTCCCTTTCAAACTTTTAGTAAATATTTTCAATCACTAGCGGACTAGGCGGTTGAAATAGAGGGACAAATTTTGGAGTATGGCTATAATAGCTATTAAAAAAGCTCTTAATTATAAGTAAACCCTTTATTATGTGACAATATAGTCTTGATGTAACCAATTATGTTTCTGTTAAACCCATAAAGTAAAAGAGCGAAATAGGTTACTATCTGGAAATTAATGTATACTATATGGAAAGATGGAGACTCGATGGGGCCTTGTCACCACTACATAAAAAGACACTCCCTCTCATGTCAATCTATCAAATAAAAAATATTTTCTTGAAATCTTTAGGAATCTTTCTAACTACATAAATAAATCCTGATCTCATACGACGAACCTTCTTTACTAGTGAAATAATACAGATAAATAAATTAAAAAATGGATAAAAAAATATTTCACGTAACATCATGCTTAATTTATTATTATTATTTTTTGGTCCTTGCTTTGGCACACTCTTTCTATCATACGCAGTAATGTGTAAATATATTATATATGACAGTTATTTTAAATTTGTTTTCTTGGCATTAATGAATATGTTCTATGTTTGTACTATTTACCAAGAATGAGAGGCCAATAGAAGCCCTAACTTCCCCGGATAAGAATTAAATAAAATGCAAGGGTTTATTCCCGATGCTAGGAACAAGGGAATCTTGAGGAATCGTTGGTCATGATGTATCCTCCGAGTTTTGCGAGTCAAATGCCTATATGAAACGACAAGAACTAGGAATGCAAATTTGCCTTTTCGATCTGTTGGCAATCTTTGAACGACACCACTATTTTTTTTATGGGTGAGTTGAGCTGTATCTCATCAGCAAGAATGCGGGTTGACCAATACCACTGCAGGCCACGATAACTAGGTAACCACTCCTCAGTCATAGCAAGAGATTGACCAAATAGAACTCAGACAAAATTCAATCATCTAAAGCTGCAAATGCAAGTTAGAACAAAGATCCAACCATTGAGGAGAACTCGCTTTGTGATTCAACTGTCATACAGCCTCCAAAGCTGCATCTAACAGTAAAAGACACCCATTAAATTGCACGATCTGTGGATGGAATGATCTAATTGTGCAGCAGCTCATTCCTAGCTTTCTAAACATAATAGATCCAACCATTCCAACCAAGTTTGAGAAGAATAAGCCTAACACTAGCACTAAGAGTAGCCTGTTTTAGCCATAAAAACTTGTCCCAGCTGCAAGGAGATCTGTCGTTACCACAAAGGAGCAATAATTTCCTCCAAACAGCAGCAGGGAAAGCAACACTGAAAAAATAGGTGATCTCTAGATTAATTGTGCTGGATATATCACAAACATAAAGGAGAACCTGGAGAAGAATACCAATTAATAATCCTTTCGAGAGTTGGCAGCTTATTGAGAATACCACGCATAAAGCTGCTGTCTAGAAATATCAAACCTAGCAGCAGGCTACATCCAAGCAGAATTACAAATAACATGAGTGGAATTTCAATCGGGAGAGGCAGACCAGATACTACCGTTTCTTAGAGGGTAACCCCAAAGAGAGCTTTCTTTCAGATTATTTTCTACACATATTTGATGATGCCAGCGATGTTCCAAAGATCCATATTCCTAAGTGCAATTCCTCCTCAATGTTTAGGAAGACAAACTTGCTCTCATTTCACTCTGGCACCTTGAGCACCACCCAGTTGCACTTTCCAAAGAAAGGACATACATTTCCCATCAACTGCTTCAATAACCTTCTTTGGAAGAAGAAAAATCCAGCACCAAGAAGTCAACGAAACTATAAACAACAGCTCTAATGAATTGGAGCCTGCCAGCATATATCAACTTTTTCACTGTTCAACATGTGAATCTAGCTGCAGTTTAACTACCGAAGGTTTAATCATGCTTTTCTCAAATTAGCAGAATCTTTAGGAGAAAATTCTAGTTTGATAAGTCAAGCTTTTCTCAAATTAGCCTTAATCAAGCACCTTCAAGATGTACGAGCCCTATAATAATTCTTGACAAGTTCATGGGCCAACAAGATGTATCTCCAATACTCCTTTTAACAATTGCTGATTGATTCATGCCAATGAAATGAGGTAAAACTTATTTAATCTGCAAGCTTGGATCTTAGTACTCCATTTATGAGTAACATCACGGAAAGATATAGGCCTAAAATCAGCAATTGTTGAAGCAGTTGCTGATATAGGAACTAGAGAAATAGCTGATGCATACATTTTCTTCGATAGCCTCATGGGGGAAAAAAATTAGAGATTGCATCACAGAAATCTTTACTAAAAACAGTTCATGTAAAATTTGAAATGAGACAAAGAAGCCACCTGATCCTAGCGCTCTATCCCCATTCATGGACCACAAAACCTCCTTAATCTCCTCATAGATAAGTAACTGGCTGTAAATGAGAAGGCAATGTTACTGTACATTACTATTTAGAACAGATAAAGAAGTATCAGAGTATCCTGAATCAGGAGAACCAAGAAGTAACTGATAGTGAGAGACAGCAACAACAAACATTCTTGTGACCTTCAATTTTACACCATAATTTTTTCTAACTCGAAATCAAATGATTTCAACTTAGAAAGGAACACAAACTATTAAGTGGTCACCTAATTAAATTTATACGTAACTAGCGAACTTAAGGACTAGCATATAAATTATCACAAAATAAAAGTGTGAAATGCTGGATCAATATGAGTAACAAGCCGGCTAGTGGCTAATCTCATCTTTGCTTCTTTTTTTATTATTTAGAATTGCTGGTTTAATAAAATTAATAAACATACTAGCCAAGTGAAGAATATGCAAAACCCAGGTTAACCTCTGACTTGCCAAATCTTCTCAATACAAAAGAGACGCTTGACTTGCACTTGATGCTGAGGTAATTGTCATTAACTACGCCATCCCAAGTATTCAAACACTAAAACCCTCCGAATTTCGTGCTATTTAAAGTGTTGTTATGCCTTTTGATTTCGTATTCAGTGACATAATGCAGATCATATGCCACTCAATAACTTATTGGTTAATCAGATTCTATAGTAGAGTAGTGGTGGTTGAATACACGCAAAAACTTGGGTGGATTACAATTAATCATCAACTTAAGCTTTAATCACTAATCAAATTACTTACTCGTTGTAAGCTAATTGGTAGGCAAAAAGGACGAAAGGCTGGGGCTACTTGTCTACCTTAAAACTCACCACATCGACAAGCACATTTGAAGCCCAAAGACTTAAGAAATTTACTCCACGTTCTGTCTCATACTCCAATTATAATTTGAGGAATAAGGGTCACTCAATATGCTGTGGAATCACAATCAACAATATCATTAGAATTGTCGTCCTCATAGTGTCTAGCCATGATCATTTGGCTAGTAGATTGAGCTTGTGCCAAAAGACCCACCATTTGGGTCGAGCCGGTCCATCGTCATCACATGCCAAAATGGACAAGACATAAAATCATAAGATAAATGCATATATTAAGTTGGATGCCTAACTTCGCGCATTTGTATACCTTAGAAGGAAGCCCTCTGACATTGGAAGACAGTTTAAATTCAACGGGGATCCTGAACTTTTGTTAGTGCTCTCTTGAAATGGAAGATAACATCGGTTCTGACGATGGAAGCATCAAGGAGCAAGACAGGTTGCTTCCAATAGCCAACGTGGGGCGGATCATGAAGCAAATCCTTCCTGCCAATGCGAAAATCTCAAAGGAAGCGAAAGAAACAATGCAAGAATGCGTCTCAGAGTTCATCAGCTTCGTGACCAGCGAAGCATCCGAGAAGTGCAGGAAGGAGAGGAGGAAGACCGTGAACGGTGATGATATTTGCTGGGCTATGGAGACTCTGGGTTTCGACAATTATGCCGGTCCGTTGAGAAGGTATCTGCATAGATATAGGGAATTAGAAGGAGATAAAGCTAATCTGGACAGGCGATGAACAACAGTAGCAAATCAAACGGTGTTGAGCAATCTTTGTCATGTAGAAATACTCAACAACTTAGGAACAATCAGGCTTCGATCTTCACCTTGGCAAACTTGTAAACCGATGAAAGGAGTGATAGATCAATTCCAAGGCCATGTCGAGTATACAAGGGAAGGTAATAGGGCAAGCGATATATATCAAATTTCTAGCTTTAATCATGATGACATTCATGGAGGTAATTTTATATTTCTGGGCTTTTTATTTTCAGAAGCTTTGGTGTAGTATCTGTTTTCCAGATTTGTCTGCATAAGCTTCAGGCAAGAGTTAATAAGGGTGGTGTTCACCTAATTCACTGAAATATTTGGAAAGCAACTCACGAGTCTCAGAGCTCGTGGTCTGAAATCAGAATTCTTAGTGGGACTCTGATTTCCTTATTTCAGTTTGAGGAAAGCACAGGGAGATGAGAGGATTTACTGTTTGAATTCCATGTGTCACTTTGATTTCATAAACATGTAAAAGTATCATAGACGTTTGGAAAAGTTTGCCCTTACTTTTCTGTATTCAAGTATCTTAAACAACTGTTACATAAATTCCCCTTTTCTTACTTTCCACCTGGTATTTTGTAATGATCCCAATGGATTATAAGATGAGAATAGAGATGATAATCAGAATAAGGTGAGAAGAGAAGGGAAGGAAGAGAGGAAAGATGGAAAGTTGAGAGAGAGAGAGATCTGTATTAAATTTATCAATTCTTTTTCAGCCCAGACTTGGTTCTGACACTTGGGTCTTTAATATTAAATTTAAGTATACTCAATACATCTAGATGGGGTTATTTTGAGTTTATCAACATGCTATTTCTTTGTTAATTAACAGGTATTGACTAGAGAGAAACTATTAACCATATCTGTTTGAGTTGGGGTCCTAAACCAACAACTATGGAGTAATCAATCACCATAACTGACTGCCTAGTTATTTTACAAATTGCCTTTATAAAAAAGAGGAATTCCTTGCCTGATAAAACTAAGACATGTTTCTTTGGGGGTGGTGACAGAAAGCCCAACTACAGAAGATTAGGGTTAGGGTTAGGCTTCCCTCGAAAGAGCATGGTATATCACTCTTTTTAGTATCATCTACACTGTTCAACTTTCTGGTTTTAGAGACAATAGGCATTGATCTGCTTCCTCTACATGGGAAGATGCATCAAGAAACTGTTTATCGTGTGTGTGGGCGGGGAGGTGGAATCCCAGAAAAGCATTGACCAACCACAAGTCACTTGAGTACTATGAGACACTTTCTGTTAGTTGGAAGAAACAGCTGTCCTAACCCAGCAAGAAAGACATAGGGACAACCACCTCAAACACTAGCTAGCTCTCTCGCCAATGATCCCATGGAAACATGCCTAGGACTTTGGATTCCAAAACCATGGAACATTTCTCAAATTACATGCCAACCCTAGCTAGCTAGCTACTACTTGAGCACCGCATGGACGAGTGATTCATCTTTCTGAAAAAAAAGAGTTTGCATAACGTTTTGAGGTCTACATAGAGAGTTTTGTTTTTTTTTGTTTTGTTTTGGTCTGTAGCCTACATAGAGATCAGACATTGTCATTTTTTAACAAAAAAATGGCAGGAATAGAATAGGCAGCGATGCACATAGGTGGGTTGTTTTGTGTGCATCCGTAACTTTGTATTATAAAAAAAAATGTAAGGTGTGTATTACCGTGGTTTGTGTCATGATTACGGTGCATTGGATAATAAATGTTCTAGGGAAAATTTCTGAGTGTAATGATTTGGTTTTTTGACATGGATTGTCTATAAAAACCATGTCTCTCGTAAAAAAGTTAGTCCTGACTAGATAGCACCTAGAGGTATGGGCTGTCAAGAAAGTATTACATGCAATAATTTCTCGCTGCCTAATGTGATCATACTAAACTTTAGTTGGGTCAAGTGCTCCCCTCCCTCGATCCTAGCATGTGCTAATCATAAGTGATGTGAAATCCGATGATTGGCTGTTGATCATTTGGATTTGATATAATCACAGATCTACTCTTATTGGATGAGCATCTACTAATCATGATATGATGATCCCATCTTGATCTTTAGAAATTGGTCTGTTTGGAAGCTTTTTGTACTTTGCTTTGATTTGCAGTTTCCTAGGATTATTGTGTACCTCTCACACTTCAATTTTTGTAATTGTTATCTGGGAAATGAATGAAAGTTTCTTTTAACCAAAAAAAAATAGAAAAGTGCCCCCTTCCCCTCTCTCCAGTGTTAGATATGCCTTTGATTCCACATTACGCATATTTTAGTTGTCGTGTTTGATAGATAAATCATGCACAACCTCAAACTAGCATACTAATTTGTGTGTACAAATAAGTAGCAATCAAAGTTAATAGTATTGTGCTTGTCCAACCATCTCTAAATATATATAGTTTGAAAAAGAAAAATGATTGGATAACAATCTTTAAATTTACTATAAGTATAACAATCTAGTCTGGACCACAAAAATTCAAATAACGAATTATTATAAATTATTGTAAAGTCTACTCATTCAAGAATTTGTGACTCGCAATAAACTATCATTCTCTGAGTAATCCAAGAATTGCTTTGCTAACAAAGCTATTTGAAAAATGGTGTTGATGTAGCAAAATCACCATTTTTCTCTCTTTTTTCCAGGTCAATGAGCTCACGTCTCTTTGTGTTTGCTATGGATTTTAATTTAAACATTTACTATACAAGATATTATTGTAATGGCAAGGTCCAATCCATGTGGGTCCAATCCTAAAACATAAAGTACTTTGATTGGAGGTGAGTATTTGCTTTGAACCATATTACAAGTAGTAGCCGCCCCATATTGGATTTGTGTCATAACTCATGAAGCCCGACTCCTAAATCATTGGATCCTTGTCACTGTTCACTTGTATTGCCAGCGACATTCCCCTATTTAATGTGTGGACCAATTTATTCCTATCTCTTATATCATCCTAAAAGACTGTCAAGATACATATCTTATTTGAGCCCTCATGCTTGACAATCACTCATCGCCCACTCATTGGATTAGGTATGAGTCTAGTTTATCCACGATTAACACATTTACTAGATGGTCCCTACTTGATGCCATCTTGTATTAACCTAACTCACATGCTTGGATAAGGATGAACGTTAATTTGTATGGTTACCCAAAGTACTCATTTTGGAAACTTGGTAGTTTACAATTATAATTATTCAATTTTAAATATTTTTATTATTCTTTTCTTCTAATGATCTTCTAATATTAAAATGATTCGAAACGATTTTACACGTTTCCAGGCTCCTTCAAAGATTTCCAAGACAATAACAATAATGTATAATTGACTATAAAAATGATGTGAATGTGCAATATTTATATCACGACGTGAGTAAGAGGTTCAGCGTCAAACTCCTTCAATGGATGTCGTGTCATTCATCACGTTGCCAAATTTAATAATTACTTAATAAGCAAATTGGTCCTCTTCCAAAATATTTTTGACTAATCAAAGAATGGAGGTTGGGAAAAATGAAAATGTCCAATAAGTTTTAAACTTATTATACAGTGGACAATTCAGTTCTAAACTTCTCAATGATATCAATTTAATCATAAATCTTTTGATTTATTGTCAATTCAATTCTTTTGTCAATTTTAATTGGAAATTATAGGCTAAAAAACTTTTTTTTAGTTTTTTATTTTTTTCTAAATTTGTTATAAAACTTTTGGATTTTTCTTTTCTTTCTTTATCTGTCAATCGTTCGAGCCTTGGTGAGTTGGCAAGGGTCAATCTTTGCTGGCCACTAACAAGGGTTGAGCCTTGTCAGCCACTACTAAGGTCACCCTCACCTTTTGGTCGACTTGGTTGGAACTCACCAAATCTAGCGAGGTCAACCTCACTAGTTGCTTGCGAGATCAACCCTTGCCCAACAACAATGAGCTTGAGCCTCATCTATGGCCAACAAGGTCGATTAACCTCGCCAGCCCAAGGAGGGTGAGCCTTGCTCTAGGCTAGCAAGGTTTACCTCGCCAACCAGAGGAAGAAGGAAAAAAAATGAAAAAGGAAAAATTCAATAAATTTTTAAAAAGTAATTTTTAAAAAAAAATGTAAAGTCTTGTCCACATTGATGCCAGACGTGCCACGTTGGATAATTGGCATCCACGTTAATGATTTTTCGACCAAAATTGGTTGAAATGACTAAATTGGCAAATCGTTAAAAGGTCTATGATTAAATTGACAAATTGTGAAAAGTTTTGAAATTAAATTTGTGCAATTAAAATGTTTATGATTAAATTGATAAATTGTCAAAAAATTTAAAACTAAATTGGTACAATTGAATACTTTAAAATTGAATCGAATGTCGTACCAAAGATTTGGGATTTTTGGGCAATTTTCTCACTGGTAAAAAAAGACCACTACGAGAAGAAATTGCGTATGTAAATGGAGTTTAAGGGTTTTCCTATTCGTGTTTGAGATTGAATATATCTGGGGTTCTGCTTCTATGAATGGTGAGATGAACCTTCCTTCAGGGAGACAATTCGCCATTTCTTGGCCTGATGGTGAGCGTGTCACCTAGTTATATGTAAAATCATTTCGAGATAACATATCATGAACTTATGTAAGGAGTCGCAATGTACTCTTTTGCATGAAAGTGAGGACCTTGATTCAGCTAAAACTATTGATTAAGTTATTGTTTTTTTTTTTTTTTGGTAAGGTTGATTAAGTTATTGTTTGGGGCTGCATAAAATAAAAATAAAAAAACAACTTCCCCCATGAAAAAATGTTTTTAGCTGAAAACAATTGAAATACTTTATACCAATATATGTGGGTTGATAAACATTTGAAAGGTTCCCAAGCAGTGTTCCATTAAGAGTGAAATTTATAAGTGGAATCTATAAAAATAGCTTTTATTAGGGTATCTTGTGCATGTTGAATGGGACCCTTGCCTTATAATGCGTTTATTTCACTAGAAGAGTTTTTTGCTAGTGGTGGTGGACCTAGTGGTCTTGAGCACGAGAAAAAAGAAAGAGAGGGCTTTGGGATTTCTATACATTCAAGATTGCTTTGTACTCGAATTGAAAACGCAAGTGTGAGTTTTCTTATAGTAGTATGTACCAAACTTCCAAGTAATTGGTTGTGTCTACTTTAGAGAGATCGCTTATCACATGTTTTGTAATTGATTTGGAGTTGGTGATGTAGTGGCTTGTAGAAGGGGAGCTTGTGTTTTAGCATGTTAGTGGGGTGCTTGAATTGCGTACTCTTGATCGAAGTTGATTAATGAATTCCATTATGCCGTGATATTTTTCTTTTCACGTAGAAAATGTTTTCCAAATAAATCTTTGTGTAAATTGCTCTCTCTCTCTCTCAATCCTCTCACTTACGTATGAGAGGTGCTTTCCTCTTAACAGTTTTAAATACCAAAAGGAAAAAGACGCGTGATAAATAACCATTTGATTTGTAGGAGTTCTAAATTAAACAAGAGGTTCCACATGATCACATGATTAGAATTCTAGGGGGAAACACATTCATTTAGTCCATTGAATTCGGAGGGGATGTCATTGAACAATGTGAACAAATTCAAGGATCATTCATAACTTCATCCCTTTTATAATATCAAGGAGACGGATATCTCAAACAAAGGGGCATCAATTCATTGAATCATAAGAATTTGGAATTTGTAATAAAAGTCTCAAAACTTATCATGAAAGTGTAATTAATTTTAAGATTTTTGAATAGTACAATTAAATCGTAAAACTTATCAAGTAAGTGTAATTAAGTCTTAAAACTTCTTAAAAGTCTTAAAACTTCTTAAAAGTGCAATCAAGTTTTAAAAGTTATTAAATTGATTCAATCAAGTCCTTCTATTAATTGTAGCTTTTGAAAATTTTACGACTTAATTGTACTTTCCTAGCAAGTTTTATGATTTGATTGCACTTGTTGAAAATTTCGGGATTTTTATTTCATTTTTATAACAAGTTTTAGGATTTTCAATATACTTATTCCTAAATATTTCTCCAAGACATCACGGTTGATCACACTTTCTAAGCATAACCTTCTTTAATGAACACTCTTATCCATTTGCCAATTACATAGGCTCTTATAGCATCATGATCAACAACATACAACCCAATTTGGGATCCCCAAATCTCGCAAATGATCCCGACTTTGATGAGCCACTTCCATGGCGTCTTGAAGATGACATTCATCTGCCTCGCAAACATCTAGGTCCATCTAGACATATAGTTGATGGGCACTATGGGTGAGCATGGCCCGAGTTGGGCCAGTCCACCACCTAACCCAAAGACCAACATGCACAGTATTGGTTCCCAATTTTCGAGATCTAGGGCCGACCCTATCGAGCCTAGTTGAGGACTAGACCGATTCTATCAATTCTTTCTAATTCAAAGGTCAACCCAAGATGAATCGATTATTTTTTTTATTTTCATTTTTTGCATTCCTTAAAAGAACAAACATACCATTCTAAATTATATATCCATCAACAATATGATGTTGAGCAATGAAACTATAAACACCAATATATATTAATCATAAATATAAGATAAAGTAACAACAAAAATTTACACTTGCTAGAAGCTAAGAAACCATCATAACGAACATGCAAGGCAAGAGAGCAAAGGCAAGTGGCGAGGTGAGTGAACAAAGGCAGGCAAGGCGAGTGAAGCTATGGCAAGTGAAGAGGTTTTTGTTCTTTTTGGTCAAATTAGGGCTAGGTTTCTTTCTACTTTCTAATTTACACAACAAACTTGTTGAAAAGTAGATTACTATCATTTTAGTATATATTTTATCTTTACAAGGCTATATATATACATACAAGTATTGCTAGGGTAACAATCACCTATTAGGTTAAATATTCGCTTTCTATACGCATTACCCCCACAAATCAGCTCACGTCAACATAAATATTCCTTTCTATATATATCACTCCTACAAATCAGCTCACGCCAACACTCCCCCTCAAGGCGGTGCATAAATGTTGCTAATGCCCAACTTGTAAAGTGAGTTGTAGAAGGCTTTGCTCGAGACTACCTTCATCAATATATCTACTAGCTAATCTTCAGACCTCACAAATAGGAATTGAACCATCTTTGCATCCAAATTCTACTTAATAAAATGACAATCAACCCCAATGTGTTTGGTCCGATCATGCTGCACATGATTATGTGATATGTCCCTATTATCACAGAAGAGCTTCATCTTGGATCTAGGAGGAAATCCCAATTTGGACATTAACTTTCTAAGCCACTAAAGCTCACATAGCCCTTTGGCCATCCTTTGAACTTTGCCTCCGCACTCAACAGAGCCACCACTTTTTGTTTCTTACTTCTCCAAGTGACTAGATCCCCCCCCCCCAAACAAATGTAAAATACCCTCAAGTTGACCTCCTGTTGTACACACTCCTCACCAAGTCTGTGTTTGTGTAACCTTTAATTCCAAGATGATCATTCCTTAGGAATTTTAACCCTCTCCCTAGAGATGCTTTCAAATACCAAATTATTCTCACCATGGCATTCATATGGTCTTCACTAGGAGCATGCATGAATTGACTTATGATATTTATTGTATATCCAATGTCTAGACGCGTATGCGATAAGTAGATTAACTTTCCTACTGATATTTGGTATCTCTCCTTTTTTGTTGGTACTTGATTGGGATACTCTCCAAGTATATGATTCTCCATGATTGGGGTATCCGTTGCCTTACAATTTGGCATCCCTAATTCTACCAACAAATCTAGTACATACTTCCTTTGAGACAATAATATTCCCCCTTTTGATATTGATACCTCTATTGCCAAAAAATACCTTAGTTCTTTTAGGTTTTTCATCTTGAACTCTTCAGAAAGTCTCCTTTGGAGTGAGGTGATTTCTTCCATGTCATCCCCTGTAATGATTATATCGTCAACATAGATAATCAATGCATTTATCTTCCCTTCTTGTCATCGAAGAAACAAGGTGTAATCTGACTTACTCTGTCTGTACCTACACTTCTTCATTGCCACACTGAACCAACCAAACTAAACCCTTGGTGATTGCTTCAAACCATACAAGGACCTCTTCAATTTGCAGACCACACCTGGATCTAAGGAAGACTTGTATCCTAGTGGTACATCCATATAAATCTCCTCATCCAAGCCACCATGGAGGAATGCGTTCTTCGCATCAAACTAATATAATAGCCAGTCTAAATTATCTACAAGAGACACCAAAACTCGAGCAGTGCTAAGTTTTGCAATAGGAGAGAAAGTCTCTTGGTAGTCAATTCTATACGTCTGTGTGCACCCCTTTGCTACCAACCTTGCTTTGCATCTTTCGATGGACTCATCCGCCTTATACTTGACAAAAACATCTATTTGCATCCCGATGTTTTCTTTCCCTCAAGTAAGTCAATCAATTCCCACGTTCTATTCTTTTGCAATGCTTTCATCTCTTCTTCCATAGCTTGAACCCATTGCGAATATTCCAAAGCTTCATGTACTCCATTTGAATTTGAACCGAAGATATAGCCAACACAAACTACTTCAATGGTTTAGACAACTTTCCTGTTGAGACATAATTTGCGATGGAATATTTTGATCTCCTTTCTCCAGCATCTAGTGAGTATTGATTTGGGGGCTTTCCCTGATTATGCCTAATAGGTGATTTATATTCCACTAATAGATTAGATTAATCAAACAAACTAGAAGCAATAGAGGAGATTACCTCAGGAAAATCTCACGAACTTTGTCGGGTACTGGAGGGGAAGGAAGCTGTTCAACTTGTTCACGTGTGGGTATTTCGCCCCTTGTCAGATCCCGCGAGGCTTTTGTAGCTACACTTGTCGCAAATTCACCAACACTAGTGCCATCTATCACCTGCTCAACAGTTCCACCATTAACACTAGCCGTGCCAGCACCACCCACGGTTGCTCTAACATTAGTCAAAGCTTGCCTAGCCCCGCTATCACCTGTGTCGGAGCTATCATGGACACTACCACCACCCCCAACAACTGCGTCTCTTCCTTTGGGTATAACCCTAGCAATAATCTCCCACCAATTCTCCCTTTCTAGCCAATTCTCCCCTTAAAAGGTAGAATTGGTACTCGGGTAAAAGAACTCTCCTTCAACAAATGTGACATCTATAGTCACATAAGTTTTTTTAGTAGATGGGTTGTAGCATCAATAGCCCTTTTGATGAGTACCATACCCCAAAAACACACACCGTAAGACACATGGATTAAGTTTGGCACATTGGTTCTTTGGAATGTGAACAAATGCAACACATCCAAACACATGAGGAGGAATTGTCAAGATTGATGGTAATTAGACAAATGCAGAGAGTGCTTGTAGAGGCGTACGAAAATCTAGCACTTTTGAGGGCATTCGATTGAGGAGATACACCACCGTGGCAACAACATTATCCCAAAAACGTGAAGGAACATGTCCCTCAATTAAGAGGGTTCGAGTGGTCTCAAGAATATGGTGATTCTTCCTTTTAGCCACTCCATTCTGTTGTGGAGTATGTGTACACGAGGTCTTATGAATGAGACCATGTTGCTGAAAGTCCATCTTGAAATGTCGATTCACATACTCTCCGTCATTATCACTTCGAAGAACTTGTAACTTAGCATCAAACTGTGTTTGAACCATCTTGTGAAATACTTTAAACACATTAACCACTCCATCCTTAGTTTTCATCAAGCAAAGCCAAGTCATAAGCATGCAATCATCAACAAATGTAACAAACCACTAATGCCCCGATATAGCAGTAATAGGAGAAGCACTCACACCTTAGAGTGAACTAACAAAAAAGGCACGTTATTCTTATTCAAACTTATAGGAAAGGAAACATAGTGACTCTTAGCCAAAATGCAAGTTTGGCAACGGAAATCCAACTCTTTTAGATCCAAAAATAACTCAAGAAACAGCTTTTTCATATAGCCAAATGAAGAATGTCCCAATCGTCGATGCCAAAGCCAAATATGTTTTTCTTTATTGCTGAGTGAATCCTGAACTTGATGCACACTTCCAAACTTGAGATCATCCAAGTAATATAGCCCCCCCCCCTCTCGTTTAGTATCACGTCCAATGATCTCATTCGTGAGGATATCTTGGAAAAGACAAAATTGAGGATACATTAGAACAATACAATTCAAATTTTCAACAAGTTGTCCAATAGAAATTAATTTTGTGGTCAATGACGAGACAAGTAAGGTGTTAGGCAATGACAATTGAGGGGAAACTGCAACCACACCAACCCTTGTCATTGGGTATTATGCCCATTTGCGTTTGAGATACTATATTGCCTTGGCTCTATAATGCTCACAAAATCATTTGGGTTAAAGGTCATATGCTCCGTAGCCTCCAAATTGATAACCCATCCATCACAACTAATGTGATTAGAGAGAACCAACGCACAACCACAATTACCTTGGATATTACCTGAATTGGACGTAACCAATTGGTCTTGAATTTCAACTTTGGGCACCAAAGACAATTGAGGTTCCATCTTAGCAAGAAAAACCTTCCATTTTCCACTATTAGTACCCCTATCGGCTTGTTTTTCACGCCTTCAATTCCTTCTACCACTCTGGATAGCCATTGAGCTTAAAGCATGTCCCTCAAATATACTTAGCATTCCCATAGTGTGAGCATCCTCCAAACAAAGTTGTAGTTCATGAACCGTTATTCATTCGCCCACCCCCTTGCATAGCTCCTGATTTGTTCATTGGTAGAGTTGGCATTATTGGTGATTCTCAAACACTTGTCTTACTTCCCCGTGCCACCATGGCGGTAGACCTAAACGTGGAATCAGTATGGGTGAGCATCATTGATTGTCTTGTATCCTCACTACGAACCCATGCATATGCTTGCTCGATAGTTGGGAATGGTTGCATTTGGAGAACATCCGCTCTCACTTTGTCTAGATAACCGTCCAACCCATCAAGGAATACGTACACCCGGTCTTCCTGACTGGCAAGATTGTACCACTCAATATCAACTGGGCATGTCATTGGGTTTGGACGATGAAAGTCGATCTCCCTCCACAAACCTTGAAGATTGTTATAATAAGCCTTAATTGTCTCTCCACCTTATCTCATCCGAGTCACTCGTCTCTTCAAGTCATAAACTTGGGAGGCATCACTTCCATCAAAGAAGGTTGTTGCAACAAAGTCCCATACCATCTTTGTAGTTGGGAAGCAAATAAAATTTCCTATTAATGAAGGATCCATCGAGTTGATTAGCCACCCCTTCACAATCGCATCCTCAGTCTTCCACTTTCGAAATTGAGGATCGGTAGGTGAGAGCTAAGGGAGATCACTATTAATATAACCCAACTTGTCTTTACCAGCAATGAACATCTCCACCACTTGAGACCACAATCCATAATTTGATCCATCCAATTTGACTGAGATTTGTGCGGTGGGTGGCTCTTGGGATTGTGTTGATACTTGAGTCGAACTTTGAGTCAAAATCTACATCAACTTCATTGTAAGATTCTCTAGAAGAGAAGCAGTTGTTGAATTCTCCCCTTGGTCTTGATGAGGTATCTCATCAGTTAGCCTTGTCATGGTTGCCAATCACAATTCCTTGGCAAAGGAATTTCTGGTTAGGTCAAATTAGTGCGACAACAGCACAAGTCAGTGTTGCGGCAGCAATCTAATTTGGTTGGTGCAGCAACAGCACAAGGAAAAACCTAAAGCTGCAGTGGCAATCTGATCCAGTGGAAAGAGTGTGGAGAAAACGAAAATTCCTGCTCCAATTCCATGTTGAAAAGTAAATCACTATCATTTCAGTATGTTTGTTGTCTTTATAAGGCTATATATACACATACAAGTACTACTAGGGTAACAATCGCATATTAGGTTAAATATGCGCTTTCTATATGCATTACCCCCATAAATCAGCTCACGCTAATTTAAATATTCTCTTTCTATAAATATATCACTCTTACAAATCAGCTCACGCCAACAAAACTCAAAAAGAACAAAGGAGGAGGCGCTAAAATTTAAAGTATACAAAAAGCATATATATGTTATAATATATATTATGTACAAAATTGGTCTAGGTTGGACCAACTCTAAACTCAGGAAAATTATCAAAACAATCATAACAGTATTGCAATTGTGTTAATCTAATCCTAAACTTTTTTTTTATTTTACCAGTTCAATTCTAGACCTTTTGTAATTGTGTTAATCTAATCCTAAACTTTTTTTTTTATTTTACCAGTTCAATTCTAGACCTTTTGTAATTGTGTTAATTTAGTCCATCCACCTAAATTTGGCTAGCCGTCATTGATGTAGATACTGGCTAGAATTTGCTATCCGGCGAATGCTGATGTGACAAAATTTTTAATAATATTTTATATTTTTTTCAATTTTTTTATTTTTAGTTTTTTCCTTTTCTTTTTCATTTCCCATTTTTTCTCTTCTTCTTTGGCCTCTTTCCTCCCCCCCCAATGGTTGGCAAGGCTTTGGTGGGGCTCACCAGCCACTAGGCAAGGGTCGCAAAGCCCTCGCTAGACTTTGCCCACCCTTGTCAGCGGGCTCACCTGTGACAAGGTCAAGGTGAGGTTAGCCTCACTCAAATCTAGGCGAAGCCGCCTTTCCCGTGGTCCTAAGCCTCGTCCAACTTTGGCTAAGGCTACTAGCGAGGGAGGGTAAGGGTTGTGACCCTCGTCAATAACTTGCGAGGGCTTTGCGACCCTCGCCTAGCCTAGTGACTTGCGAGCCCCATCGGAGCCTTGCTATAAGGAAGCCAAAGAGAAAGAAGACAAAAAAAGGGGGGAAAGAAAAGGAAAAAGGAAAATAAATAATTTTAAAAATAAAATATTATTAAAAATTGCCACGTCAACATTTGCCAATGGCCAACATTCACATCACCATCAAACGGCCAAATTTGGTTAGATGGGCTGAATTAACACAATTGTAAAAAAGTTTATGACTGAATTGGCAAAAAAAAGTCTATAATTAAATTGGCACAATTATAAAATGTTTATGATTTTTTTGATAATTCTCCCCCCTAAACTCCCAAGATCAAGGATCAACTTGTACAATGTAGGATCCAAGGGTCCTAGGCCAAGGACTGGCCCCTATCCTCTTAGGAACTAGATTAGGACCAATAGAGTTAGGCTGATCCAAGATTGGTTCAGGGTCCCTAGACCGATGTTCTCCCCCAATTGGCACTTTCTTCACCATGCCGGACAAGTTTGAAGATACAATCTTGCTCTCCTCCGTCATGTATAAAGTGCCCCCCCTTCTTTGATCACCCTCAGGCGAAGGCAAAACAATGAACTCGAGCCCTTCGTGGTATATGAACTCCTTCAAATGGTTCCCCAACATCTCCTCGAACAACTCCGTACTCATGTTCCATCCTCCTCTATTCCAATGCCTAACCACGCATCGACAGATGAGCTCATGGGTGAGAGCTCGTGGCAGAACGTGCGTCGGAACAATAAACGTTCCTTGAGGGCGACTTCGTTTATTAGTAATGATTTGATCGAGACAACGGCGACGACCACTAGCCTCAAGTGCAACCCCGGTACATTCGTGACACGGGGAGCGAACGCCAAGGAAATGCAGTGATCACTGGTTGACCTTCGTGTAGGACAGCCGAGACCCGAGATCTAGCGGATCCTTGGCCTAGATGCTATCTGGTCGACTACCTCCGTATGGAGACCTTGTTGTTGAGCTCGAAATGTACGTCTCTCAGTATCCGAACATGATGTTCAATAAAATTAATGAAAGAAAAGCTTCTTTCCATATATAGAAGAAATATGTGAATTCCAGTTGATCCTAAACTTCAGGTTTAAAAGATAAGTTAAATATTTGGGATGAGTGCATTGGAAGTTCAAAAACTTGTCAACAAAGTACAATTTTATTGGCAAATTGGGCAAATTGGGTTTATACTAAAGGGCATAATTGTCATTGTATTGTTTTAGCCCTAAACCCTATGTATATATATTGTAAATTACTTCATCAATGCAAGTAAGTTCACCCAATCTCTACATGGTATCAGAGCAGCAATTCTTGGAGTCCATCTCTCGCGTCTCTCGCGCCTCTCTTTGAGAAAATCGCCATCAAGGCTACACAAAAAAGAAGAAGAAGAATAAGAGGATTTCTGGATCAGAATCGCAGTCCTTCATCTCCTCCTCCTTCTCGTGCGTTGACTTGCAGTTATTATGGCAAAGGAAGATGTGGGTGTTGCTTCTCACTTGATCCGAACCTCTCGCTTTCCATTGTAGAGAAAAGGTTGGAACCAACATCTCCATCTGCTGCCACTCGTCATCACCATTGACTTCATTGGAAAACCGGAAAAATTCGGTTTTTGCTCTACTTTGCAATAGGAATTTTTGAGCCGAAAGTTCCGAGCAAGTTGAAATCTCGTGAAGTTTTCATCACTGGGGGATTTCGTTCATTAACCAATCGTTGAAGATTTTGTATCAACGCTTGTGGCCGCAAGTGATCATGGCAACCGAGTCTCAAAACTCTTCAGTCACCGTTCCCGCACTTGAGCAGGTGGGCAGCCCTTATTTTTTGCATCATTCTGATAACCCAGGATCTAATCTCATTGGCATGGTCCTTACGGGTGACAATTACAACAATTGGTCTCGTGCCATGGAGATTGCCCTTTCCGCCAAGAACAAGATGGTGTTTGTTACTAGAGAAATAAAAAAGCCAATTGCAACAGATCCTACCTATGCGTTTTGGATTCGTGTGAACAATATGATTCTATCTTGGATCCTTAATTCCATCCATCCAGATTTGGTGCCAACAGTTCTCTACACAGAGTCAGTTGCGGATATCTGGGCCGATCTTCGTGAACGTTTTTCGCCATCGAATGGTCCTAGGATTTTTCATCTCAAGCAAAAGATATGCACCATTGCTCAATATGACGATGTTGTGACTAAGTACTACAACAATTTGCAAAGCTGCTGGGATGAATTGAATAATTTGAATCCATTACCGCAATGCTCTTGTTTGGCTCATTCTATCATCACCACACAACAAGAGAACCGGCGCTTGTTTCAATTTCTCATGGGTCTCAATCCGAGGTACGCTAATGTTATTAGTCAGATTTTACTAATGAATCCGTTACCTAGTGTTGCACGTGCATATGCGCCAGTTCTTCAAGATGAGTCGCATCGCCATATCCAATTGGACCACCCAGCATCCGACCAAACCAGCACTTTGCTTAGCACTCATGGAAATAATGTTCCACGGCCGTACAAGAATTCCTCATATCATGGACAGCCCAGCTCTCTTGGTGCCCCCGCTTTGTCCGCTAACCTAGCTAAACGGACAAACACGTCTCGCAACCGGGAAAGATGTGTCCATTGTGGCATCCCGGGACATACACGGGATGTGTGTTATCGACTTCATGGCTTCCCTCCTAACCACAAGCAACGCCGTGGACAACCATCTACTTCCTCTCGGCTCGCAGATAACAAGTCCAATTATACTTCTGATGCAGCACCTCCACCATTCACAAATGATCAATATAAGCAATTGATGCGCTTGTTGCAAGAGGTAAACATCCCGAAAGCCAACCTCTCATGTAATGTTCTCGGCTTAACTTAGAATTCATTTAATTCCAATACTTGGGTCATTGACACTGGCACCACCAATCACATCACATTTGAACCCCATTACCTTACAAATCCAACATACTATTCCTCTCCACATCCCACCGTTGGAATTCCGAATGGTGTTGGTGTCCCCGTGACATCACACGGTTCAGCCCCCCTTACCCCAATTATCTCCCTTGATCATGTCCTTTGCGCTCCCTCTTTCAAATACAACTTATTGTCCATCTCTAAAATCACTCAAACTTTAAACTGCTCAGTCACTTTTTATCCTACCTACTGTGTTTTTCAGGACCTCTTGACGAAGAAGATCATTGGTTGGGGCCATGAGCATGGTGGTCTCTATTATCTGGAAATTCCTACTGAACCTGCCGTTCTTTCTACTACAACATCTTCATCTCATCTTTGGCACGCCCGCTTAGGACACCCATCTGAGTCAGTTTTATCTACTTTGCAACAAATTTTATGTTTTAGTCCAGTAAAACAATTCAATCCATGTGATGCTTGTCATTTATCCAAGCAAACGCGTCTGTCTTTTGCATCTAGTACTATTACTACTTCACGCCCTTTTGAGCTTATTCATGTTGACATTTAGGGACCTTATTCTCATTTTACACATAAGACATGTCGTTATTTTTTATCTATTGTTGATGATTATTCGCACTATACTTGGATTTTTTTGCTTACTTTTAAGTCTGATGCAATTGACTCTATGATTCGCTTCTTTACTTTTGTTGAGACTCAATATCAAACCAAAGTCCAAAATGTTCAATCTGATAATGGGACTGAATTCCTTTCTTCTCGCTTACAAGATTTTTTTTGTGCACATGGTGTTCACCACCAACGTAGTTGCCCTCACACTCCTCACCAAAATGGAGTTGTTGAGCGTAAGCATCGTCACTTGCTCAATGTTGCTCGTGCATTGCGTTTTCATTCTAGCATACCTCTTCACTTTTGGGGGGATTGTGTCTTAACTGCTACTCACCTCATTAATAGATTACCCAGTCCTCTCCTACACAATAAAACTCCGTATGAACTTCTTTATGGCAAACCACCTTCTTATTCTCATCTTCATGTCTTTGGCTCATTATGCTATGCTTCCACCGGTCATCTTCACTCCAACAAATTTGGTCCCCGATCTCGCCGATGTATTCTAATTGGTTATCCCACAAACCACAAAGGTTACCGTCTTTATGACCTTCAAGACCAAACAATTTTTACCAGTCGCGATGTCATTTTCTATGAACAAAATTTTCCTTTCCGTCAAACCGTCAAACATACCACAACCGAACATACCTCAGTACTTCCATTACCCATACATGATCTTGGTGAAACATACCCACCTCCCTCCACCCCAGTCCTTCCACCGACCTCAACTCCTCAACCTTCTACACCCACGATCGCACCATCACCAACTGAACCTGAAGCCATGCCTCGGCCATCTCGGCAACGCCATCCACCCGGATATCTTCGGGACTACTACTGCTCAATTGTGGCCTCCGATCAATCCTCTTCGGACTCTAAGGTAGCTGAATCAGGTACTCTTTACCCTTTATCCAACTGTTTATCATACTCGCGTTTTTCACCCACTCATCGTGCCTTTTTAGCCTCCATATCCTCTGAACAGGAACCTGAAACTTATGACGCTGCGTGTCAATCTCCCAAGTGGCGAGAGGCAATGTCTTCTGAGATACAGGCTCTTGAACAAAATGGCACTTGGGAAATTGTTCATCTTCCTCCTAACAAACATCCCATTGGATGTAAATGGGTTTACCGAATTAAATATAATTCTGATGGCACCATTGAGCGCTACAAGGCTCGGCTCGTTGCAAAGGGTTACACTCAAACAGAGGGGATTGATTACCATGACACATTTGGGCCCGTTGCTAAAATGGTAACTGTTCGCACTTTATTAGCTCTTGCTTCAATTCGTCATTGGCCTCTCTACCAATTAGATGTGAATAACGCTTTTCTGCATGGTGATCTTGACGAAGAGGTCTACATGAGGTTTCCACCTGGTTTTCATACTAAGGGGGAGAATTTAGTTTGTCGACTTAAGAAATCACTCTATGGCCTTAAACAAGCATCGAGGCAATGGTTTGCTAAATTCTCTTATGCACTACTTGATGTTGGTTTTCAACAGTCAAAGGCTGACTATTCACTTTTTGCGATAGCCCATGGCTCTCTCTTGACCATTGTCCTTGTTTATGTTGATGATTTGGTTATAACGGGTGATGATGAAGTTATGATTCAACTTCTCAAGCGATTTCTTGACGCACAATTTCGTATCAAGGACTTGGGCACTCTCAAATATTTCTTGGGCATTGAAGTTTCTCGTTCCAAGTCTGGGATTTTCTTGTCACAAAGGAAATATACTCTTGATATTTTGTCTGACATTGGTCTTCTTGGTGGACGTCCTATTGATACTCCGATGGAACCCAATATACAATTTTCGAACTCCTCTCCAATTCTTAAGGATCTAGGTTCATATCGACGACTTATTGGTAGATTATTATATCTTACAGTAACTCGTCCAGATTTACTCTTTGCAGTGCAACATCTTAATCAATTTATGCACTCTCCTCATGAAGACCATTGGAATGCTGCCCTTCGCATTGTGCGGTATCTCAAGCATGATCCTGGTACTGGTTTATTTTTCCCATCTGATTCAACTCTCCAACTTAATGGTTATACAGATTCTGATTGGGCATCATGTTCTACATCCCGACGATCTGTTTCTAGCTACTGCATGTTTCTTGGTTCTTGTCCTATCTCATGGCGTTCCAAAAAACAAACCACTGTTGCCCGTTCCTCAGCAGAAGCCGAATATCGTGCTATGGCATCTGCCGCATGCGAAATCACATGGCTTCACATGCTTCTCTCGGATCTCCATGTCAACACTACCTCTGCCAATCTTTTTTGTGATAATAAAGCAGCCATCCACATCGCCACTAATCCTGTCTTCCACGAACGAACCAAACACATCGAGATTGATTGTCACTTGGTTCGTGAAAAATTCAAGATGGCACTTTGCGTACTCTTTATGTTCCCAAATCACTCCCAACTCGCAGACTTGTTCACGAAACCAGTCACACGTGATTTATTTTGTAATTTTAAGAACAAGTTGTTGACATGTTTACATTCACCAACTTGAGGGGGAGTATTGGCAAATTGGGCAAATTGGGTTTATACTAAAGGGCATAATTGTCATTGTATTGTTTTAGCCCTAAACCCTATGTATATATATTGTAAATTACTTCATCAATGCAAGTAAGTTCACCCAATCTCTACAAATTTAGTATTAAAACTTTCAAAAAATGTAATCAGGTTATAAAATTTATTACAAAGTATAATCGAGTCCTAAAAATTTTAAAATGCAATCAAATATTAAAACTTGTCAAATTGGTCAGATAAAGTCCTTTTGTCAATAGCATTTTTTGTAAATTTTAGAATTTGATTCCACTTTTTAAAATTTTTAGGACTCGATTATACTTTCATAATAAGTTTTAGGATTTTTAGTACACATTATGACATTGACTACACATTTACTTTTGTAGTAATAATTAATGCTACAATGTAATAATAAACAACTCGGTCCCTTTGATTTAAGTGATTAAGTTGCTATAATTTTCTTAAGTAACAATAAAGAAGAAGTGATACAAAATGTCAAAAATACCATACTCTCTAATAGATTGACCACTTAATACTATGTTACTAAACATGTAATGAGTAATATGTAGTTTTATGATACATAATTGATCGCCGCATAATATATTTCATATGTATTATGATGGTTATGATAATACAATAATATGTGACACAGAGAGGTTGTTTCATTTGAATCTTGCCAATAATAAGTTATCTAGTGGTATTCCAAACTGGCAGTACTTCAACGCTCAATTTTACCCAGCCTTTCAACCCTATACTTGAATGGAAACCGTCTCAATGGGGAGATTCCCGTGTCTTTGGGTTATTGCACAAGTAAGAATTTTGGACCTTGGAGAGAATAACTTCTCCGAAAGCATCTCCACGTGGTTCAGTGAAAGCTTTCGTGTTTTGCTGATCCAAGGCCACAAGAGAATAGGTTTACTGGAAGCATCCCTCCACAGCTCCGCTCCCTCTCAGGACTGAAAATATCAGACATGGCATTGAATGATTTGACGGGAACGTTCCCACGTTGTCTTGAACACACGAACCAAGTCAAAGAGTCGTTCCTTGAACAAACGCCAATCCACTTTTTCCAATGGACTGAGAAAACCCGCTAGTTCAAGCCCCGAGAAAACTCGAAGTTTAACTAAGAACTCAGGCACCCTTGGTAAAGCCTCGTCCAGCCACCATGCGGCTGTCATCCATGGCCACAGCCACCGCCACACTCCATCTTCACCGGCCTATAACCGGCTGCTTGCACGTGCACAAAAAAACGACGAAGCAAGGACGTACAAAGCGAAGGGTAGCGTAGGAACCTGTCAAAATAACATTTAACAAGCAACGAGCACCCACAATAGACAGAAAACTAGAAGCAATCACACACATCTCACGTGGGCATTTCGTCGAACAAGTGAAGTTCAGCCTCAGCACAGGGACGACTCATTTGCAGTCAGGAAAAACATGAAAATCAGCAAGTCTCGTCTATTAACAAAGAACACAAATGAACATCTAACTTAGGCCTTTCATAACCGACCAAAAAAAAAATAACGAAACTTAGGCTTTTCATCGAGCAGGTAGCGTGCACAATCTGAGTAATGAGCAAAAGCTCAAACGGTAACTTAATCGAGCACCTAGACCAAACAGCCAGGGAAAACCAGGGCCTAACAGCAAAAAAAAGCATAACACGGTCGAGGTCGGACCTAGCACGAACCGGACAACGGCAGCCCGATTCCAGCGAGCCTGAAACAGGGCACAAAAACAGAGCGCATTCGCGCGTTCAGGTGAACGAGCCCCACCTGGCTTGGCAGAGTCGGACGGTGGGCAAGCTCGATAAATCGGGCTACATCCGTTTGCCTCGCGCGTCTTCGAGCCGGGATCCTCGGGAAATCGACACCCGAAAGAAAGACGAATAGAATCGAGCCAAAACCTATCGTGAGTTCAGCTTGGGGACGGAGGGGTAACGTCGTTGGGTCGCCGGGCCGTTTTCGAGTATGTTTGTCGACGGAGAACCCACACTGGCTCTCAGCCTAGCTCTCTGCTCTCACTCTCTCTCGGCTCGCTTTCTATGATCTCAATCTCTCTGTTTTTCTCCGAAACGTCCCCTTGGTCCGAGGTCCAGAGTCCCTCTTTCATAGACTCTCGATCCGCTGGATAGTCCAATCGACGGAGGCTCTCTGCTCACCAGTCTCTTGCGCGCCGGCCAGTCCTTGGCCTGCACCGGCGGTCCCTTCTTCTCCTCCCTACTCTGGCGCCGATCTGTCCTCTGCCCTGGGCAGATCTGCGGCCTTGAGCTCCACGCCGAGACTGAAAGCCCGACCCGTCACCTCGCCGCCCCTTCTTCCTTTTAACCGGCGGTCCCTTCCAGCGTCGCCAGCCCCTTGCACGAACGGCGGTCTCTCCTCTGCTCTGTTTCGCTTCTGTCACGCGCGTGCAAAGGAGGAAGGAGGAAGAAAAGGGGCTGGGCCGGGAAGAGGAAGGATAATATGGGCCTGGCCCGCGAGAGAAGGAAGAGGAGGAGAGGGGGGAGGCCGGGCCGGCCCAGCTCCGGCCCGGTTGCCCTCTTATTTTAATTTTTTAAATTTGTAATTAATAATACATTGTTTTTGCAATATTAGTAAAATTTAACACTATTGATGCAGATGATCCTCATGTTTATATTCCATGCAATTGGATGAATTTATTTTTACTTAGGGGTTAAAATTTAATCCTGAATTTTATGTACAATTTAACCTTAAATCGTTGGTCAAAATTTATGTGTCAACAAATAGATGTGTCAGCCTAAGTGCAAACTAAAGAAGAAGTAAAACCAAGGAAGGAAAAAGAGAAAAAGGAAAAAGAAAAGGTGAAAAGAAAAGCATACAATGAGTTGTAATATTGTTGCGGCATCCTGTTAGCACAATTTGCTTTCCATCATCCACATAAGTAGTCACATAAGATTTTTAACAATACTCATTAATAGACTCTTGATGGAAGGTTGACGTGTCACGTGAATTTTAGGTTTGGAGTTTTTGGTATTAAAATTTTAGAATAAATGTGTTATATATAAGACAAATAATTTTTGGGACATATCATAATGGATGTAATTTGATATATTTTTATGGCTTTTTCCTAAAAAAGGCGAAATGCCTTTTATAATATGTATAAGGAAAGGGTGGACATGTGATGGGGCCTCATCCCCATTAAATAAAAGGACACTCCATCTCCTGTCGATCATTCAAAATGAAATGTTTTCTCGAAATCTTCTAGAATCTTTTTAACTCTAGGAATAATCGTGTCTACATACAATGAACCTTCTTTACTAAGAAAACGATACAGATAAAATATATTTAAAAAAGGTAAGAAAAATATCTCACGTAACATCAAGCATATGAAACTATTATTGTGTTAGTTTATTTTTGTGTTAATTATTATACGGAAGTTTCTCTTGGCATGAGTCAATATGTTCTCTGTCTGTACTGTGTCCCAAGAATGAGAGGCCAATAGGCATAAACCAGACATTATTCTCGGTGCTAGGAATAGAGGAATCATTGGCCATGCTGTGTCCTCCGAGGTTTGCCAATCAAATGCCAGCATGGAACGACAAGAAATGGAATGCAAAAATTACTCTTTGATCAATTGGCATTTTTTTGAACCGCAACCAGAGTTTTTCTGTAGGTAGGGTGAGCTGTATTTCATCAGCAAACACACGAACCAAGTCAAAGAGTCGTTCCTTGAACAAACGCCAATCCACTTTTTCCAATGGACTGAGAAAACCCGCTAGTTCAAGCCCCGAGAAAACTCGAAGTTTAACTAAGAACTCAGGCACCCTTGGTAAAGCCTCGTCCAGCCACCATGCGGCTGTCATCCATGGCCACAGCCACCGCCACACTCCATCTTCACCGGCCTATAACCGGCTGCTTGCACGTGCACAAAAAAACGACGAAGCAAGGACGTACAAAGCGAAGGGTAGCGTAGGAACCTGTCAAAATAACATTTAACAAGCAACGAGCACCCACGATAGACAGAAAACTAGAAGCAATCACACACATCTCACGTGGGCATTTCGTCGAACAGCATTTCGTCGAACAAGTGAAGTTCAGCCTCAGCACAGGGACGACTCATTTGCAGTCAGGAAAAACATGAAAATCAGCAACTCTCGTCCATTAACAAAGAACACAAATGAACATCTAACTTAGGCTTTTCATAACCGGCCAAAAAAAAATAACGAAACTTAGGCTTTTCATCGAGCAGGTAGCGTGCACAATCTGAGTAATGAGCAAAAGCTCAAACGGTAACTTAATCGAGCACCGAGACCAAACAGCCAGGGAAAAACCAGGGCCTAACAGCAAAAAAGCATAACACGGTCGAGGTCGGACCTAGCACGAACCGGACAACGGCAGCCCGATTCCAGCGAGCCTGAAACAGGGCACAAAAACAGAGCGCATTCGCGCGTTCAGGTGAACGAGCCCCACCTGGCTTGGCAGAGTCGGACGGTGGGCAAGCTCGATAAATCGGGCTACATCCGTTTGCCTCGCGCGTCTTCGAGCCGGGATCCTCGGGAAATCGACACCCGAAAGAAAGACGAATAGAATCGAGCCAAAACCTATCGTGAGTTCAGCTTGGGGACGGAGGGGTAACGTCGTTGGGTCGCCGGGCCGTTTTCGAGTATGTTTGTCGACGGAGAACCCACACTGGCTCTCAGCCTAGCTCTCTGCTCTCACTCTCTCTCGGCTCGCTTTCTATGATCTCAATCTCTCTGTTTTTCTCCGAAACGTCCCCTTGGTCCGAGGTCCAGAGTCCCTCTTTCATAGACTCTCGATCCGCTGGATAGTCCAATCGACGGAGGCTCTCTGCTCACCAGTCTCTTGCGCGCCGGCCAGTCCTTGGCCTGCACCGGCGGTCCCTTCTTCTCCTCCCTACTCTGGCGCCGATCTGTCCTCTGCCCTGGGCAGATCTGCGGCCTTGAGCTCCACGCCGAGACTGAAAGCCCGACCCGTCACCTCGCCGCCCCTTCTTCCTTTTAACCGGCGGTCCCTTCCAGCGTCGCCAGCCCCTTGCACGAACGGCGGTCTCTCCTCTGCTCTGTTTCGCTTCTGTCACGCGCGTGCAAAGGAGGAAGGAGGAAGAAAAGGGGGCTGGGCCGGGAAGAGGAAGGATAATATGGGCCTGGCCCGCGAGAGAAGGAAGAGGAGGAGAGGGGGGAGGCCGGGCCGGCCCAGCTCCGGCCCGGTTGCCCTCTTATTTTAATTTTTTAAATTTGTAATTAATAATACATTGTTTTTGCAATATTAGTAAAATTTAACACTATTGATGCAGATGATCCTCATGTTTATATTCCATGCAATTGGATGAATTTATTTTTACTTAGGGGTTAAAATTTAATCCTGAATTTTATGTACAATTTAACCTTAAATCGTTGGTCAAAATTTATGTGTCAACAAATAGATGTGTCAGCTAAGTGCAAACTAAAGAAGAAGTAAAACCAAGGAAGGAAAAAGAGAAAAAGGAAAAAGAAAAGGTGAAAAGAAAAGCATACAATGAGTTGTAATATTGTTGCGGCATCGTGTTAGCACAATTTGCTTTCCGTCATCCACATAAGCAGTCACATAAGATTTTTAACAATACTCATTAATAGACTCTTGATGGAAGGTTGACGTGTCACATGAATTTTAAGTTTGGAGTTTTTGGTATTAAAATTTTAGAATAAATGCGTTATATATAAGACAAATAATTTTTGGGACATGCATGTAATTTGATATATTTTTATGGCTTTTTCCTAAAAAAGGCGAAATGCCTTTTATAATATGTATAACGAAAGGGTGGACATGTGATGGGGCCTCGTCCCCATTAAATAAAAGAACACTCCATCTCATGTCGATCATTCAAAATGAAATGTTTTCTCGAAATCTTCTAGAATCTTTTTAACTCTAGGAATAATTGTGTCTACATACAACGAACCTTCTTTACTAAGAAAACGATACAGATAAAATATATTTAAAAAAGGTAAGAAAAATATCTCACGTAACATCAAGCATATGAAACTATTATTGTGTTAGTTTATTTTTGTGTTAATTATTATACGGAAGTTTCTCTTGGCATGAGTCAATATGTTCTCTGTCTGTACTGTGTCCCAAGAATGAGAGGCCAATAGGCATAAACCAGACATTATTCTCGGTGCTAGGAATAGAGGAATCATTGGCCATGCTGTGTCCTCCGAGGTTTGCCAATCAAATGCCAGCATGGAACGACAAGAAATGGAATGCAAAAATTACTCTTTGATCAATTGGCATTTTTTTGAACCGCAACCAGAGTTTTTCTGTAGGTAGGGTGAGCTGTATTTCATCAGCAATTCCCACTACAAGCCACGATGACTAGACAAACACTGAGAACAATGCAGCAAGCAACCAAATGTCATTCGTCTAAAGCTGCGCTATGCTGGTTAGAACAAAGAGTCGGCAATTGAGGAGAATGCACTTTGTGCTTCAATGCCCTACAGCCTTCAGAGTTGCACTTAACAGCAAAAGACACCTCTTTAGCTACACGATCTATAGAAGAAACGATCTGGTTATGCAGCAGCTCATTCCTAGCTTTCCAAACTTAATTGATGCATCCATTCCAAGCAAGTTTGTGAAGAATATGCCTAACTCTTGCATTTCCAGTGACCTGTTGTAGCCATACAAATTCATTATCCCAGTTGCAAGGAGATCTGTCATTACTACAAAGGAGCAATGTTTCCTTCAAATAGCAGCAGAAGCAACACTCAGAAAAAAGGTGATCTCTAGATTCATTTTGCTTGATACATCACAAACATGGAGAACTTGGAGAAGAATACTGATTGATCCTTTCAAGAGTAGGCAGCTTATTGAGACAGCCATCCAAGCTGTAAATGCAAATTTAGGCACATTTCGAGAAAACCAAATAAATCTGTGCAGTCAACTTTTGCTCCATAATTTCTTACATGCTTCCGTGCATCAGAAGATCTCCATAATGCAATCTTTGATGAAGTGCATACTTCTTTATCCTCAGCCAAAGACTTAGGAAAAGGACACCACGTAAAGCTGCTTGCACAGAAACTAGGCTAGCTGTAGGTTAAATCCAAGCAGAAGGCTACTTTAGAATTAAGAAGCAAGGCAGTGTATTAGATAATTCTTCAAGAATAAGCATCTACAGAATTCCATGGGGATGTCAATTATCTGTCCAAAGATACGTAGATTTTCCATTACCAATCAAGTACTTAATTGATGACTTGTGATCAAACTAGCCTTTACTAGTTTCCTCCAAGCATAAGCAGAATTTGCATCAGGAGAGGCAGACCAAATTCTACTTTTGCCTAAAGGATTATTGTAAAGCCAAGCTATCCATGGAGAGCCTCACTTGAGATAATTTTCTAGACACGTTTGATGATGCAAGCAATGTTCGAAAGGTTCATTCTGCTAAGCGCAATTCCTCCTTCATGTTTAGGAGGACAAACTTGGTTCCAATTCAGTTTGGCAACCATAGGTCCTTCCAAAGAAAAGGCCTACATTTCCGCTCAACTATGTTATGACCTTCTTGGGAAGAAGAAATTTGGGCACCAAAACTTAACATGATTATAGACAACAGCTTCAATGAGCTGAAGCCTGCCAGCAAATGTCAACTTCATCACTGTCCAAGATGTGAATCTGGCTCTAATTTTATTCAATGAATGCTTAGAATCTATATCTGTATGCCTACTGGATATGAATGGCACTCCTAGGTATCTAACTAGAAGATGCTCTCTGCTAAAAGCACAAATTTGAAGCAAATATGGAACCTGTTTGTCAGAACATCCAGGAGTAAAAACTTCAGTTTTGGTGGGTTAACTTGAAGGCTAAACATATTCCTGAAGTCTTGCAAGATATAAAGAATCTCTCTTAAAAATGCAGCATCACCTTTGAAAGAAATCATTGAATCATAGGTGATGAACTCAATTTTGGAATAGGATGGGCAGTGCTTAATTGTCTACCTTCTAGGAGCTGCATTAAGCATTCTTGAAAGAATCTCCATAGTGAGCACAAATAGATTAGGAGAAGGAGGATCACCCTGTGTCACCCTCTTTTACCAGCAGAAAACCTTGAGAACCATTGACTTTAATGGAGAAAGAGGGAGAAATAATGCACAGCTTGATCCAAGTCAGGAAAGAAACATGCACACCAATTGCTTACAGAATCTTTGGAAGGAAATCCCAATTCAGTAAGTCAAAACCTTTTATCAGCCTCAATCAAGGACCTTGTACCATCCCTATGACTCATGCTAATGAAATGAGGTAAAACTTACTCAATCTGCAAGCTAGGATCTTAGTAACTCATTTATGAATAACACTGCATCAAGATATAGGCCTAGAATCAGCAATTGTAGAAGCCGTTGCTGATTTAACAAGAGAAATAGCTGCTGCACTTATTTTCTTCAATAGCTTCAGAGAGGATAAGAAAGAGGACATTGCATCAGAGAAATATTTACCAATAACAATCCAAGCAAAAGTATAAGATGAGAACAAAAGACCATCTCATCTGAGTGCTTATCCCTATTCATGGACCACAAAACCACCTTAATCTCTTTATACGTAACAGAAGCAATATGGCTTTGCTGTAAATGAGAAGGCAATGTCACTATGAAATATCCTTTAGAACAGATACAGAAGTATTGGAGTATCCCTAATCATGAGAGCCAAGAAGTAACTGACAGTGAGAGATAGCAACAACAAATATTCACATGACCTTCAGTTTTACACCACAAATTTTTCTATCTAGAAATCACACAAATTCGACTAAAAAAGGAACACAATCTATTAAGCAGTCACTGAATTAATTGGGTTACCTAATTAATCAACTTAGGAACAATCATATTAAGCATCACAAAATAAAAATGCAAAATGCTGGATCAACATGAGAAACAAGCAGGCTAGCAGCTAATCAAATTTTTGCTTCTTTTTAATTAATTAGAAATACTGATTGAATAAACTTGATGAGCGTACTTGCCGAGTGAGGAATATATATATAACTGAAAGAACGCCCTCAACTTGCCATATCTTCTAAAATAAAGGAGGCACTTGATGCTGATCTAATTGTCATTTGCTACACAATCTCAAGGATTCAAACTCCAAAACCCTCTAGATTTCATGAAAATTAAAGTGTTCTTATGGTTTTGATGCTGTATTCAATGACACAAGCTAGCGTAAATGTCATGCAATTAATAACTTATTGGTTAATCAGATTTTATAATAGAATAGTAGTGGTTGAATGCACTCTAAAACTTGAGTGGATTACAAATAATCGCCAACTTAAGCATTAATCACTAATCAAATTGCTTTCTTGGAGTAAGCTCATTTGTAGAGAAAAAAGGACGAAAGCTGGGGGTACTTGTTTACCTCAAAACTCACGAAATCGACAAGAATATCTTAAGCCTAAAACTTAAGAAATTGACTCCAGATTCTGTCTCATCCTCCACTTATAACTCGAGGACTAAGAGTTGTAATACGGAGCAAAGACAACCAATATGCCGTGGAATGACAATCAACAATATAATTAGAACTTTCGACCCCGTGTTTATCTGGCCAGTAGATTGAGCTTGTGCCAAAAGACCCACCATTTGGGTCGAGCTGGTCCGTCGTCATCACATGCCACAAGACATGAAATCTTAAATTTTTGCATATATTAAGTCGGATGCCTAACTTCTCGCATTTGTATACCTAACTTAGAAGGAAGCCCTTTGACATTATAAGACAGTCTAAATTCAACGAGGATCTTGCACTTTCGTGTGTGAACCGCCAGAAATGGTAGATAAAATCGGTGCTGACGATGGGACCATCAAGGAGCAAGACAGGTTGCTCCCAATAGCCAACGTGGGGCGGATCATGAAGCAAATCCTCCCTCCCAACGCGAAAATCTCAAAGCAAGCGAAAGAAACGATGCAAGAATGTGTCTCAGAGTTCATCGGCTTTGTGACCAGCGAAGCGTCTGAGAAGTGCCAGAAGGAGAGGAGGAAGACCGTGAACGGTGATGATATTTGCTGTGCTATGGAGATGCTGGGCTTCGATGATTATGATGGTCTGCTAAGAAGGTATTTGCATAGATATAGGGAATTAGAAGGAGAGAAAGCTAATCAAGACAAGATGATGAACAACACTCAACAGTAGCAAATCAAACGGTGTTGAGCAATCTTTGTCATGTAGAAAAACTCAACAATTTAGGAACAATCAGGCTTTGACCTTCAATTTGGCAAACTTTTAAAACGATTAAAGGAGTGATACATCAATTTTAAGGCCATGCTGAGTATACGACAGAAGGTGTTAGGGCAAGCCATATGTATTGAGTTACTAGCTTTAATCATGATGACACTCATGGAGGTAATTTTACATATCTGGACTTCTTATTCTCAGACGTTTTTGTTTTCCAGATTTATCTGCATAGCATTCAACCAAAAGTTATTTAATATGGCGTTCACCTAATTCACTAGATTATTTCGTAATCAAGTCACGAATCTCAGCACTTGCTTTCTGAAACCAGAATTCTAAATGGAACTCTTGGTTTCCTAACTTCAATGTGAGGAAAGCACAGGGAGATGAGAGGATTTACTGGTTCACAGTTCACCGGAAGAGGAAAGACAAGGTTAGCGAATCAGCTTTCATGTTTCCCTTTTATCTGATAAACATATAAAAGTATCATAGAAATTTGGAAAAGTTTGTCCTCAGTAGAGGTAAATAATAAAGGCAATATTCCAGATTTTCTGTGATCAAGTATCTTAAATTACCGTGACACGGAATCCCCTTGTCTTACTTTCCACCTGCTATTGTGAAATGATCCTAATTGATAATGGGATGTGGATCGAGATGATAATCAGAATAAGGTGAGAATAGAAGGGAATCAGAGTAAGGTGAGAAGACAAGGGAAGAAAAGAGAGGAGAGATGGAAAGTCGAGAGAAACTTGGGTATTCCATTAGTTGGGTATCCTTATAAGTAATGATGCTAAACTTAAGCTCAGACATTTCCTTCCCAATGGATTCAAGAACGAAGGGAACAACTAATGCTCCAGTCATGTATCTCAATTGAATTACCAATGAATGGCATTCTAGTTCAGCTACTTATTGAGTCCTGCAACTTCAGTAACATATATCTCAATTGGGGAATTGGTTTTTATAAGTTTTTCAGTTCTCCTTCCGGCCTTGTTCTGAAACTTGGGTGATGGCATTTTTAAATTTGAGCAAACTCATTACATATAGATGGGGTTATTTTAGACTATCGACATGCTATTTCTTTGTTCTAATTACTAGATATTGACTAGAGAGAGACTGTTAACTAAATCTGCTTGAGTTGGGGTTTGAACCAATGACTTTCGAGTATTCAATCACCATACACTGACTGTCTAGTTATTGATGGTTGCCATTATAAAAAGGAGGAAACTTTGAGAAAACCAAGACTTGCTTCTCGGGTAGGCAGAGAAAGCCAAACTGCAGCGAATTAGGGTTAGGGTTTCCTGAAAAAGAGCCTGGTAGATCACACTTTTTAGTATCATGTGCGCTGTGTGAGGTTTCTGGTTTTGGAGACACTAGGCGTTGATCTGCTTCCTGCGCATGGGAAGATGCATCAAGAGATGCTTAATGGGTTGAAGAAGAGAGTGGGGGGACAAAAGGTGGAATCCTGGAAAAGCATCGACCAACCACGAGTCACTTGAGTACTATGAAATACTTTCTCTTAGTTGGAAGAAATAGTTGTCCTGATCAAGCAAGTAAAATATGCGTGGACAACCAATACAAACACTAGCTAGCTCTCTTCCCAATTGTCCATAGACCCATGCTCAGGAATGTGGATGCCAAAACCATGGAAATGTCTCAAATTATATGCAACCTAGCTAGCTTGCTAGCTACTACTACAGCACCGCATGGATGAGTGATTTATCTTTATGTAAAGAACTAGTTTGCATAATTTTTCAAGGCCCACGTAGAGATTAGACATGTTCATTTTTTAACCCAAAAAATGGCAGAAACAGAATAGGTAGTGATGCATGTTAGTGGAGTGTTCAATTGGTATCTGTGATATATAATTAATCAAGCCAATATGTTTATGTACTTTGTGTTATAAAAAAAAATAAGGTAAGGTGTGCAAAATTGTTGTTTGTGTCATGATTATAGTAAAATGGATAATAAATTCTAGGGAGCATATCAAGAACAATGATTCGATTTTTTGATAGGCATGGATAAACAAACCTTTTATCTCATAGAAAAGTTGTTCTTGGCTAGATAGAGCCTAACCTCATATGACCATACAGGAGGGGGCCCCTCTCTCCAATGTTAGATATGTTTATGGTTCTACGTTACTCATATTTCAGTTATTTATGTTGATAGATAAATCGTGCATAACCTCAAATTAGCATACTACTTTTTATAGTTGTGCATGTACAAATGAGTTGCGACCAAAGTAGATAATATTGTATAAATCCCAACATCTCTTAAAATGTGTTGAAAAATAATGTAGATGCATTCTTTCCATGTCAATGGACACACATCTCTTTGTGTTTAGCTATTGATTCTAATTTAAACTTTCACTATTCAAGATATTATTATAATGACAAGGTCCAATCCATGTGGGACAAATTTTAAAATGAAATTCTCTAATTAGAGGTGGATGTTTGCTTTGAAACTTAATGAAATATCACAAGGCATGGCCATCCGATATGAAACTTAGTAGTGTCACAACTCATGAACTCCCGCATTGAAACTGTTGACATTCTTGTCAATGTTCACTCACATCATCAGAGGCATTCCCCCCAACTCATTGTGTGATCCAATATATTCTTGACCCTTACACCATCCTAAAAGACTGTTAGGATTCTTATCTTGTTCAAACTCTCTTATCCCAAAGATCACTCCCTTGCACTCGTTGAATTAGGTATTGGCCTAGTCTATCCAGGAATTACACATCTACTAAAGGGGTCCTACCCTAATGCCATGTGAAAATTGCCCAGCCCGTGTGCTCGGATAAGGATGGATATCAACTTGTGTAGTTACTCAGAATAATTATTTTGAAAACTTGAGGTGTTTACAATTATTTCATATTAAATAATTTAATAGTTCATTACTTTGAATAATTTTTAATATGAGAATATTTTCAAATGATTTTATACATTTCCCAACTGCATCGCAGATTTATCATAATTTAATCAAATTGACAATAAAAGTTACGTGGATTGAAATATTCGTATCATGATATGAGCAAAACGTCCCGGTCAACTCTTTCAGGGAATGTTGCATCATTCACCACGCTGCTGAATTTAATAGTTACTTATTAAGCAAAATGGCCTTCTTCCCAAATATTTGACTCATTATACGATGGATGTTTGTAAAAGAGAATGGGTTAATTTTATAAAAATCGAATATTGAAATCTCATGGCACATTTATCCCAAATTAGTCAAATTGGTATACCCATGACATATTTATTTTTAACTAATTTTCTTCCCACTAAATACCCAAATGGGCACTCATGACACATTTACACTAAACAAATTTCATTTCACAAAGAAATTCAAACTAGTACCCATAACCCAAATATATCATCCATCAACATTAACCTAATATGTTAAAATGTATACGTGTCAATACTCGTGATAGAAAATTGCATGACGGATCTGACATGAAAAATGACAAATCCAACATGGAAAATCTAGATGTTGACATGTATGCAATTTAGCATAGGATAGATTTGAGTTAGGAGTTCTGATTTAAAAAAATTTTATGAAAAAAACTAATTTACAGCAAATATGCCACAGGGAATCGGTTTGACATTTTTTTTTATTACATTTTTACTTTAGAGAGATTGGTTGTCACGTGTTTTGTTATTAGTTTGGAGTTGGACGTGTCATAGCTAGTAGAAGTGGGAAGCTTGCGTATTAGCATGTTATTGCTGTGCTGGAACCATGCGATCTTGATTGAAGTTGATCAGTGGATGCAATTGTGACTTGGGTTTTTTTTTTTTTTTCCTTTTACATAGAAATGATTTTGTGCATAGATCTTGGTTGGGGTAATTGCTCTCTCTAAATCCTCTCTTTACACTTATATTTGCTATTGTGGCTGTTAGTTGATTAGTTACACATGTCTTTCAGGTGTGGCAGGTTCTTTCATCTTAATAGTTTTAAAAAAACCAAAAGGAAAAAAATTGAGATGATACATAACCATTTGATTTGTAGGAGTTATGAATGAAACATAAGGTCCAAATGGCTGTTAAATTGGTTCTCTAGGCATTCGTTTAGTCCATTAGATTTGCAATCTCGTTTAGACAATTCATTGAATTATAAGTTTTTTCTTGAATACATCGCTTTTGAATTGATCACACTTTCTAATCATATGCCCCCTTTAGTGCACACACAAACGCACGCCCAATGTCTCGAGACTCTAACCAGCTTGCCAACTAATGTACCCCAAGTTACCAAGCAACACACAAACGCATGGTTAATGTCAAAAGAGACTCTCATCTGTTTGTAAATTACATCTGCTCTTGTAGCATCATGATCTATAACCCAAATTGAGATCCCTAAATCTCGTAAGTAATCCTGACTTCGAAAAGCCTCTTCTGTGGGATCTTGAAGACGACATCCAGGCTGCCTGGCAAACATCTGGATCCACTTGAACAAGGAGTTGATTAGTACTTTCTTCGCCATGCCAGACCAGCTCGAAGCCACGATCTTGCTCTCACCCACCATCTATATAATACCCCCCTTCTTTAAGTGCCTCGTCCGCCAATTCAGCCTCTTTTGCCACTTCCTCACCAACAGCTACCTCTTCATTTTGATCCCTCTCTGGCAAAGGCAATACATTGAACTTGAGCCCTTGCTCGAGCATGAACTCCTTCAAATGGGTTCCTCAATAACTGCTCGAACAACTAGTGTTGCATCCTCAAATCTCTATACCCGTACTTGACCGTGCATCGGTAGATGTTCAGCTCGTAGGGGAACGGAAAAAAAGGAAAACCGTTCTGTGAAAGTGAGTTTGCTTGATGGCAGCAACTTGATCGAGATGAACACGAGCACCAAGTGCGTGCAGTGCCGGTACATTCGCAGCTTAGTGAGCGGACGTCAGGGAAATGCTGTGGACGATCACTGTGTAGAAATGACCGAGATCCGAAATCCAGCAGATCATGTGCTGGATGCTATCTGGACGACTTCCTCGCCAGAGACCTCGTTGTTGAGTTCGAGATGTACCTCTTTCAGTGCCCACAATTCCATCCGAACACGATGATCATCATTCGGACAGCAAAGGGAAGGGAGGTACAAACCAAGCTTAGGAACAGAAGCTCAATAAGTAAGACTGTGATGTTCATCTTCCATATCAAGATCATCACGATCACGAGGAAAGTCGGACTTGCGAAGACCGTGGCTACTGCTATTCCTCTTACAGCAATAATCAAAGGAAAAATGATACTATTGCAAGGAAAAAGATGATTAGTCGATTAATTCCAAGGACTTGCTTGAATGACTCCATCGATCATGACAATAAGCACAATTAATCAAAGTTCTCATGATTCTAATTTAGTCTCGCCATCAATCTTAAGTTCTCAATTAGCCTTTTCATTGAACAGATGTAAGAATAAATTGTTATAATTGTTTAGGATTAATATCATAAAAAACTTCAAACTGGGGCACATGTAACAAATTTATCCAAACTAATATTTTGACAACTGAAAACTTCAAATTAGTATGCCTATGACTAATTTACCATCCATTAATTTATATTATATTTTATTGTCAAATTACTAAATTTGATAACACATGGTAATTGACAAATGTATTGGTTTCAAATTTTACCTTCCCTTTTGTGGTTTTTCGTTGTGTTAATCCAATTTACAGAAGATAAAATTTGTCATAAATATACCAATTTTGGGTTTTTAGTGATTTTAGGTAAATTTGTCACAGTCTTATCGATTTGTGATTTTTGGTGGTCAAAAATTAATTTGGGATTAATTTGGGATTTTTCATAATATTAACTTAATTGTTCATTTATGAGATATGTATGAGCTTCCTTATTATGAGTAGCATTTCCAAGCTTGAGAGTGTTCTCGAACCAAAGTGTGACTCCCACACATGCCAACATGAGGAAGGCGATTATCTCTGGGATATAAATTCGGCCTTCGGACTCTTCCGAGGTTTGTCCGACCTTCCCTCGCTGGAAACGCCCGAGTGCTACTGACTATTTGCTTTTGAAAAGGAAGCCGAGATTGAGGAGGCTAGTATGCCCGGCTCTTTGAAATTTAAACAAATATGAGTATAGTGCACATAAAGTAAGATGATTCATTACCATATTAAGAGATAATGGCATAAATGGTCTCCGAACTTTCATCTCATGTACAATGTGGTACTTGAACTTTTAATTTGTTAATGTGATTTTAAGTTTTAAACCAATATGCAATGTAGTCTATAAACGTTTATTTTATTCAATATGATCCATGAACTTTTTGTTCATATTCAATTTAATCTCTGAAGTATATGAAAATGTCAATGTTATGATACTATTAATTCAAGTGCAGGGATGATATTGAACATTTTTATATAATTTAGAAATTAAATTAAACAATCATCAAAGGTTCATTAACTGTATTAAACAAATTAAAAATTCATGGGTCACATTACCCATTGAGTTATATAGTTCATGGACTACATTAAATAAATTAAAAGTTTAAGAACTACATTAAGCAAGCTCAAAGCACCTAAAAAGGTAATAATGACGGGACTTGCTTCGAATGGAACTATAAAAGATGGTTGCGCAAAGTTTAAGGACCATTTGTGTCATTTTTCTCATATTGGGTCAAAGATTTTTTTTTTCTTTTTTCCATCGAAAACAAATATACTCAAAATTAATTGGTTTTGTTCTGAAGCACAACATTCTGGTTGAACATAATTCAAGCACTTGAATGTGTGTAACTCTTTGATTGAGTTGCAATGGAACATGAAACTACCTGATTAGTGAATGCAGTTTGCCAAGAAATCATTTCATACAGAAAATTCAATAAAAAAATATTATACAAAATTTACAAGTTGAGATTTATATTTTTAACTTATTAAGAATTCATTTACATTTTATCCGCTATAAGTATATTCAAATTTTCCGTTGACAAATTCCCAACCCACCTTCCCAACCTAAATTCCGGTCCCAACACTATACTTTTCGACCTATCTTGAACTACAAGATTCAAGATGCGAGCACGACCACGAACATTTATGAATTTTTCCTTACGTAGCAAATTAAATGGAATTTTGTCTTTCATGTCACCATTTTAAAACGGGTGTAGAAAGCATTTTCGAGTGATTAAATACCATGATTGAGGTAACTGTTGACTTCTTTAAGTTGTTCATGCTCCCCAATGTTCAATGTCTAGTTACAGTAAAACGATGTCACGGCAATGCCCAAAAGCCATCATTATTAGCAATTTGATAGCCAATGGTGGTTGACAAAGGACGGACTCAATTATACAGGAGGACTTGACTTGGAATTCAAAAAAGAGAAACCGGTATTTTATGATAGTCAATATTACCCCATTCATTTTGCATAGAGTGAACAATTTGAAAAATATTTTTCCTAAAAAAATATCATTTGTGTCGTTTTAAAATAATCAATCAACGAAAAATATTTTCATTATTGCAATAATTTATATTTTAAATATTTTTCGTGAATGGTAAAAATATTTTTGATTTATAATGGATTTAGATGGTTTTTTTTTTATGGAAAGTATTTTCAAAAGTGATTGATTTTCCGTTAAATAAAATAAACTAGCCCCCCAACTTCTTTCTTTCTTTTCAGAGTCTTGCTTCTTTCTCCACTCTGTGGGGAGCTGGGTGGGTCTTCTTCCATCGGCCTTTGCCTTCTTCGCCAAGGTATCCGGCTCTGCGCTTCCATATCTCCCATTTCCCCAACCAGGTACTCTCTCTCTCTCTCTCTCTGTTTTTTCTAGTTCTGCTTTGCAATATCGTTTCAAGGCTTGGGATCGCTGCCGGTGGCTGACGTCGTTTCGCCATCGGATTCCGTTGGTTGATTTCGAGTTAACAGGCCTCGGATCATTTGTGCTCTTCTCGGAGGGATTGTGGCTGGTTGTCGGCTTTTTTTTCCTTTCGAGGTTGAAGGTGTGAGGTTTTACTCTGTTTGTTTACCTCAGCGTGGAAATGGGGGAATTTCTGCTCTGGAAGCTTGCTGATATGTCTTTGTCAAGGGTAGACTGAAGTTGGGGTGGAGTTGTAGAATTTTGGGTTAGAACTATCTGAGGTTAGAATTCTAGGTGGCGGGTAGATACTGCGTGTTAGATTGGGAAGCTGAGACTGCTCAAGATGTAAGCGGCAATATTGAGTTTGGCTAAGGCGGATCATTTAATTGTCCAAGAATTCAATCAGAGTCCTGATAGGATACTTGTAATTATTTAAATACTTCTCTGGTGGATTAGTGATTGTCATGCTGGAAGCAGTCAATAAACTGTTTTTTGGCCTTGCGGAAGAGTAGTTATCTGCGGTTTTATCACATTGTTGGATTTGGTTCAGATTCACATTTTTCAGTCATCAATGACTTAATCGACTTCTATATGAATATTTGGTGTTGAGAATGAGATTTGGAGAAATGGTGGCGAATGAGAGGGAAATGATTGATTTAGAACAAGGATGGGAGTTTATACAAAATGGTGTGTGAAACTCGAGAATATCATTGAAGGGCTTCCTGAGACTCAGTTCAGCTCGGAAGAATACATGATGCTCTACACATAAGTCTTACTTCTGCATTTGTGACTTCAGGAGTTGTGATACTTAGAATTGTTATCCTGATGTCTTGATTGGCTGGCTAATAGTTGATTTCTTTTCTTCTCTTCTCAATCATCCTGGCAGTACTGTTTCAATTTGTGTACTCAAAAGCTTCTGCATGATGACTACCAGCAACTCTATGACAAGTATAGAGAATCTTTTGAAGGGTATATCATGTCAACGGTGAGGAAAAATTACTGTCCACAACTCCCTTTTCCTGTGATATTGGTTGATTGTTTTCCTACTTGAGTTTACTTCATTAGCTTTGCCTGTCTGAAATACTTGAAGTTATGGAATTAAAGAAGTTATCTAGCGCTGTTGTTGGAATTACATTCTTGTATATGGCATTGACTTTCTCAGTTGCTGGTGTGATTGTTGGGTGCTTTCTTATTTTATTTTACTTGCATTGCCTAAGTATCAATTTTGTATTGTAAGGATGCTTCTTCATTTAAAAATTCATGACAGTGTCCTTCAATTCTTTGGAAATTTTCAAGGCTGTTTTTCCTCATTATAGCCAATTACTTTCTCTTTATTCATTAAAGATTGTATTTTATGATTGTTTTTGTCAATTTTAGAGAAGCTAGTAATTTCAAGATAGAAGAACTGTGGCATGTGGTGAAAGCTTGAGTCTTTTTTGGAGAATAGATAGTATCAACCAACTAAGATTACATAAAGTGGATAAGCAAAGGGTGGGCTGTCAGAAGAAGTCTGGTGACAAGGTTTCTTGAAGAATAAATAGCTCCAAAAGAACAGCAGAAAAACCAAGAATGGTTAATAGGTGCAAAATTTTTCTGCAAAGGAGTCTAGTAAATCTCTAGAGAGTCAATTCTTTATCAGTGTGAAGAGTCATTTATTGCTGCAACTTAGATGTAATCTGGAGGGTGATAACTCATCATTCTGCTCTACTTCCAAGCTAATGTACTACGCCCAAACTTATGGCCAGCTCAATTAATAGTCAGACAAAAACAAAAAAAGAGAAGAAAAATGATTGAAGTTTGCTGTTTTATGAGCTTTGTCCAATATATAGATGGTATATGCCTTATGTGAGACTCTGCATGGTTATTCTTGATTTCATAGTCAATCAAATCATCCAAAGTCTTATTGCTTCTGATCTGTAGCCCATGATTCTAGGGGTTGGCCATTTACCATTTCATATTTAGGTATCTGAGGAGAAATTGAGGAACCTTATATTCCTTCCCCATCCTCCTTGTTCTCGCTTTCCCCTTCTCCTCTTCTCTAAACAGGAGATCAATTTGCATAAATTGCTTAAACAAGAACGTTATTATTATTATTATTATTATTATTATTATTTTTTTTTGCCAGGGGGGGGGGAGGGGGAGGGATATTTATCGCTTTTCCTTTGCATGGGGAGGGATGGTCTGATAGTTAATTATTTTATGATTATGATTCTGCCAATGCAGAGTTGATTATTACCTGTATTTAGCTTGTTGGTCATATCTAGTTCTATACAATCTTTCGATTTACTGTTTTATTTATTTATTTATTTTTGTGGGATTTAGCTTAGATTGCATCCTAGGATAGTTGGGGCCTTTGGACAGTTCATAATTGATTTTTTGGTTGACTCTGATGCAGTGTTTTTTAGTTTCCTCCATAGATGTTGCACTAAAATTTGACTATTGTACATTGCTTGCCGTTTTAAAGGTATATCAAGAGTTAAAGGTGAAAGTAAGCGATGCTGTGATCTCATTGGTATATTTGTGTTCATTTAACTACAGTCCCTTTCTGTCTTTGTTGTTATTGTTGAATTAACTAACAGAAATTGTTTACATTAGATTCATCAAGAATGTGAAGGCAAACAAATTGATTGAGCTTTATTGATGAATGTATTGGATATATTCGTGGAAATTAGTATGGGAAAGATGGATTATTACCAAAATGATATTGAAGCAGCTATGCTGAAAGACACTGCTTCTTACTATTCCTGTAAAGCTTCAAGTTGGATTCTAGAGGACACCTGTTATGATTATTTGTTGAAGGTGAATAAGAATTTAATCCCTGTCTAATCATTTACATCTTAATGATGATGATGATGATGATATTTCATAAGGTTTGATGTATAATATTGGGATTCCCAGGTAGAGGAGTGCCTAAAACAATTGAAAGATAGGATTTCTTGTTACTTGCATTCTAGCAGTGAGCCCAAGCTACTAAAGGTTTGTCCCTACATTTGTGTTAATTTTGGCTTTTATGTTTAGTTTGATGGACAACTTGTGCAATTGCCCAAGAGTATAGTTCAAAATCTTTGATTCTTGTTTAGATTTTGAATATTCCAAGATCAGATGGAATTTATTCCATACCTTCTTAGTTTTGCTATTATAATCTTTTTGCTCTTTCTTCAGAAAGTTCAGCATGAGTTGTGGTCTGTTTATGCAAGCCAACTACTTGAAGAAGAGCATTGAGGGTATCATGCATTACTCACAGATCATAAGGTATTCTGAATCCACTTTTATTCCTTTATGAGCATCTGGTCCTAAATATTTTTTAGGTGTATTTACCTACCAAGTTTTCTGATGCTGTTCAGGTTGAAAGTTTGTCGAGGATGGTCAGGGTTTTCTCAAAAGTACCAATATTCTTGGATCCTCTTGCTAACATATTGAAGCAGGTCCATTTTCTGTCACCCATATTGCATCCACAGTAAGTTGCACTTGCCTTTGTCATTCTTTAGCATGTTTTCAATACCTTATATGTTATGTTAGAATATATAAATAATAAACCACGCCATCATCTAACAGTTTAAGCTTTTAGAATAGTCAGCAGTGATCCCACAAAATCTTAAATGGTATCAGAGCCTAGTTTTTTGAAATTCCTGCCTCTATTTCTTTTCCACTACTGCTGCCTCATTGCAGCCTTTTTTTGAAGCCTTATTGCTGCTATTCTGTTTCAGCCTTATTGCTGGTTTCAATTGTGTGATAACCACCCTTGTTACTTGATCCCTTCTTAGTCTCCTACTATAATCTGTCTTTTCAAGTTGCTGGAATGGAAGATTCAGGGAAGGCTATCTCCAACCAAACCAGGTTCTCTCTTCAGGATCAATCCAACTCATCGATTGGAGATTTTCCCAACATGAAGGAGTACCGACTGAATGGAAAAAATTATCTTCAGTGGGCATAGATTGTGAGGACGTTTCTTAAAGGAAAAGGGAAGACCAGTCATCTAGAAGGCACCGGTCCAGCGCAAGGTGATCCCCAGTTCGAGGCATGGGACGAAGAAGATTCCTCAATTATGTCATGGTTGTGGGGTTCAATGCAACCTGACATCAGCAAAAACTACATGTTTCTCCCTACTGCCAAGGACATATGGGAGGTTGTTCATCAGTCTTATTCAAAAGTTCAAGATGCTGCAATAATATATGAATTCAAGATGAAGGCTTCAACAACAAAACAAGGTAATCATTCTATTACAATAATACTACAATCTCATGAGAGGTCTCTAGCTTGAAATAGATCACAATCTGAATATATAGATGAAGTATGCTGAAGATACTATTACTCTCCGAAACCATATGGAGAGAGATAGGATTTTTGAGTTTTTGACAGGTCTAAATGCAAACTTTGATCAGATTCGAGTTCAGATTCTCAGAAAGAAGCAGTTGCCATCCTTGAATGAAGTATTTTCTACTGTAAGAGGAGAAGAAACCAACGGACTGTAATGCTTGAAGACCAACTTACCGAAGGATCTGCCATGAAAGCAATTAAGGAGGAAACAAATTCCAATAAAAAAAAAAGATCAGATCTGATTAAGACAACAGACAATGATGATTTATGGTGTGATTTCTGCAAGAAACCACGCCATACAAGAGAAAATACCTTCAAGCTTCATGGAAGAACACAGGCGCTTAGCAGAGCTAAAAGATAGCCACAAGCGCACATGACCAGTGAAGCTGCCCCTATGGACCAATACAAACATGACCTGAAAACGGGGAGGACAATTGGATTTGCTAAGGAACATAATGGGCTCTACTACCTTGAGGATTCGGGCAGAACTAGTTGGTCTCTTGTGGGTTACAACACCTCTTACAACTCTTGTAATCCTATCCACTCATCTCAAGTTTGGCTTCACCATTTTGGTTAGGACATCCACTATTTAGTCTTCTAAGAACTATGTTTCCTTCCATTTTTAAAGATGTTGCTATTGAAAATCTTCATTGTGAAGTTTGTGAACTTGCAAAACATCATTGTGTTTTATTTCCTTTGAATAATAATGCTAAAGTTTCAACACCATTCTCTCTTATCCATACTGATGTGTGGGGTCCATCTAGAATTGCTAATTTTACAGGAGCTAGATGGTTTGTCTCTTTTATCGATGATTGTACTCGCACTACATGGCTATACCTTATGAAAGACAAATCTAATGTTCAATCTATCTTTCAAAACTTTCATAAAATGATAGCCAATCAATTTGGAGTGTCAATCAAGAGACTTAGGTTAGATAATGGGATTGAATATTTCAATCAGTATCTTGATCATTTTTTCCAAACTCAAGATATTATTCATGAGTCTTCCTGTGTTGACACACCTCAACAAAATGGAGTAGCTGAAAGGAAAAATAGGCATCTCTTAAATGTTACTCGGGCTCTCCTCTTTCAAATGTCTGTCCCAAAACATTTTTGGGGCAAAGCTGTTTTGACTTCAGCCTATCCTATTAATCGGGTTCCTTCCAAAACCTTAGGAAATTAAAGTCCCCTACAGCTTCTGTCTACCTTTAATCCTAATGTTTCCCATAAATATCATATTTCCCCTCGGGTCTTTGGTTGTGTTGCATTTGTGCATATTCATAATCACAACCAAAATAAACTCGACCCTCGTGCTCTAAAGTGTCTTTATTGGGTACTCTAATACTCAAAAAGGTTATAAATGCTATGACCCTTTGACATGTCAAGTTTTTGTCTCCATGGATGTCACTTTTAATGAAGATAGTGAGTTTGAACCATTGCCTCTATTACCTAGTGCGTCGCCCAATCCTATTTCATTTAATCCAACTTCATCTCTTTCCCCATCTCTGTCTAGTCCTGGCCCTCTTAATCCACCTAGTCCTTCATCGAGTCCATCAAGTACCCCGTCAAGTCCTTTGCCTAATTCATCATCATCTTCATCTAGTCCTCCTAAGAATGAACCAACTAAACTGCAAGTTTACTCAAGAAGGACGAAGCTCAATCCGGAACTAGATCAAGTCCCGTTATTCAAACTGTTGTTAGGTAATGAAATCACTCACCCTTCTTCCAATGAATCTGAGTTAAGTGATTTGGATTTACCTATTGCCTTGAGAAAAGCTACCAAGAAGTGTACCCAACACCCTATCTCCCAATTTGTGTCATACCATAGACTATCTACTCAACACAAAGCCTTTGTTATTGCTCTTGATTCAATTATTATTCATAACTCGGTACATGAAGCTTTTGAGGATAGGAATTGGATATAAGCTATGATGGAGGAAATGAATGCATTGAAGAAGAATGATACATTGGTAGTTGTGACTTTATCCAAAGGCAAGCAACCAGTTGGATGTGAATGGGTTTTTACCCTTAAGAACAAAGCTGATGGGACCTTGGAGAGGTAAAGTAAGGCTGGTCGCAAAGGGGTACATCTAAACCTATAGGGTGGATTATCAAGAGACCTTCACACCAATAGCAAAGATGAACACGGTACTTGGTGCTACTTTTTCTTGTAGCTAATTTTGATTCATCTTTGCAGCAATTTGATGTGAAGAACGCATTTTTACATGGAGATTTGGAGGAGGAAGTCTTTATGGAGCCTCTACTAGGTTTTGACAAGGACTTTAGAAACAATCAAGTGTGTCGGCTTAAAAAGGCTCTATATGGTCTCAAACAGTCCTCAAGAACTTGGTTTGGAAGGTTCATGAAGGTGATGCTCGACATGGGTTACAAGAGAAGTAGAGGGGATCACACCCTATTCATCAAATATTCAAATGAAGGTATGGTCACAACTCTACTTGTGTATGTAGATGATATAGTTGTGACTGTAATGATGGCGCTGGACAAAAGTCTCTTAAGAGCAGTCTTGCTCAACAGTTCAAGATCAAAGACCTTGGAAAATTGAGATACTTCCTTGGAATCGAGGTGGCCTACTCTAAGAAAGGTATCTTTATATCCCAAAGGAAGCATGTACTTGATCTTCTTCTTAAGGAAACGGGATGTTTCAATAGCAAGGTGGTGAACTCTCCTATTGATGTAAATCATAAAATGGATGGATAGGGAGAGAGTGACATAGTTGATAAAGGGAGATATTTAAGGTTAATAGGAAGGCTTATTTGTCTGTCTCATACTAGGCTAGACATAGCCTATGTTGTGGAGTTGTAAGTCAGTTTATGCATGATCCTAAAGAAGAACACATGCAAGTTGTCTATCAGATTTTTCACTACCTCAAAGCTACTCTTGGAAAAGGTATTTTGTTTAAAAAGGGTGACAAGCTGAAACTTGAAGCCTATATTGATGCAGATTATGCTAGGTAACCAATTGATAGAAAGTCTACATCTGGCTATTGCACTTTTCTGGGGGGAAATCTAGTCACCTGGAAGAATAAAAAACAAAATGTGGTTGCTAAATCTAATGCTGAAGCTGAATTTAGGGCAATGGCAAATGGGATATGTGAATTTTTGTGGCTCAGGATTGTCATTGAAGACCTCAAAGTGGAACACAAAGGAACTATGAGACTCTATTGTGATAATAAACCAGCAATCAACATTGCTCACAATCCAATTTAGTATGATCGAACCAAGCATATTGAGGTAGACAGGCATTTTATAAAGGAGAAGCTTGAATTTGGTTTGATCAGTACTCCCTACACTCCTAGCAAAGATCAACTAGCAGGTATATTAACCAAAGGCCTACCAATGTTGAGATTTCAGGAGATTATCAGCAAGTTGGGCATGGAAGATATTCATTCACTAACTTGAGGGGAAGTGTTGGAAAATCTCCTATAATCTCTCTCTTTAGATTTTCCAGAGATTTAGGAGATTTTCCCTCAAGTTGGTGAGTGGATATCTTAGGGAGAGATTATAGGAGATTTTCCAACACTTCCCCTCAAGTTGGTGAATGGATATCTTCTATGCTCAACTTGCTGATAATCTCTTGAAATCTCAACATTTGTAAGCCTTTGATTAATACATCTGCTAGTTGATCTTTGCTAGGAGTGTAGGGACTATAATCTCTCCCTAATTATTTGGAATATTATGTGATATTATGCAATTTGATTTTGTTAGCTGTAAATTAGCTACCGATAGAGATTAGGGACTAATTAGGATCTATACCTAAAATAGGTTTCTTACCTAATTTGGGTCCTCTATTCCTGTATATATACAATTTGTAATTACTCAATGATGAATAAGAAATACAGACTCTTTTACATGGTATTAGAGCTGGAGAATTTGAGTTTAAATCTTACTAGGCCCCATTTGCCTCCCTAATTAAATTTCCACGTTTAGTACTAGGCAAAGGACCAGATTAAGCGTGAGGGGAGTGTTAGAATATATAAATAATAAACTACACCGTCATCTAACAGCTTAAACTTTTAAAATAATTGGTAGTGGTCCCATAAAATCTTACATGTTGGCATGTCATTGACAAGGGCGCTGCCTTTGTCAAACAAGCAGAAGATGCAGCTGGCAGCAAGAAGTTGGTTCTCAGTTTATCAGTCCATGACTTTTGACTTTTTCTTATGAATTTGCAGAATTTTCTCTAGTTCATTCAAATGAGCAAAGTCTCCTTTTATTCTTCTGTATAGTTGGATTGTCATTGGACACTGAATTTGCTTGCTTTACTCATCAGTTTCTGCTCTCTTGTCTCAAAATGATTCTGCGTCCTTCAGTGGTGTCTTGATGATCCAGAATCAATTGAGTAAACAGAGGGAGACTCAATTGGATTAACATGGCAAAAGAAAACAAGCTGACATTTCGGACTGTTTTTGACTAAAATCTGATGTCATTCGGCCTTCTAGATCAAACAAGCTATGCATATAGTTATTAACCATAAGATCACTGTCAACCCTTAGTGAAAGTGGAATATTTTGATTGTCCATGCTATCTGGGATACCCTTTCTGGTTGGACTATTGTCCTTCTTACAGAATAGAGACCTGCTAGGATTCTAGTAAGTTTCATGTTTTTTTTAGTTAAAGCGGGGTGCTAGCTACTTGGAGCAGGATTAGCATCAGGCAGTTAGTTAATACCTTTATGCTAATTACAATATAGGTTAGTCGAATCAAAACAGAATTTGTTGCTGACTTAGATCAACGTTTTGGGAAAAAGTTCCTCCTTCATTTAGAAAGATGGAAATTAATCTTTAAATAAAAGTATTGACCTACAGAAAGAAATGCAGCTTGCCACAAGAGGCTAGTCGAGCATTCTACCAAAAGGAAATCTTGAAGGATAAGTTTTGCTGGGTAAGTGTGTGTGTGTGTGCGTGTGTGTGTGAGTGACAACCTCATTTTGGAGGAGAATAACCCAAAGGTTAGGAGCCAATATAATACAGTGTTCAGAAAGATGTAAATCACACTAGGGACCACTAAATATGCCATACATATTCCAAGTATACATGTTAGCATAGATAGCTGACACATATGCGTTGTTATGTTGTTGTTTAAGCAGTCAAACCTATGTGAACCACGATCTAAAGTAGTTATTCAATCATTCAACTATGATTGCAATGCCATACTGTGTACCAAGAGAACTGGCTTATTGCATGCTCATGCCTGTTCTGCTATTATGTATAGTAATGAACCACTGTCCATGAAACATTCGACAGTATTTAGATCTACATGTACAGTTGTAGTCTTGTCTTGAACAGATATTGTGAGGAGTTTATTGAAGCTCTAGCAATCATTTAGTTTGAACCATATGGTGCAATTTTTTATTTAATATGGGCCTGCGATACTTTCTAGCTTTAGGCTTTCTATAAAGGAATTTACTCTTCACCAAGTTACCATTTATATGTTATTTTATTTTCCAATCTAAATCCAACTCAACTTTTGGGACTCATCATCCTTATCACTCTGCAGCTATAGTGTGTGGTTTGCACATCTATCAAAAATATGCATGCCTTTGTTTTGACTTGTAACATTTTATGAAGCCAGCAATTAGTCCCTTCATTCCTTTTCACAGGGCAATAAGAAGGATGTAGGCTTGCAGCAACAGGTAATGGAATCGATCTTCCACTTCTCCTCCATGAGTAGATAAAATTTTGTTGGTCTGTTTAGGAGCATTGATTCAGCTCATTGTTGGTAGGTTTTTGTGAGGAAAGTGATTGAGCTGCATGATAAGTATGTGGCATATGTGAATGAACGTTTCCAGAACCACATCCTTTTCCATAACTTCCATATCTCATGATTGAAGTGATTTCAAAAAGCTACATCAGATATATACTCATTTGGACGTTCCTTTTGACAGGCACTTAGGGAGGCTTGTGAGGCCTTTTGCAACAAGGGTGTTGGTGGAAGCTCAATTGCAGAGCTTTTGGCTACTTTTTGTGATAATACATGAAGGGAAGTAGTGAAAAATTGAGCGATGAAGCCATTGAAGAAACACTCAAGAAGGTCTGTTGTTTGGACATTAATTTTTGTAATGTAGTCTAGGCATCATTTTTTAAGTATCACAGGTGGTTATTGTACATTTTGCAGGTAGTAAAGCTGCTCGCATATATCAGTGACAAGGATCTTTTTGCTGAGTTCTATAGGTAATATTTTTAGTATTTGAGTTGTATTTGCGGGTGCATAGCCTATTGACCATATTGTTGGAAATGAAGTTGACTATATCTTTTATGTCACAGTATCCACAGTACTACTGTATAAAAGTTAGTTCATGATATATTGAAATTTGGCTTACTAGTTTTCTACCTATTAATTAGATACATCAAAACTAGTTCTACCAGTTTCTTGAATAGTTTAATTTCATAGGATACTAGACCCTTGAGTAATGGGCACAAGTTTACTGAGGGTAGTGTGCCAGTCTTTATGCCAATGATCTTCAAGATGAAGAACCTATATTCTCACAATTGATTTCCCTTATATATTAATTAACGTCTCTTCTGTACTCCATAGTAAAAGAAAAATAAGATCATTTCCATAATCAATTTACAGTGACTCCAAGAATATATATCAAGCATGTCAATCTTGTCTGCAAATAAAATTTCCATGCATTAGAATATGAAACTTAGCCACATCAATTTTTGTAAACAAATGCCTCATCCACTAAGTGGGGTCTGTTATGTGGATCCATTTAATATTCCATTGCGGTCATTATCCATTATAATTGAGGCTTGGTGATGCCATCAAACTGCTTGCTAATAATCATCAAAACTGGCAGGAAGAAGCTTTCTGGACAACTTCTCTTTGATTAGAGTGCCAATAATGACCATGAGAGAAGTTTGCTGCCGAAATTAAAGCAGCAATTTGGTGGTCAGGTCACATAGAAGATGGAAGAAGACTAGATTGCTTTCTTAAGAACTAGTTTCACCTGCAGCAATATGTTCCTAATTCACTTCTCTGTGTTCCAGGTTATGGATTTGATGTTAGCAAAGGAAAACCAAACTAGTTTTGAAGGGTATCTCAGTAACAATCCAAATGCAAATCTTGGCATTGACTTGACAGTCACGGTTCTGACTACTGGATTTTGGCCGAGTTACAAGTCCTTTTGATTTGAACCTTCCAGCAGAAATGGCACTTGCAGAATTTTGCTGAGTTTAAAATTTGAAGTTTTGTTTGATGTTCATAGGCAATTTCCAATAGTTGAAATAGATTACTTCACTCTGATTTAAAAGTTATTCTTAATTTCTGGTTGTTTCAGGTAAAGTGCGTTGAAGTTTTCAGGGAATTCTACCAGACAAAAACAAAGCATCGAAATTTCACATGGATTTATTATTAGGGACTTGTAACATTATTGGTAAATTTGAGCCAAAAACCATGGAGTTGATAGTGACAACATACCAGGTAATTTGTTTTTGAACTTTTTGTTTTTTTCAATTTTGACATCTGGTAGACTTTGGGATTTGTTATTTCTTGCTTCTTCTTTTTTTCCACTTGAAAACTTTTTGTCCCCTCTTTATTGCTTTGTAGGCCTCAGCTCTGTTGTTATTCAACTCTTTCTGATGAGACTGAGTTACTCAAAGATGATGACCCAGTTGGAATTTCACTGATGATGATGTTGGGAGGCTTCTCCACTCCTTATCATGTGCCAAGTACAAGTCCTTAACAAAGAACCCAACACAAAAACCATTGCTCCTACTGATCTTTGTGTTCAACTCCAAGTTCACTGATAAAATGCAGAGATCAAGGTATGACTGATTGTTTTTAGATTGTCCTGAGTTGTCTGACCTTGTCTTTCTACATCAACCTTTAATTGCAATCCTGTTTTAGTTTTTCCCCCCTAATTTATCAGTGCAGTCTTGTTTTAATATTTCCTGACATGCAGATTCCTCTTCCTTCTGTTAATGAGAAGAAGAAAGTGATAGAAGATGTTAAGGATTGGAGATATGCAATCGATGCCTCAATAATGCGTATTTTGAAGAGTTGAAAAGTTTTGGGTGATCAGCAGCTGGTCATGGAGTGTGTTGAGCAGTTGGGTCGCATGTTTAAGGTCTTTGCCATACACTCTGTCAACCCATCGCCTTCATCCTGGTCCTGTCAGTTTTTGTCGACTAATTTTGTTTTAGTGCAGCCTGATCTCAATGCAATCGAGAAAAGGATTGAGGACTTCATCACCCGAGACTATTTGGAGAGGGACAAGGACAACCCTATTTTGTTCAGGTATCTGGCATGACATTTTCTGGATGCTTGTCCAGATCGGGTGATTTCTTCTCCTGCAATGGCACGTAAACAAGTTTGAGATCCCTTTGGTGGCCGCGCCTAAAACAATGTAATTGTCTGTCCTCGGTGCTGCGAAGTTAGGACCTCATTATGCTTGTACATTTTGTCTCCACAGCCAACTGTGAATAGCTAGAGTTCGTGTTTTTGCCATGTTGGTAAAAAAATTTAAAGGAATGAGTGTATTGAAAATTCTAAAATTTGTTTTAAAAATATAAAAATAAAATTTTCAAAAGTTCAATCAAAGCCAAACTTTTGAAGTTGATGCATTTAAGTCCCTATGTCAAATCTATGTAATTTGAGAGGAAATTGTCCAATGAGTCTTAAAACTTATTGTATGGATATCAATTTAGTCATAATATTTCCAATTTTATCAATTTAGTCATAAATTTTTGAGAAATTCAATATTGTCATTGTGGTCAATTTTTTACGGAAGGACTATGTGATTCATGTTAGTAATTTTTGGCGAAAATTAATGGGAATAACTATGTTGAATTTCATGCAAAGGTTTAGGTTTTAAATTGGCAAAATTGAAAACTTAAAGCCTGAATTAGAACTCATATAAAAGGTTGAAGACCGATTGATGTCAATGTGGCAATTTTTATTACTTTTTGAAGAGAGAAGCACCAATGTGACATATTCTTCCTTAGTCGAACTTTGTTTCTTCCTTCTCGTAAGCTCCTCATGACCTCGAGCTTCAAGCTCGACAAGCCAGGGAGGATCTTCTCGAGCTCGAAGATCACAGCAGCCATGGTTGTTGGCTTCTCGGGCTCACATGGCCCAATATACAGATGATGGGATCAGCTAGTTATATACTTGCGTCTTTCTATTTTGTTAGGCTCATTTCTGTCGAGCGTTAAGTCATTATCATTTTTTGAGTGGCTTTGGACATACATAATAATTATTTTATTTAAGTTCTATAACTATTTTTTTCCCATTTTATAAATAAGTTTGGAATTTATTTCGAAACAAAAATGAAAAATATAACTCTTTTCATTTTTCTATTTCTAAAACAAATTTGTAGTCTATAAATAGATTTGAAATAAAATGAGAAGTATCAAAAATTTCAACTTCATAAGTTTTTTTATTTATGAAAAATAGAAATGAAAAATATATAATGATTATTATTTTTCATTGCTCATCCTTGCTAAAAGTTTCTCCGGCTGAACCCACGCACTATTTCCCGTTGATGCCGTTCCAACAGAATAAATATGAAGGGGGATTTTATTATCGATTGTTTGAATGTCTATATGCACTTATTGAATAGTAAACAAATTTTTATTCCGACAACAAAATTTATAGAATCATTATCAAGTTTCCATTATGATATTATATAAAAATAAAATCAATCATAAAATAGAAGTTTAGACTAGTGGTTTCGAATTATATACTTATCAAAACTCTTTGAGAAATATAAATAGAAAAATTTATTTCTACTTCATAAATCAATTTCCAATCGAATGATTATTATTCACAACCTTAGTGGCCAACAACTACAATGGATGTTGCTTTTTCTAAGTTTGAAAAGTAGAAGATGAATGATGATGAGCAGCACAAAAAAAATTTATTTTTCATCTTTTTTCTTTTATCTTTTCAAATTTTCAATCTGTTTTCTAATGTGGCCTTTATGAGTGCCACATTAGCATGTGCCTTGGCAAATATATTAAAAGTGTTAAAACTTGTCGTAGAAGTGTAATTAAATCCTAAAATTTGTCAATTTGATACAATCAAATCCTTAAATTTGTGAACTTGGTATGATCAAGTTTCTTTGTTAATTTCGTCCAATTTGACTAGAAAACATTGATGTGACTTTTTTAATTGATTTTTTTAAGACACATGACACGGATGTAGTGTCTACCAGGTGCAACATCAAAAAAATTCCAAAACTCAAAAGGAAAAGAAAATATAAAAAGATAGGAGAAAAAAACCTTGAGAGAAGAAAATAAAGATAAAAATTAAAAAAAGAAAAGAGAAGGGTAAGGCCATCGGTTCTGCTGAGCCTCGACCTCATCGGGTGCATATTTTCTAAAAAGAAATTTTCAACATTTTCAGAAAATCTATGTTGAAGATTCTCGAAAGGTCCAACGAAGCTCCATCTTCTTTGAAACTTTTATGAAGCCTCAAAATCGAACCAGAAAAAAGAGAAGATGAAAAAAGGCATTTTAAATCTCCCTTCTAACAATTGAGTTGTAAAACTTAAAAATTGCAATTAAATTTTAGAATTTATTAAATTAGTGCAATTAAATCTCTCTATGAATTCCGTCTTATTTGGTTAAAGTAAAATACTGATGTGTCACTTTTTATTATACTCTTAAGGCACGTGGTGTTGATTCAATGCCCACCAATTGCCCCCTCAGGAAAAAAAACAACTTAAAATTTCGAAAAAAAAAAGAGATAAAAATTTAGAAAAAAAAAAAATGTGAGAGAAAGAAAGAAAAGATAAGAATTAAGAAAACAAAACAAACGAAGATTAAAAGAAAAGGAAAGGTAAAACCATCGGTTCTACTTCTCCAACAACCCTCGTCTAGGTGTTGGCCAGGGCCAGCGACTCTCATTTTCACCGAATGAAGAAAGGACAAGATTTAATTGTCTAGTCTGGATTTCGGTTTCCTTGGCAGCCCAAACAGAGCCCGATTAGTGTGTTCTGGTCCAGATTCGCCATCAAATTTTCAGTATAAGACATTTTCTGTCCTATAAAGACAACTGCAAATCAGAAAATTTATTAAGAAGGTCTCAAACTTATTATATTTTTGTCAATATAATCATGATCCTTTGTGAAATTTATTTAATCGAGTTTATTCAATCAATTTTGGCCGGAAATCGCTAACCAGCGTTAATTTGGATAACTTTTAACAATTTTTTAATATTTTAATAATTTTTATTTTATGTGGCAGCATGTGTCGGTGCAATCCAACGACCAGCCGGTTAGTGAACGGTGGATTGGCTATGGAGGGGCCCATCTGAAGACACTTCATTCTTCTATGATGAGCTCTTCCAGACATGCCTTACACTTTCATGGGGAGGCAGGGTTGTGTTGTGGGAAGACTGGCAGATTAAAGATTGTGCTGCAGAGAACTGTTGAATTGGTGGGGGAGGATTATGATACCATTCGTCGATACATTTGAAGGTGGTTGGTTCTCTTTTATATGAGCAGCATGTCTTTTGAAGCTCTCATCAACGTGAGAAAGCAGCTGGAAGAACTGGGTTTTTCCGTGCAAAGCTGTGAACGATAATAGCCTACGGTTGCATGCAGGTTCTTTGCTTAGATCTCTCTTCCCTTATTGCATGTTGCTGCAGTTTTTAAACAAAAGTTAATGATGAACTTTTTAGGCTTCATTTCAAGTTTCAGTAATTTCACTATGCCATGTTTATTAGCTACATAGAATGCATGCTTAATTGAAATTCAATCATTTGATGAACTTTTTAGGCTTCATTTCAAGTTTCAGTAATTTCACTATGCCATGTTTATTAGCTACTTAGAATGCATGCTTAATTGAATTCAATCATTTGATCATTGATTTGGAAAGATCTTCAGGATTGTCAAAGTGTGGGTGCGATGCTGAATACTAGAATAGAGCTTTGTGGGAGCAACATTTGTGATCGGATATTAAAAGGTGTTGCCTTTCATTGGTTGCTTCCTTGGTTATTTGAGATGACTGAGTAAATGGCTATTAACTAGATGCTTCTAAGCCAACGGGTACAAGGAATCAGTGCTGATTCTTGCAAGAACTGCTGTCTTTTGAATATTTCGTGTGCCTGTAGACAGCCATTTGGATATTCTTATGGGGTATCTGCAACTGGTTACTGCATCCAAGAGCAAGATCAGAACAATTCAAACAATATAGGATGTGCATATGTCACTGACCTGCTCAAGGTGATGGTAATGGTTTATTTAGACCAGTACGAGTACATGTCAGGGGACCTGTTGATGGGTTGGCTGGAATTGGGCGTGGAAATACTTTTGTGCCAGTAGCTGCTTGGCCACCAACACGTTCTGTCTTTTCAAGCATGCCTTTTGGTGTCGGCAGCAGAAATTGCCCGCAAGCCAGAGTTGACCAGGGTAGTGATTTGTCGGGAGATGGGTTGACAGCTCTGGTTGGGCTAAGCCAGGGAGGAAGAACTGCAGCTAATATCCACGGAGATCAACTGCAAGAGATTTTGAGACAGATCTTCGGAGTAAATTGTCTGGAACTTCTGTTGGCGGACCAAGTAGAAATGCCATCATCCCTATGCAGATGCTTGATAATACCAGTGACGACGTTGGTACTCAATGGGATAGTACTAGTGGTTCCTCCATCTCTTTGGATGTGTAGATCCCTCTTAGTCATTTTCCTCCTTTCCATTTTGGGTAAGCTACTGCTTTTTTATTGAACAAACTGTTTAAAAGACAGACCGGGAGAATACTGTAGGATTTCCTATTATGGTTTCAGAATTTATTTGGCTAGCTACTTAGCTAAAACTATTACTTAAATCCATTTACCAATTCTCCATATATAATTTTACATGGATAAGATTGGTTTTTCCTCTAGTCTGACGTTTCATTTTTTTTGTCCTCTAAGACCGCAGTTTATCTGGGGCAAGCTTTGGATATAATATGTAGAGGACTTCATGTAACATATACTTATTTTTAAATAGTTCCTGGGGAAGGTTGGTTTTTGCAAACTATTGCTTGGTTTTGTCTTCTGTCAGTCCTGATTGCTTTATAATTTTTAGAACTATCTTTAAGTTTTCATTCCTGAAAAGAATGGTAAATTGAAATTCTATCTCATCCATGTGTTGGGTCTGATTTTGTTGTGTAGGGTCGAATTTGTGGATGTTCATAGGCTCAGTGATGGCCAAGTCAAGCACTCGGCAGAAGTATTTTATGCAGGTTCATTATGGAAGGTACATCATAGTCATCCGTTTCTAAGTTTACCAAATCTAGATGCCTTACTATGTTTTTGGAAGATTTTGATAGGTGAGTGTACAAGCTTCTAATGATGAAGACCCTCAATGTAATATTCAGCTCTTTTGGAATGGTGGCTCCACTTGAGTTTAAAAAGAAAAGAAAAGAAAAGGAGAGTTGAAAAGTGAAAAAGGAGACGGAGAGAGAATGTGGGATTCACTCCCACTTACACAAGCGAAACCAATCGGCAGAAAGAAAGAAAAAGAGAGAAAAAAGAAGAAAGGGAAAGAAGAAGAAAGGGAAAGAAGAATAAGGGTTTTTAACGTGCTCGTTGTGGGAGTCTCACAAAGCCGACTCGACTACTTTATGCAACGCCCAGTGAGTGCATGCGCCCCTCATTCCTCCAATCATTTTTCCAGTTTAGGGCTCAAATTTGAAATATTGGAAATATTGAGCGGCGAAGTCCGATTTTTGAGTTGTTAAGCCATGAAATTTTATAAGAAATGATAGTTTAGGATGTCATGGACCTGTAGGATTTTACGGAATTGGATTTGAGCTTGTGGTTTATCCAAAACGAAATTTTGAACTTCCCCATGCATGGTGAATAGTACGCGCGTGGTCACTTTGAGGTATGATTTTGTCGATTTCGGCTCAAAATTGGATTGTCCAACTTATGGGTCTTCTAGTGCTTGGAATTATCTTCATTTTGACTGCAAAATTGCTTGGATCGGAGTTTGGATAAGAAAGTTTTGGCGTAATCAAGTTTCGCACTCAAGTCTCGCTTTATAAACGGCTTTGATTAATCACTTTCGATAGGCAATTTGTTAGCTCATATGGGTGGTTTTATTAGTATTAAGGCGTAATTTAGTTGTCTCATAGTTGAGGTAGAATTTTATTGGATTTTAACATATTCCTCAATTATTTGTTAGGACCGTGAGTTTGATGATACAAATACCATTTTATTGGGTGGTAGGCAATGAGGTGAATGATACTATATCTTCTTTGAATTTGTAAAATTCATGTTCAAAATTCTATGGATTATATATGGTATGGAATTATGAAATGACATCATTATTACATAAAAGTTGGATCGGGCATGGACTACTTTTTGATTGTTTATAAAGGTTTGAAAAGCATATTATGCAAAGTATTGGAAGGCAAAATATATTTGTAATTGCTTTGCAAATGGTTTATAGAAAAGTATGTGAATAATTTGAGAAATGGTGGATGACGATGTTGCAAAAATGTATTTGCTTGGTTTATGAATTGGATTTTTGGTATTGGAGGATGATTATTTTGTTCATTATTGCTGTGAGCCCATTGAGGAGCATGTTGGTATGCATACCGGGTTTAAGATATCCTTCTGGATCGAGCCGGTAATGGAGACCTTGTCAAGGGGGGAATCTTGGTCGTCTTATCACAAGGCATTATGTAATGACTATGGTAAGAGATTGAGCAATGAATGGATATTATCCAATAGACTTGACCATTGATTCTTGTATTGTGATGGTGGTTTAATGAATTTTTCATATAAGTATAAAAGTAATTCATATATGATTCATTATGTATTTTATACATTTGATTGAGTTATAAAGTTCTGGTCTTGCTTTGAATTCATGCATAGTGCTTGCTTGATCTGTTTAGAAGATATGTACTATTCACTGAGCTTTAGTTACTCACCCCTCTTTTCCAATCTTTTTAGGTTCTTTGGTTAGCAACTAGTAGAGTGAGAGTGCTTTTGTGGGGACTTCTGGGAACTGGACCTTTTGTGGTTAGAGGCTGCGTCCTTTAGGTGAAAAGGGCGGCCGTGTCACCTCCATCCTTGCAGGATTCGGGGTGTGACACTCAAGGACGCAGGACACTTGGAATGTATTTCCTTTGTCAAGCCATACTTTTAAGATCAAAATTTTTAGAATCAGGTGTAAACCCCAATACAATACGCTGAATCCACTGGTTCCCAATTGTACCAGGATTATCTCTTCATTGACGGAAGGCTGATAGCCCTGATCCCGTTAGAAAGGCTGGTTTTTTCATTGCTTAGTTTGAGCTTGAGTATTTACTTATGTTTCAATGTGGATGGATGATTCCTTTTATTAGCTTGATGTGGGTTTCATATGCATGTTAGTCTCTAAACTTCATTTGAAAGGAAGGGAAATTAATGGCAAGTTACAACTGACTGTTAAATTGAATTCTCGATTCAAACTCATTTTGCCTTTACAACTTCTCTCTGGCAAGTTCATGTGAATGTAGACATCGCGAAGGGGTCACTGCTCAGTATCAGGTAGGATTCTAATTCAAAAACGGCTATTTAGAAGGTCAAGTTGTTGGATGTATGCCCTAAAGCTACTATGTAATAGTTACATATTAGGAATTTCAGTTGTACTATCATCATTATTATTTAATTAATGGCAATGACGTATTCATTCATTTGTCTAATTATTTTATGAATGATTCCATAAGATCAGTTGTAACTAGACCTATTCTTGAGACGTCAAGAATATTGTGACGGGTTCATAGTTAGACTGAATCTTTAAACTGTTCCTGGTCAATGGATTATTGAGTAGATATTTATAATCCTGTTGAGACCGGTGTGTTCTTAACTTCAACATTAAGTATTGGATACTTAAGGAATGATGAGTCGCAAGTCATTATGTATTATGATACCTGAGTTAGAACACAAGTGTTTGTATTAGACAAATTCACTGAACGTGACGTATATAGAACGATTAGCAACATGGAAGCTTTTAGCGTGGTCAATGTCTAATTGTTCATGCTTTGGTCTTGTGTAAATAATCCTTAGACCTGAGGTACAGTGTTAACTTGTGTATCGAACAACTATGGTTCACGGGTGCACATAATGCCGGATCGTTGATCCGTCTTTATACCTGATGGTCATAGTTTGTTTATATACGAAGTTGCACGTGTACGCAATATGGAATCTGTCTCCTTGTTACATACAAGGTATTATAATGATGTCCTATGCAATCTAATTGTGACAATGTATTGAAATCCTCGGCTGGAGTTGTAACCGAGAATAAATTGTTTATGTCTCAAATAAAATACATGTCAATTAGATTTGTTCATATGATCGAATTGGTGACTTGACAAATATTCCATGGTCTTTGTTCGATCGGGACATAGTAAGACGGAGGGATTAAATTACACTGTAGCCAAAACTGATAGGTTCATTATGTTCTTAAAGCATTCACACTATCTGGGTAGCCATGACATATTGCTAGATGTCAATCGTGGTTTGTAGGACCCAAAGATTAATCGGGACAATTAATTCTTTTGGGAGTACTAATGTGTTAGTACAAGTCTTACTACCAGTTTAGTGATGAACCTAGGGATGTCACACACCATAATCAATTAGGATAACGTAGAACGAGAGAGAGAAATAATTTTGCAAATGTGTTTGCAAATTACTACAGTCGCATTGAGTCGATATGAAATTAAATTAAATGTGATTTAATTTAATTTGTATTATAGTCACGAGCCTACGTGCATATGATGCACACGCATGCCTAAAGTGGGTGCACGTTAATGTACCTCGAATATGCACATAAAGTTATGTCTTCTTTTATTTAATTTTATATTAATTAAAAGATGCACACGGTCAACAACTGTTGCTGACCGTGTGCAACGCACATGTGATGTGCGAAATGGTTCTTTTTAATTTAAAAAAAAAAAAGATATATATGGGGCATGATGGTCAGCAACCGTTGCTGACCATCATGCATGATTCTCATGCATAAACCCACGACCAGCAACGGTTGCTGGTCGTGGGATTATGCATGGCCCATGACCAGCAACGGTTGCTGGTCGTGGGGGGAGTTTCCACGATCAGCAACGGTTGCTGATCGTGGATCATGGGTGGTTACCGATCGTGGGTGGTTACCCACGATCGGTTCTATAAAGCATGGGTGTGCGGTTTTGTGCGCGTACGTATGAAAACGAAAAGAAAAAGAGAGAAGAAAGGTTTTTCTCTCATTTGGGCTGTGGCTGATAATACTAAGGATACGAAGGAATATCTCCACGAAATTGCTAGCACAATTGTAGTGGCGATTATCCGCAAGTTCTCTCTTCGTTCGATATCCATTGGTGGTGTGTCTGAACTAGAGGTCCGACGTTTATGGGGCTTGAACTAAAGAACATTTGAACCAGTTCGTTTAAAGCGCTTCGAGAGGTAATTCGTTCAACTCCCTTCTTATAACCAGATTTTTGATTAAAACGCACGAACAACGCCTTTGGAGATTCATGTATAGAAATATTTTATCTTGTTTCCGCTGCGTTTATGTTAATTTGCCTATACATGATTCATGAAATCCCAACACAAGTATCATTTGAATATATTACGTGGGTCACTGTATAGCTTTTAACTTCTGTGTCGCTATGTCCTAGTAATTCAGCTGATCTGTCCATCGAAAAGAGAAGTCATGGTCTTTGGAAGTTTTAAACAGAGGGGCACTCTTTTGCCAAAAGCTTCGAAAGGATAGGGTTGGCGACCAGCTCTGTTATTTGATGAGCTCCCCAGTCTCCTTCGGAATGGTGCCTTGCTAGTCACTGCTGTCGTGCGGGTCGTGTGAAATGACACAAGGTAGATTACCTCGATCCTCTGCAGAGAGCAATGATCATAATAAGCCCCAGATGTATAGTTAAGAATGCAGAAATTTAGCCTGGTCGAACTAGCACTTCCGATCTTGAAGAAAACTTTGCTCAAGATAATTAATTCGATAATGAACTCCTTAACTAGTTTAGCTTTTGATGGAAACAGATCCTTGTGTGGTTTAATTTAGTGTAGGAAGATGATATCATTGGCAAGACAAAGATTTTGTGCTCAAATGAGGGTTAATGTCATTGACAAACTCATGGACCTTGCGCATAACTTACAGTAGGGGTGAGCACATTGGATTGTCCGAACCGAGAACCGCTCGGACCGGACTAGGACTGGCGGGTTTGGTCTGGTTCTTGGGAGCATCGATCCGTTTCCTTGTTCCATAAAAATGGAACCGGTAATTTTCAGTATGGTTCCCGGTTCTAGGGGGAACCAGACCGGACCGGACCGATAATTTTCTATTTAAAATAAATTTCTTAAATTTCTTAAAAATGCAACAAACCCTAAAATAATAATATTTCTAGTATTTTTTTTATTTTTTTTGGCTAAGTGGTCGGTCCTATTGGACCGGACCATTGGTCCGGTCCGGTCCACGGTCCCAAAAAATGGGAACCGGTCTGGTTCCCTGTTCCACCTTGGAATCGGACTGAACCGGGAACCGATCACCCCTAATCTACAGAGTTCATTTTCCTGACATGTTACTTTGAGATCACTTTTCCTAACAACAAAAAGAAATTGAAATTTGTTCCAGATCATTTTAGTTATAGTTTGTAGAAATGATAATCTTCTATCCGTGTGCAAGAGAAAAGCCACTAGGACTGGGTGTTCTTTCATACTACCAACAAAACTCTCGTATTTGTTGGAAGAATTTTGGAACAGGATGGGTGGTACCTAATCATCTACCTTCTAGCAGCCGCATTAAGCAGTGTTGAAAGAATCTCCATAGCGAGCCCAGATAGATAAGGGGAAGGAGGATCACCCTATGTCGCCCTCTTTTACCAGCTTTAAAACCTGGAGAGCCATTGACATTAATGGAGAAAGAGGGAGAAATAATGCACTGCTTGATCCAAGTCAGGAAAGAAACATGCACACCCATCGCTTGCAGAATCTTTGGAAGGAAGTCCCAATTGTCAAAAGCTTTTATCAGCATCAATCAAGCAGTTTGGAGATGCACCATTGAAAAATCTCCTAAAATCTCTCCATAATTATTTGAAATATTATGTGACATTATGTGATTTGATTTTATTAGTTGCAAATTAGCTACTGACTAAGATTAGGGGCTAATTAGGATCTATACTTAAAATAGAGTTTTTTTTACCTAATTTAGGTCCTCCATTACTGTATATATACACCTTGTATTTACTAAATGATTGAGATGAAATATAGATTCTTTTTTATATGGTATCAAAGCCTAGTTTTCTTATTTGAATTTTATGCCTCTATTTCTTTTCCCACTACTGTTGTTTTCATTGCAGCCTTTTTCTTTTTTGTTCAGCCTTATTGTTGATGTTCTGTTTCAGCCTTATTACTGACTTAACCAACCTTATTGCTGGCCTTTAGTTGTGTGACAACACCCCAGTTACTCGATTCCTTCTTTGTCTCCTACTATAATCTGTCTTTTAAAGTTATTGGAATGGAAGATTTAGGGAAGGCTATCTCCAACCAAACCGAGTCCTCTCTTTAGGATCAATCCAACTCATCGATTAGAGATTATCCCAACGTGAAGGAGTACCGATTGGATGGAAAAAATCATCTTCAGTGGGCACAAATTGTGAGGACATTTCTTAAAGGAAAAGGGAAGCTTAGTCATCTAGAAGGCACTAGTCTAGGACAAGGTGATCCTAAGTTTCAGGCATGGGACAAAGAAGATTTCTCAATTATGTCATGGTTGTGGAGCTTAATGCAACCTGAAATCAACAAAAACTACATGTTTCTCCCTACTACCAAGGACATATAAGAGGCTGTATGTTAATCTTATTCAAAAGTTCAAGATGTAGTAGTAATATATGAACTCAAGACGAAGGCTTCAACAACAAAACAAGGTAATCATTCTATTACAGAATACTTAAATCTTATGAGAGGTCTCTAGAGTGAAATAGATCGCAATCTGAATATACAGGTGAAGTGTGCTGAAAACACTAATACTCTCCAAAACCATTTGGAGAGAGATAGGATTTTTGCATTTTGGGCAAGTCTAAATGCAAACTTTGATTAGATTCGAGTTCAAATTCTCGGAAAGAAGCAGCTGCATCCTTGAATAAAGTTTTTTCTACTCTAAGAGGAGAAGAAAGCCAATGGACTGTAATGCTTGAAGACCAACACACCAAAGGATCCACCATGAAAGCAATTAAAGGGGAAACAAATCTTGACAAAAACAAGAGACCGGATCCAATTAAGACAACACAGTGAAGCTTTCAGGTGCAGTTTTTGCAAGAAACCATGCCATACAAGAGAAAATTGCTTCAAGCTTCATGGAAGAACACATGTGCTTAGCATAGCTAAAAGATAGCCATAAATACACATGACTAGTGAAGGTGAAGCTGCCCCTATAGACCAATACAAACCTGTCAATGAGGAGATATTTAACAAAGAAGAAGTTGGTAAAAATAGGGCTCTGCTTGACTCCTTATCTACGTCTTCTAATATGTGCTCATTAGTCCAGTCAAGTGCGTGTCTAATTTCCGAAAACTCAATAGCTTCTCAGTACCCTAATTCATGGGTTCTTGATCATGATCCTACTAAATTCGAAACTTATAAACCATCACCAAGAAATAAGAGTATTACCATAACAGCTCACTTAAACTCGACAATCTCCTTAATGTCCCTAAGCTGTCCACCAATCTCCTTTCCATCAATCAACTTACTAAAAATCTGAATTTTTAGGTGCATTTCTCTATTGATCATTGTATTTCGCAGGACCTAAAAACGGGGAGGATGATTGGATTTGCTAAGGAACGGAATGGGCTCTACTATCTTGAGAATTTGGCCGATCTGGTTGGTTTGTTGTGGGTTATAGTGCCTCTTACAACTCTTGTAATCCTATCCACTCATCTTAGATTTGGCTTGACCATTTTCGGCTAGGACATCCACCATTTAGTCTTCTTAAGATTATGTTTCCTCCCATTTTTAAAGATGTTGTCATTGAAAATCTTCATTGTGAAGTTTGTGAAATTGCAAAACATTATCGTGTTTCATTTCCTTTGAATAATAATGCTAAAACTTCGACACCATTCTCTTTTATCCATATTGATGTATGGGGTCCGTTTAGAATTGCTAATTTTATAGAAGCTAGATGATTTGTCTCTTTTATCAATGATTGTACTCTTACTACATGGTTATATCTTATGAAAGATAAATGTAATGTTCAATATATCTTTCAAAACTTTCATAAAATTATAGCCAATCAATTTGGGGTGTCAATTAGGAGACTTCGGTATGATAATGGGAAGAAATATTTCAATTAGTATTTTGATCATTTTTTCCCAACTTAGGGTACTATTCATGAATCTTCCTGTGTTGATACCCCTAAAAAAATGGAGTAGCCAAAAGGAAAAATAGGCACTTCCTAAATGTTACTTGGACTATCCTCTTTCAAATGTTTGCTTCAAAGCATTTTTTGGGGAAGCTGTTTTAACTTTAGCATATCTTATTAATCAAATTCCTTCCAAAACCTCAGGAAATAAAAGTCCCTTACAACTCTTGTCTATCTTTTATCCTGATGCTTCCCGTAAATTTCACCATCCCCCTCAAGTCTTTGGCAGCATTGCATTTGTGCATTTATAATCACAACCAAAACAAACTCGACCCTTGTGCTCTAAAGTGTCTTTATTGGGTACTCTAATACTCAAAAAAGTTATAAATGCTATGACCCTTTAACACATTGAGATTTTAGAGGTTGGGATACTATTGGTGCCAAAACTTTTGTACAGTGCTCACTTTGGTGCTAAAATATTTTTTTCTCCTATTTAAGTGCCACAAGTTTGAAAAATCATTCACTTGAGTGTCACTTTTGACGTGGCCGCTAGAAAAGCCGACGTGGCCATCGATCATCCAACATGGCGCCTAAAAAGCTAATGTGGACCGGTGGCTACGTTGGGTTTTTTGGCAACCATGTTAGAAGTGGTATTCAAATTATCGATTTTTCAAATTTGCGGCATTCAAGTGAGCAAAAAAAAAAAGTCTTGACACCAAAATGAGTGTTGTACAAAAGTTTTGGTACTTATAGTGTACTTACCCTAGAGTTTTTATCTCTGTGGTTGTCATTTTTAATGAAAATTAGTCATTTTTTTCCTCCCCACCACTATCTTCAGGGGGAGACTCCTAATGAAGATAGTGAGTTTGAACCACTGCTTCCACTACCTAGTGCATCGCCCAATCCTACTTCCTCCAATCTAACTTCATCTCCTTCCATATCTCTATCCAATCCTAGCCCTCTTAGTCCACCTAGCCCATCATCAAGTCCATTGAGTCCTCTGCCCAATTATAGTCCCCCCATCAAGTCCTCTACCTAGTTCATCATCATCTTCATCTAGTCCTCTTAATAATGAACCAACCAAATTGCAAGTTTACTCAAGAAAGATGAAGCTCAATCGAAAACTAGAACATGTTCCGTTATCCAAACCGTTATTAGGAAATGAAATCACTAATCCTTGTTCTAATGAACTTAAGTAAAGTGATTTGGATTTACCTATTGCCTTGACAAAAGCTAATAGGAAATGTACCTAACACCCTATCTCCCAATTTATGTCATATCATAGACTATCTATTCAACACAAAGTCTTTATTACTGCTCTTGATTCAATTATTATTCCTAACTCTGTACATGAAGCTTTTGAGGATAGGAATTGGATATAAGCTATGACTGAGGAAATGGATGCACTAAAGAAGAATGATAGTAGGGAAGTTTTGACTTTACCCAAAGGCAAGTAACTAGTGAAATGTAAATGAGTTTATACCCTTAACTGCAAAGCTTATGGGACCTTGGAGAGTTATAAAGCACAGCTGGTCACAAAGGAGTACACCCAAACCTATGGAGTGAATTATCAAGAGACCTTCGTACTAGTAGCAAAGATGAACACGATACGGGTGCTACTTTCTCTTGTAGTTAATTTTGGTTGGTCTTCGCAACAATTTGATGTGAAGAATGCGTTTTTGCATGGAGATTTGAATGAAGAAGTCATTATGGAGCCTCCACTAGGTTTTGACATGGACTTTGGAAACAATTAGATGTGTTGGCTTAAAAGGGCTCTATATGGTCTCAAACAGTCCCCTAAAGCTTAGTTTGGAAGGTTCATGAAGGCAATGCTTGAGATGGGTTACTAGCATAGCAGAGAGGATCACACCTTGTTCACCAAACATTCAAATGAAGGTATGGTCACAGCTCTACTTGCGTACGTATATGATATAGTTGTGACCAATAATGATGATGCTGAACAAAAGTCTCTTAAGAGCAATCTTGCTCAACAGTTCAAGATCAAAGACTTTGAAAGTTGAGATACTTCCTTAGGATCGAGGTGGCCTACCTTAAAAAAGGTATTTTTATATGCCAAAGGAAGTATGTACTTGACTTTCTCAAGGAAATGGGATGTCTTAATAACAAGGCAGTAAGCACTCCTATTGATGCAAATCATACAATGGATGACAAGGAGAGAGTGGCATAGTTGACAAAGGGAGATATCAAAGGTTAGTAGGAAATCTTATTTATTTGTCTCATACTAGGCCAAACATAGCTTATGTCGTGGGAATTGTAAGTCAATTCATGCATGATTCTAAAGAACATATGCAAGCTGTCTATTGGATTTTGCACTACCTCAAAGCTACTCCTAGAAAAGGTATTTTGTTTAAAAGGGGTGACAAGCTGAATCTTAAAGCCCATACCGATGCAAATTATGCTAGGTCACCAATAATAAAAGGTTCACATCTGACTATTGCACTTTTCTAGGGGGAAATCTTGTCACTTGGAGGAGTAAAAAACAAAATGTGGCCACTAAATTTAGTGTTGAAGCTCAATTGAGGGCAATGGCAAATGGTAATGTGAGCTTTTATGGCTCAAGATTGTCATTGAAGAGCTCAAAGTAGAACACGAAGGAACTATGATATGCTAAAGTGATAATAAATCAGAAATCAACATTGCTCACAATTTAGTTCAGCATGATCGAACCAAGCATATTGAGGTAGACAAGCATTTTATAAAGGAGAAGCTTGAATTTGGTTTGATCAGTACTCCCTACACTCCTATCAAAGATCGATTAGCAAATGTATTGACCAAAGGCCTACTAGTGTTGAGATTTCAGGAGAGTATCGGCAAGTTGGGCATTGAAAATATTCACTCACCAACTTGGGAGGAAGTGTTGGAAAATCTCATATAATCTCTCCCTAATTATTTGGAATATTATGTGATATTATGTTATTTGATTTTGTTAGCTGTAAATTAGCTATTGATGGAGATTATGGGTAATTAGGATCTATACCTATAATAGGTTTTGTACCTAATTTAGCTCCTCTAGTCCTGTATATATACAACTTGTAATTACTCAATGATTGAGATGAAATACAAACTCTTTTCTACATGTACCATCTCTATGAGTCATGCTAATAAAATGAGGTAAAACTTACTCAATCTGCAAGCTAGGATCTTTGTAACTCATTTATACATAAAAGTAGAGATAAGAACAGCGGGAGTGCCAAAAGTTGGCACGGAGGGACACTTAAGTGCCAAAAGTTACAAAATGTACACTTAAGGGCCACTTTTTAAAAAAAATGGATCACTTAAGTGCCAAGTCGTCGGAACCCTGCCGAAAATCCTACATGGCAATTTTTTATTAATTTTCTTGCATACGTGGCTTGCCGGAAACTGAATCGGCCAAAAATAAGCCAAAACGACGTCGCGTTTTGGCTTACGTGATTTTAAAAATTATTAATTAAATAATATTAAATAATTAATATATATAAATCGATTTTATTTAAAAAGGGGAGGGGGAGGAGGGGATCGGCGAGGGCTATGCAGCCCTCGCCGCCGCCGCCGCCGCCGCCCCACCTCGCCGAGAAGGGCCGGCGAGGGCGGGCGAGGGTCGGCCGGGGCCGCCATCGCTGCATAGCCCTCGCCGATCCCCTCCTCCCATTTTTTTTTTTAATAAAATCGATTTTAATTTTTTAAAAATCTGACGTGGACAATTTTTTTTTTTTTTGAGAAAAAAATGCTTCGTCAACAAATTAAGTCGCCGGAAAATGGATACGTGGCAATTTGGCCAGAATTTTTCGCCGTTGGCACTTAACTGATCAATTTTGCTCCAATTTTGACACTTAAGTGTACATTTTGTAACTTTTGGCACTTAAGTGTCTCTTTGTGTCAACTTTTGGCACTCCAGAGGTCCGTACCTCCATAAAAGTACATCAAGATATAGACGTAAAATCAGCAATTGTAGAAGCGGTTGCTAATTTAACAAGAGAAATAGCTGTTGCATTTATTTTCTTCAATAGCTTTAAAGAGGAAAAGAAAGAAGACATTGCATCACAGAAATCTTTACTAATAACAATCCAAGCAAAAGCATAAGATGAGACCAAAAAGCCATCTGATCCGAGTGCTTATCCCCATTCATGGACCACCAAACCTCCTTAATCTCTTCATACGTAGCAGGAGCAGTAAGGCTTTGCTGTAAATGGAAAGGCAATGTTACTGTGAAATATCATAGAACATTTAAAGAAGTATTAAAGCATCCCTTCATGAGAACCAAGAAGTAGCTGATAGTAAGAGATGGCAACAAGAGATATTTGTGTGACCTTCAATTTCACATCACAGATGTTTCTATCTGGAAATCACACGAGTTTGACTTAAAAAGGAACGCAAACTGTTAAGCGGTCACCCGGTTAATTGGGTTACAGCAAGCGTATTAACTATCACAAAATAAAAATGCGAAATGTTGGATCAACATGAGTAACAAGCAGGCTGGCAGCTAATCACATTTTTTTGCTTCTTTTCATTAATTAGAAGAAGTGATTGAATAAACTTGAAGAGCGTACTTGCCGAGTGAAGACTATATAACTCTGAAGACCCCCTTTGACTTGCCATATCTTCTCATTATAAAGGAGACACTTGAGTTGCACTTGATGCCGATCTAATTGTCATTAGCTACACGATCCCAAGGCTTCAAAGCCAAAACGCTCTAGATTTCATGAAAACTAAAGTGTTCTTATGGTTTTGATGTTGTATTCAATGACACAATCTAGAGTAAACGTCATGCAATTAATAACTTATTGGTTAATCAAAGGCAAAAATATAGCCCATGTGTCAAAACTTGACATGAGAGACACTTAAATGCTAAAAGTTCTTAAAGATAACTTACGTGCCTTTTTTTTTTTTTTTTAAATTAGATCATTTTAATGCCAACTCTGGCAAATACTGCCAGAAATCCTATGTGTCATTTTTTTATAATAATTTTGCTTGCCAAGTGGCTCACTGAAAATCCACCATAGCTTGCCCTCACCCAAAACGACATGGTTTTGGCCCAAGTTCAATTTTTAATATGAGTATTAATTAAATAATATTTAAAAATTTAAAAAATAATAATAATAATAATAAGATCAATAGTAGAGCACAAGTGGGGCTGTGGCTATTGCCCCACCAATAATGACAGCGAGGGTCACCGGCCATCCTGCTGCCCCACTAGCGATGGGGTGGCAGCCATAGGCAAGGGAACCCCTGCCACCTGTGCTCCTACCTTTTTTTTATTTTATTTTATTAATTTAATTTAATTTAATTATTTTTATATTAAAAATCGAATTGGGCAAAATGACATCATTTTTTAGCTTGAAAATTGACACGTATGCATTTTGGTTAGATTTTCATGTTGCTGGCACTTAACTAATCATTTTTACTCCAAATTTAACACTTAAGTAGATCTTTTCAAAATTTTGACATTTAAGTGTCCCATATACCAAGTTTTGACACTCCAGAGGTCTGCGCCTCATTAATCATATTCTATAATACAATAGTAGTGGTTGAATGCACTCTAAAACTTGGGTGGATTACAAATAATCACCAACTTAAGCTTTAATCACGAATCAAATTGCTTACTCGGAGTAAGCTCATTTGTAGAAAAAAAAAGGACGAAAGCTGGGGGTACTTGTTCACCTCAAAACTCACCAAATCGACAAGAATATTTGAAGCCTAAAACTTAAGAAATTGACTCCAGATTCCGTCTCATCCTTCACTTATAACTCGAGGACTAAGAGAAGTAATACGGAGCAAAGACAACCAGTATGCCGTGGAATCACAATCAACAATATAATTATAACTTTCGACCCCATGTTTATCTGGCCAGTAGATTGAGCTTGCGCCAGAAGACCCACCATTTGTGTCGAGCTGGGCCGTCATCATCACATGCCAAAATGGACAAGACATGAAATCATAAATTTAATGCATATATTAAGTCGGATCTGACATTGGAAGACACAGTCTAAATTCAACGAGGATCTTGTAGTTTCCTGTGTGAACCGCCAGAAATGGTAGATAACATCGGAGCCGATGATGGAAGCATCAAGGAGCAAGACAGGTTGCTCCCAATAGCCAACGTGGGGCGGATCATGAAGCAAATCCTCCCTCCCAACAGGAAAATCTCGAAGCAAGCGAAAGAAACAATGCAAGAATGCGTCTCAGAGTTCATTGGCTTTGTGACCAGCGAAGCATCCGAGAAGTGCCAGAAGGAGAGGAGGAAGACCGTGAATGGCGATGATATTTGCGGTGCTATGGAGACGCTGGGCTTCGACGATTATGCTAGTCTGCTAAGAAGGTATTTGCATAGATATAGGGAATTAGAAGGAGAAAAAGCTAATCAAGACAAGATGATGAACAACTATCAACAGTAGCAAATCAAATGGTGTTGAGCAATCTTTGTCATGTAGAAAAACTCATAATTTAGGAGCAATCAGGCTTCGATCTTCACTTTGGCAAACTTTTAGAAATGACGAAAGGAGTGATAGATCAATCTGAAGGCCATGCTGAGTATGCAACGGAAGCTATTAGGGCAAACCATATGTATCAAGTTTCTAGCTTTAATCATGATGATACTCGCGGAGGTAATTTTACATGTCTGGGTTTCTTATTTTCAGACACTTTTAGTGTGGTATTTGTTTTCCAGATTTATCTGCATAGCATTCAACCAAGGGTTATTTAGGCTGGTGTTCACCTAATTCACTAGATTATTTCGTAATCAAGTCACGAATCTCAGCACTTGCTTCTGAAATCAGAATTCTAAATGGAACTCTTGGTTTCCTAATTTCAATGTGAGGAAAGCACAGGGAGATGAGAGGATTTACTGGTTCACAGTTCACAGGAGGAGGAAAGACAAGGTTAGCGAATGAGCTTTCATGTTTCCCTTTTATCTGATAAACATATAAAACTATCATTGAAATTTGGAAAAGTTTGTCCTCAGTAGGGGTAAATAATAGAGGCAATATTCCAGATTTTCTTTGATCAATTATCTTAAATTACTGTGACACGGATTCCTCTTGTCTTACTTTCCAGCTGGTATTGGGAAATGATCCTAATTGATAATGGGATGAGGATCGAGATGATAATCAGAATAAGGTTAGAATAGAAGGGAATTAGAGTAAGGTGAGAAGAGAAGGGAAGAAAAGAGAGGAGAGGTAGAGAGTCGAGAGATTTGTGTATTCCATTAGTTGAGTATCCTTACAAGTAATGATGCTAAGCTTGTAAGCTCAGACATTTCCTTCCCAATGGATTCAAGAACAAAGGGAACAACTAACGCTCCGGTCATGTATCTCAATTGAATTACCAATGAATGGCATTCTAGTTTAGCTACTTATTGAGTCCTGCAACTTCAGTAACATATATCTCAATTGGGGAATTGGGTTTTATATGTTTTTCAGTTCTCCTTCAGGCTAGACTTGTTCTGAAACTTGGGTCATGACATTTTTAAATTTGAGCAAACTCAGTTCATATAAGGGGGTTATTTTGGACTATCGACATGCTAATTCTTTGTTCTAATTACTAGATATTGACTAGAGAGAGACTGTTAACTAAATCTGCTCGAGTTATGGTTTGAACCAACAACTTTTGAGTATTCAATCACCATACACTGACTGCCTATTTATTGAGGATTGCCATTATAAAAAGGAGGAAACTTTAAGAAAACCAAGACTTGCTTACTGGGGTAGGCAGAGAAAGCCAAACTACAGCGAATTGGGGTTAGGGTTTCCTGTAAGAGAGCATGGTAGATCACACTTTCTAGTATCATGTGCACTGTTTAAGGTTTCTGGTTTTGGAGACACTAGGCGTTGATTTGCTTCCTACACATGGGAAGATGCATCATGAGACTGCTTAATGTGTTGAAGAAGAGAGTGGGGGACAAAAGGTGGAATCCTAGATAAGCATCGACCAACCACAAGTCGCTTGAGTACTATGAAACACTTTCTATAAGTTGGAAGAAACAATTGTCCTGATCAAGTAAGAAAAATATGTGTGGACAACCAATACAAACACAAGCTAGCTCTCTTCTCAATTGTCCATAGACTCATGCCCAGGAATGTGGATGCTAAACCATGGGAATGTCTCAAATTATATGCCAACCTAGCTAGCTTGCTAACTACTCCTAGAGCACCACATGGATGAGTGATTCATCTTTCTGGAAAGAACAAGTTTGCATAATGTTTCGAGGCCCACATAGAGGTTAGATATGTTCATTTTTTAACAAAAAAATCGGTGGAAATGGAATAGGTACCGATGCATGTTCGTGGAGTGTTCAGTTGACATCTGTGATATATAATTAATCAAGCCAATATGTTTATGTGCTTTGTGTTATAAAAAAAAAACAAGGTAAGATGTGCAAAGTTGTTGTTTGTGTCATGATTATGGTAAAATGGATAATAAATTCTAGAGAGGACATCAAGAATAATGATTCAATTTTTCGACAGGGACAGGTAAACAAACATTTTATCTCATAGCAAAGTTGTTCTCGGCTAGATAGAGCCTAACCTCATATGACCATATTCAACTTTAGGAGGGGGCCCCTCTCTCTAGTGCTAGATATGTTTATGGTTCCACATTATTCATGTTTCAGTTGTTTATGTCGATAGATAAATCGTGCATAACCCCAAATTAACATACTATTTTTATAGTTGTGCATGTATGCTAGAAATGTTTATAGGATTCTCATCTTGTTCAAACTCTCTTATCCCAAAGATCACTCCCCGCCCTCGCTAAATTGGGTATGGCCTAATCTATCCATGAATTGCACATCTACTAGAAGGGTCCTACCCTAATGCCATATGAAAATTGCCCAGCCCATGTGCTCGGATAAGGATGGATATCAACTTGTGTAGTTACTCAATATAATAATTTTGAAAACTCAAGGCATTTACAGTTATTTCATATTAAATAATTTAATAATTCATTACTTTGAATAATCTTTATTATTAGAATAGTTTCAAATGACTTTAGAATAATCTTCACCAATTATACCTGGTGAAGTCATCGACAATAACTAAACAATACCTTTTTCCTCCCAAATTTTGTGTTCTTGTTGGTCCAAAAATGTTTTTATGAAGCTACTGCAAAGCTTAATTAGTACTAACATAGTTTATGGGCTTAAAAGAACTTCTCACTTGTTTTCCAAGGGAACACACTGAGCATACTTCAAACTTTTCGAATCTTAAGTCTAGTTAGCCTCTCACTAGTTTTTTTTTTTTTTTTTTTTTTTGAAGAGAGCTTTGAAATTTACTTTGTACTAATGTGCCCAAGCTTTCTATGCCAAACGTCTTATTCATCCTTGATAGATATAAGGCACTATATGTCATCAGACTTTATATCCAATATATATATTTCTATGCCCTCTTCTAGTAAATGACTAGTTCAAATCTTTGCTTGTTCCTGAGCACTTATCCTCTTGAAAGTAGGTTTTGTATCCAGTATCACACAAATGGCTAATGTTGATCAGATTATAATTCAAACCTGAAGGAAACGGATTCCGGAAAACGAATATCGAACTAATCGAATATCAATCAATCAAAAATGTGGAAATGGCCCAAGGACACGTATAATACCGATCGGAAAGCATATCACTTAAATGGACATACCTTATTATCCACGGATTAAATTCTTCCTTTGCAACAATGAGAGTTCTTGATTTTGGGGCGAAAATCTACACTTGAGAGAGCTTTTTTCTTTTTTGTTTTTGTGCAAGAGAGTTTCTCAACGTATGAGTGTTCCAAATGTTAACTTCCCCACAACTTTTATATTCTCCACAAAAATAACTACCTCTCTCATGAGCCCTTTCAAATGGGCTGAGCTTAGCCCATCATGGGCGGCCCATTATTAATAAAACCCATCATCTCCCACTCGCACATGGTGGGCTAAACATAACTCTCTCCTTTTTGCAAAGTTCATACAAGAAAATAATCCGTGCGACCAGCATACTTTGAGAGCTCATTACCATGCATCTGTTAGGAATACATAGTAGCTCAAATTGGGCATGATGTTTTCAAGTAGATATAGTATGTAGTACCCTAGATCAATTAGTCACATTTATATCTCTCTTGATCTCTTTGCATTTATTATATATTGTATTCACAATTATGAACTAATCACAATTGGTCGATGACTGACTACAAAAGAATGTGACATTAATAACAAATTGATCTTCCTCTTTCCTTAAAACTCTCAATTTCAATTCAACTTGCTATTCTAGAAATGTCCCGTTAGATCGAATCAATTCTTGATCATCGGCAACATTCTAAGATAGCAAACATTAAATAGAAATCTTGAGAATAAGTAAGAGTCATGAGGGCACTTAAATTGAGGAACTCTTTTCCTCAAGAGTCTCACACGGCTTAAAAGTTGAGATCAAAACTTTTGCCACTCTTATTAGTCGTCTTATGCATACGTAGTATGAAATACGTATTATGGTATTAACTCCTTTCCCATAGAGCGTTTGTCTTCACTTAAATACCATACAGATGATAGTTCAGACATACTTAATGTCTAACTTGAGTTCACAAATCTACTCTTTCAAAGAATCCATTAGAATTCACATCTGGCTCCAAAAAAAAGATAAAGTAAAATATGTGGGTTATTTTACTTTCGGACATAGTAAATAGTATATCCTCATTTTAACACTCAGTTAAATCGACATTTATATTTTAAGCTTGAGCTCTCAATTATCACTCAGATAATAAGCTTAAAATTGTCTCATCTCCATTTTTTACATAGTAAATGGAGGCGATTACCCGCGTGAGTGGGCTAATCTCTTATCTGTTCGACATACTTTCTCAAATATAATGCACTAAGCATTGAGATGCATAAATGTTAAATGGAACTCATAGGCATTAATAATGATAGAAAATATCATCAACAGTAAACATTTAGGGAAAATACATCATTTAGTACATCAAGATCTACGCAGTCCCAGAGATTTTACATGACCAGCGAAAACATCTCTAGGTATCGGCTTTGTCATAGGATCTGCTATCATTCTATGCGTAGATATGTACTGTAAGTTCACATCTTTTCGTGCAACCATATCTTTGACAAAGTTATACTTGGTATCTATATGTTCGGTCTTAGCATGATATTTTGGATCCTTCGTGTACGCTATCGCTGCTTGGCTATCACAATTAACCAACAATGAGTTTGCAGCATTCTCAACGACACCTAAATGATCCAAAAATCTCTTAAGCTAAACACCCTCTTGTACAGCTGCTGATAATGCCACGAACTCGGCTTCCATCGTGGACAAGGCTATACACGTTTGCTTCTTACTACTCCAAGATATGGCGCCATTGTTTAGTAAGAAAACAAACCGAAGTAGATTTCCTTTCATCTAAATCTCCTCCCCAATCAGCATCTGAGTAGCCTTCAAGCCGCAGATCCTTTCCTTGATAACTCAACATATAATCAACAGTTCCATTTAGATACCTCAGTATTCTTTTGACGGCTATCCAATGTACTTAACCTGGATTGGATTGGTATCTACTTACCATTCCAACTGCAAAACATATGTCAGGTCTTGTGCACATCATGGCATACATTAAGCTTCCAACAGCACTAGCATAAGGAACACGTTGCATTTGTTCCTTCTCTTGTGGAGTCTTAGGACACAATCTATAGCTCAATCCTTCACCTTTTACAATAGGAGTATCTACGGGTTTACAATCCTGCATACGAAATCGTTCAAGAACCTTATTTATATAAGTTTCTTGCGAAAGAGACAATATTCTCTTCGAACGATTTCTTAAAATCTTAACTCCAAGAATATATGCAGCTTCACCCATGTCTTTCATCTCAAAGTTGGAAGATAACCAACTTTTGACAGTATTGACAAACTCCAAATTACTTCCGGCAATTAATATATCATCAACATATAATGATATAATCACAAATTGATCTTTGGACCTTTTGATATATACGCAATGATCCTCATCAATCATTGTAAAGTCATATGTCACTATGGCACTATGAAAACGTATATACCATTGTCTCGATGACTGCTTAAGGCCATATATTGATCTCAAAAGTCGACATACCTTTTGCTCATGACCTTTTAAAATGAAACCATTAGGTTGTTCCATATAAATCTCTTCTTCTAATTCTCCATTGAGAAAAGCAATCCTAACATCCATTTGATGTAGTTCAAGATCCATACTTGCCACTATTGCCAGAATAAGGCAAATTGAGGTAAATCTCACCACAGGAGAAAATGTTTCCTCATAATCAATTCCTTCTTGTTGATTATATCCTTTCGCCACAAGGCGTGCCTTATATCTTTCTATTGAGCCATCAGCTTTGCGTTTTAGTTTGAGAACCCATTTGTTCCCAATGACTTTGCGTCCTTTTGGAAGATCAACCAGTTCCCAAACATAGTTTGACTTCATTGACTCAATTTCCTCTTCCATTGCATGCATCCATTTTTCCTTATCAGGGCAATTTAGAGCCTCATTTACATCATTCGGCTCATCTTCATCTCGTGAAGCAACCATAAAAGTTTCCCCTTCAATGTCAAAACGTCGACGGGGAATACTTTTGCGACTTGTTCGCCGTATGGGCAATTGTACACTTTGCACATTGCTCTTCATTATGCTTCCACTCGGATAAGATAATGACGATATCATCCTTTTAGATGATTGCAATTGAGATTGATCTGAATTTAATTCTTCACTTCTTATATTGCTCCCACTTGGACGAACTCCATCATCTTGATCCAAGGTTTCAAATAGGGAGTAGTCCTCGCCTATTTCGCCATTTTTAGGAAATTCATTCTCTAAGAATGTGACATCTCGTGATTCAAATTCAGTTATACTCCAACTTTCTTGCTCACCTATAAACACATACCCTTTCGAGTGTTTTGAGTATTTTATAAAAATACTCTTCTTACCTCTAGGACCCAATTTTCCATACTTGTGAGATGGTTCATGGGTATAGGCAGCACAACCCCAAGGTTTAAGAAAACACAAATCCGGTTTTCTACCTGTCCATAACTCATATGAAGTGGAAGTAACTAATTTAGAAGGCACGCGGTTAAGTATATAGGCAGTAGTTAACAAAGCGTCACCCCAAAAGGTGATGGTTAAGTTAGCCTGTGCCATCATGGACCTAACCATTTCCAATAGAGTTCTGTTTCTTCTTTGCGCAACACCATTTTGTTGAGGAGTATAGGGAATAGACAATTGTCTTTCTATTCCTTTTCCATCACACAAATTTCTGAACTCATCAGATAAATATTCTCGACCTCGGTCAGATCTTAATGCTTTTATTTTCTTGTCTAATTGATTTTCTACTAAGCTCATAAACTTTTTGAAGCAACTAAAAGCCTTAGATTTATGAGAAATCAAATAGACGTGTCCAAACCGAGTATAATCATCAATAAACGTGATGAAATAAACAGCTCCATGCCTTGTCCTCACATTCATTGGACCACAAATGTCAGAATGGATTAATTGCAAAGGAAATTCAGCTCGTGTCCCCTTTCCAAATGGTTTCCTTGTTGTTTTCCCAACTAGGCAATGCTCACAAGTGGGCAAATCAACTTTTTCGATATTGCCCAATAAGCCCTCTTTGGCTAATATATTCATTCGTTGTTGGCCTATATGACCAAGTCTAGCATGCCATACATTCACATCATTATCACATGAATTAGAAAACGTGAAGAGGGAATAACAAACATTAACATTACTAGAATCAACATCCAGCACAATAAAACCATCTAGAAAGTAACCACAACCATAGTAACTCGTTCCTAAAAACAAGTCCACACCACTATTATGGAAGTTCAAATTAAAACCAAACTTAACCAACACTAACACAGACACCAAATTCCAACGAATCTCCGGAGCATATAATACATCATGTAGGAATAAAGTGCGTCCACCACACATAATTAATTGGCAAGTGCCAATCCCTTTTACTTCAGCTCTGGAGTTGTTCCCTGCATAGATCCATTTCATTCCAATTGGAATTCGTCGGAACTCCACGAAGGCACCTCTGTCCTTCGCTACATGGTCTGTGGCTCCCGAATCTACGGTCCACAAAGGATCAGATTCAGTCAAAAATACAAAACTTGATACAAAAACAGAGTTCTCAAGAATACAAGGGGTGTTTACCTTCTTTGGCTCGCTACAGTTGCGAGCATAGTGACCTTTCTTGCCACAATTGTAACACTTAACCCTTGACACTCTCCTCATACGAGGACGGTTTCGTCTCTCACGTTGGTCAACTCTTGGTTTCTTCCCTGAAGAGCTCACTCATTTGCCTTTCCACTTTTTGAATGAGTCAGGATGCTTACGCTTGGAGCTCGAAGCTCCTTGTGAGCTAGAACTTGCATAATAAATATCGGTTTCTGGCTTTGCCGCCAAGAGGCGATCCTCTTCTAGCTCAAGATGGCGTACTGCATCCTCAAAGGTTTTGATGTTCTCATTGTGGGTCGATGCACCTTCATATGCTCCCAACTTTGAGGCAAGAAACGAATCACTGCTTGTACTTGTTGTTCATCAGTCAGAACGTGGCCAACATCCTTCAGCTCATTTATCATGTTTGACATCTTTCTTGTGTAGTTTCATGGACTGACCATGAGGTTTCTTGTATGAGTCAAACCTTATAGTGAGTTGTCTCAGCTTGGTCACCGATGTATGACCAAATCTTGCTGCCAGTGCTTCCCACATCTCTTTGGCATTCTCAAAATGCCTAAACTCTCGCATGACATCATTCTCCATGCTACTTAGCAATGTGATGCGAGCAAGGGAGTTCTTTCTTTTTCATGCAACAAATGTATCCTTATCTCTTTTGTGTTGTGCAGTGTTCCCTTCTTCAGGCTCTTCCATAACCAGGTTAAGAGCTTCAAGAGCCTCTTGCTCTTCTAGCACATACTGGATTTTCATATGCCATATTTCATAATTATCACCGTTAAGCTTCTCTCCTTTGTTCAATTCAGCGACTATACTCTTAGTTGCTGAAGCCATTGGATCTCGAACATATCGACACATATGCACGAAACATTAATGCCTATCATTTATGCATCTATCTTGCATAGACTAATCATATTAATGAATAATTTCAAATAAGACTTTAATCAAAAGGTCACTATTGTTTCCAATCATCATCCAAGGGCCTTAATTGAAATTATCATTAATATAACCTTCTATGCAAAAATAAGTTATTTGAAGCTACTCAAACTTCCATAACTACCCACAAGAATTAATAGTAATAAAAAGCAATTAACATTTAACATCCATTAATGAAAAACATTCTTACATAACATAACTAATACATTAGAAGTCACAACAACATCAACATGGAAGAAACTATTTACATAAGATATTCATAAAACATCCTAAACAAACATAGCTTCAACTAATCAATAAAACAACCTATGAACAGGGAAAGACTTATAAAAGCGCTTTGAAAGCTTGAGTTTCTTATTTGGCACCCATGGAAAAACAGAGGGAATGCCCCTAGGGTTTCTCCCACGCACATTCATTCCCCGCCTGGTCGTATTCATCCCTAAGATCGATGTCCTTGAGGCCTCAATCTTAAAGTATTCCCTCACAAAAGCCACTACAAGCTTTTTATAATCCGGAACCACGTTGACATCCCATAGGCGATTGAACACCACTTGCCATTCCGATGGAAAAGTGTTAATCATGGATCGCACCATCTCAAAAGCTGGCATGGGATAACCTTTCCAAATTACTTTCTGTATTTTCCTATTGACCTTGCGCACGAGTACCCTTATATCACCACTTTCCCATCGATAATTAGCCAACTTAGCTATTGACCTTTGAAGTCTCATCTTTTGTCTTATTGAAATTGCGCGAATAGGTGTACGCATGCGAATGGGAGCCATTGTTCCTGCAACAAATGCAAAACATAAGGGACTACACATAATCCATACTGAGATTTTTATTTATTTATTTATTTTAAAGTCAACTATGGTCAACGCAGGTCAACGACGGTCAACACAGTCAACGGTCAACGAAGGTCAATGGTCAACGGATGACAGGGTCAAGTCAACGGGTCAACGGGTCGGGTCTGGGTCGGACAAACCGACCGCCCGAATGGAAGGACGACGTCATCATGACGTCAGCCACGTGCGGGTACACCGCATGCGCGGCGGTTACCCGTGCGCGTGCGACCCACGTGCGAGCGGTTGCCCGCGCGCGTGCGGCGCACGCGTATGGGGAAAACTGCCTCGGCGCGTGCAACGGCAATGACCACTTCCATCCGCACGTGGCGGCGCGTCCAGCTAACTCCGGCGGCATGCCACCACTCATTTTCCTCGTCTCGATGAGCACTACGACCTTGTGTATTCAAAAACTAATTTTGACATACTAAAAGTCATAAAAGGGAAACGAACAGTGCAGGTGTCAGGATTTTTGCTCTCAATCACTTATGATCATCGAAACTTGAATTTCAGCCATAAAAACAACTATAAACTATAGTAACAATCGGTAACAATAATCCTAGGCTCTGATACCAATGAAGGAAACGGATTCCGGAAAACGAATATCGAACTAATCGAATATCAATCAATCAAAAATGCGGAAACGGCCCAAGGACACGTATAATACCGATCGGAAAGCATATCACTTAAATGGACATACCTTATTATCCACGGATTAAATTCTTCCTTTGCAACAACGAGAGTTCTTGATTTTGGGGTGAAAATCTACACTTGAGAGAGCTTTTTTCTTTTTTGTTTTTGTGCAAGAGAGTTTCTCAACGTATGAGTGTTCCAAATGTTAACTTCCCCACAACTTTTATATTCTCCACAAAAATAACTACCTCTCTCATGGGCCCTTTCAAATGGGATGGGCTTAGCCCATCATGGGCGGCCCATTATTAATAAAACCCATCAAAACCCTTGACCAGAGATACATCCTTTAGAATCAAGCTTCCTATTTCAACAATTCCTTTGCCATAGATCCTTCCTCTGTTGTTTCCTCAAAAGGATATGCTTCCCCATTGAATCTTGTAAGGTTGATAAATTTACTTGGATCACCTATCATATGTCTTGAACAACCATTGTTCAAATACCACTTGTTTTTCTTCTTCTTTGGTACTCGCAATTTTTAAAAGAAATTCAAGCCTTCTTTGGTATCTATTCTTGTTTGGGTCCTTTTCGATTGGAAGGATTAGCCATACTTAGAAAGTTTCTTTGAATTGGCTTCCATCTTTTTGAACAATCATTTTCAAAATCATTAGGACTTCCATAGATGGAACATCAGAGATAGTCTCAACCAACGGGTTTTACAAATTGCTTTTTGAAATTATTTTTGTAAACAGCTTTGGGAGGTTTGTTCTTTCCATGCTCTCTATCCTTCCATTTTGGAAAATCATTTCAAAGATCCTCTTTGTTCTTGCGTATAAGTCCCGGTTTGTTGTAATAGGGAATTTGGATCGACAAAATATGTTCCAAGGTTTTTGAACCAACTAAAAATTTGAGTAATATCCCAAATTTCCATTTTCAAAAGATCACTTTCCTTTAAAATTGGATCATGATTTTCTTGAGATCTTAAAAGATTTTCCTAAAGAGAATCAATCTTATCTTTTTGAAGAGATTCATGTTGCCTTAATCTCATATTTTCTTTTTTTAATTCAGAAATCTTACTAAGTGTGGCTTTGTAATTAGCATATAATTTATCAATATAATTGGCTACTTTCTCAGGAATGTCAAGATTACTTATCTAGATTTCTTCCTCAGAATTAGATGCTACCATCAGACAAATGTTAGCATACTCTTTCACTTTCTTCGCATTTAGTGTCACTCCAAATTTCAGCCTTTAGAGTTTTCTTGTTCTTCTCACACTTGCTCTTCTTTTTCTTCAAAAGAGGGTAATTTGGCTTAATGTGTCCTCTCTTCTTGCATTTGAAGCATACCGCATCTATGTTTTCCTCTCTTTTGCTAAAGTTTTTCTTCTACTCAGATGATCTGAAAGACTTCTTTTCTTTGAATTTCTTTCCTTTTTTGGCCATCTTTCGGAATTTCTTCACCATAAGAGCTATCTCCTCGTTGTCTTCAAAGTCTGAGTCATTAGAATCAATGTTAGATTTTAAAGCTATTGCTTTCTTACCTTTAGTGTAGCCCTTGTCGTCAAGCATTCTTATTCATAAGATTGAAGCATTCCAATAAGCTCATCTATAGAGAGAAGTGAGATTCTTTGAGTTTCTCAAATGGATGTCTTGATGTTGTTCCATTCCTTTGATAACCCTCAAAGTATCTTGTTTATTTTCATTGGATCAAACACAAGTTGCCTTGATATGCTAGACCATTAACAATGTCAGTAAATCTACTAAACACGTCAGTCACAGATTCTTCTAGCTTCATTTTGAAGGCTTTGTACTACTAAAGGAGAATGTTTATCTTTGTCTTCTTTACATTATAGTTCATTTGTATGTCACGTGCAACCTATCCCAAATCTCTTTAGCTATTTCACATGAAGAAATATGGTTATACTCAATGAGAGATAATGCGCAGTATAAGGAGTAAACAACTTTAGCATCTAAAACTTCTCTTTTAGCAATCTTAGCATTAGTTAGAGCTGCCACTTCAGGCTTTTTACCATCCTCATCCTTTTCGGATGTTGATGAGACTTCAAGCCTTATTCCTCTTAGAACAACGCCCTACTCCAAGGGATCTTTGGATCTGATGAATGCCTTCATCTTGTTCTTCTAGATGTTGTGATCAAAGTAAAAGTACGAAGGCTTTGTATCACTTTGTCCTTTTATGAGTCCTAGAGTAATATTGATATCCTTGATAGATTGTTAGCTCATAAGTTATATGACACTTTAAAAATAAAGAGCAATCGAGCTTTGATACCAATTGTTATGGCTAAAAAGATCACCTAGAAGGGGTGAATAGGTGATATTACAGAATATAAAGAAATTTAAAAATACTATTGCAACGGAACAACGTTTGATGATAGAATGTGCAATGATCAAATCTTACTAGTGTGCAAGTATTTCTATCTAATTAAATAAAAAAGAGAGTAAGGGATAGAAAATTGCACACATATGATTATAATGGTTCGGCTTTGACAATCCTATATCCACTTTCCTGCGTTAATAACCTATTGGTTGGATTCCACTATTTGAATCAATTAGAGATTACAAGATCTAAGTAACAATTACTTAAGCTTGTGTGAACAACTCCTCACACACTCTTAACCTCTAAATGATTACACAGTATAACTCACAAAGACGAATGTATTTGATCGGAAAACGCTCTTCAGAACTTTGGAATTATACGCTTTGATTCTTGGTGCATTCGCATATACTCTTCCAGTTCAAAATATCTTTCTATACTCCTCCCATGCTCAAGTTGATCGTTTGACATAATCTCCGGATGATTATCTAGTTGATCTACACGTTGACTTGGATCTTGTTTACAAGATCTAATTACTTTCGAGTTGCCAAGAATAAAGCTTCCCTCGGATATTGCTGCCCATACAATAGTTTGGGTTTCCATAAGCACTCTGATTTATAAACAAATCACCTCTATTTAAACATTCCAGGAAATCAAAATCTTCAAGAGATTTTATGGAAAGCTTTCCTTTGGAACTCCTTATATATAAGGTAAGGAATCAATCAATCTACACTAGTCGTTGCACAAGTATGTCAGCTCTTTCCTTAGCTGTTTGAATGAACATATATAGGAGGAAAAAAATTAGCCACGACTATGGTTCAAATTGATAATGTATGATCGCATCACATTAGACTCTCCACCTGATAAAACACTTGCCATAAAAAATCAAGTCTATTACATCAGATAAGTTTTGTCAATATTCAAAACCAAATGTTTTATCAACAATTGAAACACCAGGTATTGATTTGCTTCCTGCACATGGGAAGATGCATCAAGAGACTATGTAATGTGTTGAAGAAGAGAGTGGGGGACAAAAGCTGGAATCCTAGAAAAGCATCGACCAACCACAAGTCACTTGAGTACTATGAGACACTTTCTATTAATTGGAAGAAACAGTTGTCCTAATCAAGCAAGAAAAACGTGTGTGGACAACCAATAAAAACACTTGCTACCTTTCTCCCCAATTGTCCATTGATCCATGCCCAGGAACGTGGATGCCTAAACCATGGCAATGTCTCAAATTATATACCAACCTAGCTAGCTGCTACTAGAGCACCACATGGATGAGTGATTCATCTTTTTGAAAAGAACAAGTTTCCATAATGTTTCGAGGCCCACATAGAGATTAAACATGTTCATTTTTTAACAAAAAATTGGTAGAAACGGAACAGGTAGCGATGCACATTAGTAGAGTGTTCAATTGCATTTGTGATATATAATTAATCAAGCTTATATGTTTATGCACTTTTTGTTATTAAAAAAAAAAAACAAGGTAAGGCATGCAAAGTTGTTTGTGTCATGATTATGGTAAATTGGATAATAAATATTATAGGAAGGGTAGCAAGAACAATGATTCGATTTTTCGACAGGGACAAGTAAATAAACCTTTTATCTTATAACAAAGTTGTTCTCGACTAGATAGAGCCTAACCTCATATGACTACACTGAACTTTAGGAGGGGGGCCCCTCTTTCTAGTGTTACATATGTTTATGGTTCCACGTTACTCATGTTTCAATTGTTTATGTCAATCGATAAATCACGCATAACCTCAAATTAGCATACTACTTTTTATGGTTGTGCATGTATGAATGAGCTATGACCAAAGTAGATGATATTGTGTAAATCCCAACATCTCTTAATATGTGTAATTTTAAAAATAATGTAGATGTATGTTTCTTTCCATGTCAATGGATACACATCTCTTTGTGTTTAGCTATTGATTCTAATTTAAACTTTCGCTATTCAAGATATTATTATAATGACAAGGTCCAATCCACGTGGGAGAAATTTTAAAATGAAATGCTATGACTAGAGGCGGATGTTTTCTTTGAATAATATCTCAAGGGATAGCCATCGGATATGAAACTTAAGAGTGTCACAACTCATAAACTCCCACACTGAAACTAGTGACATCCTTGTCACTGTTCACTCGCATCGTCAGTGGCATTCCCCTACTCAATATCCAATCCAATTTATTCTTGTCCCCTACACCATCCTAGAAGACAGCTAGAAGTCTCATCTTATCCAATCCCTCTAATCTCCAGAAATTGCTCCCCACCCTCATTGAATTGAGTATGGGCCTAGTCCATCCACGAATCACACATCTACTAGAGGGGTCCTACCCTGTTGTTATTTGGAAATTGCCCAGCTCGTGTGCTCGGATAAGGATGGATATCAACTTTTGTGGTTAATCAGAATAATCATTTTGAAAACTTAAGACATTTACAGTTATTTCATATTAAATAATTTTAATAATTCATTACTTTGAATAATCTTTTAATATTAGAATAGTTTCAAATGATTTTATACGTTTTCCAACTCCGTCATTGATTTATCATAATTTAATCAAATTGACAATAAAAGTTATGTGAATTGAAATATTCGTATCATGATGTAGGGGCCAGGAATATATTGGAAGCAGTGGCATTCCCCAATTCAATGTGCGATCCAATAGATTGGATCTTTAGAGTAAAACAAATTCGTCTAGTACATTAGATTTGTACCGCATCAAAAAATGAGCACTAATTCAAGGACCATTCACATAAAAAGGGTATCAATTCATTAAATTATAAGTTTTTTCTTGAAGACATCGCTGCTGAATTGATCACTTTCTCATCATATAACCCCTTCATTTTTTTGGTCGAAAAATCATATATCCCCTTAGTGCACATGCAAAGGCAAGGCCAATGTCAAAAGAGACTCTAACCAGCTTGCCAACTCTTGTACTCCCAGTTACGAAGTAACACACGAACGCACGGCCAATGTCAAAAGAGACTCTCATCAGTATGCAAATTACATATGCTCTTGTAGCATCATGATCAACGATATATAACCCAAACTGAGATCCCTAAATCTCGTAAGTAATCCTGACTTCGAAAAGCCTCTTCCGTGGGATCTTGAAGACCACATCCAGGCTGCCTGGCAAACATCCAGATTCACTTGAACAAGTAGTCGATCAGCACTTTCTTTGCCACGCCGGACCGGCTTGATGCCACGATCTTGCTCTTGCCCACCATGAATATAATACCCCCCTTCTTTGAGCGCCTCGTCTGCTGATTTAGCCTATTTTAGCACTTCCTCGCTAATCGCCACCTCTTTAGCCGATTTAGCATCTGCACGAACATCTCGTGTTCCATCCTCAAATCTCTATACCCGTACTTGACCATGCATTGGTAGATGTTCAGCTCGTAGGGGAACGGAAAAAAAAGGAAAACCGTTCCGTGGAAGTGAGTTTGCTTGTTGGCAGCAACTTGATCGAGATGAACACGAGCACCAAGTGCAGTGCCGGTACATTCGCAGCTTAGTGAGCGGAAGTCAGGGAAATGCTGTGGACGATCTCTGTGGAGAACTGACCGAGATCTGAGATCCAGCAGATCCTCTGCTGGATGCAGTCTTGAAGACTTCCTCGCCGGAGACCTCATTGTTCAGTTCGAAATGTACCTCTTTCAGTACCCACAATTCCATCCGAACACGATGATCATCATTAGGACAGCAAAGGACATCAGTACCCACAAACCAAGCTTTGGAACAGAAGCTCAATAAGTAAGATTGTGATGTTCATCTTCCATACCGTGATCATCAGGATCATGGCTACTGCTATTCCTCTTACAGCAATAATCAAAGGAAAAGCGAGACTACTGCAAGGACAAAGATGATTAGTCGATTAATTCCAAGGACTCGCTAGAACAGCTCCATCAATCGTAACAATAAGCACAATTAATCAAAGTTCTCATGATTCTAATTTAGTCAAGCCATCAACCTTAAGCTCTCAATTAGCCTTTTCATTGAACATATGTAATAAAAAATTGTTTAAATTGTTTAGGGATAATACCACAAAAAACTCCAAACTAGTGCGCATGTGATAAATTTACCCTTTGTTAATTTCCGTTATATTATAATGTCAAATTACTGAGTTTAAAAATACGTGACAGTTGACAGATGTACCGATTTGGGATTTTACCCTTCATTTTATGGTTCTTTGTGGTATTACTACAATTTAATAAAAATGAACGGAAGATAAAATTATCAAAAATGTACCGACTTGAGATTTTTAGTAATCAAAAAATTAATTTAAGATAGAATTGTCAAGTGTACGACTTTGTGATTTTTTGGTGGTAAGAAAAAATTAGTTTGGGATTAATTTAAAGTTTTTCATGATATTGTTTATTCAGGAGATATGACCAAGCTTTCTTACCATAAGCAGTATTTCCAAGCTTGACAGTGTTCTTGAACCAAAGAGTGACTCCCACAAATGCCAACATAAGGAAGGCAATTATCTTCGGGATACAAATTCGGCCTTCGAAATCTTCCGAGATGTGTCCAGCCTCCCCTCGCCAGAAACGCCCAAGTGCTACTGACTATTTGATTTTGGAAAACGAAGTTGAGATTGAGGTGGTCAGTATACCCGGTTCTGCAAAGTTTAACCAAATATGAGTATAATGCGCATAAAATAAGATGCTTCATTATCATATCAAGGAATAATGACACAAATGGTCTCTGAACTTTGGCATGACGTATAATGTGGTCCATTAACTTTTAATTTATTTAATATAATCATTGAGTTTTAATTTGATATGCAATGTGAATCATTAACTTTTAATTTATTCATTGTGATCCTTGAACTTTGGTACGTGTTCAACTTAGTCTTTGAGTTATATGAAAATGTTTAATATTGCCATTCTATTAATTCAAGTTCAGGAATGACATTAAATATTTTCATATAATTCAGGAATTAAATTGAACATTTGCCAAAAGTTATTAAATATATTGAATAAATTAAAAGTTTATGGGCCACATTGCCATTGGGTTATAGTTTATGGATCATATTGAACAAATTAAAAGTTTAAAAATACATTGTATATTATGTCAAAGTTAAATGATCATTTGTGTTTTTTTCCCCATATTAAGTAAGCGCGAAGCACCTGAAAAGGCAATAATTACAGGACTTGCTCGGAATGGAGCTATTAAAGATGGTCATGCAAAGTTGAACAACTATGTGTGCCATTTTCCTCATATTGGGTCAAAGATTTTTTTTATCTCTTTTTTTTCCATCGTAAACAAATATACTCAAAATTAATTGATTTGTTATGAAGCACAACATTCTAGTTGAACATAATTCAAGCACTTTAAATATTCCCCAATCTAATTCCACCCCCCCCCTCTCTCTCTCTCTAATTTTTTGATTGAGTTGCAATCGAACATGAAACTAACCTGCTTCGTGAATGCAGTTTCCCATGAACTCATTTCATATAGAAATTTCAATAAAAAAAATTCTACAAAATTTACAATTTGAGATCTGTATTTTTACTTATTAAGGACTCATATGCATTTTATCTCATGTAAGTATATTCAAATTTTCCGTCGACATATTCCCAACCCCCTTCTAACCAAAATTCCAGTCCCAGCATTCTTGAACTATGAGATTCAAGATACGAGTGTGACCCGATCATGGAAGAATTTTCCCTCGTGTAGCAAAGTAAATGGAATTTTATCTTGCATGTTGTCATTTTAATTCGGCATTATCTAAGGTGGTAAAAAGCATTTTTGAGTGATTAAATATTTTGATTAAGGTAACCATTGACTTCTCTAAGTTGTTAATGCTCCCTGCTGTTCAATGTTTAATAACAGCGAAATGATATCACGACAATGCCCAAAAGTCGCCATTGTTAGCCATTCAATAGCCAACAACAATTGACAAAGGACGGACTCCATTATACAAGAGGATCGGACCTAGAAGCCAAAAAGAGGGATCAGTATTTCATGATAGTTAGTATTACTTCATTTATTTTGCATAAAATAAATAATTTGAAAAATATTTTTCTCAAAAAATGATCACTGGTGTTGTCTTGAAATAATCAGTCAATAATAAATATTTTCATTATCATAATAATTTATATTTTAAATATTTTCGTGGAAAATAAAAAAATTTTTGGTTCATTAATTTTTGCAAACGATGCGGACAGTTATTTTCTTGGTAGAAAGTATTTTTAAAAATGATGGATCTTCCGTTAAATGAAATAAACTAACCCACCAACGTCTTTCTTTTCTCACTCTTGCTTCTTTCTCCACTCTGCGGGGAGCTGGGTGGGTCTTCTTCAACCATCTGCCTTTGCCTTCTTCGCCAAGGTATCCGGCTCTCCCAAGTATTTTTAAAAATGATGGATCTTCCGTTAAATGAAATCTCCCACGTCTTTCTTTTTTGCTTCTTTCTCCACTCTGCGGGGAGCTGGGTGGGTCTTCTTCAACCATCTGCCTTTGCCTTCTTCGCCAAGGTATCCGGCTCTCCGCCTCCATATCTTCCATTTCCCCAATCAGGTACTCTCTCTCTCTCTCTCTCTCTCTCTCTCTCTCTCTGGTTTTTCTAGTTCTGCTTTGCAATCTCGTTTTGAGGCTCGAGATCGCCGGTGGCTGCCATCGTTTCGCCGTTCCGTCGGTTGAGTTTGAGTTAACCGACCTCGGATCTTTTGTGCTCTCCTCGGAGGGACTGCGCTTTGGTTGTCGGCTTCTTTCACCTTTCGAGGTTGAAGGCGTGAGGTTTTGCTCTGTTTGTTTGGCCTCGAAGTTTGTGGAAACGGCGTGGAAAGGGGGAATTTCTGCTCCGGAAGCTTGTTGATATGCTTTTGTCAAAGGTAGACTGAAGTTAGGGTTGAGTTTGTAGAATTTTGAGTTAGAACTATCTGAGGTTAGAATTCCAGGAGCCGGGTAGATACTGTGTGTTAGATTAGGAAGCTGAGACTGCTCAAGATGTTAGCGGTAATATCAAGTTTGGCTAAGGCAGATCTAAGACTTAAATCAGAGTCCTGATAGGATATTTCTTGTAATTATTTAAATACTTCTGTGGTGGATATGTGATTGTCCTGCTGGAAGCAGTCAATAGAATGTTTTCTGGCCTTGTGGAAGAGTAGTTTTAATCAGTTTTCATTGCATTGTTGGATTTGGTTTGGACTCACAATTTTCTGTCGTCAAAGACTTAATTGGCTTCTATGTGCAGATTTGGTGTTGAGAATGAGATTGTGGAGATATGATGGCAAATTAGAGGAAAACAATTGATTTAGAACAAGGATGGGAGTTTATGTAAAAGGGTATAATGAAGCTCAAGAATATCCTTGAAGGGCTTCCCGAGACTGGGATCAGCTCGGAAGAATACATGATGCTCTACACGTAAGCCTCACTTCTGCATTTGTGACTTCAGGAGTTGTGATACTTAGAATTGTTATCCTAATGTCTTGATTGGTTTATTAATAGTTGATTTCTTTTCTTCTCAATCCTCCTGGCAATACCATTTACAATATGTGTACTCAAAAGCCTCCGCATGATTACTCCCAGCAACTGTATGACAAGTATAGAGAATCTCTTGAAGAGTATATCATATCAAGGGTGTGGAAGATTCACTGTCCACAACTCCCTTTTCCTGTTATATTGGTTGGCTGTTTTCCCTTGAGTTTACTTCATTAGATTTGCATGTCTAGAATACTTGAACTCATGGAATTAAAGAAGATATATCTAGCACTTTTGTTGGAGTTACATTCTTGTATATGCCATTGACTTTCTCAGTTGCTGTTGTAATAGTTGGGTGCTTTTTTTTTTTCCTTTTAATTGCATTGCCCAAGCATCAATTTTGTATAGTAAGGATGTGTCTTCACTTAAAAATTCATAACAGTGTCCTTCAATTCTTTTGAAATCTTCAGGGCTGTTTTTCCTTGTTATAGCCTATTACTTTCTCTTTGTTCATCAAAGATTGTATTTTATGATTGTTTTTGTGAATTTTAGAAAAGATAGTAATTTCAAGATGGAAGAACAGGGGCATGTGGTGAAAGCTTGAGTCATTTTTGGAAAATAGATAGTATCAACCAACTGAGATTATATAAAGCGGATTAACAATGGGTCAGCTGTCAGAAGTCCAGTGACAAGGTTTCTTGAAGAATAAGTAGCTCCAAAAGAACAGCAGAAAAACCAAAAATAATTAATAGATGCAGAACTTTTCCATGAAGGAGTCTAGTAAATCAATTTCTTTATCAGTGTGAAAAATCATTAATTGCTGCAACTTATTTGTAATCTGGAGGGAGATAACTCATCATTCTGCTCTACTTCCAAGCTAACGTACTATGCCCAAACTTATGGCCAGTTAGGTTAATGGTCAAACAAAAATAAACAATGAGAAAAGAAAAATGGTTGAGTTTGCTGTTTTGTGGAGCTTTGTCCAAAATATAGATGTTCATATGCCTTATTTACAACTCTGCATGGTTATTCTTGTTTTTCAGATTCAGCCAATTTCTCCAGAGTTTTGTTGCTTCTGATTTGTAGCCCATGATTCTAGGGGTTGGCCATTTACCATTTCATACTTAGGTATGTTAGGAGAAGTTGAGGAATTGTATATTCTTTCCCCATTCTCCTTATTCTTGCTTTCTCCTTCTCCGCTTCTCTAAACGTGAGATCAATTTGCATGAATTGCTTAAGCAAGAATGTTATTATTTATTTTATTTATTTATTTTTTGTGGGAAAGGGGGAGGGATATTTATTGCCTTTTCTTTGCATGGGGAGGGATGGTCTGATAATTGATTATCTTATGATTATGATTCTGTAAATGCAGAGTTGGTTATTACCTGTATTTAGCTTATTGGTTATACCTAAATCTTTCATTTATGTAACTGCTGTCTCTTTATTTTTTATTATCCTCAGCCATTAAAAAATCTGCTTCTGCTTACAATTTAGGTATTGCCATCATTAAGGAGAAGCATGACGAGTTTATGTTGAGAGAGCTTGTCAAAAGGTGGGGGAATCATAAGGTTATGGTCAGATGGCTTTCTTGTTTCTTCTATTATCTAGATCGCTACTTATTTGCAAGGAGATCACTGCCAACCCTTAATGAAGTTGGCCTGACCTGCTTCCACAAACTGGTATGAATTCTATACAATGTTTCGATTTGCTGTTCTCTTTAGTTATTTATTAATTTGTTTATTTATTTTTGTCGCTCTAAAATTTGACTATTGTACACTGTTTGCTGTTTTTCAAAAGGTATATCAAGAGCTAAAGGTGAAAGTAAGCAGAGTCGTGATCTCATTGGTATACTTGTGTTCATTTAGCTACAGTCCCTTTCTGTCTTTGTTGTTATTGTTGAATTAACTAACACAAATTGTTTACCTTAGATTCATCAAGAATGTGAAGGCAAGCAAATTGATCGAGCTTTGTTGAAGAATGTGGTGGGTATATTCATGGAAATTGGCATGGGAGAGATGGATTATTACCAGAATGATTTTGAAGCAGCTATGCTGAAAGATACTGCTGCTTATTATTCCCATAAAGCTTCAAGTTGGATTCTAAAGGATGCCTGTCCTGATTATTTATTGAAGGTGAATGAGAATTTAATACCTGTCCAACCTTTTACATCATGATGATGATGATGATGATGATATTTCATAAGGTTTGATGTTTGATATTGGGATTCCCAGGCCAAGGAGTGCCTAAAATGAGAGAGAAAAGATTTCTCATTATTTGCATTCTAGCAGTGACCCAAGCTACTAGAGGTTTGTCCCTTGTGTTAAACTTGGTTTTTGTGGTTAGTCTGGTGGAAGAACTTGTGCAATTAACTATGAGTATAGTCCATATCTTTGATTCTCGTTTAGATTTTGAATATTCCAAGATCCAGATGGAAATTGTTCCATACACTTTTTAGTTTTGCTATTATAATCCTTTTGCTCTTTCTTCAGAAAATTCAACATGAGTTGTGGTCTATATATGCAAGCCAACTATTTGAAAAAGAGCATTCAGGATATCATGCATTACTCACAGATCATAAGGTATTCTGGCTCTGCTTTTGTCCCTTTATGAGCTTCTAGTCCTAAATATTTTTTAGTTGTTTTGACCTGCCAAGTTTTCTGATGCTGTTTAGGCTGAAAATTTGTTAAGGATGGTCAGGGTTTTCTCAAAAGTGCCAATATTGTCGGATCCTCTTGGTAACATATTGAAGCAAGTCCATTTTCTGCCATCCATATTGCATCCACATTAAGTTACACTTGCCTTTATCATCCTTTACCGTGTTTTTTCAAACCTTATAAGTCAGCATGTCACTGATGAGGGCACTGCCTTGGTCAAACTAGCAGAAGATGCAGCTGGCAGAAAGAGGGTTGGTTCTCAATTTATCAGTCCATGGCTTTGACTTTTTCTTATGCATTTGCAGAATTTTCTCTAGTTTATTCAAATGAGCGAAGTCTCCTTCCATTTTTCTGTATAGTTGGATTGTTGTTGGACACTGAATTTGCTTGCTTTACTCGTCAGTTTCTGCTCTCTTGTCTCAAAAAGATTCTGCATCCTTCAGTGTTGTCTTGATGATCCAGAATCAACTGAGAAAACAGAGGGAGACTCAATTGGATTAACATGGCGAAAGAAAAGAAGCTGAGATTTTGCACTGTTTTGGACTAAAAATCTGATGTCATTCATTGATGTAGCCTTCTAGATCAAACAAGCTTCTCATATAATTATTATAACCATAAGATCCCTGTCAACCCTTAGTGAAAATGGAATAATTTGATTGTCCAAGGCTATCTGGGATACCCTTTCTGGTTGGACTATTGTCCTTCTTACAGAATAGAGACCTGCTAGGATTCTAGTAATTTTCATGCTTTTCACCTTAAAGCAGGTGTTAGCTGCTTGGAGCAGGATTAGCATCAGCCAGTTAGTTAATCCCCCTATGCTAATTGTGATATATATCAGTCGAATCGAAACAGGATTTGTTGCTGACTTAGATCACTGTTTTGGGAAAAAGTTTCTCCTTCATAAAAAAAGATGGAAATTAATCTTCAAAAGAAAAGATTGACTTACAGAAAGAAATGCCTTGCCACAAGAGGCTAGTCGAGCATTGTCCCAAAAGGAAATCAAGAAGGATAAGTTTCGCAGGGTAAGTGCACGCATGTGCATTTTTGTGGGTAAGTGACAACTTCATTTTGGTGGAGAATAAACCAAAGACTGGGAGCCAATATAATATGATGTTTGGAAAGATGTAAATCACACTAGTGACCACTAGATATGCCATACTTCCAAGATCTGACCACTAGATATGCCATAAATATTCCAAGTATACATGTTAGCATAGATAGCTGACACATATATGCCGTTATGTTATTGTCTTAGCAGTTGGACCTATGCGAACTACGATCTGAAGAAGTTTATTCAATCATTCAACTATGATTGCAATGCCATACTGTGTACCAATAGAACTGGCTTATTGCATACTCTTGCCTGTACTACTATTGTGTATAGTAATGAACCATTGTCCATGAAACATTCGACAGGATATTTGAAAAGTCTACATGTACAGTTGTCTTCTCTTGAATGGATATTGTAAGGAGTTTATTGAAGCTCTAGCAATCATATAGTTTGAATTAAATGGTGCAATTTTTTATTTAGTATGATGCCTAGGAAATTGTCTTGCGATGCTTTCTAGCTTTAGGTTTTCATAAAGGAATTTACTCTTCACCAAGTTACCATTTGTGTGTTATTTTATTTTCCAATCTAAATCCAACTCAACTTTTGGGACTTGTCATCCTTATCACTCTATAGTTATAGTTTGTGGTTTGCACATCTATCAAAAATATGCATACCTCTGTTTTGACTTGTGATATTTTATGAAGCAAGCAACTAGTCCCTCCATTCCTTTTCACAGGCCGATAAGAAGGATATAGGCTTGCAGCAACAGGTAATGCAATCGATCTTCCACTTCTCCTTCATAAGTAGATAGAATTTTGTTGGTCTGTTTAGGATCATTGATTCAGCTCATTGTGGGTAGGTTTTTGTGAGGAAATTGATTGAGCTACATGATAAGTATGTGGCATATGAGAATGAACATTTCCTGAACCACATCATTTTCAACAAGGTTTATATCTTGTGATTGAAGTGATTTCTGTTGAATTATCTTGATTTCTAGACCTAATTATTAGGAATATTTGATCCTGAACTTTAGGTCTTGATTATTAGGAAATAGCTATAAAGAATTAGTTAGGAAATGATTTATTAGTATCCCTTAATTTGTGGGATCTTTCAGATTTTTTTTCCTAGTTGACACTCAAAGTTGTCTTATAAGTAGCTTTGTAATCGTTGTACAAATTACATAGAGAATTATCAATTCTTTTCTCTAAATTCTTCATGGTATCAGAGCATTAGGCTCATTTTTCTGGGATAGTGTTGCACTGCATCCTTCATTGATGCAATAATCTTCCAATCACAACCTTCATTGCTGGATTTTTTTGTGCAATCTGATTGTAACCTTCATTGTTGTGATCCTTTCAGCTTCAATTTTTCCCACTTCGCCTCTAATCCTATCTCAATTTTTGGCCCTAAAACCTCATTCACTTGCATCCTTTATTCCTTTTGCTTTGCTCTTCATTTCCAAGTACTTTCCTTGTACCTAGAAATATCCATGTCTGAGACAAAACTGACTGGAGTTTCCTCGGGTCAAACTAAGGAGGCCAACACCACCCATATGACTGGAGATCTACAAAATGTGAGGGCAACATATAGGTTGAATGAAAAGAATTATCTCAAATGGTCACAGTTCGTCAAAACTTACCTGAAGGGTAAAGGAAGACTCAGCCATCTTCTCGGAATGGGTCCAAAACCAGAAGATCCCAAGTTCAACACATTAGATGAAGTAGATTCAATGATCATGTCATGGCTATGGGATTCGATGGATCCAGCCATAAGTGATACATTCATGTTTCTCAAAACTGCAAAAGAGATTTGGGATTCTGTTCACAGGACTTATTCAAAGACTCGAGATGCAACACAAGTGTATGAAATCAAGGTAAAAACCAGTGCGACAAAACAAGGAAACAAAACTGTGATGGAATATGCCAATTCCCTTCAAAATCTATGGCAAGAACTCGATCATTATTGAGTATTTGAGATGAAGTGCGTGGATGATGCTGCTACTCTAAAGACCTTCATTGAAAAGGGTAGAGTATATGGTTTCCCGGCAAGTCTTAATTCTGAATTTGATCATGTCAGAATTCAAATACTTGGCAAGGAAGAAATCCCTTCTTTGGAAGAGAATCTCTCTAATTCGAGCAGAAAAAAGTCGAAGAGAAATAATGCTAGAGCTCCAAGCTATGGAAGGTTCAGCATTAAAAACTCACAATGCATCAACACAAGAAAAAGGAAAGATAGATGCTTCAAAACCAACATGGAGGGATAACTGAGACAGTATGTGGTGTACCTACTATAAAAAGCCAAGGCATACAAAGGAGCGTTACTAGAAACTGAATGGCAAACCAGCAACCTCAAGCCGAGAGTGGAGAAATAGAGGACAACAAAGGCCCTAGGCTCATCTAACTAAACAGACCAGCCAGCAAATCAATCATAGTGAAGGACAAGGGAAAGAATCCTTCAACAATGAGGAAATAGAAAGAATTAGAGGCCTTTTAGGGTCTCTTGAAAAACCCTCCGGTGGATGTTCATTGGCACTCTCAAGTAAGCCTCCATTTTCTTTTGGTCTAAATGCCTCAGAAACATTTTCGAGTGAAGCTTGGATAATAGACTCTAGTGCTACTAATCACATGACTCACACTTCACAATATTTTAGTACCTATATCTCATGTCCAAGTAATAGAGAAAATAGCAGTGGCAAATGGTTCCTTGGCCACCATTGCAGGCATCGATGATATCCATATTACGCCCATTCTCACTCTCAAAGGTGTCCATGTGCCAAAACTATCAGCCAATCTTGCCTCCATACAAAAGCTCACCAAAGATCTTAAATGTCATGCAATTTTTTACCCTACCTACTATGTTTTTCAGTAATAGGATTCAGAAAGGAAGATTGGACTTGCAAAGGAAAATAATGGGTTGTACTATCTTGAAACACCAAGGATTTCAAAGAAAGTCATGAACAATTCACCCTTGTCATTTCTTAGTACTTCAAATAAGGATGTCATTTGGCTTTATCATTTTCGTTTTGGTCATCCATCTTTTCGTGTCTTGAATATCATGTTTCATTCTTTGTTTAAAGGATTAGATATGAGTGAATTCCAATATGACACTCGTGAATTTATTAAGCACACCCATGTATCTTTACCTATAAACAACAAAAGAAGTTCTCATCCTTTTGATTTGATTCACAGTGACATTTGGGACCTTCCACAATTCCAAATATCTCAGGGGCTCAATGGATTTGTTTCTCTAATCGATAATTGCACTAGAGTCACATGGACATTCTTACTCAAACACAAATCTGATGTAAGTAGTATTGTTCCAAATTTCAATTCCATGGTTCAAAATCAATTTGGAGTTAAAATTAAGAGCTTTAGATCAGATAATGCTAGAAGCTGCTTTAACCAAATCTTGTCAACCTATTTCCAAAAAGAAGGAATCATTCATGAGTCATCTTGTATAAACACACCACAACAAAATGGGGTCGACTGAAAGGAAAAATGGTCATTTGCTTAACATACTCGAGCATTGTTGTTTCATGGAAATGTTCCTAAATCATATTAGAGGGAAGCCGTCCTTACATCTACATACATCATTAATAGACTACCATCAAGAGTATTAGATTTTAAAAATCCTATGGCTGTTCTTTCCACCTTTTATCCCCATTTCAAGACGACAAATAATCTCACACTTAGAGTCTTCGGTTGCACCTCATTTGTACATGTTCATAATCAGTGGAGGGGGAAACTAGATCCTAGAGCAATCAAGTGTTTTTCTAGATTACTCCTCCACACAAAAAGGGTATAAATGTTACCATCCTCCTTCTCGAAAGACCTGCATATCAGCTGATGTTACATTTGTAGAAAACAAACCTTACTTTCCATAATCTAATATTCAAGGGGAGAAATCATTAGTGAAAGATGAAGACTTTGACAGCCTTAATCTTGACTTACCTCCTAATAATCTTCCAATTCAAGCAACCACTTCTGATCAAGCAGTCCCTATTCAATCAACTCTTGACCAATCAGCTTCTAACAATCATAATCTTAACTTACCTCCCGATAATCTTCCAATCCAAGCTTCCACATCTAATCAATCAGCTCATAACAAATCAGTTTCTGATGAATCAGTTCATGCTCCTTCAATCCCAGACTCACACTCTACGTTTGGGTCTATTCCGGAATAAGTGTCTACTTCTATATCTCCCCGTATTTATGACTATGAGATTTCCTCAAGTGTACTCAAGAAAGGCAACTATTCTTGACCAAACACAAGTTCAAGATTCCCATCCAAGTTCTACGAATGAATTTCCAGTAAGTTCTGACTCTCCTTTACATAATCAGTCGTTTGATATGCCAGAAAATGACTCACACCTTCCCATTGCTATTAGAAAAGGTACTAGAGAGTGCACAAAGCAATCCTTATACCCACTATCTCACTATGTGTCACTTGACTGCCTATCACCACCTCATAGAAATTTCATTGAGTCTAAACACCATTTCTATTCCAAATACTTTATCTGAGGCATTGTCTAAAGAAGAATGGAGGAATGCAATGAGAGAAGAAATGGATACACTTGAGAAAAACCAGACTTGGGAGATTGTCGAAAAACCAAGGGGAAAGAATCTTGTGGGTTGCAAATGGGTTTTTACCTTGAAATACAAAGCTGATGGTTCTCTTAAAAGATATAAAGCACGATTGGTGGCAAAGGGTTATACTTAGACTTATGAAGTAGATTATTAGGAGACATTTGCTCCGTAGCAAAGATGAACACTGTCAGAATTTTACTTTCTCTAGCAGCTCACTTTAATTGGAAACTTCAACAGTTTGATGGGAAGAATGCATTCTTACATGGAGACCTAGAAGAGGAGATCTACATGAGTATTCCACCGGGCTTTGAAGGAGAAGGGAAGGCAAACAAAGCATGTAGATTACGAAAAGCACTATATGGGCTTAAGCAATCACCTAAACCTGGTTTGGGAGATTTTCTAGAGTTATGAAAGCTCCAGGCTACAAACAGAGCCAAGGCAATCATACCCTCTTCATTAAGCATTCAACAATAGGGAGAGTGAGTGCACTTCTAGTGTATGTTGATGATATTATTGTCACGGGTGATGATGATAAGGAGAAATAGGAACTAAAACGGTGTTTGATTAAAGAGTTTGAAATAAAGGAGTTGGGAAGACTCAAATATTTCCTTGGCATTGAAGTTTCTTACTCCGAACAAGGAATTTTTGTCTCACAACATAAATATGTGATTGACCTCTTGAAGGAAACTAGAAAACTTGGGTGTAAACCAGTAGCTACACCTATTGAGCCTAATAAAACACTTGGGGAGTCAAAGGAAGAACCTTCTGTAGATTGAGAAATGTATCAAAAATTGGTGGGAAAACTCATCTATCTAGCTCATACTAGGCCCGATATTGCCTATTCAGTGAGCGTGGTTAGTCAGTTTATGCATGACCCAAGAGAATCACACTACAAGCCATCAATTTAGTGCTACATTATTTAAAAGGAAGCCCTGGAAAAGGAGTCCTATTCAGAAGAAATCAAAACCTGGTGCTACAAGCTTACACCGATGCTCACTATGCAGGATCTATGGTGGACAGAAGGCCAACATCTGGTTATAGCACATTGCTTGGTGGAAATTTAGTGACTTGGAGAAGTAAAAAACAGAATTTAGTTGCAAGATCAAGTGCTGAATTAGAATTTCAAGCAATGGCCCAAAGAATATGTGAGCTATTATGGCTCAAAATCATCCTGGAAGATCTAAAAGTCAAGTGGGAGGGTCCTATGAAGCTATATTGTGACAATAAATCAGCAATTAACATTGCTCATAACCCTGTACAACATGATAGGATGAAGCATATTGAAATCGATAGACATTTCATCAAAGAAAAGCTAGAAGAAGGATTGATATGCATGTCTTACATACCTTCTAGAAATCAGCTAGCAGATGTGCTAACCAAAGGACTTAATGGTGGGATCTTCCACGGAATAATTTCCAAGTTGGGAATGGAAGACATCTATTCCTCAGCTTGAGGGGGAGTGTTGAATTATCTTGATTTCTGGACCTAATTATTAGGAATATTTGATCCTGATTTTTAGGTCTTGATTATTAGGAAATAGCTGTAAAGAATTAGTTAGGAAATGATTTATTAGTATCTCTTAATTTGTGGGATCTTTCAGATCTTATTTTCCTAGTTGATACTCAAAGTTGTCTTATAAGTAGCTTTGTAATCGTGGTACAAATTACATAGAGAATTACAATTCTTTTCTCTAAATTCTTCAATTTCAAATAGCTACATCAGATGTATACTCATTTGGATGTTCCTTTTGACAGGCACTTAGGGAGGCTTTTGAGGCCCTTTGCAACAAGGGTGTCGGCGGAAGCTCAGTTGCAGAGCTACTGGCTACTTTTTGTGACAATATACTTAAGAAGGGAATTAGTGAAAGATTGAGCAATGAAGCCATTGAAGAAACACTTGAGGAGGTCTGTTTGGGCATTAATTTTTGCAATGTAGTCTAGCATCAATTTTCAAGTATCACACTTAATTATTGTACGTTTTGCAGGTAGTAAAGCTGCTTGCATATATCAGTGACAAGGATCTTTTTGCTGAGTTCTATAGGTAATAATTTTAGTATAGGAGGTGTATTCACGGGTGCATAGCCTACTGAAGATATTGTTGGAAATAAAGTTCACTAAATCTTTCATATCACAGTATCCAAAGTAATACTGTATAAAACATACTTCATGATATAATGAAATTAGGCTTACTACTATTCTCCCTAATTATCTAGATGCATCAAAACTAGTTCTATCAGTTTCTTGAATATTTTAATATCATAGGACACTAGACCCTTGAGTAATGGGTGCAAGTTTTACTGAGGCTACTGTGCTACTCTTTCAAGATGAAGAACCTATATTCTCAAGATTGATTACCCTTATATATTTTAACATCTTTCTTCTGTACTCTATAGTAAAAGAAAAAATAAGATCATTTCCATAATCAATTTACAGTGACTTTGAGAATCTATATCAAGCATGTTAATCAAGTCTGCAAATAAAATTTCCATGCATTAGAATATGACACTTACCCATATCAATTTTTGGAAACAAATGCCTCATCCACTAAGTGGGGTCTGTTATGTGGATCCATTTAATATTCCATTGTGATTGTTATTTATTATAATTGAGGCTTGGTGATGCCATCAAACTGCTTACTAATAATCATCAAAACTTGCAGGAAGAAGCTTGCTGGACGACTTCTCTTTGATGAGTGTGTCAATGATGACTATGAGAGAAGTATGCTGACGAAATTAAAGCAGCAGTGGGTGGTCAGTTCACATCGAAGATGGAAGGGATGGTTGGTGCTCCTAGATTTCTTTCTTAGAAATAGTTTCACCTCCAGCAAAATGTTCCTAATTCACTTTTCTGTGTTCCAGGTTGTTGGGACTAGTATTAACACCTAGAGGGGGGGTGAATAGGTGTAGAGGAATTTCACGCGCAAGCAATAACAATCTTTTGCAATCTACAAACAGAATTTAAATAGAGAGAGTGAAGAAGATTGCAAACACAGATTATAGTGGTTCGGCTTTAGACAAGCCTACGTCCACTCTCCAGGCGATCAGCCAATAGGCTGGATTTCACTATATGATCAAAGGTGATTACACACTCTTGAGTGTTAGCACTTGGTGATGATATGTCTCACAAAGTCACTCTTTTTGGTAATTCACTAGGATCACTCAATTACGCTCTTTTTCAGACAACTAGTGAAGAATTGAATCAGCCTTGGAATATATTTATCCACCCTAGTCTCCTAGGTCTCATCCTATCCTTATATACTCTCCAAGCCACACTCGACCGTTGACTCTTTCCGTGAGAGTTCCGTCTTCCCTTTCCTGGACAGACTTTATAAGGCAAGTCTTTTTGACCGTTGGAGGTAGATTGGATCCCCTTGGATTCTCGCTCGCCCATACAATCGAATCCGGGCTTCCATAAGTGTTTCATCCTTCTTTGGAAGTTGTTCGATGATTGATCTTGTTGATCAATATAAATATGGTAAGTGAAAATCATATGACCGTTGGTGATCTGATCCTGTAGTTCCATTCTGAGTCTGCCTAGATTTTCAGTCTGGTACGTTCAGACTTAAAATCTCAGTCTGGTACGGTCAGACTTAAATCTCAGTCTGGTACGGTCAGACTTAAATCTCAGTCTGGTCAAGTCTTTCGTCTGCTTCATCCAGACTCAGAAACTTTCCATCATCTGCATAGTGGCTTGTGCGTCTTTCACTGAGTTACTCAATAAACACATTAGTAGCCTTTTGATTTATTTTGTCATCTTCAAAACATCATAAGGGATTTTCCTAACACAGGTTACGGATTTGATGTCAACAAAGGAAAACCAGACTACTTTTTAAGAGTATCTCAGTAATAATCCAAATGGAAATCCTGGCATTGACTTGACAGTCATGGTACTGACTACTGGTTTTTGGCCGAGTTACAAGTCCTTAGATTTGAACCTTCTTGCAGAAATGATACTTGTAGAATTTTGCCGAGATATAAAATTTGAAGTTTTGTTGATGTTCATAGGCAATTTCCGATGGTTGAAATACATTACTTCACTCTGATTTAAAAGTTATTGTTAATTCTTGGTTGTTTCAGGTAAAGTGTGTCAAAGTTTTCAGGGAATTCTACCAGACAAAAACAAAGCATTGAAAGCTAACATGGATTTATTCATTAGGGACGTGTAACATCATTGGTAAATCTGAGCCAAAAACCATGGAGTTAATAGTGACAACATACCAGGTAATTTGTTTTTTGAACTTTTTGTTTTCATCAATTTTGAGATACGGTAGAATTTGAGAATTGTTATTATGCGTTGTTTATTTTTTTCACTAGGAAACTTTTTATCACCTCTCTCTTTCTTTGTGTAGGCCTCAGCTCTGTTGTTGTTCAACTCTTCTGGTAGACTAAGTTACTCAGAGATTAAATTTGACTGATGATGATGTTGTGAGGCTTCTCCACTCCTTATCATGTGCCAAGTACGAGATCCTTAACAAAGAACCAAACACAAAACGCATTGCACATACTGATCACTTTGAATTCAACTCCATGTTCACTGACAAAATGCCGAGGATCAAGGCATAACTGACAGTTTTTAGATTGTCCCAAATTGTCTGACCTTGTCTTTCTACATCAACTTTTAATTGCAATCCTGTTTTATTTTCTCCCCTAATTTATATGCAGTCTTGTTTTAATATTTCCTGACATGCAGATTCCTCTTCCTCCTGTAGATGAGAAGAAGAAAGTGATTGAAGATGTTGATAAGGATCAGAGATACTCAATCGATGCCTCAATCGTGTGTATCCTGAAGAGTCGAAAAGTTTTGGGTCATCAGCAGCTGGTCATGCAGTGTGTTGAGCAGTTGGGTCCCATGTTTAAGCTCTTTACTAGACACTATGCCAACCAACCCGTCGCCTTCATCCTGGTTCTGGCGGTTTTTATTCACTGATTTTGTTTTACTGCAGCCTGATCTCAAGGCAATCAAGAAAAGGATCGAGGACTTGATCTTTCGAGACTATTTGGTGAGGGACAAAGACAAGCCCAATTTGCTCAGATATCTGGCATGAGATTTTCTGGATGCTCATCCAGATCGAGTGACTGCTTCTGCAATGGCATGGGAACAATTTCGAGATCCCTTTGGTGATGGCGCTGAGAACACCTCTCCTCGGTGCTGGGAGGTTAGGACCTCATAATGCTCGTACATTATGTCTACATGACCGAGCGTGAATACTAGAGTTTGTGTTTTTGCCATGTTGGTTAAAATTTTGAAAAATTTGAAGGGAGTATACCAAATGTCCTAAAATTTTTCAAGAAAGTACAATAAGTCATAAAATTTTCAAAAATGCAATTAAGCCAAACATATTAAATTAATGCATTCAAGTGTCAATTCCATGTAATTTGAGAGGAAATTATTTAATGATTTCTAAACTTATTGAATGGATGTCAGTTCGATCGTAATTTTTTCTAATATAGTCCTAAATTTTTGCCAAAAATTTAAATAATTTTTTTTGATCAATTTCCAATGGAAGGATTATGTCACGTCAGTAATTTTTGGTAAAAATCGATCGGAAAAATTACGTTAGAATTTTGTACAAAGGTTTAAGTTCTAAATTGGCAAAATTAAAAAAATTCAAGGTTAAAATTGGCACTCGTATAATAGATTGATGACCAATTGATGTCAATATGGCAATTTGATAGAGGGAAGAGCTAATTTGACATATTCTTCGCTAGTCCAAAGCTTTTTTTTCCTTTTCTTGAGCTCTTCCATAATCGCAAGCTCTGAGCTCGACAAGCCGCGGTGGCACCTTCTTGAGCTCAAAGCTCACAGCAACTGCGAGCAGCTTCGAGCTCAAACAGCAGCCATGGCCATCGGCCTCTCAAGCTCACACGGCCCGAGATACAGATGATGGGATCAGTGATATTATTGTAAGGACAGAGATGATTAGTCAATAATTGTAAGGACTCGCTAGAGCTAGACAGACTCAATTAATCAGCCTAACCCGACCAGACCCGAAACGTATTAGACCCAAACAAAAGAGTCGGGTTGGGTCGGGCTAGAGCGTGACCCTTTACAAGTTTGGTTTCAATTTCATGTTTAACTCAAAAAATCTAGAGAGTTGAGAGTCAAAACGCATAGAGAGATGATTACTTCTTTCTTTTGTTTATTTTATCCTACTTTACCATTTTCTCTCAACAAATGAGGACTAAAACGCATGGATGGTACCGGCGTCAAAAAGGCTTGCGCGCGACCCGTTTTGACCCGACCCGACCCTAAATTTAAGCTATTTTTGGGTCGGGTCCGAGTATAGAGCCGATATCGGAAAATATCCTAAGTTTAGGGTCGGGTCGGGCCAGGTCGGGTCGACTCAGGCCTTTTTGACACCCCTACTCGCTAGAGCTAAATAGACTCAATTAATCAAAACAATAAGTACAATTAATCAAAATTCTCATGATTCTAATTTAGTCTAGCCATCAACCTTAAGCTCCTAACTAGCCTTATTATTAAACAAATGTAAGAAAATAAGTGTCTAAATTGCTTATTTAGGAGGTATGTCTGAGCTTCCTTATCATAAGCATTTCCAAGCTTGACAATGTTCTTGAACCAAAGAGTGGCTCTCACACACATGATAATATTGAATATTTTAATATAATCTAATAGGGGTGAGCAAAAGGAATCAACCACATGGGGAACTACCTAGACGGACCGAATAGGCCGATTGGGTTTGATCCCTAGAGGCACCAGTCACACATTTAACAAAATTAGAATCTAAATATCCTATCACCTCAAGATAATCAGACCTCCTAAAAGTGAGCATATGATCTTTTGTCCCTTATAAGTATCTTGATACTTTCTTTGCTGCTTCCAATTATCTAATCATTGGTTACTTTGATACATGCCCATCATTTTGACAGCAAAACTAGGTGTCTAGCCTAGTACAAGTTTGAGCATACATCAAGCTCCCAACAATAGATGCATAAGGAATTTGTTCCATTTGTTTGTGTTCTAATTCATTCTTTGGGCATTGCATAATACCAAATTTATCTCCTTTCTGAATTGGAACAACACTTGCAAAGCATTTTTCCATCTTAAATTATTCTACAACTTTATCATGGAATATTTCAATTCCAATCACATAGGATGCCTCACTTATGTTTTTCATTTTAAAGTTCTTAGAGAGGACAATGTACAATATCTAAATTGGATATTTTTAGATACTTTTTCAGACCTATTGCCGATTCTAAGTAGTAGTCAAAATTTATATCCATTTTTCATGATATTATGCATGGATAAGATGTAGCATGGCAAATTCTTCAGAAAAAATTATGTCTTCCACAATGAAATCTTATATCAATCCAATTCTCGATTCTAAGGATGGAATCGCCCAAATTGGACTGATTATTTTTTAACATTTTAAATTAATTCTTAATTATTTGGAATTTTCTCAATGATGTTGAGATGCAAATAACTAGACAAAATCCTAGGAAAGGCACAATGAGGTAAAAACATGGCTTAGCTTTCATTCACAACTCCTCTTACAATCTTTGTGTGCCAATTTGATGTGGGATTCTTGGGTGTTTGGCTTGTCTCTCTCGTGGTGTCTAGCCTTCCATGTAAATGCTTTCAATGTGGGAATCTTGGCTTGTCTCTGTCGCTGTGTCTAGCCTTCCATGTGAATGCTGAGAGTCCCACATCGAACAATCACGCAGAGACTGGAAGCTAGATCGTGAATAAAATCTAATTCATGCAATACCTAAGCATGCTTTTCTCAGCCTTTTGGCTAAGATTTAGTATAGTAAAGTATAGTATTTGTCAAGTGTGTAATGTTCATACAATTTTTGTAGCATTTTGATCTTTTTGTGGGTAAAGAGCAAATGCTTGATTTTAAAGGGGAGGGGAAAATCACCTATTCCATTAGATCAAACTACTCGGGAACCGGGCCGAACTAATAGTTAAGTTCCTAAGATTTATTAGAGCCTTTGATCAATGGTGTTGGGTCAGAATCCCTTTTTGACACTATGCCAGTGATTCCACTATTATTAGTGAACAATAATGGAATAATTCCTTCATTGAGATAGGGGACATAATTTACATGGATATAATAAGTCTTGCTTGGGCTGTTTTAATGGTAGTCTTTACATTTTTTCTTTCGCTCGTAGTATGGGGAAGAAGTGGACTCTAGAGGTACTACTAATTGAGGCAAGGAATCAAACTGTATCGATTGTTTTATAGATCATTTTGCAAAGCCTTTTTACTTTTTATTTGATTTGTATTTGCTTTTCTTTCCCTTTTTATTAAGAGAAAAACGTTCAGTTATTATTATTATATTAAGTGGATACATACCTTCTATGGGAAACAACATATACATCGTGGTTGTCCAAGGAGGGACTACGCATAATAAGATCTTACCTTGACAAGTCACTCGGGAACCGGATCGAACTAATAGTTCAATTCCTAGTTCCATGACCGGTCAATCTCCGATTCCCTAGTTCCTTAGTCGGACCTAATCGGATCAAGATCCGATCACCCTTTATAATCGATGAACTAAATTGAATATATACCAAAATTGAGGGACTACATTGACCAATTTAAAAGTTTAGGGCCATATTGTATAATGAGGTAAAGTTCAGAAACTACATTAAACAAATTAAAAAGTTTAAAACTATATTGCACATAGGACCAAAATTCATAGACTATTTTTATCATTTTTCTTTTTTCCTTCTTTTTTTTCTTGTAAGCAAGTATACTCAACTAATTAGTTTCTTCTAAAGCACAACATTATGGTTGAATATAATTAAAGCACTTGAAATATTCCCCAAAAATTTCACCTCTCTCTCTTTATTTTTTGATTGAGTTGTAATTGAACATGAAACCACCTGCTTCGTGTATGCAGTTTCCCGAGAACTCATTTCATGTGGAAAATTCAATATTAAAAAACTCCTACAAAATTCACAGGACAAGATTTGTATTTTTAACTTATTAAGAACTCACATACATTTTATCTTGTGTAAGTATATTCAAAATTTCCGTCAACAAATCCACAACCCCACTCCGAACCCAAATTCCAGTCCCGGTGTTGATGCCTTTGACCCTTCTTGAACTATGAGATTCGAGACATGAGCACGACCACGAACATGGAATAATTTTCCATGATGTAGCCAAATAATTGGATCAACGTTATCTTAAGTTGGTAGAAAACATTTTCGAGTGATTAAATATTTTGATTAAGGTAACATAGACTTCTCTAAGTTGTTCATGCTCTCCGATGTTGAATTCCATCCATGACAAGACCATGTTTGACAGCACCCAAATATTGCCATTATTAGCAATTTGATAACTACGGATAGTTGATAAAAGGACAGACTCAATTGTACTAGAGGATCTGACCTGGAATTCAAAAAGAGAGATTGGGATTTCATAATAGTACATATTACTCTATTTGTTTCAGGTAGAATAAATGATTTGAAAAATATTTTCATAAAAAATGATAGTTCATGTTGTCTTGAAATAATTAGTCTATAATATATATTTACATCATTAAAAATAATTTATATTCTAAATATTTTTGTGAATGGTGAAAATATTTTTTTTTATTTTTTAAGCGATATAAAATATTATTTTTTTTAGAAAATATTTCTTAAAATGATTGATTTTCCGCTATATAAACTAACCCACCAACTTCTTTCTTTCCACTCTCTACCGTTTCTTCTCCATGCAGGGGAGCTGGTCGGGTTTTCTTCCAACTGCCTTTGCCTTCTTCGCCAAGGTATCCGAGTCGACCACCGGCTGGAAGGAGAAGGAAAGGTATGAAAAACTAAAGGAAAGAAAAAATTACAAAATAAAGATAAATAAATAAATAATTCCAAAAAATATTAAAAAATTATTAAAAAAAATTTCCACGTCAATGCCGGTGACACCATGTAGGATGGTTTGCATTCAAGTCAGCATTGGCTGACCAAAATTGTCTGAATAAACTAAATTTGTACAAATGCAAAATGTTTCATATTCAATTTGACAAAAAATAATAGGATTGAATTAGCACAATTGTAATAGATTTAGGAATTTTTGATAATTTTTCCGGTTGAACATAATTAAAACACTTGGAATAGTCCCTAAAAAATTCCACCTCTATGTAATTTTTTGATTGAGTTGCAATTGAACAATAAACTGCCTGCTTCGTGTATGAAATTTCCAAAGAGCTCATTTCTTATAGAAAATTCAACAAAAAAAGAATCTACAAAATTTACAAGCCTCGATTTGTATTTTAACTTATCATATACATTTTGTCTTGTGCAAGTATATTCAAATTTTCTATCGACAAATTCCCAACCACCCCTCCAAACCTAAACCTCGGTCCAAGCATTGATACTTTTTGACCCTTCTTGAACTAACAGATTTAAGACGTGACCGTGATCATAAACATGGAATTATTTTCCATCACCTAGCAAAGTAATTCAAACTTTCTGACCAAATAAAAAAGTAATTGAAATTTTATCTCACATGTCGCCCTTCTAAATTGGCATTATCTAAGGTGGTAGAAATCATTTTTGAATGATTAAATATTTTGTTTAATGTGACCATAGATTTCTCTAAGTTGTTTGTGCTCCACGATATTACGGCAGTGCCCTAATGTTACCATTATTAGCAATTCGATAATCAACGATGGTCGATAAAAGGACAGACTCAACTATACTGGAGCATCTAACCCATAATTCGAAAAGAGAGATCAGGATTTCATGATAATTAGTATTACTCTATTTGTTTCGCGTAAACAAAGTGATTTGAAAATTATTATTCAAAAATAATTAATCGTGCCATCTTGAAATAATCAGTTGATGATAAATATTTTCATTATCACAATAATTTATGTTTTAAATATTTTTGTGAACAATGAAAATGTTTTTCAGTCATTAATTTTTGCAAGAGATATATGTTGACAACTAAATTTTGATGTCTCATTTAGTAAATCATTGTATAGAAAATTAGGGTTCAACCCCATCCCTAGTGAAAATATTAAGTTAAATTATATATAATTATTGGGAGCATATTTCAATTAATTGCATTTGATTGGACTAGCGGCGGATGAACTTGGGTAAAAGGTTTTGAGCTTAATTGAGTTAAGCCCACGGTCATTAAAAAAAAAATTTTGACCTAGCCCATTAATTCTCATGGCTTGAAATTCATTGGTATGTTTGCCAAATTGAGAGATTGATTTGTCTTGAGAAGTAAGTAAAGAAAGGAAATCGCAGTCATCTATTCGGTGGTGCAAGAATTGCCTGAGGATGTAAGCAAGATTTTGGCCGAATATATTTCAATGCTCAAAAAGAATGTTTGGTCTATAATGCTGGGAAAATCAAAAGCATAAATTAGATGAAAAAATTGTTAAATGTATGCTCTAAAGTTATTATGTGACAGTTATAGGTTAGGAATTTCAGTTATATTATCAAACTTATTATTTAATTAATGGCAAAGATATATTCATTCATTAGTTCAATTATTAATATTATTATATATATACATATATATGAATGATTTCATAAAATCAGTTTCAACTAGACTATTATTGAAACATTAAGAATATGTGTGAAGAGTTGAATCTTTATACTATTCCAAGTCGATGGATCATAACAATCCTATTGAGGCAAGTGTGTTCTTAACTTCATCATCAAGTATTGAATACTTAAGAGAATAACAAATCACTAGTCATTGGATATTTGATGCCTAAGTTAGAACATAAGTACTTGTACTACACAAGTTTATTGAACGTAACACGCATGGAACAATTAGCGACATGGAAGCCTCTAGCGTGGTCAATGTCTAATTGTTCATATCCTAGTATTGTGTAAATAATCCTTAGACCTGAGGAACAATATTGACTTTGTGTTGGATGGCTATAGTTCACAGGTGCACATATTGCCAACTCGTTGATCCATCTTTGTACATGATGATTATAGTTCATTTATATACAAAGTTACATGTGTGTGCAATATGGAATTTATCTCCTTGTTACATGCAAGATACAGTAATGATGTTATATGTGATCTAATTATGATACTACATTGAAATCATCGACCACAATTGTAACCAAGAATGAGTTGTTTATGTCTCATATAAAATGCAGGTTAATTAGGTTTGTGTATATAATCGAATTAGTGACTTGACAAATATTCAATGATTTTTGTTTGATCAAGACATAGTAAGACAAATAAATTGAATTACACTATAGCCAAAGCTGGTAGATTCATAATGTTCTTAAAACATTTATACTGTCTAAACAACCATGACATATTACTAGATGTCAATCATGACTTATAGGACCTAGAGATTGATCAAGACAATCAATTCTCTTGGAAATACTAATGTGTTAATGCAAGTCTTATTATCACCTTAGAAACGCCATAATAAATTCACTTATTCTCTTACGAACACAACCCACTCATGAGAGTTGTTCTCTCGCTCACTCAACTCACATCAACATAAGCAACTTCCTGTGGAGTTTGAAACAAATGCATTTTTATATGTAAACTATTCATTTAACTTCTTTGAGACTTGCTTCTTTGTGCATCGTCATAATTTGATAGAAACGACCTATCTATATTAGTTTAAGGCTATATAACTCCACGTAGAGGTAACTTTGTTGGGGAAGTTTGTAAGCAACTTCTTGTGGAGTTTGAAATAAGTGCATTTTTAGTTATAAACTAATCATTTAACCTCTTTGAGAGGTTAGAGACCAGCTTCTAGAGGAAGTACTCATTTAACTTCTTTGAGGGTGAGTAGGTGAGAGAGGATTACATGGTTAGCAATGGTTGCTGATCACATGCACAAGATTGTCTCCACGAGATTGCTAACACAATCATAGTTGCAATTACCTGCGAGTTCTTTTTCCGTTTGAGGTGCATTGATGGTATGTGTGAACTAGAGGCTCGAACTGAAGAACATCTTAATCAAGTCATTTAAAGCATGTTTCAAGAGGTAATTCGCTTAACCCCATTTGAAATTCTGATTTTTTATTAAAACACATTAACAATGCTTTTGAATATATATGTATAGTAAAATTTATCTTTACTTCCGTTGCGTTTATGTTTATTTCGCCTATACACGTTATGTTAACACCCCCATCAAAAAATAGCCTCCAAATTAAAAGAAGAAGAGGGATTCGGTCGGCAAGAGGAAGAGAATATTTGATTGAAAGGAAGGAAGATAAAAATAAGCACTTGTCCAGCAAGGAATCGGTAAGTGGAGAAGTATAAATTCTCGTAACCTTTTACACGCAAAAGAATGGGCCACACATATCGAATAGTAAGCAAAAAGGGTGCTTTCATTTCTTCTAGCGGGTTCTCCTGGTCGGCAGAATGGTAAAGAGCAATAGACAAGACATTCTTCACCAGCGCTTGCAATTCCACCAAGCAACAGGTCCAGCCATATCCTCAGACGCTCGCGCACCACCTGCTCCACCCACATTACTAGCAATCTCCGGCGACCTCCCCAGTCATTGACGGCACATGTACGTGTCACTCCAGCCGCGGCAACCTGCTGTTTCCTGCCATCGACTTGCTGCTGCTGCTCTTGCTCTGTTCTTCCTTCAGTATACTCTGTTTTTGCTGCTTTTCTGATGCTCGTCCAGCGAACCACCACAATCAAGATCTCCTGCTTTTCACCGTGACCAGCCCACCTCAGGTCCAAACACCTGCACCAGCGAGCCAGCGCTTGTAGTCACTCGCAACACCAAATATCACGGGTTCTTTTTTTCAGTCTCTGTTTGCAGGTTTTCCGGCGACATCTAGCCGTCGCATCCCAGAACGCCACCATCATTCCTGATGTACCGCTGCTGCTCCTTCAATCGAGAACGCAAGTGAAGAATATGATGATGGGGTTTAGCAAGTCGAAGCTTGGGAATTGATGTGGAGAGCGAAGGAAGCAGATTTTGATTCTTTCTAGCGAGCCGGTTTTGTTTGCTTTTATTTCGGTTTTCATTATTGCAAGTAAACCGAGGGCCGTCACCGTCAGGCCCCAACCGAGCTGAGAAGCCACACCAGCACCACCCCACGGCCGTGAGTCACACCACGTCGAGGTCACCATCATCGACCCACCAAAGCACTGTGATCGAGCCACCGTGAACCTCCCCGCAGTCGCTGCTGGCCAGTCTACACTGTGAGTCCCCTTCGCCGGCTTCCGCCATATATGGTTCTCGTGATCCATTTGCTTGATTTTTGTATTTTTTTGTTGCTAAATTTGGGAAATTATAATCTTGTTTGAACCTTTGAATCCTTTAAATTAGGAATTATTTCCTAATTTCGCAATATGCTATATTCATCAGTTTGATCTCATGCCCAAGATATGATTCGTGATTGTATAAAAAATTGGTCAATTTGATATTAGCTTGAGATGTGATTCATTAGTTTATTTTTTAGATGGATATCGTGTGATTTGATACTGTGTTTGATATGACTTTGATATCTTTCTATCTTTGATTGATTTGAATTGATTTTCTTTCTAAAAAGAAAAAAAATCTATAAAACTTAGATACAAATAAAGTAGGTTCGTTTTTTAGGATAGATTGCATGTTTATTTTGGTTATTTTTTAATTTTGAATTTAAATGAAAAATACAAAATATATCACTTGCATGTCATGTAATTTAGGTCATGTCAATTGTTATGTCATGTGCATGTCATATAGTTTGTATAGGCTAGAATTAGCTCCTTATATGTCATTTCATGTTACCTCATCGTTATTATATGCTACGTCATTATGCATACTATATCATCTATGTCGCGTCATTACATGTCGTATATGTCACGTTATCATTACATGCCATGTCATTACTCAAATGTCATTTAGGGGTAGTATGTTAGGCCAATTAATTAAATTGCACTTCATTCTAGAATGCATGTCATTAAGGTTGTGTGTAACTAAAATTGTATGTCATGCTAAAATAATTGCATATTAATTTTTTTTGCCATTAGAGTTAGAACATTTTAGATAAATTGCATGTCATTTTAAAAATTCCATTCTTAGGTTTATCTAATTAGAAATCGCATGTGATGATAGAGTTGACATATTTTCATTATCATTGCATTTGGAATAACTGTATTGCTAGTTCCACCCACTTTGGGGAGGGTGCGACGTATAAATGATTATTTTTTATAGAAAATATATGCTTTTTTTAAAATGATTGATTTTCCATTAAAATAAAATAGCCCAACTTTCTTTTCACGCCTGTGCTTCATTTCTCCACTCAGGGGAGTTCAGCGGGTCTTTTTCCATCTACCTTTGCCTTCTTCGCTAGGGTGGCCGAACCGACCAGCCGGAAGGAGAAGGAAGAGAAGAAAAGAAAATAGATAATTTCAAAAAGTATTAAAATATTATTAAAAAGTATATAAGTCAGTAATTATGATACCGTGTGAGACAGTATGCATTCATGTCGGCATTGGCTAACTAAAATTAGTTGGATGAACTAAATTGGCTCAAATACAAATAAGGCTTATTTTAGAAATTTAAAAAAAGTTTATGACTAAATTGATACTATTACAATAAATTTATGAATATTTTTTTATGATTTTCCCGATTGAACATAATTAAAGCACTTCAACTATTCCCCAAAAAATTCCACCTCTCTATAATTTTTTGATTGAGGTGCAATTTAATATGAAACAACTTCCTTCGTCTATGTAGTTTCCGAAGAACTCATTTCATAATTCAACAAAAAGAAATCTATATAATTCACAAGTCTAAATTTGTATCTTAACTTATCATATACATTTTATTTCATATAAGTATATTCAAATATTCAATTGACAATTTTCAATCGCCCCTCCAAATTTAAATTGTGGTCCAAGCATCGGTACCTTTTGACCTTTCTTGAACTACAAGATTTAAGGTGTGAGCGCACTCACGAGCATGAAATGATTTTCCATCACCTAGCAAAGTAATTGGAATTTTATCTAGTATGTTGTCCTTTCAAATTGGCATTATCTAAGGTGATAGAAAACCTTTTTTGAGTGATTAAATATTTTTATTAAGGTAATCATAGACTCTCAGTTGTTCATGCTCCTTGATGTTAAATGTCTAGTGATGGCAAGGTGATGTTATGGCAATGCCCTAAGGTTATCATTATTAACAATTGGATAACCAATGATTGTTGACAAAAGGAGAGACTCGATTATACTAGAATGTTACTTCATTTGTTTCGTGAAAGTGAATAATTTGAAAAAATATTATCCTAAAAAATTATTAATCATGTCATCTTGAAATAATAAGTCAATGATAAAATTGTCTATCATTACAATAATTTATATTCTAAAATATTTTTCATTCATGAGAGATTTAAATGATTATTTATTAGAAAATATTTTTTTAAATGATTGATTTTCCGTTAAAATAAACTAACCCGACTGTCTTTCCACACCCTCTGCTTCATTTCTCCACTTTGGGGAGATGGGTGGGTCTTCTTCCATCTGCCTTTACCTTCTTCGCCAAGGTATCCGGCTCTGCGCTTCCATGGCTCTGCGCTTCCATATCTCTCATTTCCCCAATCATCTCTCTCTCTCTCTCTCTCTCTCTCTCTCTCTCTCTCTCTCTCTCTGGTTGTTCTAGTTTTGCTTTGCAATCTCCTTTCGAGGCTTGCGATCGACGTCATATCGCCATTGGATTCCCTCGGTTAATTTTGAGTTAATTGACCTCGGATCTTTTGTGCTCTTCTCGGAGGGATTGCGCCTTAGTTTCGGCTTTTTCCGCCTTTAGAGGTCGAAGCGTGAGCTCTGTTTGTTTAGCTAGCAGTTCGTGGAAACAGCGTGGAAATGGGGGAATTTCTGTTCTGGGAGCTTGTTGATATGTCTTTGTTAACGGTTGACTCAAGTTAGGGCTGAGTTGTAGAATTTTGAGTTAGAACTATCTGAGGTTAGAATTCCAGGTGCTGGGTAGATACTGCGAGTTAGATTAGGAAGCTGAGACAGCTCAAGATGTTAGCAGTAGTATCGGGTTTGGCTAAGGCGGATCATTTAATTATCCAAGACTTAAAGCAGGGTCCTGATGGGACACTTGTAATTATTTAAATATTTCTCCAGCAGATTAGTGATTGTTGTACTAGAAGCAGTCAATAGAATGTTTTTTTGGCCTTGCGTAAGAGTAGTTTTCCTCAGTTTTATAGCATTGTTGGATTTGGTTCAATTTCACGATTTTCCATCATTATTGACTTAATCAGCTTCTCCGTGCAGACTTGGTGTCAAGAACGAGATTGTGGAGATGGCGGTGAATGAGAGGAAAACAATTGATTTAGAACAAGGATGGGAGATTATGCAAAAGGGTATAATGAAGCTCAAGAATATCCTTGAAGGGCTTCCTGAGACTGGGATCAGCTCGGAAGAATACATGACGCTCTACACGTAAGCCTCACTTCTGCATTGATGACTACAGGAGCTGTGATCCTTAGAAGTGTTATTCTAGTGTCTTAATTGGGTTGCTAATAGTTGATTCCTTTTCTTCTCAATCCTCCTGGCAGTACTATCTACAATATGTGTACTCAAAAGCCTCCACATGATTACTCCCGGCAACTGTATGACAAGTATAGAGAATCTCTTGAAGAGTATATCATGTCAACGGTGAGGAAGATTTGCTGTTCATGACTCCCTTTTCCTGTTATATTGGTTGTTTGTTTTCCCTTGAGTTTACCTCATTAGCTTTGCATGTCTGGAATACCTGAAGTTGTGGAATTAGAGAAGTTTTATCTAGCGCTGTTGTCGGAGTTACATTCTTGTATATGCCATGGACTTTCTCAGTTGCTGGTGTAATAGTTGGGTGCTTTCTTTTTACTTTTACTTGCATTGCCCAAGTATCAGTCTTGTATAGTAAGGATGTGTCTTCATTTAAAAATTCATGACAGTGTGCTTCAATTCTTTGGAAATTTTCAAGGCTTTTTTTTTTTTTGGTAAGGTAAGTATTATAGATTTTAGACCAGGATAATTGTACAAAAGGGTGAAACACGGCACCAATAAGCACTCAACTGGACAACATGTCGCTAGAGTGGAAGGGTACCACGTTCACAAATATAAACACATAGACAAGCTAGGAAAAGCAACAAAAAGGACCCAAACAGTCCTCTTTATAGCCTATTACTTTCTCTTTATTCATTAAAGCTGTATTTTATGATTGTTTTTGTGAATATTAGAAAAGATAGTAATTTCAAGATAGAAGAAGTGTGGCATGTGGCGAAAGCTTGAGTCATTTTTTGAAGAATAGATAGTATCAACCAATTGAGATTACATAAAGTGGATTAACAAGTAGCCAGCTGTCAGAAGAAGTCTGGTGACAAGGTTTCTCGAAGAATAAATAGCTCCAAAAGAACAGCAGATGAAGCAAGAAGAATTAGTAGATGCAATATTTTTCCACAAAGAAGTCGAGTAAATCTCTAGAGAGTCGATTTCTTTATCAGTGTGAAGAGTCGTTTATTGCTGCAACTTAGATGTAATCTGGAGGAGATAACTCATCATTCTGCTCTACTTCCAAGCTAATGCACTACGCCCAAATTATATGGCCAGTTAAGTTGATAGTCAAACAAAAAGAAAAGAAAAATGGAAGAAGTTTGCTGTTTTATGGAGCTTTGCCCATTAATTAGATGTTAATATGCCTTATTTACGAGTCTGCGTGGTTATTCTTGTTTTCGTAGCCACTCAAATCCTCCAGAGTTTTGTTGCTTCTGATTTGTAGCCCATGATTCTAGGGGTTGGCCATTTACCATACTTAGGTATATTAGGAGACACTGAGGAATTGCATGTGCTTTCCCGTCCTCCTTGTTCTCACTTTCTCCTTCTCCAGTTCTCTAAACATGAGATCAATTTCCATAAATTGCTCGAACAAGACTGTTATTATTTACTTATATATTTATTTTTCGGGGGGAAGGGGGAGGGATATTTATCTCTTTTTCTTTGCATGGGGAGGGATGGTCTGATAATTAATTATCTGATGATTATGATTCTGTAAATGTAGAGTTGGTTATTACCTGTATTTAGTTTATTGGTTATATCTGGTTCTTTCATTTGTATAGCTGCTGTTTTTATTATCCTCATCCATTACAAAATCTGCTTTGGCTTACAATTTAGGTATTGCCATCATTAAGAGAGAAGCATGACGAGTTTATGTTGAGAGAGCTTGTCAAAAGGTGGGCGAATCATAAGGTTATGGTCAGATGGCTTTCTCGTTTCTTCAATTATCTTGATCGATACTTCATTGCAAGGAGATCACTGCCACCCCTTAATGAAGTTGGCCTGACTTGCTTCCGTGAACTAGTATGAATTCTATACAATCTTTTGATTTGCTGTTCTCTTTATTAATTTTTTTTTTGTGGGATTTAGCTTAGATTGGATGCTAGGATAGTTGTGTCCTTTAGACAGTTCATCATTGATTTTTGGAATAAGTTCACCAGAAGTCCTTAAACTTATCGCGAAAGTGCAATTAAGTTCTAAAACTTACAAAAAGTTTAATCAAGTTCTAAAACTTGTCAAATTGATATAATCGAGTCCTAAAATTAACACCGTCAAATTTACTAACGGAAAAAGCCGACATGGCATTTTAAAATTATTTTTGGGAAAATGCCACCAAAAACCTTGAATTATGCCTATTGAGACAATTTTACCCTAAACTTTTTTTGCACCATAAAAAACCCAAAACTATGCTACTTGGGACAATTTTACCCTAAACTTTTTTTAAACCACCAAAAACCCTAAACTATGCCACTTGGGACAATTTTACCCTGAACTTTTTCTTGTACCACGAAAAATTCTAAACTATGTCACTTGGGACACATTTACCCTAGACTTTTTAATTAAAGTGCATTTTCGTCTTTTCAATTTTTTCTTTTTTTCTTTTTCCTCTTCCATGGCCGACAAAGAGGAGGAAAGGAAGAGAAAAAGAAAAGAAAAAGAAAAAAAAAAGTGAAAAGTGAAAAGCTTAAAAAATGCGGGGTAAATGTGTCCCAAATGGCATAGTTTAGGTTTTTCGGGGTACAAGAAAAAATGTGTCCCAAGTGGCATAGTTTAGGGTTTTTTGGTACGAGAAAAAGTTCAGGGTAAAATTGTCCCAAGTAGCATAGTTTGGGGTTTTTTATGGTACAAAAAAAAAATTTAGGGTAAAATTGTCCCAGGGGGCATAGTTCAAGGTTTTTGGTGATATTTTCCCATTATTTTTTAATGCCACATCAGCATTTTTAATTGTTATTTTATTCAATCTTATTTTAATTAGATTAAAAAAGTGGAAAAGAAAACCTAAAATTTTATTAAAAAGCAATACTAAAAAAAAAAAAAAACAGGGGGAGAAGGGCAGGGGCTTCAGTTGCTACTGCCGCCACCGACAGCCCTGGGCGAGGGTGGCCGGCCCTCGCCCGGGCCCAGGTGAGGGCCAGCGACCCTCGCGAGGGTGCCCAAATCTGGGCATGCCAGCCCGCACGGGGGCTGGCGACCATCGCCCGCCCGTCACAGCCCCGGGTGAGGCGGGGCGCGACGGCCCAGCCTCGCCCGGGGGCGATGGTCGCCGGCCCCGTGAGGGCCGCGTGCCCAGATTTGGGCGCCTCATGCTCGCCACAAGGGTTGCTGGCCCTCTCTTGGGCCCGGGCGAGGGCCAGCCACCCTCGCCTAGGGCCGTCGGCGGCGGCAGCTGAAGCCCCTGCCCTTCTCCCCTGGTTTTTTTTTTTCAGTTATTGCTTTTTAATAAAATTTTAGGTTTTCTTTTCCACTTTTTAAATAATTTTTTGCTTTTTTTAATCTAATTTAAAAATAATTGAATAAAAAAACGCCATGTGGAAAATAAAAATTACTTTAAAAATGCCATGTGAAAAATAAAAATAAAATGCCACGTCAGCTTTTTCCGTTAATAAATTTGACGGTGTTAACTTTAGGACTCGATTGCATCAATTTGACAAGTTTTAGGACTTGATTGAACTTTTTGTAGGTTTTAGGACTTAATTGCATTTTCGCGACAAGTTTTAGGACTTATAGTGAACTTATCCCTTGATTTTTTGGTTGACTATGATATGGTCATTTTCAGTTTCCTCCATAGATGCTGCACTAAAACTTGACTATTGTACATTGTTTGCTGTTTTAAAGGTATATCAAGAGTTAAAGGTGAAAGTAAGCAATGTCGTGATCTCATTGGTATGTTTATGTTCATTTAACTACAGTCCCTTTCTGTCTTTGTCGATAATGTTGAATTAACTAATAATTTTTTTTTAAATTAGATTGATCAAGGACGTGAAGGCAAGCAAATTGATCGAGCTTTAGTAAAAAATATATTGGATATATTCTTGAAAATTGGCATGGGAAAGATGGATTATTATGAAAATGAATTTGAAGCAGCTTTGCTTAAAGATAGTGTTGCTTATTATTCCTGTAAAGCTTCAGGTTGGATTTCAGGGATGACTTCTGTCCTGATTATATGTTGAAGGTGAATAAGAATTTATTACCTATCTAATCATTTACATCTTAATGATGATGATGATGATGATGATGATTATATTTCATAAGGTTTGATGTTTGATATTGGGATTCCCAGGCTGAGGAGTGCCTAAAGCAAGAGAAATATAGGATTTCTCATTACTTGCATTTTAGCAGTGAGCCCAAGCTACTAGAGGTTTGTCCATTTAATTGTGTTAATTTTGGCTTTAATGGTTAGTCTGGTGGAAGAACTTGTGCAATTGACTATGAGTATAGTTCATTTCTTTGATTCTTGTTTAGATTTTGAATATTCCAAGGTCCGGATGGAATTTGTTCCATACACTTTTTAGTTTTGCTATTATAATCATTTTGCTCTTTCTTCAGAAAGTTCAATGTGAGTTGTGGTCTGTATATGCAAGCCGACTATTTGAGAAAGAGCATTCAGGATATCATGCATTACTTACAGATCATAAGGTATTCTGGCTCCACTTTTGTCCCTTTATGAGCGTCTCGTCCTAAATATTTTTTAGGTGTATTTACCTACCAAGTTTTCTGATGCTGTTTAGGTTGAAAATTTGGTGAGGATGGTCAGGGTTTTCTCAAAAGTACCAACATTCTTGGATCCTCTCACTAACATATTGAAGCAAGTCCGTTTTCGGCCATCCATATTACATCCACATTAAGTTGCACTTGCCTTTGTCCTCCTTTACCTTGTTTTTCATACCTTATATGTCAGCATATCACTGAGGAGGGCACTGCCTTGGTCAAACAAGCAGAAGAAGCAGCTGGCAGAAAGAAGGTTGGTTCTCAATTTATCAGTCCATGGCTTTGACTTTTTCTTATGCATTTGCAGAATTACCTCTAGTTTATTCAAATGAGCAAAGTCTCCTTCCATTCTTCTGTATAGTTGGATTGTTGTCGGACACTGAATTTGCTTGCTTTACTCATCAGTTTCTGCTCTCTTGTCTCAAAATGACTCTGCGTCCTTCAGTGGTGTCTCGATGATCCAGAATTAATTGAGTAAACAGAGGAAGACTCAATTGGATTAACATGGCGAAAGAAAACAAGCTGAGATTTTGGACGTTTTGGACTAAAATCTGATGTCATTCATTGATGTAGTTTTCTAGATCAAACAAGCTATGCATGTAGTTATTATAACCATAAGATCACTGTCAACCCTTAGTGAAAATGGAATATTTTGATTGTCCTTACAGAATAGCTATCTGGGATACCCTTTCTGGTCAGACTTTGTCCTTACAAAGTAGAGACCTGATAGGATTCTAGTAAGTTTCATGTTTTTTTTACTTAAATTGTGGTGCTAGCTACTTGGAGCAGGATTAGGGTCAGCCATTTAGTTAATCCCCCTATGCTAGGTCAGTTGAATCAAAACAGGATTTGTTGTTGACTTAGATCACCGTCAAAATATCTCTTTCATTCAAAAAGATGGAAATTAATCTTCGAATATAAAGATTGACCTACAGAAAGGAATGCAGCTTGCCACAAGAGGCTAGTCAAGCATTGTCCCAAAAAGAAATCTGAAAGGATAATTCTTGCGGGGTAAGCATGCGTGTGCGCACACAGGTGTGTGTTTGTGGGTAAATGACAACTTCATTTTGAAGGAGAGTAACCCAAAGATTAGGAGCCAATATATTATGGTGTTCGGAAAGATGTAAATCACACTAGTGACCACTAAATATGCCATACATTCCGAGATCTGACCACTAAATTTGCCATACATATTCCAAGTATACGTGTTGGCATGGATAGCTGACAAATATACGTTGTTATGTTATTGCTGAAGTGGTTATTCAATCATTCAACTATGATTGCAATGCCATACTATGAACCAATAAGACTGACTCATTGCATACTCTTGCCTGTACTGCTATTATGTATAGTAATGAACCACTATCCATGAAACATTCGACAGGATTTTCGAAAGGTCTAACTGTACAGCTGTAGTCTTCTCTTGAACAGATATTGTAAGGAGTTTATTGAAGCTCTAGCATTCATTTAGTTTAAATTATATTGTGCAATTTTTTATTTAATATGATGCTTAGGAAATTGTCCTGCAATGCTTTCTAGCTTTAGGTTTTCATAAAGGAATTTACTCTTCACCCAGTTACCATTTGTCCAATCTAAATCCAACTCAACTTTTGAGACTCGTCATCCTTATCACTCTGTAGTTATATTGTGTGGTTTGCACAACTATCAAAAATATGCATACCTTTGTTTTGACTTGTAACATTTTATGAAGCAAGCAATTAGTCCCTTCATTTCAATTCACAGGCCAATAAGAAGGATGTAGGCTTGTGGCAACAGGTAATGCAATTGATCTTCTACTTCTCCATAAGTGGATAAAATTTTGCTGGTATGTTTAGGAGCATTGATTTAGCTCATTGTTGGCAGGTTTTCATGAGGAAAGTGATTGAGCTACATGCTAAGTATGTGGCATTTGTGAATGAACGTTTCCAGAACCACGTCGTTTTCCATAAGGTTCATATCTTGTGATTGGAGTGATTTGAAAAGGCTACATCAGATATACACTTATTTGGACATTCCTTTTGACAGACACTTAGGGAGGCTTTTGAGGCCCTTTGTAACGAGGGTGTTGATGGAAGCTCAATTGCAGACCTTTTGGCAACTTTTTGTGATAATATACTTAGGAAGGGAAGTAGTGAAAAATTGAGCGATGAAGACATTGAAGAAATGCTTGAGAAGGCGTGTTGTTTGGACATTAATTTTTTTAATGTATTCTGGCATCATTTTTTAAAAATCCCAAGTTGTTGTTGTATCATTTGCAGGTAGTAAAGCTGCTCGCATATATCAATGACAAGGATCTTTTTACTGAGTTCTATAGGTAATAGTTTTAGTATTGGAGGTGTATTCATGAGTGCATAGCCTACTGACCATATTGTTGGAAATGAAGTTAACTAAATCTTTTGTGTCACAGTATCCACAGTAATACTGTATAAAAGATACTTCATAATATATTGAAATTTGGCTTACTTGTTCTCTATGTAATTATGTAGATACGTCAAAACTAGTCCTATCAGTTTCTTCAATACTTTAATAACATAGGATACTGGACCCTTGAGTAATGGGTGCAAGTTTACTGAGTGTACTGTGCTGGTCTTTATGCAAAATGATCTTCAATATGAAGAACCTATATTCTCAAGATCGATTTCCCTTATATATTTCTTTACATCTCTCTTCCTTACCCTATAGTAAGAGAAAAATAAGATCATTTCCATAATCAATTTACAGTGACTCTGAGAATTTATATCAAGCATCTTAATCATGTCTGCAAATAAAATAATAATGCATTAGAACATGAAACTCACCATATCAATTTTTGGAAACAAATGCCTCGTCCACTAAGTGGGGTCTGTTATGTGGATCCATTTAATATTCCATTGTGATCATCATCCATTGTAACTGATGCTTGATGATGCCATCAAACTGCTTCCTAATAATCATCAAAACTAGCAGGAAGAAGCTTGCTCGACGACTTCTCTTTGATATGAGTGCCAATGATGACCATGAAAGAAGTATGCTGATGAAATTAAAGCACCAATGCGGTGTTCAGTTCACATTGAAGATGGAAGGGATGGTTGGTGTTCCTCGATTTCTTTCTTAAGAACTAGTTTCACCTGCAGCAATATGTTCTTAATTCACTTCTCTGTGTTCCAGGTTAAAGATATGATGTTAGCAAAGGAAAACCAAACTAGTTTTGAAGAGTATGTTAGTAATAATCCAAATGCAAATCCTGGCATTGACTTGACAGTCACGGTTCTGACTACTGGTTTTTGGCCAAGTTACAAGTCCTTTGATTTGAACCTTCCAGCAGAAATGGTACTTGCAGAATTTTATCAAGATATAAAATTTGAAGTTTTGTTTGATGTTCATAGGCAATTCCAATGGCTGAAATATATGTTTCGCTCTGATATAAAAGTTATTGTTATTTCTTGGTTGTTTCAGGTAAAGTGTGTTGAAGTTTTCAGGGAATTCTACCAGATAAAAACAAAGCATCGAAAGCTTACATGGATTTATTCATTAGGGACGTGTAACATAATTGGTAAATTTGAGCCAAAAACCATGGATTTGATAGTGACAACATACCAGGTAATTTGTTTTTTGAACTTTTTGTTTTTATCAATTTTGAGATCTGGTAGACTTTGGGAATTGTTATTATGTGTTGTGTATTTTTTCACTTGGAAACTTTCTATTCCCACTTTCTTGCTTTGCGTAGGCCTCAGCTCTATTGTTGTTCAACTCTTCTGATAGACTGAGTTACTCGGAGATAAAGATCCAGTTGAATTTGACCGATGATGATGTTGTGAGGCTTCTCCACTCCTTATCGTGTGCCAAGTACAAGATCCTTAAAAAAGAACCAAACACAAAAAGCATTGCTCCTACTGATCACTTTGAGTTCAACTCCAAGTTCACTGACAAAATGCGGAGGATCAAGGTATGACCGACTGTTTTTCAATTGTCCCGGATTGTCCTGGATTGTCTGACCTTGTCTTTCTACATCAACTTTTAATTGCAATCCTGTTTTATTTTTTCTCCCTTAATTTATCAGTGCAGTCTTGTTTTAATATTTCCTGATATGCAGATTCATCTTCCTCCTGTGGATGGGAAGAAGAAAGTGATAGAAGATGTTCATAAGGATAGGAGATATGCAATTGATGCCTCGATTCTGCGTATCATGAAGAGTAGAAAGGTTTTGGGCCATCAGCAGCTGGTCATGGAGTGTATTGAGCAGTTGCGTCACATGTTTAAGGTCTTTACCAGACACCATGCCGACCCATCTCCTTCATCCTGGTTCTGTCAGTTTTTGCCAGACTGATTTTGTTTTACTGCAGCCTGATCCCAAGGCAATCAAGAAAAGGATTGAGGACTTGATCACCCGAGACTATTTGGAGAGAGACAAAGACATCCCCAATTTGTTCAGGTATCTAGCATGACATTTTCTGGATGCTCGTCCAGATCGAGTGACTTCTTCTCCTGCAATGGCACGGGAACAAGTTCAAGATCCCTTTGGTGGCGGCGCTGAAAACAATGTAATTGTCTCTCCTTAGTGCTGGGAAGTTTGGGCCTCCTAATGCTTACACATTTTGTCTCCACGGCCGAGTGTGAATAGCTATACTTTGTGTTTTTGCCATGTTAGTAAAAAAAAAAAATTTAAAGGGCTTAAAATTTTTTGAGAAAGTGTAATTGAGTCACAAAATTTCGAAGTTGAATCAAAGCTGAATTTATCAAATTGATGCATTCAAGTCCCTCTATCAACTCTATGCAATTTGAGAGGTCATTGTCCGATGAGTCTTGGATTTATTATATGGATATTAATTCAATTATTAGGGAGAATTGCCAAAAAGTCCTAAACATATTGCAATTGTGCCAATTCAGTCCTAAACCTTTCTTTTTTTACCGATTCAGTCATAAATCTTTTGCGATTGTGCCAATTTAGTCCATCCGATCAAATTAGGCCAACCGGAGCTGATGTGGACGCCGGCTAGCGTATTTTAATAATATTTTTATTATTTTTCGAAATTTTTTTCCTTTTCTATTTTTTTCTCTTCCTCCCTTGCCCCTCTCCCTACCGACGGCAATGGTCAGCCAACTTCAACGAGGCTTGCCGGCCATTGTGTGAGGGACGTGAAGCCCTTGCTAGCAGCTAGCGAGGGTCGTGGCCCCCATCAAACCGGCCACCCTCGCCGATGGCCTTGCCCAAACCAAGGCGAGGCCTGGGGGCCACCGTGAGGTGGCCTCGCCATGGCTTGGCTACGGGTAAAGGTGGCTTCGCCCATGGCTGGTGAGGCCATGGCGACCTTTGCCTGTGGCTAGGCCACCGTCGCTCGCGACTAGGCCATGGCAAGGCAACTTTGCCCAGATCTGGGCGAGGCCAACGTTGCCGCAACCCTCGTCGCAGTCCCCAAGTTTGGGTGAGGTCGCTGACGAGGGCTTCACGGCCCTCACACCGGCCATTGCCACCAACGTAGGGGAGGGGAGCAAGGGAGGAAGAGACAAAAAAAGAAAAGAAAAAAACAGAAAAAAAAATTTGAAAAATAATAAAAATATTATTGTCACTAGCTTCAACTAGCATCCATGTCAACTCCGGCCGGCCAAATTTGGTTGGATAAACTAAATTGGCATAACTGCAAAAAGTTTAGGACTAAATCGATAAAAAAAAAAGTTTAGGATTTTTTTGGCAATTCTCTCTTAGTTATCATTTTTCAAATCTATCAATTCAATCATAAATCCTTGCAAACTTCTAGTCAATTCCTAATGAAAAGACTATGCCACGTCAGTGATTTTCGGCAAATAATGATCAGAAGGATTATGTTGGAATTTCATGCAAAGTTTTCGATTCTAAATTAACAAAAATTGAAAAGTTTATGATTGAATTGGGAATTGCATAATAGATTAAGGACTAATTGATGTCAATGTGGCAATGTTTTTTTTTTTTTTTTTTCAATAGAGACACGCTAATGTGACATATTCTTCTTTAGTCCAACGTTTTTTTTTTTTTCTCTTGAGCTCTTCCTTGACCTCGAGCTTTGAACTCCACGGCATCTTCTCGAGCTTGAAGCTCACAGCAGCCGTGAGCTTCAAGCTCGAACGGCAACCATAGCTGTTGGTCTCTCGATCTAACAGACGATGGGATCGGAGATATTCTCGTAAGGACAAAGATGATTAGTCAATTAATTGCGAGGATTCACTAGAGCTAGAACGAGTCGATTGATCATAATGATAAGCACAATTAATCAAAATTCTCTCTAGCCCTCGACCTTAAGCTTCCAATTAACCTTGTCATTGAACAAATGGAAAAAAAAAAAAAAAGAAATCCCTATATTGCTTATTCAGGATACGTGTGAGCTTCCTTATCAGAAGCAGCATTTCCAATCTCGACAGTATTCTTGAACCGAAAAGTGACTCCAGAATATAAATTTAGCCTTCGAACTCTTCCGAAGTATGTCTGACCTTCTCTCGCATGCAACACCAGATTGCTATGGACCATTTGATTATGGAAAAGGAAGCTGAGATCAAGGCCTGACTAGCAATAATTGCCGCCATTGTGGTCAAGACGAGCATACCCCAATATACCCAATTCCATGAAATTTATCCAAAGATGAGCATAGCACATATAAAGTACGATGATTCATTACCATATTAAGGGATAATGGTACAAATAGTTCTTGAACTTTGGTCTAATGTATAACGTGATCCCAAAACTTCTAATTTATTCGTTGTAATATCTGAACTTTAGCCCAATATGTAATGTAGTCCATAAACTTCTAATTTATATATTGTAATCCTTGAACTATAGCTCAATATGTAATGTGGTCCATAAACTTCTAATTTATTTGTTGTAATCCTTGAACGATAGCCCGATATACAATGTGGTCTATAAACTTCTAATTTATTCCTCGTAATCTTTGGATTTTTTATATTTATTCAACTTAGTCCCTCAACTGTATGAAAATATTCAAAATTGTCATTCCATCAATTCAAAGACTAAATTGAACATGTACTAAAAAGTTTAGGGATCATATTAAACCAATTAAAAGTTTAGAGACTATATTACATATTGGATTAAAATTAAAGGACACCCCCATATTAAGTAAGCATGAAGCAACTGAAAAGGCATTAGTGACGGGACTTGCTCAGAATGGAACTCTAAAAGACCGTCACCAAATTCTCTCTGCTTTCGAAGGCATGAAGCTTGGCCGAAAATAAGCGAGAACAATGGAAGGAAGAATGTTGAAGCTCGAGCTCATTTGAATCGCACGGATGCTGAAATGGCTCCGATCAACAACGAACGCTTCCACACCCGACATGGCTTGATTTCGATCCCCTCAACTTGGTTTTCTCGGACAACTATATTTACCAATCGGACCTTACTAGGCAAGCAAAGGTGAATGACCTATATTCACCGGATGAGCTCCAAATCTTTCAAGACTTGTCATTGTGGCAAATTTCGGCTCCCCCACTTTCACATGGTCAGGACACATTTAGTTGGGTGGAGGATTCCTTTGGAAAATTTATGATGGCTTCAGCTTTGGCTACTATCTGCCATAAAGCCAACCTAGTACCCTAGTCTTCTTTTGTTTGGGACAAGACTTTAGCCCCCAGACATCAATTCCTTCTTTGGCTTATCTCCAAGAACCGACTCCCAAACGCAAGTACTTCTCATGTCCTATGACATAATACCCAGCTCAGTTTGTGATTTTTGTAACTCTAGGCCTGATTCAATCAATTACTCTTATTTTTACCGCTGCGTCCCCAATACTCTTGCTATTTTTTGGGCCGCTAAATGTAATCTTCCCTGGACCAATTCTTCTTGGCCGGACAATCTCCTTTAGGTTAGTAATGTTCTTTCTGGTAAGGGGTTTTACCGGGAGATAGTTCAGTTTTCTTTTGGTGCTCTTTCCTATATCATTTGGAAGACCAGGAATGATATCATATTCCGTGGCCGAAACCTTTACATTCCATCAATGAAGCTGCATCTCTTTAAGGCGGTAAAGGATAATGCCCTTACTTTCAAAAGGGTTGAAGACAACCCCAGGAATAGGAGGGTGCGGCGTAGTTGTGGGCTAGATCCCCGTATTTTTTATGTGGAGTTGTCTCTGGCTTAGCTCTAGGACTTTTTGGGTCCCTTTGGTCCTCTTTTGTTCCTAGCTTATTTGCTTGTCTCAACTTTGTGATCGCGGTACCATGTTACTCCAACGACATGTTGTCTAGTTGAGTGCCTATTGGTGCCGTGTCTCACATTTGCTATACAATTCTTTGGTTGATTGTTTATAAACTTACCTTACCCAAAAAAAAAAAAACGCTTCCACATCCGATTGACATCAACGATCGAAACCAATATACATAAGAAAGACCATGTTGGATGCAGAAAGAATTGGGCTTTATAGATATTGAAGTGCAAATATACTCAAAACTCGTTGCCATGGGCACAATGATACGTTTGAATTGACGATTCACCCATGAACCGGCAGACATTGCTAACGATTCATCGTTGATTCTTGAATAAGAAAGGTAAATGATGAAACATTTAAAGGTACAAAAATTGGAAATAGTCGCTGCTAGCCATGAAAAGGATAATAGAATGTAAAGATAATATGAAAGTAACAATGAACAACTAGTGTTCTTTAATTGATTGGCCATTGTCTCTACAAACTACAATTCAAGCATTTACTAAGAACCTAAACATATTTTACGTGGCTTTCACTATCCAGCAATCCTTATCTACAAAAGGTGGTCCGCAAGATTGTCGACTCCACATTGCCTCCATTTCTTCATGGCTATCTCTAACGGTTGCATCTCAGACCATCGGCTCCACTACTTGAAAATTATTACTTTTGCCCTTCCTTGACGGTTAAATCAAGCATATCTCTTTAATTGACTGAGTTGGTCTTCATTTGTCGAATTTCTGCTTCGACACTCGGCCACTTTCACAGACACCCTACGTCGATTGAAACATGATTTCCCTATTGACCAACCAAATTTGCCGACCATCCGCTCCCAAAACTTGGTGATTTGCCGTGTCCGTCGCCTCTTAACTCTACCAATCGAGTTGTCAATTGAACCCTTGGACATTTTTTGGTGTCAACAAAAGTACCTCAATAAATAGCATGACATTGAGTAAAGTTGCTCGAATTTGCGCTAATTTGTAGTGAGTAATGAGTATGGGGAGGAGTTAATTAACCACACGCATGCCCCTTTCCTTGAAACCTTGCAGGTTAAACAACATTTTTGTTTACATTCTAGATGTCTTCTTGAAATTTAGTTTTCCCCGAAAATTTTTCCAAGATGGCTTTTTTTTTTTCTTTTTTATAATGATACAAATGGTTTTGAACTTTGGTCCAATGTGCAATATAATCGTTAAACTTTTGATTTGTTCAATGTGGTCCATGAATTTAGCCCAATGTGCAATGTGGTGCATGAATTTTTTATTTGTTGAATGCGATATTTGAGCTTAGTACATATTCAATTTAGTATATGAACTATATGAAAATAGTCAATGTCATCTGAAATTAAAAAAAATTGAAGGATCATGTTGTATATTGAGTTAAAGTTTATGGACCATATTAAACAAATAAAAAATTCATGGATCATATGAAATATTGGGCCAAAATTAGGGATCTTTTGTATAATTTCTTTTTTGTTTCCCTTTTCTTTTTCCATTGTAAGCAAATATACTCAACTAATTAGTTTGTTCTAAAGCACAAAACTCTAGTTGAACATAATTCAAGCACTTGAAATATTTCCCAAAAAAATTCCACCTCTCTCTCACGGGGTAAGTATATTAAGAGTGCCATAACTTTCGTATGTCGCTCACTTTGGTGTCAAAACTTTTTTTTCACTCACTTGAGTACCAAATTGAAGTGAAATCATTCACTTGAGTGCCACTTTGCCGGAAAAGCTGACGTGACGCCGAAATGCTGACGTGGCATCCGAAAAACAATATTTTAATATTTTAATTAATTTTTTTGAATTTTTTGATTTTTTTAAGGGCCGGTGAGGGCCACGTTGACCCTCCCTGGCTGCCAAACTCTCGCCCAAATTGGGCAAGGGCACCCTCGCTGTCGACCACAAAGGCCTTGGGTGAGGCCGGTGAGGCCATCAAAGGCCCTATGTGAGGCCGGCGAGGCTGTCGATGGCGTCACCCGCGGTGGCGACGGCAAAGGCCAGGCAGCCCTTGTCCAGATCTAGCCCTAGGCAAGGCCACAATGGCCCTAGGCAAGGCCACAATGGCCCTCGGCAGCCGCGGGGAGGCCGTGACGACCTCACCCAAGGCCTTTGCAACCGACAGCAAGGGGGCTCTCGCCCAATTTGGGTGAGGGTCAACAGTGGCCCTCGCTAGCCCTTAAAAAAAAAACAAAAGAAAAACAAAAAATTCAAAAAAACTAATTAAAATATTGTTTTCCGGTGACCACATTAGCTTTTTCGCTGAATTGGCACTTAAGTGAACGATTTCACTCCAATTTGACACTCAAGTGAGTGAAAAAAAAATTTGGCACCAAAGTGAGTGCTGTATGAAAGTATTGACACTCTCAATGTCCTAACCCCTTCTCTCACACACAATTTTTTGAATGAGTTGCAATTGAAAATGAAACTACCCGCTTCATGCATGCAGTTTCTGGAGAACTCATTTCATATAGAAAATTCAATGAAAAAAATCACTCGTGTAGTTTTGAATAATCAATCAACTATAAATATTTTCATCGTCACAATAATTTACATTTTAAATATTTTCATAGATGGTAAAAATATTTTTCGTTCATTAATTTTTTTTTGTAAGCGATATAAACTTTTACTTTTTAAAGAAAATATTTTTTTAAATGTTTGATTTTCAGTTGAATAAAATAAACGAACTTGAATTTGGACAAGTCATTAAAATGCTAAAGGAAAAAAACTTACCCAGAATTAGGGCCGAGGTGTGCATGGCCATGCACATTAGAAATGATACGGCATTCAAGCCGGGCAACCTCGTCTAGCGTTTCGGCACTGTGCTTGGGGACCTGTCGCACGGCGTCTCAAACAGACGCGTTCAACAGTAGCCTGGTTCGAGACACAGTACCACCAACTCCTCTCTTTTCTTCCTTGCACAGGGAGCTCAAGCTGGGTCTTCGCTACTCTCTCTCTGTGTGGTCTTTCTAGTTTTGCTTTGCAACCTCTCGCTTCGAGGCTCGCGATCGCCGCTGGTGGCCGCCGTCGTTTCGCCATCGGATTCCGTCGGTTGAGTTCCTGTTTAACCGGCCTCGGATCTTTTGTGCTCTTCTCGGAGGGATTGCGCCTTGGTTGTTGGCTTTTTTCGGCCTTTCGAGGTTTCGAGGTCGAAGGCTTCAGGTTTTGCTCTGTTTGTTTACCTTGAAGTTCGTGGTAACAGTGTGGAAATTGGGGAATATCTGTTCTGGGAGCTTGTTGATATGTTTTTGTCTAGGGTAGACTGAAGTTGAGGTTGAATTGTAGAATTTTGAGTTAGAACTGTCTGAGGTTAGAATTCCAGGTGCCGGGTAGATATTGCGTGTTAGATTAGGAAGCTGATACTGCTTAAGATGTCAGCGGGAATATCGAGTTTGGGTAAGTAGGATCGTTTAATCGTCTGAGACCTAAATCAGAGTCCTGATAGAATATTTCTTGTAATTATTTAAATATTTATCTGGCGGATTAGTGATTGTCCCTCTGGAAGCAGCCAATAGAATGTTTTTTGGCCTTGCGGAAGAATAGTTTTCCTTAGCTTTCATTGCATTGTTGGATTTGGTTTGGACTCACAATTTTCCGTTGTCGATGACTTAATTGGCTTCTATGTGCAGATTTGGTGTTGAGAGCAAGAGTGTGGAGATATGGTGGTGAATGAGAGGAAAACAATTGATTTAGAACAAGGATGGGAGATTATGCAAAAGGGTATAATGAAGCTCAAGAATATCCTTGAAGGGCTTGCTGAGACTGGGATCAGCTCGGAAGAATACATGACGCTCTACACGTAAGCCTCACTTCTGCATTGGTGACTTCAGGAGTTGTGATCCTTAGAATTGTTATTCTAGTGTCTTGATTGGGTTGCTAATAGTCGATTCCTTTTCTTCTCAATCCTCCTGGCAGTACTATTTTCAATATGTGTACCCAAAAGCCTCCACATGATTACTCCCAGCAACTGTATGACAAGTATAGAGAATCTCTTGAAGAGTATCTCATGTCAACGGTGAGGGAGATTTACTGTCCACAACTCCCTTCTCCTGTAATATTGGTTGATCAATTTCCCTTAAGTTTACCTCATTATCTTTGCATGTCTGGAATACCTGAAGTTGTGGAATTAGAGAAGTTTTATCCAGCGCTGTTGTTGGAGTTACATTCCTGTATATGCCATTGACTTTCTCAGTTGCTGGTATAATAGTTGGGCGCTTTCTTTTTTCTTTACTTGCATTGCCCAAGTATCAGTTTTGTATAGTAAGGACGTGTCTTCACTTAAAAATTCATGACAGTGTCCTTCAATTCTTTGGGAATTTTCATGGCTGTTTTTCCTCATTATGGCCTAGTACTTTCTCTTTATTCATTAAAGACTGTATATTATCATTGTTGTTGTGAATTTAAAAAAAAAATAGTAATTTCAAGATAGAAGAACCAAGGCATGTGGTGAAAGCTTGAGTCATTTTTGGAGAATAGATAATATCAACCAACTGAGATTACATAAAGTGGATTGACAAGGAGTTGGCTGTCAGAAGAAGTCCGGTGACAAGGTTTCTCGAAGAATAAATAGTTCCAAAAGAACAGCAGAAAAACCAAGAATAATTAATAGATGCAAAATTTTTCTGCTAAGGAGTCTAGTAAATCTCTTTATCAGTGTGAAGAGTCATTTATCGCTGCAACTTAGATGTAGTCTAGAGGGAGATAACTCATCATTCTTCTCTACTTCCAAGCTAATGTACTACGCTTAAACTTATGCCCAGTTAAGTTAATGGTCAAACAAAAAAAATGAAGAGAAAAGAAAAATGGTTGAAGTTTGCTGCTTTGTGGAGCTTTGTCCAATATTTAGATGTTAATATGCCTTATTTACTACTCTTTTCGTGGTCAGTCAAATCCTCCAGAGTTTTGTTGCTTCTGATTTGTAGCCCATCACTCTAGGGGTTGGCCATTTACCATTTCATACTTAGGTATGTTAGGAGATATTGAGGATTGGTACGTTCTTTCCCCGTCCTCCTTGTTCTCGCTTTCTCCTCCGCTTTTCTAGATGTGAGATCAATTTGCATAAATTGCTTAAACAAGAACTTTATTGTTTATTATTTATTTAGTTTGGGGGAAGGGGGAGGGATATTTATCACTTTTTCTTTGCATGGGGAGGGATGGTCTGATAATTAATTATCTTATGATTATGATTCTGCAAATGCAGAGTTGGTTTTTTCCAGTATTTAGCTTATTTGTTATATCTAGTTCTTTCATTTATGTAGGTGCTGTCATTTTATTTTTTATTGTCCTCATCCATTGAAAAATCTGCTATGCTTACAATGTAGGTATTGCCATCATTAAGAGAGAAGCATGACGAGTTTCTGTTGAGAGAGTTTGTCAAAAGGTGGGCGAATCATACGGTTATGATCAGATGTCTTTGTTATTTCTTCCGTTATCTAGATCGCTACTTCATTGCAAGGAGATCACTGCGACCCCTTAATGAAGTTGGCCTGACCTGCTTCCGTGAACTGGTATGAATTATATAAAATCTTTCGATTTGCTGTTCTCCTTATATTTTTTGCGGGATTTAGCTTAGATTGCATCCTAGGATAGTTGTGGCCTTTAGACAGCTCATTATTGATTCTTTGGTCGACTCTAATACAGTCATTTTCAAATTTCTCCATAGATGCTGTACTAAAATTTGATTGTTGTACATTTTTTGCTGTTTTAAAGGTATATCAACAGTTAAGGGTGAAAGTACGGGATGCGGTGATCTCATTGGTATGTTTGTGTCTATTAAACTACTGTACCTTTCTGTCTTCAATGTTAATGTTGAATTAACTAACAGAAATTGTTTACATTAGATTTATCAAGAACGTGAAGGCAAGCAAATTGATCAAACTTTATTGAAGAATATATTGGATATATTCGTGAAGATTGGCATGGGACAAATGGATTATTACGAAAATGATTTTGAAGCAGCTTTGCTGGAAGATAGTGCTGATTATTATTCCCGTAAAGCTTCAAGTTGGATTCTAGAGGACTCCTGTCCTGATTATATGCTGAAGGTGAATAAGAATCTAACTATCTAACCATTTACATCTTGATGATGATGATGATATTTCATAAGGTTTGATGTTTGATATTGAGTTTCCCAGGCAGAGCAGTACCTAAAACGAGAGAAAGATCGGTTTTCTCATTACTTGCATTCTAGCAGTGAGCCCAAGCTACTAGAGGTTTGTCCCTTTACTTGTGTTAATTTTGGCTTTTATGGTTATTCTGGTGGTTTTAAACATGTGCTAATAACTGTGTATATAGTTCATATGTTTGATTCTTAATTGGATTTTGAATATTTCAAGATCCGGTGGAATTTGACCTATACAGTTTTTGAGTTTTGATATTATTATTTGTTTTCACTTTCTTCAGAAAGTTCAACATGAGTTGCTGACTGTATATGCAAGCCGATTACTTGAAAAGGAGCACTCAGGATGTCATGCATTACTCAGAGATGATAAGGTATTCTGGCTTTGCTTTTGCCCCTTTATGAGCATCTGGTCTTGGATATATTTGAGTTGTATTTACCTACCATGTTTTCTGATGCTGTTTAGGTTGAAGATTTGTCGAGGATGTTCAGGCTTTTCTCTAAAATACCAAAAGGCTTGGATCCTGTCACTAACATATTTAAGCAGGTCCTTTATCCGTCATCCTTATTTCATCCTCATTAGACTGCACTTGTCTTTGTCATCCCTTGCCTTGTTTTTCATACCTCATATTTCAGCATGTTACTGCTGAGGGCACTGCCTTGGTCGAACAAGCAGAAGAAGATGCCGCTAGCAGCAAGAAGGTTGGTATATAAATCTTTCAATTCATCAGTCCATAGCTTTGGCTTTCTCTTATGAATTTGCGGAATTTCTGCTCTAGTTCAGTCAAATGAGCAAAGTCTCCTTCCATTTTTCTGTATTGTTGGATGCTTTACTTGTCAGTTTCTGCTCTTGGTTCGGGATGATTCTGTATCCTTCAGGGGTGTCTCTATGATACGGAATCAGTTGAGTACACAGGAGAGTTTCAATTTTACACATTGGATTAACATGGCAGAAGAAAACAAGCTGAGATTTCGGAATGTTTTATAAATCTAATGTGGCCCATTGATGTAGCCTTCTAGATCAAACAAGCTATGCACACTTATTATAACCAAAAGATTACTGTCAACCTTAGTGATGATGGAATTCTATTATTGTCCATGGCTATCCTGGATACCCTTTCTGTTGGACTATTGTCCTTCTTGCAGAATAGATGTCTGCTAGGGTACTAATAAGTTTCCTATGCGGGATTCTGATAAGTTTCCCATTTTGTCACTTATAGTGGAATGCTAGGTTTTTTATATCCACTTGGACCAGGATTAGCATCAGCCAGTTAGTTCCCCCTATGCTATTGGCGATATAGGTTGGTGGGGTCAAATCAGGAATTCTTTCTGACTTAGATCTCCGTGTTGGTAAAAACTTTTTCCTTCATCAAGAAGATGGAAGTTAATCTTTAAATGGTAAGATGGACCAGCTTGCCACGAGAGCAAGTGAGAGAGGGAGGGAGATATGGTGTTTGCAAAGATGTATGCCATACATATTCCAAGATCTAAATATATGTGAACATGATTTACTTACGCATGTTAGCATAGATAGCTGACACACATACATCGTTATGTTGTTGTTTTAGCAGTCGGGCCTAAGTGAACCACAAGCTGACTTAGTAATTCAATCATTCAACTATGATTACAGTGCCATACCATGTACCAAGAAAACTGGCTTATTATTGCATACTCATGCCTGTGCTGTTTTCATGTATACTGATGAAACTGTCCGTGAATATTCGGGATGATTTTCAAGAACTCTACATATACAGTTGTACTCTTCTCTTGAAGCAATATTGTAAATAAACTAAAGCTCTAGCAATCAATTAGTTTGAATTGTATGGTGCAATTGTTGTTATTTAGAATGATGCTAGTCCTGCGATGCTTCTAAGCTTGAGGTTTTCATAAAGGAATTCACGCTTCACCAGGTTATCATTTGTGTGTTATTTTAATTCCAATCTAAATCTGACTCACTTTTTGGGACTTGTCATCCTTGCCGCTCTGTTGTTGTAGCGTGTGGTTGCACATCTATGGTATTTATTTCATACCTTTGTTTTGACTTAGTACATTGTATGAACAGGTAATACAATAGATCTTCTACTTCTCCTCCATATGTTAATAAAATTTTGTTGGTTCGTTTAGGATCATTGATTCAGCTCATTGTTGGCAGGTTTTCGTGAGGAAAGTGATTGAGCTACATAATAAGTATGTGGCATATGTGAATGACTGTTTCCAGAACCACACCCTTTTCCATAAGGTTCATATTTTGGGATTGAAGTGATTTCAAATAGCTACATCAGATAGATACTCATTTGGACATTCCTTTTGACAGGCGCTTAAGGAGGCTTTTGTGGTCTTTTGCAACAATGGTGTTGGCGGAAGCTCAAGTGCAAAGCTATTGGCTACTTTTTGTGATAATATACTTAAGAAGGGAGGTAGTGAAAAATTGAGCGATGAAGCCATTGAAGAAACGCTTAAGAAGGTCTGTTGCTTGGACATTAATGTTTGCAATATAGTCTATCGTCATTTTTCGAGTCTCACTAGTGGTTATTATGTTTTTGCAGGTAGTAAAGCTGCTCACATATATCAGTTACAAGGATCGGGATCTTTTTGCTGAGTTCTATAGGTAATAATTTTAGTATTGGAGGTGGTGTATTCATGGGGGGCATAGCCTACTGACCATACTGTTGATAATGAAATTAACTACATCTTCTATGCCTTGGTATTCATAGTAGTACTGTAGAAAAGTTACTTCATGATATATTGAAATTAGGCTTACTAGTTTTCTAACTATTGTTACATCTAAACTAGTTCTCATTCTCTTGAATAGTTTAATATCATAGGAGACTAGACCCCAAGTGATGAGTGCAAGTTCATTCAGAGTACAGTGCAAGTCCTTATGCCAATGACCACGACTGATCCTGAAAGGAATGACTGGAAAAACCTATGTTATCTACAATTGTTTCTGTTCTATATTATGTCAACATCTCTCCTGTATCTCTATAGTAAAAGAAAAATAAAACCATTTCCATAATCAGTTAACAGCGACCCTCAAGAATATGTTTCGAGCATGTTAATTATGTCTGCAAAAAATATTTCATTAGAACATGAAAGTTAGCCATATCAATTTTTGGAAACAAATGCCTCATGACTAAGTGGGGTCTATTATGCGGATCCATTTAATATTCCACTGTGCTCGTCATCCATTGTAATTGAGGCTTGATGATGCCATCAAAGTGCTTACTAATAATCATCAAAACTGGCAGGAAGAAGCTCGCTAGACGACTTCTCTTTGATAAGAGTGCCAATGATGACCATGAGACAAGTATGCTGACAAAATTAAACCAGCAATTTGGTGATGTGTTGACATCGAAGATAGATGAAATGGTTGGTGTTCCTAGCTTTCCTTCTTAAGAACTAGTTTCTCCTGCAGGAGTACGTTCCAAAGCCACTTCTCTGTGTTCCAGGTTACGGATATGATGTTAGCAAAGAAAAACCAAACTAGATTTGAAGAGTATCTCAGTAATAATCCAAATGCAAATCCTGGCATTGACTTGAAAGTCACGGTTCTGACTACTGTTTTATGGCCAAGTTACAAGTCCTTTGATTTGAACCTTCCAGCAGAAATGGTACTTGCAGAATTTTACCGAGCTATAAACTTTGAAGTTTTGTTTGATGTTCGTAGGCAATTTCCAATAGTTGAAATTGATTACTAACTCTGATTTAAAAGTTATTGTTAATTTCTGGTTGTTTCAGGTAAAGTGTATTAAAGTATTCAGGGAATTCTACGAGACAAAAACAAAGCATCGAAAACTCACATGGATTTATTTATTAGGGACTTGTAAAATTATTGGTAATTTTGAGCCAAAAACTGTGGACTTGATAGTGACACCATACCAGGTAATGTCTTTTGAACTTTTTGTTTTTATCAATTTTGACATCTGGTAGAATTTAAGATTCATTAATTCTTATATTTTTTATTTTTTCCTTTTGAAAACTTTTTGTCCCCTCTATTGCTTTGTAGGCCGCAGCTCTGTTGTTATTCAACTCTTCTGATAGACTGAGTTACTCGGAGATAAAGACCCAGTTGAGTTTGACTGATGATGATGATGTCATGAGGCTTCTCCGCTCCTTATCATGTGCCGAGTACAATATCCTTAAAAAAGAACCAAACACAGAAAGCATTCATCGTACTGATCACTTTGAGTTCAACTCCAAGTTCACTCACAGAAGGTGGAGGATCAAGGTATGCCGACTGTTTTTAGATTGTCCTGAATTGTCTGACCTCGTCTTTCTACATCAAACTTTAATCGCAATCCTGTTTTAGTTTGTCACCCCTAATTTGTCATTGCAGTCTTGTTCTAATATTTCTCGACACAGATTCCTCTTCCTCCTGTGGATGAGAAGAAGAAAGTGATAGAAGATGCTCCTGTGGATAAGAAGAAAAAAGTGATAGAAGATGTTGATAAGGATCGGAGATATGCAATCGATGCCTCAATCGTGCGTATCATGAAGAGTCGAAAAGTTTTGGGTTTTCAGCAGCTGGTCGAGGAGTGCGAGGAGCAGTTGGGTCGCATATTTAAGGTCTTTACTAGACACAGTGTTGACCCCGTTGCCTTCATCCAAGTTATTTCAGTTTTTATTGACTGATTTTGTGTTTTGGCAGCCTGATTTTAAGGCAATCAAGAAAAGGATTGAGGACTTGATCACTCGAGACTATTTGGAGAGAGACAAAGACAACCCCAATCTGTTCAGATATCTGGCATGACATGTTCTGGATGATTGTCCAGATCGAGTGACTTATTCTCATGTGATGTCCGCGGGAACAAGTTCGAGATCCCTTCGGTTGTGGCACCGAAAACAGTGTAAATGCATCTCTCCTCAGTGCTGGGAAGGCAGGGCCTCAGGATGCTTGTACATTTTGTCTCCACGGCCTAGTGTGAATAGCTGGAGCATGTGTTTTTGCCATGTTGGTAAAAAAAAATTTAAAGGAATGAGTGCATCAGAAATCATAAAACTTTTCGAGAAAGTGTAATTGAATTATAAAATTTTCAAAAGTTGAATCAAAGCCAAACTTACCAAATTAATGCATTCAAGTCCCTTTGTCAAACTGTATGCAATTTAAGAGGTAATTGTCCCATGAATCTTAAATTTATCATACGGATGATAATTTAGTCATTATCTTTTCAATTCTATCAATTTAATCTTGGACCTTCGCAAGAAATTCAAGCGTTGTATTTCTAATTCTAATCAATTTCCAACAAAAGGAATATGCCATGTTAGTGATTTTCGACGAATAATTATTAGAAGGATTATGTTGGAATTTCGCTCATAGTTTTCGGTTCTAAATTGATAAAAATTGAAAAGTTTAGAATTGAATTAAGAGTCTGAGGACTAATTGATATCAATGTGGCAATTTTTATTATTTTTTCAATAGAGACGTGCTAATGTGATATATTCTTCTTTAGTCCAACCTTTTTTTTTTGCCCCTTCTTTTGAGCTCTTCCTTGATGTCGAGCTCTGAGCTCGACAAGCTGTGGTGGCATCTTCTCGAGCTCGAAGCTCAGAAGCTCACAGCTGCTGTGAGCTTCGAGCTCGACCTGCAACCATGGCTGTTGGTCACTCGAAGCTGACATGGCCCAAGATACAAATGATGGGATCAGCAATATTATCGTAAGGACAAAAATGATTAGTCAATTAATTGCGAGGATCTAATAGAGCTAGAACGAGTTGATAATTGTAATAATAAGCACAATTAATCAAAATTCTCTCTAGCCATCAACCTTAAGCTCCCAACTAGCCTTGTCATTGTACAAATGTGAGAAAAGAAATGTCTAAATTGCTTATTCAGGAGATACGTCTGAGCTTCCTAATCATCAGCAGCATTTCCAATCTTGACAGTTTTCTTGAACCAAAGAGTGACTTTGGGATATAAATTTGGCCTTTGAGCTCTTCCGAATTGTGTCTGACCATCCCTCGCGAGTAACACCTGATTGCTATGGACCGTTTGATTCTGGAAAAGGAAGCTGAGACAGAGGCCTGACTAGCAATAATCGCCACCATTGCAGTCACGATGAACATAGGCCAGTATGCCCGGTTCCGTGTAATTTAACCAAATATGAGTATAGCACGCATAAAGTATGATGATTCATTACCATATTAAGGGATAATAGTTTAAATGGTCCTTGAATTTTGACTCAATGTGTAACGTGATTCCAAAATTTTTAATTTGTTCAATATAATTCCTGAACTTTACCCCGATATACAATGTCGTCCATAAACTTTTAATTTATTTGTTATGATCCCTTAGTCCGAATATTCAATATAGTCCTTCCATTAATTCTAATTCAGGGATTAACATTGAACATTGAACATGTCCATATTATTTTGGGATTAAATTGAACATGTACTAAAAGTTCATAGGCTACATTATACCGATTAAAAATTTAGAGACTACGTTACACATAAGGTCAAAATTGAAGGACCATTTGCAACATTTCCCCTCATATTAAGTAAGCGCAAAGCACCTGAAAAGGCAATAGTGACGGGACTTGCTTGGAGTGGAACTGTAGAAGACCATCGCAGAATTCTCTTTGCTTACGAAGGTATGAAGCTTGATCGAAAATAAACGAGAACATTGGAAGGAAGAATGTTGAAGCTCGAGCTCATTTGAATCGAGCAGCTGCTTAAATTGCTCTGGTCAACGCTTCTGCGCCCGATCCACGTCGACAATCGAAACCGAGATACGTAAGAAAGACCATGTTGGATGCAGAATGAAATGGATTTTATAGATATCAAAGTGCAAATACTCAAAACTTGTTGCTGTGGGCACAATGATACGTTCGAATTGACGATTCGTTCACAAACCGGCATATGTTGCTAATGGTTCGTTGATGATTCTTAGATAAGAAAGATAAATGTTGAAACATTTAAAAGTACAAAAACTAAGAACAGTTGTTGCCAACCATGTAAAGGATATTAGAATGTAAAGTTAATACGACAGTAAAGATACCAACCGATGTTCTTTGATTAATTGGCCAATCTCTACACAAACTACAATTTTACATGACTTTTACAATTCAGCAATTCATATCTATAAAAGGTGACCCACAAGATTGTCAACTCCATTACTTGACTTACATTGCCTCCACTTCTTCGGGGCTACCTCTAACGGTTGCATCTGAGAGTGTCGGCTCCACTACTTGAAAATTATTTCTTTTGCCCTTCCTTGACAGTTAAACCAAGCATATCTCTTTAATTGATTGAGTTGATCTTCATTCGTCGAATTTTCGCTCCGACACTCAGCCACTTTCACCGACACCCTACATCGACTGAAAGTGGATTTTCCTAATCAACCAACCACAACCGTCGACCATCGGCTCCCAAAACTTAGTGATTTTTTTGCTGCGTCCATCGCCTCTTAACCGGTCTCTGCCAATCGAGGTTGTCCACTGAACCCTAAGACATTTTTTGGGCGTCGACTAGGGGTGTCAAATGGGTGAGTCGAGTTGGGTTTGGGTTGGGTTGGGTCGAAAATGATCCGACTCACATCAATCCATTTAACCCGTGTTAACCCATTTTCATGCAATGTAAATTTGATAACACATACCCGATTCATACTATCAACACATATTAATATTTAACTTAATTTAAGAAAATCTACTCCTACTTATTTAGTTCAATTTAAACTTTTCACATATAAATTATTTGAATAAAAATTTCACATCAAATTTATAAAGTAAATTAAATAATAAAAAAGTAGTAAATAAAAAAAATGTAGATACCTCTAAATTGAAATAGTTTGAGGAAAATAATTTTAAAAAAAATCAATTTTTAATTATTTTTTAAAAAATTGAATTTATTATTCTTTTTCTTTTTCTTTTTCTTCCCCCCTTTTTTTTTTTTTTTTTTTCTCTTTTCTTTCTTCTTCCTTCTTCTTCCCCCTTTGCCTCTACTAGTGCCGCTCGATGGCAATTGGCCAAGATGCAAGCCAGCGAGTCCGAACTTGACCAAGACCAATGAACTCGAGGCTCGACCGATCTAAATTTCGTCGAGATCACTGATAGTGGTTAAGCTCAAGTTCACCCAGATCTGGCGAGCTGCGAACTCTGTTGCGGCCACCGAGTTCGGGGCTCACCTACCCAAATCCAGGCGAGCCGCAGCTCGGCCGAGGCCGACTTGCCTGTTCCGATCTAGGCCGAGCTTTGGCCAACGAGCTTAGGGCTCGCTAGCCCAAGCTCTGTCGCAACTCGCCTGCCCAAATCTAGACTGAGCTCTAGCTAGTAACGGCAAGCTCGGGATCGGTGATGATAACGACGACGTGATGGTAGGATCGGCAATGGTGGTCGAGAACGCATAGAGGATGGGATAAAAGAAGAGAGATAATGGGTCTACCTAATAACTCACTTAACCCATATTTAACTTTCACTTGATTCATATTTGACTTATATTTAAATTTCACTTGACCTATATTTGATCAATTTTACTAAAAGTGGATTATAATATGAGTTTATAACTCATATTGACACCTCTAGTGTCGACAATAGTACATCAATAAGTAGCACGAAATTGAGTAAAGTTGTCCAAATATGCGTTAATTTGTAGTGAGTAGGGGTAGGAGCTAATCAACTACACGGATGCCCCGTTTCTTGAAACCTCGCGGGTTAAACAACATTTTCGTTTTCATTCTCGATGAGTTCTCTGAAATTTAGTTTTCCCCGAAATTTTTTCAAATATAGTTTTCTTTTAACAAAGATACAAATGGTCTTGAATTTTTTTATATGTTAAATAATTACTGAACTTTTAATTTATTTAATGTAATCTATGAACTTTAACCTAATATGCAATATGATTCATGAATTTTTTTATATGTTAAATATGATTTTTAAATTTTTGATACATATTCAATTTTCAGGGACCATATTACATATTGAGTTAAAGTTCATGGACCACATTGAACAAATCAAAATTCATGGATCATATTGCATGTTGGACAATTTATGGATCATTTGTGTAATTTTCCTTTTTTTTGTTTTCTTTTTCCTTTTCCATTGTAAACAAACATGCTTAGCTAATTAGTTTGTTCAGAAGCACAACATTCTGGTTAAACATAATTAAAGCACTTGAAATAGTCCCCCCTCTATTTTATTTATTTTATCGAGTTGCAATTGAACATGAAACTTCCTGCTTCGTGTATACAATTTCCCAAGAACCCATTTCACATATAAAATTCGAAATTCTACAAAATTTTCAAGTCAAGATTTGTATTTTTAACTTGTTAAGGACTCATTTACATTTTATTTCATGTAAGTATATACTCAAATTTTCCAACGACAAATTCCCAACCCCCTTCAAACCTAAATTCCGGTCTTGGCACAAATAACTTTTGACCCTTCTTGAACAATGAGATTCGAGATGCAAACGCGATTACGAACATGAAATAATTTTTCCTTACGCAGTAAAGTAATTGGAATTTTATCTCGCATGTCCCAATTTTAGATAACATTATCCAAATGTTGCCATTATTAGCAATTTGATAAACAAATCATATTGTACAAGAGGATCCGACCCGAAATCCAAAAGGAAAGATTGAGATTTCATAATAAGTAGTATTTTTCAAATATTTCGTATAAAAAATAATTTTTAAAAAAATTGATCGCTTACGTGGCCTTGAAATAACCAGGACAATAGATGTTTTCACCATCATAATAAACAATCTTTTTTTTTTTTTATAGAAAATATATCTTAAACTAACTCACCAGCTCCTTTCTTTCTTGTCACGCTCTCAACTGTTTCTTCTTCACACTGGGAGCTCAAGCTGGGTCTTCGTTTCCTCTACCTTCTTCGCCAAGGTTCCCCATGTCCCATTTCCCCAACGAGGCACTCTCTCTGTGGTCTTTCTAGTTCTGCTTTGCAATCTCGTTTCGAGGCTCGCGATCACCGCCGGTGGCCGCCGTCGTTTAGCAATCGGATGCCGTCGGTTGAGTTCGAGTTAACCGGCCTCGGATCTTTTGTGCTCTTCTCGAAAGGATTGCGCCTTGTTGTCGGCTTTTTTCGCCCTTCGAGGTTGAAGCTTGAGGTTTTACTCTGTTTGGCAATAAATTCGTGGAAACAGCATGGAATTGGGGAAATTTCTGCTCTGGAAGCTTGCTGATATGTCTTTGTCAAGGGTAGACTGAAGTTGGGGTGGAGCTGTAGAATTTTGAGTTAGGACTATCTGAGTTTAGAATTCCAGGTGCCAAGTAGATACTGTGTGTTAGATTAGGAAGCTGAGACTGCTCGAGATGTTGGCGGGAATATCGAGTTTGGCTAAGGCAGATCGTTTAATTGTCCAAGACTTCAATCAGAGTCCTGATAGGATACCCGTAATTATGTAAATACTTCTCTGGCGGATTAGTGATTGTTGTGCTGGAAGCAGTCGATAGAATGTTTTTTGGCCTTGCGGAAGAGTAGTTTTCCTCAGTTTTATTGCATTGTTGGATTTGGTTTAGACTCACAATTTTCTGTCGTCGATGACTTAATTGGCTTCTATGTGCAGATTTGGCGTTGAGAACAAGGTTGTGGAGATATGGGGGTGAATGAGAGGAAAATTGATTTAGAACAAGGATTGGAGATTATGCAAAAGGGTATAGTGAAGCTCAAGAATATCCTTGAAGGGCTTCCTGAGACTCCGTTCAGGTCGGAAGACTACATGATGCTCTACATGTAAACCTCACTTCTGCATTTGTGACTTCAGGAGTTGTGATACTTAGAATCGTTATCCTTATGTCTTGATTGGTTTACTAATGGTTGATTTCTTCTCTTATCAATCCTCCTGGCAGTACTGTTTACAGTATGTGTACTCAAAAGCCTCCGCATGATTACTCCCAGCAACTGTATGACAAGTATAGAGAATCTCTTGAAGAGTACATCATGTCAACAGTGAGGAAGATTTACTGTCCATAACTCCCTTTTCCTGTTATATTGGTTGATTGTTTTCCCTTGGGTTTACCTCATTAGCTTTGCGTGTCTGGAAAACTTGAAGTCATGGAAATTGTTGGAGTTACATTCTTGTATATGCCATTGACTTTCTCAGTTGCTGGTGTAATAGTTGGGTGCTTTCTTTTTACTTTTACCTGCATTGCCCAAGTATCAGTCTTGTATGGTAAGGATGTGTCTTCATTTAAAATTCATGACAGTGTCCGTCAATTCTTTGGAAATTTTCAAGGCTGTTTTTCCTATTTATAGCCTATTACTCTCTTTATTCATTACAGGTTGTATTTCATGATTGCTTTTGTGAATTTTAGAAAAGATAGTAATTTCAAGATAGAACTATGGCATGTGGTGAAAGCTTGTTTCGTTTTTGGAGAATAGATGGTGTCAACCAACTGAGATTACATAAAGTGGATTAACAAAGAGTCGGCCGTCAGAAGAAGTCTGGTGACAGGGTTTCTCGAAGAATAAATCACTCCAAAAGAACAGCAGATAAACCAAGAATAATTAATAGATGCAAAAAATTTCTCCATGAAGAAGTCTTTTAAATCCCTAGAGAGAGTCAATTTCTTTATCGGTGTGAAGAGTCATTTATTGCTGCAACTTAGATGTAATCTGGAGGGAGATAACTCATCATTCTGCTCTACTTCCAAGGTAATGTATTACGCCCAAACTTATGGCCAGTTAATTTGATGGTCACACAATGAAGAGAAGAAAAATGGTTGAAGTTTACTGTTTTGTGGAGCTTTGTCAAATATTTAGATGTTAATATGCCTTATTTATGACTCTGCATGGTTATTCTAGTTTTCATAGTCAGTCAAATCCTCCAGAGTTTTGTTGCTTCTGATTTGTAGCCCATGATTCTAGGGGTTGGCAGTTTACCATTTCATACTTAGGTAATTTAGGAGAAATTGAGGATTTGTACATTCTTTCCCTGTCCTCCTTGTTCTTGCTTTCTCCTTCTCAGCTTCTCTAATGTGAGATCAATTTCAATAAATAGCTTAAACAAGAATGTTATTAATATTTTTTTTTTTTGGGGGAGGGGGAGGGGGAGGGATATTTATCGCTTTTTCTTTGCATGGGGAGGGGTGGTCTAATAAGTAATTATCTTATGATTATGATTCTGCAAATGCAGGATTGGTTTTTCCGATATTTAGCTTATTGGTTATATCTAGTTCATTCGTTTATATAGCTGCTGTCATTTTATTTTTTAATTATCCTTAGCCATTAACAAATATGCTTCTGCTTACAATTTAGGTATTGCCATCATTAAGAGAAAAGCATGATGAGTTTATGTTGAGAGAGCTTGTCAAAAGGTGGGAGAATCATAAAATTATGGTCAGATGGCTTTCTCGTTTCTTTCATTATCTAGATCGCTACTTCATTGCTAGGAGATCACTGCCACCCCTTGAAGAAGTCGGCCTGACCTGCTTCAGCACAATGGTATGAATTCAATGCAATCTCCGATTTGCTGTTCTCTTTATTTATTTATTTATTTTTGCGGGATTTAGCTTAGATTGCATCCTAGGATAGTTGTGGCCTTTGGATAGCTCATAATTGATTCTTCGGTTGACTCTGATACAGTCATTTTCAGTTTCCTCCATAGATGCTGCACTAAAATTTGACTATTGTACATTTTTTGCTGTTTCAAAGGTATATCAAGAGTTAAAGGTGAAAGTAAGGGATGCTGTGATCTCATTGGTATGTTTGTGTCCATTTAACTACTGTCTTTTTTTGTCTTCAATGTTAATGCTGAATTAACTAACAGAAATTGTTTACATTAGATTGATCAAGAACGTGAAGGCGAGCAGAATGATCGAGCTTTATTGAAGAATATATTGGATATATTTGTGGAGATTGGCATGGGACAAATGGATTACAAAAATGATTTTGAAGCAGCTTTGCTGAAAGATAGTGCTGCTTATTATTCCCATAAAGCTTTAAGTTGGATTTCAGTGGATGGCTACTGTCCTGATTATATGTAGAAGGTGAATAAGAATTTATTACCTATCTAATCATTTACATCTTCATGATGATGATGATATTTCATGATGTTTGATGTTTGATATTGGGTTCCCAGGCAGAGGAGTGCCTCAAACAAGAGAAAGACAGGATTTCTCATTACTTGCATTCTGGCAGTGAGCCCAAGCTACTAGAGGTTTGTCCCTTTACATTTGTTAATTTTGGCTTTTATGGTTACTCTGGTGGAACAACTTGTGCAATTGACTATGAGTATAGTTCATACCTTTGATTCTTGTTTAGATTTTGCAATTGACTATGAGTATAGTTCATACCTTTGATTCTTGTTTAGATTTTGAATATTCCAAGTTCTGGATGGAATTTGTTCCATTCACTTTTTAGTTTTACTTGTATAATCTTTTTGCTCTTTTCTCAGAAAATTCAACATGAGTTGTGGTCTGTATATGAAAGCCAACTACTTGAAAAGGAGCATTCAGGATATCATGCATTACTTAAAGATGATAAGGTATTCTGGCTCTGCTTTTGTCGCTTTATGAGCATTTGGTTCTAAATATTTTTAGGTTTATTTACCTACCAAGTTTTCTGATGCTGTTTAGGTTGAAAATTTGTCAAGGATGGTCAGGGTTTTCTCAAAAGTATCAAAATTCTTGGATTCTCTTGCTAACACATTGAAGCAGGTCCATTTTTTTGCCATCCATATTGCGTCCGCATTAAGTTACACTCCCTCTGTCATCCTTTACCTTGTTTTTCATGCCTTGTATGTCAGCATGTTACTGATAAGGGCACTGCCTTGGTCAAACAAGCAGAAGATGCAGCTGGCTGCAAGAAGGTTGATTCTCAATTTATCAGTCCATGGCTTTGACTTTCTCTTATGCATTTGCAGAATTTTCTCTAGTCAATTCAAATGAGCAAAGTCTCCTTTCATTCTTCTGTATGGTCGAATCATTGTCGGATACTGAATTTGCTTGCTTTACTCATCAGTTTCTGCTCTCTTGTCTCAATATGATTCTGTGTCCTTCAGTGGTGTCTTGATGATCCAGAATCAATTGAGTAAACAGAGGGAGACTCTATTGGATTAAAATGGCAAAAGAAAACAAGCTGAGATTTCGGACTGTTTTGGACTAAAATGTGATGTCATTCATTGATGTAGCCTTCTAGATCAAACATGCATATAATTATTATAATCATAAGATCACTGTCAACCCTTAGTGATAATGGAATATTTTGATTGTCCATGGCTATCTGGGACACCCTTTCTGGTCGGACTATTATCCTTCTTACAGAATAGAGACTTGCTATGATTCTGGTAAGTTTCGTGTTCTTTTTTTTTTTCTTTACTTAAAGCAGGGTACTACCTACTTGGAGCAGGATTAGCATCTGGCAGTTAGTTAATCCCCCTATGCTAATTGCAATATAGGTTAGTTGAATCAAAACAGGATTTGTTGCTGACTTAGATCACCGTTTAGGGGAAAAAAAAGTTTCTCCTTCATTCAAAAAGATGGAAATTAATCCTCAAATAAAAAGATTGACCTACTGAAAGAAATGCAGCTTGCCATGAGAGGCTAGTCGAGCATTGTCCCAAAAGGAAATCTAGAAGGATAAGTTTTGCGAGGTAAGCACACTCGTGTTTGTGGGTGAGTGACAACTTCATTTTGGAGGAGAATAACCCAAAAATAGGAGCCAATAGAATATGGCGTTCAGAAAGATGTAAATCGCACTAGTGACCACTAGATATGCCATACATTCCAGGATCTGACCACTAGATATGCCATACATATTCCAAATATACATGTTAGCATAGATAGCTGACAAATATACATTGTTATGTTATTGTTTTGGCAGTCGGGCCTAGTGAACCGCAATCTGATGTAGTTATTCAATCATTCAATTATGATTGCAATTCCATACTCTGTACCATGAGACCTGGCTTGTTGCATACTCTTGCCTGTATTGCTATTATGTATAGTAGTGAACCACTGTCCATGAAACATTAGACAGGTTTTTCGAAACTTCTACGTGTACAGTTGTCCTATTCTCTTGAACAGCTATCGTAAGGAGTGTATTGAATCTCTAGCAATCATTTAGTTTGAATTATATGGTGCAATTTTTTATTGATGTTAGGAAATTGTCCTGCGGCGCTTTCTAGCTTTAGGTTTTCATGAAGGAATCTACTCTTCACCAAGTTACCTTTTATATGTTATTTTATTTTCCTATCTAAATCCAACTCAACTTTTGGGGCTTGTCATCCTTATCATTCTGTAGTTATAGTGTGTGGTTTGCACATCTATTAAAAATATGCATACCTTTGTTTCGACTTGTAACATTTATGAAGCAAGCAATTAGACCCTTTATTCCTTCTCACAGGCTGATGAGAAGGTTTTAGGCTTGCAGAAACAGGTAATGAAATCAATCTTCCACTTCTCCATAAGTAGATAAAATTTTGTTGATCTGTTTAGGATCATTGATTCAGCTCATTGTTGGCATGTTTTTGTGAGAGAATTGATTGAGCTACATGATAAGTATGTAGCATTTGTGAATGAACGTTTCCAGAACCAAAAACTTTTCCATAAGGTTCATATCTTATGATTGAAGTGATTTCTAAAAGCTACATCAGATATATACTCATTTGGACATTCCTTTTGACAGGCACTTAAGGAGGCTTTTGAAGCCCTTTGCAACAAGGGTGTTGGTGGAAGCTCAATTGCAGAGCTATTGGCTACTTTTTGTGACAATATACTTAAGAAGCGAAGTAGTAAAAGATTGAGCGATGAAGCCATTGAAGAAACACTTGAGAAGGTCTGTTGTTTAGTCATTAACTTTTGTAATGTAGTCTAGCATCTTTTTTAAGTATCACAGGTGGTTATGGTACCTTTTGCAGGTAGTAAAGCTGCTCGCATATATCAGTGACAAGGATCTTTTTGCTGAGTTCTATAGGTAATATTTTTAGTATTGGAAGTGTATCCATGAGTGCATAGCCTACTGACCATATTGTTGGAAATGAAGTTAACTAAATCTTTCATGTCACAGTATCCACAGTAATACTGTATAAAAGATATTTCATGATATATTGAAATTTGGCTTACTAGTTCTCTATGTAATAATGTAGATACGTCAAAACTAGTCCTATCAGTTTCTTCAATACTTTAATATTATAGGATACTAGACCCTTGAGTAATGGGTGCAAGTTTACTGAGTGTACTGTGCTGGTCTTTCTGCAAAATGATCTTCAATATGAAGAACCTATATTCTCAAGATCAATGTCCCTTATATATTTCTTTACATCTCTCCTGTACCCTATAGTAAGAGAAAAATACGATCATTTCCATAATCAATTTACAGTGACTCTGAGAATATATATCAAACATCTTAATCATGTCTGCAAATAAAATAATAATGCATTAGAATATGAAACTCACCATATCAATTTGTGGAAACAAATGCCTCATCCACTAAGTGGGGTCTGTTATGTGGATCCATTTAATATTCCATTGTGATCGTCATCCATTGTAATTGAGGCTTGATGATGCCATCAAACTGCTTCCTAATAATCATCAAAACTGGCAGGAAGAAGCTTGCTAGACGACTTCTCTTTGATATGAGTGCCAATGATGACCATGAAGGTATGCTGATGAAATTAAAGCACCAATGCGGTGTTCAGTTCACATTGAAGATGGAAGGGATGGTTGGTGTTCCTTGATTTCTTTCTTAAGAACTAGTTTCACCTGCAGCAATATGTTCTTAATTCACTTCTCTGTGTTCCAGGTTACGGATATGACGTTAGCAAAGGAAAACCAAACTAGTTTTAAAGAGTATCTCAGTAATAATCCAAATGCAAATCCTGGCATTGACTTGACAGTCACGGTTCTGACTACTGGTTTTTGGCCAAGTTACAAGTCCTTTGATTTGAACCTTACAGCAGAAATGGTACTTGCAGAATTTTATCAAGATATAAAATTTGAAGTTTTGTTTGATGTTCATAGGCAATTTCCAATGGCTGAAATATATGTTTCACTCTGATATAAAAGTTATTCTTATTTCTTGGTTGTTTCAGGTAAAGTGTGTTGAAGTTTTCAGGGAATTCTACCAGATAAAAACAAAGCATCGAAAGCTTACATGGATTTATTCATTAGGGACGTGTAACATAATTGGTAAATTTGAGCCAAAAACCATGGAGTTGATAGTGACAACATACCGGGTAATTTGTTTTTTGAACTTTTTGTTTTTATCAATTTTGAGATCTGGTAGACTTTCGGAATTGTTATTATGTGTATTTTTCACTTGGAAACTTTCTATTCCCTCTTTCTTGCTTTGCGTAGGCCTCAGCCCTGTTGTTGTTCAACTCTTCTGATAGACTGAGTTACTCAGAGATAAAGACCCAGTTGAATTTGACTGATGATGATGATGTCGTGAGGCTTCTCCACTCCTTATCACGTGCCAAGTACAAGATCCTTAACAAAGAACCAAACACAAAAAGCATTGCTCCTACTGATCACTTTGAGTTCAACTCCAAGTTCACTGACAAAATGCAGAGGATCAAGGTATGACCGACTGTTTTTGAATTGTCCTGAATTGTTAACTTTTAATCGCAATTCTGTTTTAGTTTTTCTCCCCTGATTTATCCATGCAATCTTGTTTTAATATTTCCCGACATGCAGATTCCTCTTCCTCCTCTGGATGAGAAGAAGAAAGTGATAGAAGATGTTGATAAGGATCGGAGATACGCAATCGATGCCTCAATCGTGCGTATCATGAAGACAGTTTTGGGTCATCAGCAGCTGGTCATGGAGTGTGTCGAGCAGTTGGGTCCCATGTTCAAGGTCTTTACTCGAACACTTTGCCGACCAACCCATTGCCTTCATCCTGGTTCTGTCGGTTTTTATTCACTGATTTTGTTTTACCGCAGCCTAATCTCAAGGCGATCAAGAAAAGGATTGAGGACTTGATCTTTCGAGACTATTTGGAGAGAGGCAAAGACAACCCCAATTTGCTTAGATATCTGGCCTGACAATCTCTGGATGATTGTCAAGATTGAGTGCAGGGGAACAAGTTCGAGATCCCTTAGGTAGTGGCGCCGAATATTATGTAGTCTCATCTCTCCTCTGTGCTGGGAAGTTAGGACCTCGGAATGCTTGTATATTTTGTCTCCGCGACCGACAGTGAATAGCTAGAGTTTGTGTTTTCACCATGTTTAAAAATTTAAAAGGGGTGAGTGGATAAGAAATCCTAAAACTTTTGCAAAAGTGTAATTGAGTCATTTTTGAGAAAGTGTAATTGGTTCATAAAATTTATGAAAGTGTTATTAAGCCAAACATATCAAATTGATGCATTCAAGTCCCTTTGTTAACTCAATGCAATTTGAGAGAAAATTGTCCAATGAGTTTTATATTAATTGTATGGATGTCAATTCAGTAATAATTTTATCAATTTTGTTATTTTAGTCCTAGACCCTTGCAAGAAATTTGAGCAATGTACTTCTAGTTATTTTCGACTGAAGGACTACAATACTCATTCGGTACAAATTGATTGGAAGGATTACATTAGGATTTTGTGCAAAGGTTTTTGTCCTAAATTAGCAAAAATTGAAAAATTTATGATTGAATTGATACTTGTACAATAGATTAAGAACTAATTGATGTCAATGTAGCAACTTTTATTATTTTTTGAAGAGAGATGTGCTACTTTGACATATTCTTCTTTAGTTCAACGTTTTTTTCCCCTTGTGTCGAGCTCTTCCATGAACTCAAACTTCAATTTTGACAAGTCATGGCGGCATCTTCTCGAGCTCAAAGCTCACAGTCGCCACAAGCTTCCAACTTGAACGACAATCATGTGTCACAGTTTATGAATCATCACTTACTTGTAACCTTTATGAGTAGAGCTTGGGATTATTGGGTGAAGAGTGAGTCATGCAAAATGGATGAATACAATTGGTCTGTGGGGGGTGGCATTATGACAATTGGTTCTAGGAGTTCTAAGATTTTAGGAGCTCTGAAGGCGAGTTGGCCATGCATGAACTGGTCAAAAGCTAGTGCTGCTCTCTTGTTGACACTCAAATTTTTGTCACCACCTTTTAAATTTCCGTTTATTTTGCAAAAAAATATATAAAAATTTACAAATTATGAAAAGGAAAAATATATGTGTATATATATAATGCAAATGAAAATATCAACAACCAAAAAAAAAAAAGAAGTCGTGTTGGCTGGCGTGACTGCATTTTCGGCCTTTTTAATTAATAGACCCAACTTCTTATTTTCCTTCTCCCTTTGGGCCCACTTTTCTTCTCTTTCTTTGGGCCCATCACGATTGAAATGAGAGTGCCAAGGTCGGCCTTTTTTTCTTCTTTCATGCCTTGGCCCTCTCTTCCTCACGCACACTCACGCACACATGCATGTACACACACTCGGATAGACCGACGACACAGTTCGCCTCCTTGGACCGTGATGCCACCAATTGTCGTAAGAGGAGAGGTGGGGAATGAGGAGGAAATAACCGAAAAGATTCCTCGTTAGGCGCTAGGGGGAAGCAGAAAAAGGATGAGGAATGTGGGAGCCAGGAGAGGGTACCATAGGGCTCAGCAGAAAGAAAAGGGCAGAAGGGGAAAGCATTCGAGGATTTTGCAAAGAGGGAGGGAAAGAGAGAGGTCCGAGTGACCGAGAGAGCAAGAGGGGGCACTCAACTGCACAAAGACGCTTTCGATGGCATTTCTAGCAACCTCCTCAAGCCAAACAAGTAGACTCTATTGAAAATTTTCTATAATGGGCTTACATTAATTAATTGATTTTCTATTTTGAATAATCAGGTTAATAGATATTCAAATATATATTAAGTCCTTAAGTGAATCGTGGATGGACATGAGCAAGTAATCAAAAACAGGGTCATTTCCCTAGTCAATGTCCTATGGAAGCACCATGAAATAGAAAATACTACTTGGGAAAGTGAAGAAATCATGAGGCGTAAGTACCCACACCTATTTTAAGTACTTAGGTATGTTATGAAATTTCGAAGATGAAATTTTTTTTAAGAAGGAAATAATTGTAACACCCTCGATTCCGACCCCGTGAGGTTCGACTGTAAGGTCCTGAATAGATTGACCATTGACTATTGGTCATGGGATTGATCGGTTTGATCAGTAAGGAATCAAGGATCAGTCATGGCCCGACCAACCGACCAGCCACGAACTGGCCGAGATGTCGGCCGTGAATTGTCCATCAACCATATCGGTGGGATCGGATCACTAGCTCATAAAATGACTTTTGGATCACGAGAATTGGCCATAGGATGATTTTAGATCGGCGAATGGTCATGGGTTGATCCAACTAGTCATAATATTCAGCTGCAGGTGATTTCGCCCGGCTATGTACCGATATACAAATGATCCAACTCGATCAAATGCAATCATTTTCCAACCAAAAATGCATTATCCCCTATTTAATTCTTAGTGGTCGGAAATGAATCTCGAATTAATGATGTTCGATCATCGATCAATGATGTACTGGCCATGAACTATGCAGATGGATCGAGCGCCGATCAAAATGAGCGATGGGTTAGATTTGGCAATCCCGTCACTAATTTTAAGGTCCATGAGTGCTTTGGCTTAGTGCTAAGCCATGGATAGCCTTAGGATTGATTTTGAACCAACCGAAGGACCAAGGACCAAAATTAAGGATTGGTCACAACAAGCTCGGCAATAGGCCTAGGGATAGACCCAAGGGCCAGTCCTGGACCTAGATGAACACGACCGTGCTAACCAAAGGGCCAGCCAAGGTGCTGACCAATAGGTCAACCCTCTAGGCCAACCGACCGTCCAAGGGAATAGTTTGGGCGAGCATGGGGCACAATGGCCCGAACCTCGGGTGTATGTGATTCAATTTTTCAAAGTGTACCTAATGATCCATTTTTCAACCTCGGAACCAACCTAGACAATGGATTTCTCCGAACCACCTTCTCGAGGAAGAAAATGACAAATTAAAGAAGGCTCTAGAACACCCTCATCTAAGAAAGGGGATGAGGTGTGCTTTGACTTTTCAAAGGCCATGATGAGGTCAAAAATATCTTTGATGGTCAATAAAGGAATGGCACACACATGGACTAATCAGAAAACGACACCCAAACCTTTCATTATGAGCCTATGAAACTTAGATGCTAAGTTGGCAAATTAGATTCCATCATCTTCACACTTCATTAAATGTTCATTAACGTGGAGGTACAAATGGTCCAATGGAAGAGTGAAAAAGGGGCCATCATCAATGACGTCTATAGGCTAGATTGTCAAGAAAAACCTTTTAGCCATGCCAACTCATTCCTTAGGTATAATGATTAGTCAAGTAGGCTTGCCACTTAAGAACTATAGGCAGGCCACTTGGAAAATTTAGAATGGACCGTTTGGCTCGGTAATGATGACACTGAGGAGTATAAATAGGAGAATCTCTCCTCATTTCTCCTTCCTCGCCATCCACTTTCTCCTTCCTCCTCCTCTTGGATGCCCATCCTCCTCTTCATGCCTCTCTCTCTTCTTCAGCCTTCAAGCAAGCCACCCTCCCTTTGTAGTTCATGTCCTTAGATCGAGGTTTGTCCGGGTAAGTAGTATCTCTTACTTCTCCTTGGTATTGTCATTTCTATCATGAAGTCTAGACAGCACTCTCTTGACAAGCCATGATTTGTTTGGAAGATTATGTATATGATGACTTGTACATGAATCTTATGCATGTGCTTGAGTCTTTCACGACCAAGATTATGCTAAGGTTTGTGGCTTGTGTTCAATGTAAGTCAAAATGCCTAGAGCCATAAGGCTTGAATCGACAATGAAATGTCAAAACTCAAGTCTTATGCGACACAAGGATCGCCTAAGGCCACGAGGTCTTGGATCGACATCGAGGTATGCCGAATCCTAGTTTCGTTCGGTACAAGGATCACTCAAGTCCACAAGGTCTTGGTTGGCATCGAAAGGTACCGAGCTCATATCTTGGATTGGTTCAGGATCCTTGGTACTTGGTAGTTGAGCCAAACTTCAAACGTAGAGTCCTTCATGGCATCATTAGAATCAAGTTGTAGAAAGCACAACACACATGATTATGTATGAGCATGTCTATGTTGAGCCATGAATGAGTCGACTAGATGAAAAGACAAGAACTGCCATAAGCGATGCATTTGTGTGATCACCTCCTAAAATATGAGAACAATGATGATAACCACAATAGGCCTAAGTTACACCAAGAAGCCTCAGGAAGCTAGCCTCGAGAAGCCTCGGTATGAGCCGAGATGCCCTAGTTGAGCCAGAAAGCCTAGCAAGAACTAGAAACCTCGGTTGAGCTGAAAGGGCTTGGTTGAGCTAGGACAATGTAAAGGCATCTACACAAATGCCGGTTATGCTCAAGTTTGAGTTGTAAGTGTTTATGTATTAGCCGACGGGTGAGCAAATGAAACCCTTGTATTAGTCATGGCATCGAATATGAATTTACAATTGATCAACCATCGACACTGTTTGCATGAGTTATTTTGGCTATTCTTTGATGAATAAATGTCTTATTAGCCGAGAGTTAGGGATTTTACTTGCTAAGTTTCCCCAAAACTCACCCATTTACCTTTACAAGGCTGTAAACATGGCAAATCCATCTTCTGTACGTTTTGGTCTACCTATAAAGATGGAAGGGTTGCCATAGATGTTATACATATTGAAGCAGGAATAACTTACTGAAGATACACCACCACCGTGTGGGTCGATGAAGGACAAATCGAGTTGGTTCCTCACTGTTACAAGGCTTGGTATGTCTGGTGAACATGGAATTTATCAAATCCCTTCATGATTTTAAAAGGCCAATGAACCCAAGTGTTGGGACAATGTCCGACAGGATGGATTCTAGTTATAGTATCAACTGTAATGGGAAGGGTTCCCAATTTTGGAAGCCGCGGCTATAATAGAGATAGGGATACCTTGACCTTTTGCATCATGTGAAATGGTAGTAGTTTTGTACATGAAACTATTAATGAAAAATAATAATATATTGTATTCTTATGTCCCATTTTCTTTTAGTGATATTTCTCGGGGTTGTTGTTGTGTTTACACTTCCACATATGCATATAAATAAGATAAAATGAATTGGGCCGATGACAAACCTAGGACACCGCAAAAATAATCTGCAGCTCGAACCCTAGGTGGGGGTTGTGAAAGGAGGAGTGAGCACTAGACTGAGAAGTGTACGCATCAGCCAAGTAAGACTAAACTGATGCATAAGTATTATGGCCTGTGAGTTGTGCTTCTATGGGACTTGTTGTTGTATTTAGGATCCAACCAAGTGTTGGTTAATCTTGAATGCACCAAGCTTTGTAAGCGGGGTTAGGAGTGAGTATGATTTGGCCAATATTTTGTGGGTCTAGTTGAGAAAGATGGATAAGTGGTGCTAGTTTTGTGCCATCTACCATAGACCATAGAAATTAGAGGCTTGAAGATATAGTAAGATCTTTGTGCACCGAATCATAAAATTTGTTCCGTCTAGGTGTTCTCCGAAGGATGGAGAAGAGAGGAGACCGAAGATAGTAGCAATAGGAGTTATGGGAGTGTTCATGGTCATAGTGGACGGCTGGGGTTGTTAACTAGTAGTTTGTCCGGAAGATGAGGAATTTGAATCACTCATATTTGGATTAATGGGCTTTCGCCTTTTTCTGCCATGATACCAAGATAGACATAGAGATGCAAAAAGAAAATAGAAACTATAGAAAAAGCAAAAAAAAAAAAATTGAGTGATTACAATCAGTAATGACTCCTCTATATATACACCTAGAAAAAATCTCTAGAAACAAATATTGACAACAAAATTGGTAACTATCGGTCGAGAAAATATTTTAATAAATCAAGGATTGCATATCATGTGGATATTCTAATTGTGCTGTGATTCTAGTGCAAGCTAATCAATCTCAGATTGATTGTCTTGTGGATATTATGATTGTGTAGTGATTCTAGTACGAGCTAGACATAACAATTGATTTTGATGTGAGCCGGAACATGTAGTATTGGACACCATCCTTCTTTGGCCACAGCACCTCCTGGTGATTTCCAACAAAAGGCATGACTTTCACTTTTACTGGAAGTCTGAAAGTGAACTGAATTTTTTAAAAATATACATATATATCGGTCTGGCCCAAGTGGACAATTCCACACCTAGACTAGAACCAAATCGTTACTCATAAGTTCCAGTATATTGAAATTGAGAACCGTTGGTCCAATTCTGTCATAGACCCTAATCAAAGCTCAAGCTATGGGTTATTTCATGACATCTCAGACTTGTCATTGTCCCGATTCATTTTATCTTATTTATATGCACATGCAAAAATGCGAATACATCAAACCCCGACAAATATCACTAAAAGAACGTGAGAAGTCATACATAACACATTACTTTCATCACAAGACCAAGTACAAGCTACATATTATGCTTCCAACTATAGTATTTACATGATGACAAAAGGGTCAGGTTTTTCCCTATCTCCGCTATTACTATAGCTATTCAAAATTGGAAAACCCTCCCGCTACAATCAGTATTATGGGCTATAATCCATCTCATCAGATGTTGCCCCATTAGTAGCATCAGTCAACCCATTGAAACCACATAGGGGTCCAACCTAGTTTCCATTGAATCACGCATACCAAACTTTGTAGTAGTGAGGGACTAACTCGTCCAATCCATCATCAACCCACACTATAGTCACAACCTTCCGATAGCTAATCTCAATCTCAACATCTATGATATCTACAATGGATCCCTCTAGCATTATAGGCAGACTAAAAAGTTCTGCAGCCATATCTAATTACCCGTAAGACACAAAGGAGTGAGTCTTTAGGAACTCAATAAGTAAAGTTCCTATACTCGGCTAGTAAGACATCTCTTCCATAATAACTAGCCAGACTTCACAAGCAAACAATGTTAAAGCATATTGATAGGAATTCATATTTCTTAATTGTCGGCAAATACAAAAACTTATGCATATTATGCTCATGTGAGACCAACACACCAAGCAAATCATTTATTGCCGTCAAGGACTCAAACCCCGATCCTTCTTGGCTCAATCCGAGGCATCCAGCATCTTGCTGCTTTCAAGACTTGAACCTAGGCATCTTGAGACTTGAACCCAAGGCATCTCGGGGCTAGCAAACCCAAGGCGTCCGAGACTTGAACTTAGACATCCGGGACTCAAACTCAGACATCCAATTCTTTAAACGGGGCATTGTCTCCAACACTATGTGGTGACAACGCGATCATACCATTAAATGCTCACACAAAATGCATCAAGCATGGCTGATTATTATCTTCCATTTTAGTCAGCTCAATCATGCGTTCAGAGCCCCCATAAAGGCGTGCACATGCGTGTGTGTCATGTTCTCTATGACTCAACTCTAGTCATGCCAAAAATTACCCTAAGCCCGATGGTTAGCCCAATTGTCAAGTATTTGAGATTCCCACACCAATCCAATATATGAACGTGGTACACCTTAATACTAGTCAATGCCTTATGACTCTAGGCAAACCTCAACTTGCGTTGAACATAAGCAACAAACCGTGGTATCATTATGGTCATGCAATTATTTAAGGATGGAAACTATATTGGGGAGAAGTAGGAAACTCTACTTACCTGGACGTGTCACGCCTCGACTCTTGAGCTCGTGGCAACCCTATTTTACTTGAGGTCTAACTGTATGACGTCCTAGATATTGTCGTCGACCAATTCATTTTATCTTGTAATTAAGCACATGTGGAAATGGAACAACTCACAAACCAAATAACAAGGAAAGCAACAACCGCAACAGAGGAAAGACAAACATTATTTTTATATATCTAAATGTTAGCCAGCACACCAGCAAATACATACACACCTTACCACGGGCAACAAGCTAAGGCCTACTCATAAAGGGACCGGCATGGCTAACTTAACAATGTGCAAGTGCCTACTCGCTGGCCTCGAAGGAATCGCTCTCTTTGATCCTTGGGTACTGCATCATTTAGTGCTTGAAAATGTTAACCACGACGGGTTGAGATAAACTCAGAAGTTAAAATCCTAAGCCCCGATTAGGAACTTCGCTTACCTCGGGAGTTTAACATACAACCCAATTCATCAAATCATCCAACACCACCTCAGAGAACTAAAAGCAGAAGACAGTTTAATAATTAGGCAAAACCACAAGCAACATTACCTAGCATTGGCACACGCAACCTGCATAAACTATTAGTTAAATCATCATGACATTAAGAACATGCAAATACTCAAAGCATTGTACATAACTTTCTCATGTCTCACATTCATACATGCTCTGATTATTACGACCCCTCCTCTTGGGCAACAGCACAACCTTATGGTTGGCGATTCCTAGCCAAGCCAATTTCATCCTTTTTACCTCAAGGCATGGTGACTTTCAAGGCTCACTTCCAAGATAGCATTCTCGAAGGAGCATAGGACCCGCCCACTACCGCAGTCCCGCAACTGACAGAGGCCCGGGAACCGCCTCCTACCGCTATCCCACATAGAACCCCTCCATATAGGCAACCGATCAAAGTCAAACGACCAATGGGCCATGACACAACCCCATAAAGATTGGCAGTCTTCTAGTAACAACGCCAGACTCTCCTCTTAATATGACCATGCAACACATCATCAAACAATTTGCTATTTTCTTTGCTCTGTCGTGAATGCACATACAATTCATGCTCACGTAACATGCTATTGCAATTGACACACGTATAATGTCATGTAGTACAATCCAATCACTCATGAAAATTACGACAAACCGAAATTCAATTCCAATCAATCAACAATCACGTACATTCCCTAATTCTTGGAAATAATCAACAATTTGCACTTCAACAAGCCTTAATAATCACGGACACAACAATTTGAAACCAAAATTTGCTTCTGTATGAACAGTGCCATGAACAGTAATTGTGAACAGCAAATTCGTCTGAAATTAAATAAATAAACTTAACCATGGTTAATCAATTAACCTAACCATGATTTAAATCTAACCTTGGTTACTTTAAAAACTAACCTTAGTTACTTTAATTAATTAACCTTAATTACTTTATTACTAATTATGGTCAATTAACTAACACTAGTCAACATTAATTAACCAGCCTAATCCACTAATCAACCTTAATTAAACACAAATACACTAATTAACCCCGAGCAAAATTAACCCCTAAGCAAATATTATGAAATTAACTTACTTGGATTGGAAATCCGGTGACACTGGCACTTAGAAGGGAATGAGAACTATGAGAGGTAAGCTCGGGGATGACAACGAATGATAAACGGAGCCGAAACGAGCGGCTAGCGGCAACCGGGGGTGACTGGGGGTGCGCGGCTAGCTCCCTGACTTCGGGAACTACACTTTGAGCGGTGGTGGTGGCTCCAGAGACAGCAACAAGGCTGTTTTCCGACTGGAAAACAGTAAAGACAGCAAGAAACAGTAGAAATGGAAGAGAAATGGAAGAGAAAAGGAAGAGAAAAAGAGAGAGAGAGAGAGAGAGGCTAGGCTAGTGCACGAATTTGGGGAGAAAGGAAAGAGAGAAGGCTGCTGAAAACTTGAAGGAAAAGCCAAGACAAGTGAGCTTGCCACTTGCTTCAAGAACCAATAAAAAACAAGCACAAACAAACATAAACAAAGTCCATTTGGGCACAAAAGAAAAAGGCCAAAAGAGAGAAGCCCATGGGCTAAGGAGGGAGAGGAACTTGGGCCAGCTTGGGCCCCCTTTGGGCTGGGCTGAATGGGCACAAGGCCCATTGGGCCGCCGATCTTGGGCCGACCCACCGCAGGCCCAAAACCCGGTCCAATTTTTCCTTTTTCCGACACTTCCGTGTCCAACTGAAAATCCAAAAATAAATGAGGCGACATCCACATATTTAGTCCTGATATCACTGAGAAGTCGGTTCCCAAAATTGAATTAAAAATTGAGGCTAAATTGAGTCGATTGCGACCATAGTACAATTTGGATTATCGGGCGTCCTTTTAGGATTTTCCTCACTTTTGACCTGTGGTCAACCATTTTTTGATCTACGTTAACATCAATTCTAGAGTCAAGGATGTCCCTCAATTGTTGTGTGATCCCAGGGGCTCAATTGATAATCCTGAGTACTAGATGAAAATGATTCAGTTTAACGTCGTTCGTAGTTCATATGGAAGCCGTGCGGAAATCACCCGCAATTTGACTTTGTACTTCTGCCGAATTGATTTATTTTTGTTTCCTTAATAGTTTAGTACTTAGAGGATATCGTTCCCGCCTAGGTCCTCATGGTCAAAGGGCTCGTTCCTATTCGAAATTGCGAGTCAAATGCGTGTCGTTTCCTATCGACGCCCATTTGTAATCCGTTATCCCACAAACAACCAGTTCAAAATATTTGTACTAACCAAGCCTTCGACTAACATTGCCCTTTTATAAAATCCTAAAATAGGGTCAATTTTCAAGATGTTACAAGACAACCCTCAAAAACTACACAAAAATGCTTGGTGAAGGGATAGTGGGTACACAACCAAAGGAGATAGAGCGAGAGGCGTGAGAGAAAGACGCCTAAGAGAAAAGAGAGAGAGAGAGGAGGAGGAGGAGGAGGAAATGAAACAAATGGTGATGAGGGAGGAGGAACTCCTTTTATTTATAGTCCTCAACCTCATGATTACCCATTCAAATGGCCCGATTACGGTTCTTGAAGTGGCATGCCTACTTTGCTAAGGCAGCACGCCTATATTGCAAGGTGGCTCACCTAAAGAAGAGGTGGCACGACTACTTGATTCTTGTGGCGATCTATAGCTCTAATAAGCTCAAGAGGTGCTTATTTGTTTCCTCCTTATTGGACCACATAACTTCTCTTCATTGAATGATGTTTAAAGCATTCTTGAGGAGGTGGTGCCTATAATAGCCAAGATGGCGCCTAAGCCTCACTAGGTTCTTAATGGCATTCCTTGTTTCAAGCTTTAATTGGTCCAAGTATGCTACTTATCTTCCAAGGCAAATCACAAGCCATGATGACAAAATCTTCCTTAAGCCACCTAATTATCATGAGTCACTTTGGTTATTTAATGACCGTGTTCTAGAGAAGTCCATGATTTTGTCAATATCCTCAAGAACAAGACAAACATAAGAAACTGATCATTTGAGTTGATTCTGGGGCTGAAAAAGGAATTATAAGGTACACCTTAAATTACCAATTCCAACAAGTCCAAGGTTCAAGCCAAAGTGCTCATCGCTAGCCAAAACCGTCCATTCGGGCGGCTTGTTGGTCAATCGGTTGGCCAGAGGGTCGGCCCATTGTTTGGCCCTCGAATTGGCACAACTAGGCTACACGGGTCCAAGACTAGCCCTTGGGTCAGTTGTTGGGCCTGTCACTAAGCCTGCGTGAGAACAATTTTTCCAACATGGTTTCTAGTCCATCAGTCAGTTCAAGGGCCAATTCAAGGTTGTCCACGGCCTAGGACTAAATCGATGCACAAATGAACCCTTGACTTAGTGATGGAATCGTCATATCAATTCTAGGACTCATTCCAATCGGTCCCTAATCCATCATAGGAGCTCATGGCTAGTCCATAATCAATCCATGACTAGACTTACTCGATCCATGACCGGCTCCGGATCATTAAGGAATTATCTAGGATTAATCGATTCATGGCCAATACACAATCGCAACAGATCATCCATGACTGATACATGACCGAGCGGAATCACTCGCAACCAGGCCATGATCGATTAGAACCAAACCAGGGTCGTTCGCCAATCCATGATAGCGCTCAACCATCCCATAATCAATTCTCATGACCGAATAACCATTCCATGGTCGAATACTTGGGTTCACTCACATTATTGGTGGGTTGATTCACGGTTGATCCCTCAATCAACTCATGGTCAATTCATCGATCGGACCATAACCGATACTTGAATACCTCATTGATCGGGCCAATCAATCCCATGACCAATCCTTATAATGGTCCATGGTCAATCCACTCAGAACCTTATGACCATTCCTTACAAGGTCAAAATCAAGAATGTTATAGGTTCGATTCCAGGCATTCCCGATTCCTTTGCACATCCCTAATACCCGACCTTCCCTCACAGGAAATGCCCAGTGCTACGAACAGTTTGATTATGGAAAAGGAAGCTGAGATCGAGGCCTTAGCAATAATTGCTGCCATTGCAGTAATGACAAACATAAGCTCGTATTTCGATTCTGCGAAATTTAACCAAATTCGAGTATAGCGCGTAAAGTACGATGATTCGTTACCATATTAATGAAGCACAAAGCACCTGGAAAGGCCAAAATGATAGGATTTACTCGGAATGGAACTGTAAAAGAAAGTCACAGAATTCTCTTGGCTTTCGAAGGTATGAAGCATGACCGAAAATAAGCGAGCGCAATGGAAGGAACGATGACAAAGCTCGAGCTCATTTGAATTGTGCGGATGCTAAAACGCCTCTGATCAGCGAAGAACGCTTCCGCACCTGATCGACATCGACAATCAAAACCGAGATGTGTAAGAAAGACCATGTTGGATGCAGGACAAAATGCATTCTTTAGATATTGAAGTGCAAGTACTCCAAACTCGTCGCTAGAAGCACAATGATACAAACCGGCAAATGTTGTTAATGGTTGTTTGTTGATTCTTCGATAGGAAAGATAACAGTGTGTTTGATAACATTTCTTCTCCTAAGAATAATCTTTTTAGAAATAGTTCTTTTCTATTTTCTATTCCCTAGAACAATTTCCTAGTAAAAGAATGTGTTTGGTAACTAAATAAAAATTGTATTCTCAAAATAGAAAAAAAAGAATATATTTAGTACAATCTACAAATTTTTTTGTGACATAAAATTTCTTTTAATTTTTAATAATTTTTTGGGTTTTTTCTTCTTCTTTTTCTTTTCTTGCGGCCAGCAACTGGCAACGGTGGCGGCAACTGGTTAGAAGAGAAGAAGAAGAAAAGAAAGACAAGAAAAAGAACTTATTCCATAAATTATTTCCGAGAACAAGAAGCTAATTTTTTTTTATATTCTCCAACAATTGTCTATTCCGGGAAATATAAATGTTACTTGACGTTATGAAACAAGTTTCTATTTTTTTATATTTCAGAGAATAAAAAAATAAAAAATAAGAATGTTAACAAATAGTATCTAAATGACGAAAAATTTCAAAGGTAGCGAAACTTGCAGCACCAGCCATGTAATGGATATTAGAATGAAAAAAATGTAAAAGTAAATATAAAGAACTGGCTTTCTTTTATTGATTGGCCATTCTCCGTACAAACTATGATTCAAGCATTTATGTCTATATGCAACAATTACTAACAAACTAAACATATTTTATGTGGCTCTACGAAAAGCGACCACCGGAATTGTCGACTCCACTGTTTGACAATTACATCACCTCCACTTCTTCATGGCTACCTTTAACGATTGCATTTGAGACCGTCAACTCCACTACTTGACAATTATTTCGTTTCTCCTTCATTGACGGTTAAATCGAGCATATCTCTTTGATTGACTGAGTTGGTCTTTCATTTGTCAAATTTCTGCTCCAACACTTGGCCACTTTCATCGACAACCTATGTTGATCGAAACTGGATTTTCCCATCAACCAACCATATTTGCTTACTATCGGCTCCCAAAACTTAGTGATTTTTTGCGGCCTCTATCACCTCTTAATCGGCCTTTGCCAATCGAGTTGCTTGCTGAACCCTTGGACATTTTTTGGGTGTCAACTAAAATAAGGAAAAGTCCAAATAAGAGCTTGAAGTACTATTATTTTTCAAATAAAGACTTAAAGTGGATATTATTTCAAATATGAATCTAAAGTGCCATTGTTTTCTTAAATAAGTACCTAAAGTGTCATATCAGTATCAAAAAAGGGCATGATCTCATTGGTTGATGGAGAGCATTCTTGGCATTTATTTTTTATTTTCTTTCCTTTTTCCCTTTTTTTCATTTTTCCATAAAAAACAAATTCAAAGAAGGAAAAAAAGAAGTTAAAACTATGAAGAAAACATAAATAACCCATCACCAACAAAGCGGTGACCATGGTGGGCCAACCCTCGCAAACCAAAGGCAAGGGCTCGGTGAGCCTCACCAAAACCAAGAGAGGCCACTCCCCAACCTTGGGCTAGGACCATTGGGTCCTCCCCGAGACACCAACAACCTCACTAGTCATGGCTAATGCTTCACCAGTGATGAGGCAATAGCCGTAAGTGGAGGAGGGCTGCTCGCCCTCCGCCTGTATTTTAAAAAAAATATATAGTTTTTTTTCTTTTTTCAATTTGTCCTTTTAGGAAAAAAAAAATAAAAAAAGTGATAAAAATAAAAATTTAAAGACAAAAATGCCTCTAAGGAGCCGGTGAGGTTGGATCCTTTTCTAAGACTGATATGGTCACTTTAAATTCTTATTTGAAATAATATCAACTTCAAGCTATTTTTTGAGAAAACGTGTACATTTTATGTTTTTATTTGAGAAAATGATTGTTCTTTTAATTATTTGTTTGAAATTTTATAACAAAAGTACCTTGATAATAGCATGAAAATCGAGTAAAGTCGCTCAAATATGCGTTAATTTGTAGTGAGTAGAGATAGGAGCTAATTAACTTCGAGCATGCCCGATTCTTGAAACCTCGCAGGTTAAACAACATTTTTTATTTCATTCTTGATGAGTCCTCTGAAATTTAGTTTTCCTCGAAAATTTTTCAAAGATGTTTTTTTTTCTTTTTTAATTCTTTTGCCGCTGTAAACATAAACAACCATAATCAATTAATTAATTTGTTCTGAAGCACAACATTCTGGCTGAACATAATTAAAACACTTGAAATATTCCCAAAAAATTCCACCTCTCTCTCCAATTTTGGTTGAGTTGCTATTCAACATGAAACTACTTGCTTCGTGTATGCAAGTTTCCCAAAAATTCATTTCATGTAGAAAATTCAATAAAAATATTCTACAAAATTTCCAAGCCGAGACTTGTTTTTTTAACGTATTAGGGACTCATTTACGTTTTATCTTGTGTAAGTATATTCAAATTTTCCGGTGACAAATTCCCAACCTCCCTCCAAACCTAAATTCCAATCCTGGCGTCGATAATAGGGGTGTGCAACCGGACCGGATTTACCTAGAATTTGGATCGGACCACCCCAAAAACAAGGTCAGAAACCGGTTCCCGGTTAAACCGATCTGAGAACTAATTCTAGTTTGTGGGAACCGGTTGAAACCAATTCGAGAACTGGGTCCAAACAAAGTCCCACCCGGAATCTTGACTGGTTTTGGAATCGATTTTTACTTTGTTAAAAAAAAATCTTCTCTCTGTATAATGCATTTGAGTCTTTTTGTCTTTGAAGAATTGTTAAAAAAAAAAAGCCTCTCTCTAAATCAAGTTAAGAGAAAATTGTTGTTAAAGAATTGTTAAAAAAAAAAAAATCTCATGCATTGTTTTTCTCTTTTAATGGTCCTACATTCAGCTATTACTATAGTCGCGAAATAAGTGCTACCAACATTGTAGCACTAATTAAAGTATTCTCAGTCAAACTCAATAAATATGTCCTTTTAATAATAGTTCTATTGCATACACATGAACATGTGCATTAAATCATATCAAAAGTATTTGTGGAAATGAGACTAATATTATATCCACATTCGTTGCTAATGTTTATGCATTGTTAGGGTTTTTGTTTTGCCTTATAATGTTAGGAGGATTACATTGTTATTTTTTCATGAATTAATGTAAAATTCAAAGTCATATAAGATATCAAACGATTACAAAACAAGTTCCAATGAAAACATGGTTGACCCTATTTCCAGATTGAAAAAATAAGGTCATGTCCAAAACAAGGTCCAATAAAAACAAGACATGATACATGGTCCAAAATAAGGAATCGATTATAACATGGTCGAGTATATGATCCAAATCTAGACCTTACCCACCCTCGACCCGATCATCCCTAATCAATAACATCCAACCCCTTTTTTGAACAATGAGATTCAAGAGGCAAGCACAACCATGAACATGGAAGAATTTTTCCTTATGTTGAAAAGTCTCACATGTCGCCGTTTTAAATTGGCAATCCAAATGTTGCCGTCATCAACAATTTGATAACCAACTATGGTTGACCAAAGGACCGACTCATATTGTACAAAAGGGTCCGATTTGGAATCAAAAAAAGATATTGTGATTTCATAGTAGTTAGTATTACTCTAAATATTTCGTGTAAAATAAAAAATTTGGAAATTTTTTTCAAAATACGGCTGATAAATGTTTTCACCATCGTAGTAAACTATTGTGTTTTATAGAAAATATTTCTTAAAATGATTAATTTTCCGTTGGATGAAATAAATTAACCCACCAACTCCTTTCTTTCTTGTACCACTCTCTACTGATTCTTCTCCGCATTGGGAGGTCGAGGTCGATCTTCGTCAGCTTTTGCCTTCTTCACCAAGGTATCCGTCTCCGAATCTCTCTTTTCCCCATCAGCTCTCTCTTTCTCTCTCTCTCTCTCTCTCTCTCTCTCTCTCTCTCTCTCTCTATCTGTGGATTTTCTAGCTCTGCTTTGCAATCTCGTTTCGAGGCTCGCGATCGCCGCCGGTGGCTGCCGTCGTTTCGCCATCGGATTCCGTCGGTTGAGTTCGAGTTCACCAACCTCGGGTATTTGTGCTCTTCTCGGGGATTGCGCCTTGGTTGTCAGCTTTCTTCGCCTTTGGAGGTCGAAGGCGTGAGGTTTTGCTCTGTTTGTTTACCTTGAAGTTCGTGGAAATGGGGGAATTTCTGCTCTGGAAGCTTATTGATATGTTTTTGTCAAGGGTAGACTGAAGCTGGGGTTGAGTTGTAGAATTTTGAGTTAGAACTATCTGAGGTTAGAATTCCAGGTGCCGGGTAGATACTGCGTGTTAGATTAGGAAGCTGAGACTGCTCAAGATGTTAGTGGGAATATCGAGTTTGGGTAAGACCGATCATTTAATCGTCTGAGACCTCTCGTGGGTTAGTGATTGTCCCGCTGGAAGCAGTCAATAGAATGTTTTTTGGCCTTGTGGAAGAGTGGTTTTCCTCGGTTTTTATTGCTTTGTTGGATTTAGTTCAGACTTACAATTTTCCAGTGTCAATGACTTGATTGGCTTCTATGTGCAGATTTGGTGTTGAGAACAAGATTGTGGAGATATGGCGGTGAATGAGAGGAAAATAATTGATTTAGAACAAGGATGGGAGTTTATGCAAAAGGGTATAGTGAAGCTCAAGAATATCCTTGAAGGGCTTCCTGAGACTCAGTTCAGCTCGGAAGACTACATGATGCTCTACATGTAAACCTCACTTCCTGCATTTGTGACTTCAGGAGTTGTGATACTTAGCATTGTTATCCTAATGTCTTGATTGGTTTGCTAATAGTTGATTTCTTTTCTTCTCAATCATCCTGGCAGTACTATTTACAATATGTGTACTCAAAAGCCTCCGCATGATTACTCCCAGCAACTGTATGACAGGTATAGAGAGTCTCTTGAAGAGTATACCATATCAACGGTGAGGAAGATTTACTGTCCATAATTCCCTTTTCCTGTTATATTGGTTGATCATTCTCCCTTGAGTTTACTTCATTAGCTTTGCATGTCTGGAATACTTGAAGTTATGGAATTAAAGAAGTTTTATCTAGCGCTGTTGTTGGAGTTACATTCTTGTATATGCCCTTGACTTTCTCAGCTGCTGGTATAATAGTTGGGTGCTTTCTTTTTACTTTTACTTGCACTGCCCAAGTATCAGTATAGTAAGGACGTGTCTTCATTTAAAAATTCATGACAGTGTCCTTCAATTCTTTGGAAATTCTCAAGGCTGTTTTTCCTCTTTATAGCATATTACTTTCTCTTTATTCATTAAAGGCTGTATTTTATGATTGTTTTTGTGAATTTTAGAAAAGATAGTAATTTCAAGATAGAAGAACAGTGGCATGTGGTGAAAGCTTGTGTTATTTTTGGAGAATAGATAGTATCGACCAACTGAGATTACATAAAGTGGATTAACAAAGGGTCGGCTGTCTGAAGAAGTCTGGTGACAAGGTTTCTTGAAGAATAAATAGCTCCAAAAGAACAGCAGAAAAACCAAGAATAATTAATAGATGCAAAATTTTTCTGCAAAGTAGTCTAGTAAATCCCTAGAAAGTCAATTTCTTTATCAGTGTGAAAAGTCATTTATGACCGCAACTTAGATGTAATCTGGAGGGAGATAACTCCATTCTGCTCTACTTCCAAGCTAATGTACTACGCCCAAACTTATGTCCAGTTAAGTTGATGGTCAAACAAAAAGAAACTAAGAGAAAAGAAAATGGTTGAAGTTTACTGTTTTGTGGGGCTTTGTCCAATATTTAGATATTAATATGCCTTATTAAAGACTTTTCATGGTTATTCTTGTTTTCGTAGTCAGTCAGATCCTCCAGAGTTTTGTTGCTTCTGATTTGTAGCCCGTGATTCTAGGGGTTGGCCATTTACCATTTCATACTTAGGCATGTTAGGAGAAATTGAGGGTTCGTATGTTCTTTCCCCGTCCTCCTTGTTCTCACTTTCTCCTTCTCCACTTCTCTAAACGTGAGATCAATTTGCATAAATTGCTTAAACAAGAACGTTATTACTTTTTTTTTTTTTTTTTTTTGAGGGGGAGGAGGGATATTTATCTCTTTTTCTTTGCATGGGGAGGGATGGTCTGATGATTAATTATTTTGTGATTATGATTCTGCAAATGCACGTTGGTCTTTTCAGTATTTAGCTTATTGGTTATATCTAGTTATGTAGCTGCTGTCATTTTATATTTTATTATCCTCAGCCATTAAAAGATCTGCTTCTGCTTTTAGGTACTGCCATCATTAAGAGAGAAGCATGATGAGTTTATGTTGAGAGAGCTTGTGAAAAGGTGGGGAAATCATAAGGTTATGGTCAGATGGCTTTCCCGTTTCTTCCATTATCTAGATCGCTACTTCATTGCTAGGAGATCACTGCCACCCCTTAAAGAAGTTGGCCTGACCTGCTTCCACAAACTGGTATGAATTCTATGCAATCTTTCCATTTTCTGATCTCTTTATTTATTTATTTATTTATTTATTTATTTTGCAGGATTTAGCTTAGATTGCATCCTAGGATAGTTATGGCCTTTAGACAGTTCATAATTGATTTTTTGGTTGACTCTGATATGGTCATTTTCAGTTTCCTCCATAGATGCCACACTAAAATTTGACTATTGACATTGTTTGCTGTTTTAAAGGTATATCAAGAGTTAAAGGTGAAAGTAAGTGATGCTGTGATCTCATTGGTATGTTTGTGTCCATTTTACTACTGTCACTTTCTGTCTTCAATGTTAAGGTTGAATTAACTAACAGAAATTGTTTACTTTAGATTGATAAAGAACGTGAAGGCGAGCAAATTGATCGAGCTTTGTTGAAGAATGTATTGGATATATTCGTGGAGATTGGCATGGGACAAAGAGATTATTATGAAAATGATTTTGAAGCAGCTTTGCTGAAAGATAGTGCTGCTTATTATTCCCGTAAAGCTTCAGGTTGGATTTCAGAGGAGGACTCCTCTCCTAATTATATGTTGAAGGTGAATAAGAATTTATTACCTATCTAATCATTTACATCTTGATGATGATGATATTTCATGAGGTTTGATGTTTGATATTGGGATTCCCAGGCAGAGGAGTGCCTAAAACAAGAGAAACATAGGATTTCTTATTACTTGCATTCCAGCAGTGAGCCCAAGCTACTAGAGGTTTGTCCCTTCACTTGAGTAAATTTCGGCTTTTATGGTTAGTCTGGTGGAAGAACTTGTGCAATTGACTATGAGTATAGTTCATATCTTTGATTCTTGTTTAGATTTTGAATATTCCCAAATCCGGATGGAATTTGTGCCATTCACTTTTTAGTTTTGGTAGTATAATCTGTTTGCTCTTTCTTCAGAAAGTTCAACATGAGTTGTGGTTTGTATATGCAAGCCAACTACTTGAGAAAGAGCATTCAGGATATCATGCATTACTCGCAGATCATAAGGTATTCCGGCTCCACTTTTGTCCCTTTATGAGCATCCAGTCCTAAATATTTTTCAGGTGTATTTACCTACCAAGTTTTCTGATGCTGTTTAGGTTGAAAATTTGTCGAGGATGGTCAGGGTTTTCTCAAAAGTACTAATATTCTTGGATCCTCTCGCTAACATATTCAAGCAGGTCTGTTTTCTGTCATTCATATTGCATCCACATTAAGTTACACTCGCCTTTTCATCCTTTACCTTGTTTCTCATACCTTATATGTCAGCGTGTCACTGATGAGGGCACTGCCTTGGTCAAACAAGCAGAAGATGCAGCTGACGGCAAGAAGGTTGGTTCTCAATTTATCAGTCCATGGCTTTGATTTTTTCTTATAAATTTGCAGAATTTTCTCTGGTTCATTCAAATGAGCAAAGTCTCCTTCCATTCTTCTGTATAGTTGGACCATGGTCGGATACTGAATTTGCTTGCTTTACTCGTCAGTTTCTGCTCTCTTATCTCAAAATGGTTCTGCGTCCTTCAATGGAGCTGAGATTTCGGACTTTTGGGACTAAAATCTTATGTCATTCCTTGACGTCGCCTTCTAGATCAAACAAGCTATGCATAAAGTGATTATAACCATAAGATCACTGTCAACTTAGTGAAAATGGAATATTTTGATTGTCCATGGCTATCTGGGATACCCTTTCTGGTTGGACTAATGTCCTTCTTACAGAACAGAGACCTGCTAGTATTCTAGTAAGTTTTGTGTTTTTTTCACTTAAAGCGGGGTGCTAGCTACTTTGAGCAGGATTAGCATCAGGCAGTTAGTTAATCCCCCCTATGCTAATTGCAATATAGGTTAGTTGAATCAAAATAGGATTTGTTGCTGACTTAGATCACTGTTTTGTGAAAATGTTTATCCTTCATTGAAAAAGATGGAAATTAATCTTCAATTAAAAAGATTGACCTACCGAAAGAAGTGGCAAAGAAATGCAGCTTGCCATGAGAGGCTAGTGGAGTATTGTCCCAAAAGGAAATCTAGAAGGATAAGTTTTGTGGGATGTGTGCGTGTGCATTCGTGTGTTTTGTATGTGAGTGACAACTTCATTTTGGAGGAGAATAACCCAAAGTTAGGAGCCAATATAATATGGTGTTCAGAAAGATGTAAATCACACTAGTGACCACTAGCTATGCCATACATTCCAAAATCTGGCCACTAGATATGCCATACATATTCCAAGTATACAAGCTGACACATAAATGCTATTATGTTATTGTTTTTGCAGTTGGGCCTATGTGAACCCTGATCTGAAGTAGTTATTCAATCATTCAACTATGATTACAATGCCATACTGTGTCCCAAGAGAACTGGCTTATTGCATACTCTTGTCTGTACTGCTATCATGTATAGTAATGAACCACTGTCCATGAAACATTCGACAGGATTTTCGAAAGGTCTGCATGTACAGTTGTAGTCTTCTCTTGAACTGATATCGTAAGGAGTTTATTGAAGCTCTAGCAATCATTTATATTGAATTATATGGTGCAATATTTTATTTAATATGATGCTTAGGAAATTTTCCTGTGATGCTTTCTAGCTTTAGGTTTTCATAAAGAATTTACTCTTCACCAAGTTACCATTTGTCTGTTATTTTACTTTCCAATCTAAATCTGACTCAACTTTTGGGACTCGTCATCCTTGTCACTTTAGTTATAGTGTGTGGTTTGCACACCTATAAAAAGATATGCATACCTTTGTTTTGACTTGCAACATTTTGTGAAGTAAGCAATTAGTTCCTTCATTCCTTTTCACAGGCCGATGAGAAGGAAGTAGACTTGCAGCAACAGGTAATGCAATCCATCTTCCACTTCTCCTCCATAAGTAGATAAAATTTTGTTGGTCTGTTTAGGATCATTGATTCAGCTCATTGTTGGCAGGTTTTCATGGGGAAATTGATTGAGCTACATGATAAGTATGTGGCATATGTGAATGAACGTTTCCAAAACCACAACCTTTTCCATAAGGTTCATATCTTATGATTGAAGTGATTTCTAAAAGCTACATCAGATATATACTCATTTGGACATTCCTTTTGACAGGCACTTGAGGAGGCTTTTGAGGCCCTTTGCAACAAGGGTGTTGGCAGAAGCTCAATTGGAGAGCTATTGGCTACTTTTTGTGACAATATACTTAGGAAGGGAAGTAGTGAAAGATTGAGCGATGAAGCCATTGAAGTGATGCTTGAGAAGGTCTATTCTTTGGACATTAATTTTTGTAATGTAGTCTAGCATCATTTTTTCAGTATCACATGTGGTTTTTGTACCTTTTGCAGGTAGTAAAGCTGCTCACATATATCAGTGACAAGGATCTTTTTGCTGAGTTCTATAGGTAATATTTTTAGCATTGGAGGTGTATTCATGGGTGCATAGCCTCTGACCATATTGTTGGAAATGAAGTTAACTAAATCTTTCATGTCACAGTATCCACAGTAATACTGTATAAAAAATACTTCATAATATATTGAAATTAGGCTTACTAGTTTTCTACATAATTATTTAGATACATCAAAACTAGTTCTATCAATTTCTTGAATGCTTTAATATCAGAGGATACTAGACCCTTGAGTAATGGGTGCAAGTTTCCTGAGGGTACTATGCTAGTCTTTATGCCAATGATCTTCAAGATGAATAACCTAAGTTCTCAAGATTGATTTCCCTTATATATTAATTAACATCTCTCTTATGTACTCTATATTAAAAGAAAAATAAGATAATTTCCATAATCAATTTACAGTGACTGAGAATATACACCAAGCATGTTAATCATGTCTGCAAGTAAAATTTCCATGCATTAGAATATGAAACTTAGCCATATCAATTTTTGGAAAATGCCTCATCCCTAAGTGGGGTCTGTTATGTGGATCCATTTAATATCGATGCCATCAAACTGCTTACTAATAATCATCAAAACTGGCAGGAAGAAGCTTGCTAGACGACTTCTCTTTGATAAGAGTGCCAATGATGACCATGAGAGAAGCATGCTGACGAAATTAAAGCAGCAATGTGGTGGTCAGTTCACATCGAAGATGGAAGGGATGGTTGGTGTTCCTTGATTTCCTTCTTAAGAACAAGTTTCACCTGCAGCAATATGTTCCTAATTCACTTCTCTCTGTTCCAGGTTACGGATTTGACATTAGCAAAGGAAAACCAAACTAGTTTTGAAGAGTATCTGAGTAATAATCCAAATGCAAATCCTGGCATCGACTTGACAGTCTTGGTTCTGACTACTGGTTTTTGGCCTACTTACAAGTCCTTCAATTTGAACCTCCCAGCAGAAATGGTACTAGCAGAATTTTGCTGAGATATAAAATTTGAAATTTTGTTTGATGTTCATAGGCAATTTTCAATAGTTAAATTGATTACTTAGTCTGATTTAAAAGTTATTGTTAATTTCTGGTTGTTTCAGGTAAAGGGTGTTGAAGTTTTCAGGGATTTCTACCAGACAAAAACAAAGCATCGAAATTTAAAATGGATTTATTCATTAGGGACTTGTAACATTATTGGTAATTTTGAGCCAAGATCCATGGAGTTGATAGTGACAACATACCAGGTAATTTATTTTTTGAACTTTTTGTTTTTATCAATTTTGACATCTGGTAGACTTTTGGATTTGTTATTTCGTGTTATGTATTTTTTCACTTGACAACTTTTTATCCCCTCTCTATTGCTTTGTAGGCCTCAGCTCTGTTGTTATTCAACTCTTCTGATAGACTGGGTTACTCGGAGATAAAGACCCAGTTGAATTTGACTGATGATGATGTCGTGAGGCTTCTCCACTCCTTATCATGTGCCAAGTACAAGATCCTTAAAAAAGAACCAAACACAAAAAGCATTGCCCCTACTGATCACTTTGAGTTCAACTCCAAGTTCACTGACAAAATGCGGAGGATCAAGGTATGACCGACTGTTTTTAGATTGTCTGACCTTGTCTTTCTACATCAACCTTTAATTGCAATCCTGTTTTAGCTTTTCTCCCCTAATTTGTCAGTGCAGTCTTGTTTTAATGTTTCCCGACATGCAGATTCCTCTTCCTCCTGTGGATGAGAAGAAGAAAGTGATGGAAGATGTTGATAAGGATCGGAGATATGCAATCGATGCCTCAATTGTGCGTATCATGAAGAGTCGACAAGTTTTGGATCATCAGCAGCTGGTCATGGAGTGTGTCAAGCAGTTGGATCCCATGTTTAAGGTCTTTACTGACGCTGTGGACCAGTCACCTTCATCCTGGTTCTGTCAGTTTTTATTGACTGATCTTGTTTTGCTGCAGCCCAATCACAAGGCAATCAAGAAAAGGATTGAGGCCTTGATCGCTCGAGACTATTTGGAGAGAGGCAAAGACAACCCCAATTTGCTGAGATATCTGGCCTGACATATTATGGATGATTGTCCAGATCGAGTTCACAGGAACAAATAGAACAAATTCGAGATCCCTTCAGTGGTGGAGCCGAAAACAATGTAATGGCATCTCTCCTCGGGGCTGGGAAGTTAGGACCTCGGATTACTTGTACAATTTGTCTACAGGACCGAGTGTGTATTGCCTGAGTTTGTGCTTTTCCCATGTTGGTAAAAAATATAAAGGGATGAGTGTATCATAACTCCCAAAACTTTTTGCAAAAGTATAATTGAGTAATAAAATTTTTGAAAGTGCAATCAAGCCAAACGTATCAAATTGATGCATTTAGATTCCTCCATCAACTCTAGACACTTTGAGAGGAAATTGTCTAATGAGTCCTAAGCTTATTATATAGATGTCAATTCAATCATAATTTTTTCAACATTGCCAATTTAGTTATAAAGCTTTGTGAGAAACTCAAGCGTTGTCCTTCTGGTCAATTTTCAATGGAAAGACTACTCCACATCAGTAATTTTAGGCAAAAATTGATCAAATGAACTACTATGAAATTTCTTCCAAAGTTTTAGGTTCTAAATTGACAAAATTGAAAATTTTTATAAATGAATTAAACTCGTATAGGAATATGAGGATCAATTGACGTCAATATGGCAATTCTTATTACTTTTGGAAGAGAGAAGCGTTAATGTTGCATATTCTTCCTTAGTCCAATGTTTTTTTTCCTTCTGTTGAGCTCTTCCATCGCCTCGGGTTTTGAGCTCGACAAGCCGTGGTAGCATCTTCTTGAGCCTGAAGCTCGCGAGCTTGAAGCTCCCAGCCACTGCGAGCTTCAAGTTCAAACGGTGGCCATGGCTGTTGGCCTTTTGAGCTCACACAGCCCAAGATACAGGTGATGGGACTAGCTAGTTATTTATTTTGTCGTGTTCATTTCTTTTAAGCTTCGAGTCATTACCATTTTTGGGGGAGGCTAGGTACTTTGGCAACATTTGAGTTTTTTTAGTAGAAGAACGTGTTTGATAACTATATAAAAAAATTATATTCTCAAAATAGAAAAAGAATAAAAATGTATTTGATACAACCCTAAAAATTTCTATTCCTAATTTTTTCACTTCATTATAAAAATATTAGTGGATATTTAATGATTCATTTTTGAATGAAGTTGGACTTTTGTAAGCATTTAAATAATCAAGATACTTTAAGATAGCCTTAGAAAATCCAATGTAATAGATAGTCAAAAAATAGATGGCTGGAAATGGCAATAAAGAATTCTACTGGTTTATAACTCATGATATGAGAAGGTTAACAATAATTGTTGAACATTACAATAAACAGGTGCATGGACCTCTTGAACTTTTTTAGCTACAATAAGAAGAGCATGTTGCTTGATAAAATGGGCAATGAAGAAACAATTGATGATGCAAGTGATCTTTGGTGCATTAAACCTTCTAGCAAATGATATAAAAAATCCATGGAGCATAGGCTTACTCGATTGTCATGAACACAACAAATGGTAATGCAAAAGACTTGTTCAAAGCCATCTCATTTTTTATTAAAACGGAATTGCAAATGATTTTAAAGAATGACTCCAACAAAATTTTAAGGGAAAAATACCGAAGTCACCAAACTTTTGCCACTTAGCATTGTCTCTAAAAGAAAATGGCATGCAAAAATCCTTATAGTAAACTCCTAAAAGCTTATTTAATTTTGAGTCCAATTTTCATCAAAAAAATTCACATTTTTTATGCTACACTAATTTTAAACTAAAAATTAACACTAAAATCTAGTAAAATTACTCAAAATCTAATTTCTACATTTTTTCCTAAATTTCTGAAATTTTTTATTTTTTATTTTTTTTTTTTTTATTTTTTTCTAAACAATGGGGACTTGAATCAGGTCAAGAGACTAGACTTTGTGTCAATTGTGTAAAGATGAGTATTAGGTTACATTGAGCTTTTTTTCCTAAAATGGACTTATTTCTCTTTTTGTCCCTAGGAATAAAGAAGTATGTTTTTTCTACTTCTTATTTATATTCTAAATTTATTTCTTGGACACTAATTTATTCTAAGGAATAGAAAAATTAATTGATATTACAAAATGCATTTCTATCTTTTCCTATTCTAGATAACAAAAAGAATAGAAAATTAAAAAAAATATAATGATTACCAAATAGGGCCTTAGTGACCAATAATTTTGGCAAATGTCACTTTGTTTTTTTGAAAAGTAGAAGACAAATGATGATGAACAGCAAGCAAGAATTCTTTTTTCCTTTTTTTCTTTTCAAATTTTCAATTTTTTTTTCTAATGTGGCACTTAGCAGGTGCCACATTAGCACATCTCAAAAATTTGGAATAAGTGTATCAAAAATCTTAAAACTTATCACAAAAGTGCAATTGAGTCCTAAAATTTTTTAAAAAAAAAGTACAATCGAATACTAAAATTTGTCGACTTAGTGCAATTAGATCCTAGATTGTGAACTTGGTGCAACAAAACCTCTTTATTAATTTCATCTAATTTGACTAATAGAAAATGTCAACATTACTTTTTATTAATATTTTAAGACACGAGTCGTTGACATGGCATCTATCAAGAGCTACATTAGAAAAATTCAAAAACTTAAAAAAAAAAAAAGATAGAAAATTTTAAAAATCCTTACCAAAAGAAGAAAAAAGATAAGAAATAAAAAAAAAGGGAAAAGGAAAAGAGAAAAGGAAGGCGGGGGTTAGGACCATTGGTTTTGCTGCGCCTCGACCCTCATTGGATGTGCATTTTCGTAAAAAGAGTTTATCAACATTTTCAGAAAATCTATGATGAAGATTCTCGAAAATGTAACAAATACATTGTCAATCGAAGATAAAAATATACATTGAAAATCTCTCCTTGGACAAATAGCCTTGAGATGGCCCTTATGTCCTTGGAAAATATTTTCTCCGTCAAGAGTAAAGGTCTGTATCGATGAAATTGGTCGGCATCTAAAGATTGATCGCCATGAAAATGTCGACACAATTTTTTATATATATTTTTAAGATAAATACATTAAAAGTCCTAAAATTTATAACAAAAGTATAATTGAATTATGAAACTTTCAAAAAATGCAATCAAATCCTAAAATTTATCAAATTAATACAATCAAGTTCCTTTATTAACTTTGTTCTATTTGGCTAATGGAAAATGCTAACGTGACAATTTTTATTACAGTCTTAAGGCACATGGTGTTGATACAAAGCCCACCAAGCGCCACATCAACACAAAAAAGAAAAAATTGATACAAATAATCCATGAATTTTGACGCAATGTATAATCTAGTCTCTAAAATTTTAATTTGTTCAATGTAATCCTCGAACTTTAGCCTAATGTGTAATGCAATCAATGAACTTTTAATTTATTCAATATAATCTTTAAACGTTTGATACATGTTCAATTTCATCCCAATATTATTCATGATGTTGAATTCATGGAAGGATTATGTTGAACACTATCATATAGTTCATGGACTACATTGAACATAGATCAAAAGTTCATTGACCATTTTAAACAAATTGAAAGTTGAAGAACCATATTGAACATTTTACTAAAGTTCAAAGTCTATTTTGAACAAATTAAAATTGATGAATTACATTACACATTGAGCAAAAGTTCATGAACTGTTTTTGTCATTATCCCAACAACAAAAAAGTTACAATTTTGAAAAGAAGACAAAAAAATTGAGAAAAGGAGAAAGGAAAAAAAAGATAAGAATTAAAAAATTATCTTAAAAAAAGCGAAGATTAAAAGAAAAATAAGGTAAAACCGTGGGTTCTGCTTCTCCGGCAACCCTCATCTAGGTGTCGGCAACCAAAACAGAGCCTAACTCTTCATATCTCAAATCTTCAACCAAAACTAAGAAATCCTTCAACATCCTTGTGACTCTTTGACACCCGGTGCAACTTTTATTCAATGTTCCAATAAACTCTCTCCAAGATGGCGAAACTAGGCACCTTAGGGTGTTGTGTCCCAGATTGGGCATCGATTTTTCAGTCTTAGACAATTTCTTTGTCCTGGAAAGACAACTGTGAATTGGGAAATTGTCCAAAATGTAAATTTATTGCATTTTTATCAATTCAGTTATAAATATTTTAGGCAATTTTAGGCAAAAATTACTTATGAGGACACCGGCCATCTTATGTGATATGGCATCGATATGGACAATTTTAAAAAAAAAATTATGCGACAGCATCTATAGGTGCACGGACCAATGGGTTAGTAGTGAATGGTGGATTGGCTTTGATAACTCTATTTTTAATAAAGTATTATTGCTAATTTAGACTTGATATTTACTAAATTTTGATGAATTTTTGGTGAATTTAATTGCTACTCACATAATTTTATTTTGTAGGAAATATTTTCATATCTTCCAAAATATTGCAATATTTTTTAGAATATTTCATCTTGAAGAAAAAGTTAGCCCATATAAGATATTTGGAGAATTTGACCATGATTGAAGATAAGGTTCAAAGAAAATCAAGGAAATAAGAAGGAATATTTTCCAAATCCTAGTATGAATCGACTTAAGGCAGATTTTTGGAAGCTATATAAACCGCTCTTGTGCTGCATATAAAGGAAGAAGAGAGAATCATTGGAGAAATCATCTTTGCAGAAGATTTTGAGTTTTTTTACTTAGATTTTGTTTTAGATTTTGTTCTTCTATTTTAGTAGAGTTGATGCGTGTCAATGAGAGAAAGAGGAGACAAACTTGAACTTTTTGTATCTCAAATTGGTGAATTTGTTTTTATTTAGTATTATGTTTTCTTTAATTTTTGTTAGTTTAGTTTAGTTTTTACTATGTTCTAAATTTCTTTTGTTAGAGTTACAATGGATCTTAATAATGATTGATTGATTTTCAAAAACTTTCATGCAATAGAATTTTTTTAATTGTGTCGTTCTCTATCATGATTTTAATGCTTTTAAAAGTTTGGCCAACTTTTGAATGATTTTTGATGTATACATGATACCGGGTGTAGATTGTATGCATGCGCATTAGTGATATTAAACCATAAATTAAATCTAAGTCAAGGTACACTAGGTTATTTATGTGACTGCGGTAGTAAATCTAGGACTACTTAGATTAAATCCGAGAATTTCCACAAAAACTTAATGATTTTAGGTAGTTTAAATTCACCTAAATTTAATGTGGGTTAACATATCTAATTAGGGATTATTAGACCGAGATCGGCTTTTAATTCATCTTAGGGAAATTTCGCCAACACAATTGGAAATTAATTTGTTGCATGAAAAATTAAGAAAATTAATTATGAATGGTTAAGTGAAGTTGGTTGCTCTAACGCTTTGTGATCTTGATAATTATTAATTTTTGGTTTGCTTTAGATTATTTTTACTTTACAATTTTAATTAGCTTTTGAATTCTTTAAGTTTTGACTCTTTTATATTTTAAAGTAAAAATAATCTAAAGCAAACTAAAAATTAATAATTATCAAAATCACAAAGCGTTAGAGCAACCAACTTCACTTATCCATTCATAATTAATTTTCTTAATTTTTCATGCAATAAATTAATTTCTAATTGTGTTGGCGAAATTTCCCTAAAATGAATTAAAAGTCGACATTTTCATTTAACCATTCATAATTAATTTTCCTAACTTTTCATGTAACAAATTAATTTACAATTGTGTTAGCGAAATTTCCCTAAGATGAATTAAAAGCCAACCTTAGTCTAATAATCCCTAATTAGGTATGTTAACCCACACTAACTTTAATTCACTACCTAAAAGCATTAAGTTCTTGTAGAAATTCCTGGATTTAATTTAAGTAGTTCCAATCTAGATTTACTACCGAAGCCACATAAATAACCTAGTGTACCTTGACCTAGATTTAATTTATGGTTCAATATCACTAATGCCCATATACACAATCTCCACTCGGTATCATGCATACATCAAAAATCATTTAAAAGTTGGCCAAACTTCTAAAAACATAGAACAACACAATCAAAACAATTCTATTGCATGAAAGTCTTTGAAAATCAATCAATCATGATTAAGATCCAATGTAGCTCTAACAAAAGAAATTTAGAACATAGTAAAACTAAACTAACAAAAATTAAAGAAAATATAATACTAAATAAAAAAAAATTCACCAATTTGAGATACAAGGAGCGCTCCTTCAGGTTTGTCTTCTCCTTCTCTTATTGACACGCACCAACCCTACTAAAATAAAAGAACAAAATCTAAGTAAGAAAACTCAAAATCTTCTGCAAAGATGGTTTCTCCAAAGATTCTCTCTTTCTCCTTTATATGTGGCATAAGAGCAATTTATATAGCCTCCAAAAATCTGCCTTAAGTTGACTCCTATTAGGATTTGGAAAAAATTCCTCCTTATCTCCTTGATTTTCTTTTAACCTTATCTTCAATCATGGTCAAATCTCCAAATATCTGATTTGGGCTGACTTTTTCTTCAAAATGAAATATTCTAAAAGATATTGCAATATTTTAGAAGATCTGAAAATATTTCCTACAAAATAAAATTATGTGAGTAGCAATTAAATTCACTCAAAATTCATCAAAATTTACAAATATCAAGTCTAAATTAGCAAGAATACTCTATTAAAAATAGAATATTAGGCTTTGAAGGGACCGTCCGAAGACAATTCGTTATTCTATGATGAGCTCTTCCAGTTATAGGGATCATCATGCCAAATGATTGAGGAAAATCCGGCATGCCTTACTCTTTTGTCACGGCTTGAAGATACGAACAATCCAAGAGGGTTCTTGATCGATGCTGTAACCGATCCTTGGCACGAGCAACCCTCAACCGTTATCACCATGTTCTAGGGTTTTCTTAAGTATTCTAGATTATTCCTAGGGGCGGGCGATACGGTAATTGTACACCGATGTATTTAATGAGGATAGGTGGTAGTTGGGGGATACACCTATGTAATTAATGCGGGTAGGTGATAGTTGGGGAGATGTAATCTCCACCGTTAGATCGAGGAGAGATCTACGGATACGGTTTGCCTGTACTTGTATAAATAGGGGTCTCCTCCCCCTCATTGTATTCATCTCATTCTTCACAAGTAATAGAAAACCAGAGCTTCTCTCTCTAGAGTTTCTCTCTTTAAAATTCTTGTGAGTTGAGTGGAAAGGTTGCTTGGGAGAAATCCCAAGGCCGCACGGTGCAAGGGAACACTAGATCGATCGGCTCGTGACAAGTGGTATCAGAGCAAAGTTCGTTCCAAGGCGCAATGGCTGATTCCTATCCTGAGGTGTTGATCGCGCTGGAGGCGGATCGCGAGGATCGTGGAAGAGCTGTCGATAAGGGCAACAAGGGAAAGAAGAACTGTGCTGGTTCTAGTTCGAGAGATGCTGTAGGGGATCTGGATCGTCGGATAACGAAGGTAGAACTATTCGCTACCGAGATCCAATGATCGGTCGATGACCTGACCCAGACCGTCGAAGGAGTGGAAGTCGGAAAAGAGGAGCTCGAGGCCGAGGTGCAAGAGCTCAAGACCGGTATGGGAGAGCTTCGAGGTGAGTTGCTAGGGACCCTGAGGCAAGAACTGGATCAACGGGAGGAAACCTTGGAAGCCTTGATGGCGGCCATGCGTGCAGAAATAGCGGAGCTTAAGGGGAAGCTCGCCGAATCAGAAGCAACACGCGTGAACGGGGGTGGTCACGGTGCATGCCGATCCATGAACAGACGCACCCAAGCCGGAAAAGTTCAGGGGCTCGCGGGTGGCCAAGGATGTGGACAACTTCCTATGGTACATGGAGCGCTACTTCTAGGCCATGGGAATCAATGACGACGTTACTCGGGTAAACACCGCATCTATGTATTTAGTTGATAATGCATTGTTGTAGTGGCGTCGTCGATCGGATAATAGGAGTGGCGATCCTATTACGACATGGGATGGATTCGTTGAGGAATTCCGACGGATGTATTATCCTTCGTACGCGGAGGAGGATGCTCGGGATGAGCTGAAACGGCTCGAGCAAAGGGGTGCGGTGTGCGACTACATCAAACGGTTTTCGGAGCTACTACTCCAAATCCCTTCGATGAGTGATAATGAGGCGTACTATCAGTTTATGAGCGGTCTAAAGCCATGGACCAAGCAAGAGCTGAAGCGGTGCAACGTGGGAGACCTCACGACGGCCATAACCGTGGCCGAATCGCTTATGGAATACAAAGCACCTTCTATATCCAAGCCGGACTCTCGTCCAAAGGACAAGGCCTATGGTGGGGGAGAACGAGGAAGATTCAATCACCCGAATGGGGGCAAACCACCGGCTGGCCCTCATAGGGCTCATGCGGAGTCAAGCGGCGGAGGACAAAGGAAGGTACGAGTCTACAAATGTTTTTTTTGTGACGGTCCACACATGGCATGAGATTGCCCGAACAAGGCCAAGCTAGCGGCCCTTTGCAAGGAGGACGAGCCTACGGAGGAGTCGCGATTGGGATCGTTGCGAATCCTAAGTTCCCTCAAGACGAAGAAAGCCAAGGAGTCTAAGGGAATGATGTTTATGGATGTGAAGATCGGAGATTCCACGATGAGTGCACTCGTGAATACTGGGGCATCCGACCTCTTCATATCCCGAGAGGCCGCGAAGAAGCTGAATCTTCGAGTCGAGAAAGGAGCGGGTTGGCTCAAGATGGTGAACTCCAAGGACGTCCCAACTAGCGGCGTGGCTAAGGACGTAGAACTTCATCTCGGTCCTTGGTCAAGCAAGGAAGACATCGAGGTAATCCCCCTAGACGATTATGACTTTGTGCTAGGTCTAGGATTCTTCGATAGGATCAATGCTGGAGTCCTGCCGTTTGCGGATTGCATATGTGTCCTGGATAAACGATGTCAATGAATGATTCCAATTCATCGCGCATCGGGTCGCGATCGAAAGATGATGTCGGCCATGCAACTCTCGAGAGGAGTTCGGAAGGGAGAGGTGACCCTCATGGCGACATTGAAGGTTGAGGAAGATGGGGATAAAGTGGAGGATGTGCCCATCGAGGTGACCCGAATCCTCGACACGTTCAACGACGTGATGCCGTCCGAATTACCCAAGAAGCTCCCACCTCGAAGGGAGGTGGATCATTGGATCAAGCTAGTGCCTGACGCTCAACCACCTGCCATGACACCATATCGCATGGCACCCCCGGAATTGGAAGAATTGAGGAGACAACTCAAAGAGCTGCTCGATGCGGGGTACATTCGGCTGTCTAAATCTCCGTTCGGTGCGCCGGTCTTATTCCAAAAGAAGCACAATGGGTCACTCCAGATGTGCATCGACTACCGGGCGCTAAACAAACTCACCGTGAAGAACAAGTACCCGATTCCTCTCATCGCAGATCTATTCGATCAACTTGGAGGAGCACGATGGTTCACCAAGTTGGATCTTCGATCGGGCTACTATCAAGTTCGGATCGTTGAGGGGGACGAGCCGAAGACCGCATGCGTGACGCGATACGGATCGTACGAGTTCCTCGTCATGCCTTTCGGTCTCACCAATGCTCCGGCCACTTTCTGCACCATGATGAATAAGGTACTCCATCCGTTCCTTGATCGATTCGTAGTGGTTTATCTTATTGTTATATATAGCCGGACGTTGGAAGAGCACATCGAGCACTTGAGGGAAGTTTTCCAAGTCTTGTGCGAGAACGAGCTATACGTGAAGCGCGAGAAGTGTGCCTTTACTCAAAAAGAAGTTCCCTTCTTGGGACACGTTGTTGGGGGCAGTCGAGTTCGGATGGACGGGGCAAAGATCCAAGCGGTAGTCGAATGGGAGCCACCGACCAAGGTGACGGAATTGAGGTCATTCATTGGCCTCACCAACTACTACCGGCACTTCATTCGGAACTACTCGAGCATCACGGTGCCACTCACGGACATGCTGAAGAAGGACAAGCCGTGGGAGTGGACCACCCGATGCCAAGAGGTGTTTGATCGATTGAAGCAAGCCATGACCGAGGAGCCGGTGCTGGCATTGCCCTATCACACAAAACCTTACGAGGTAGAGATCGACGCTTCCGACTTTGCTATTGGTGGTGTTCTTATGCAGGATGGCCATCCGGTTGCGTTCGAGTCTCGGAAGTTGAACGATACCGAGCGTCGGTATACCATTCAAGAAAAGGAGATGACCGCGGTGGTCCATTGCCTTCGGACGTGGAGGCACTATCTCCTGAGATCCAAGTTCGTCGTGAGGACGGACAATGTGGCCACGAGCTACTTCCAAACACACAAAAAGCTGAGTCCGAAGTAAGCTCGATGGCAAGACTTCTTGGCAGAATTCGACTACGTGCTGGAGTACAAGCCCGGGAAGTCCAACTCCGTGGCGGACACACTAAGTCGAAAGGCGGAACTAGCCAACATCGTGAGTCGGCCAAATTGCCAGTGGATCGACCGCATCAAGGAGGGGCTCAAGCACGATCAAAGGGCTTAAGGACTCCTGCGATACGCACAAGAGGGCAAGACTCGTCAATTCTGGTGTGAAGACGAGCTCCTCTATACTAAGGGACGACGACTATATGTGCCACTCTATGGGAAGTTGAGGAAGGAAGTGCTGCGAGAGTGCCACGATTCAAAGTGGGCGGGTCATCTAGGGATCCACCGTACATTGGCGCTCGTCGAGGACCAGTACTACTGGCCTCAAATGCGGGATGACATCGAGGCGTACGTGAAGACTTGTCTTGTATGCCAACAAGACAAGCTCGAACAACGATCGTCACCGGGGCTCTTGGAGCCACTTCCTATCCCCGCTCATCCATGGGAGAGTGTCTCCATGGACTTCATCGTCAACCTACCAAAGTCCGAAGGGTGTCGGACGCTTATGGTGGTAGTCGACCAGTTCTCCAAGTACGCGACGTTCGTGTCGGCGACGAAGGATTGCCCGACTGAGGAGGCGGTCAAGCTCTTCTTGAAGTACGTGGTCAAGTACTGGGGAGTACCACAAACGATCGTGAGTGATCGTGATCCCCGATTCACGGGGTAGTTCTGGACGGAACTCTTCAAGCTGTTGGGGTCGAAGTTGAACTTCTCCACGAGTCTGCACCCCCAAACCGACGGTCAGACGGAGCGGACCAATGCACTCCTGGAGATCTATCTTCGACATTATGTGAGCACAACGCAAGTGAATTGGGCCAAGTTGATCGACGTGGCCCAGTTCTCCTACAACTTACAACGGAGTGAGTCGACCGGCCAGAGTTCGTTCGAGATAGTGACGGGACAACAATTCTGATGAGCTCTTCCAGTTAGTTGGGGGGATCATCATGCCAAATGATTGATTGGAAAATCTAAAATTCTTGTGAGTTATGCCTTTCTCTTTCATGGGGAGGCTGGGTTGTGGGAAGACGGCCTATTTTAAAATTGTGCTGTAGAGAACTGTGGAGTTGGTGGGGATGATAACATTCGTCAATATATTTAAAGGTGGTCGGTTCTCTTTTATATAGCAACATCCGTCTTTTGAAGCTCTCATCAACGTGAGAAAGCAGCTGGAAAGAACTGGCTTCATTTCAAGTTTCAGTAATTCTACTATGCCATGTTTGTTTGCTACTTAGCTTCATCCTGCGGTGTAAGGTTCTTTCCTGCTTCTGCTTGGAGACCCACCTGGGGCTGGCGAGTGATGAGCAAACTTCAACCGAACCCTAATTATGACGTCTTAAATTTAACTTACTGAGATATTGTTTGCTTTGACCCGTCCCATATTAAGACTCACGATTTTGTCCTTTGGCATATAAATGAGCACATTTCTAAGAGGTTACCCATCCTAAGAGTGCTCCAAACACTAAACTTTGGAGTTCCAAAGCATTGATGTTACATTAAAAGGCACTTTATTGAGTTAATTATAGTTTTCGCACTCACGCATGCACAAAAACATACACATATATATTCCAAATCGCTCTCTCCCTATTCGATCCACAATATAGTTTATTCCTACCCCTTTGTAATTCTAAAAGCTTGCCATGAGATGCTCCTAATCCAAGTTCTCTTGGCCTAGTGACCATTCCCCACCTTGATCGAATTAGGTGGTTACACTAATTGCCTAGGATGGTTGGCTTGTGCCAAATGGGCAAACTTTTAATCGCACCTAAAAAATTTAAAACATACTCGAGTTTACCTTCACTGTTACTGTCTCGATCAAATCAATGCTTTCTTAGATGAACATGCAAATGATGTGCCATGCACTTGTGCTGTCATGGAACCCCTAGAATGCATGGTTAATTGAAATTCAATTGTTCAATTATTTATTTGGAGAGATGTTCAAGCGCGTCGAAATGTGAGCGTGATGTTGGATGCTAGAATAGGGCTATGGGGGGGCAGCATTTGTTATCACATATTAAGAAAAGTGCAGCCTTTTATTGGTGGCTTCCTTGGTTATTTGAGATTGACTGATCAAATGGCTATAATCTAGATGCTCCTAAGACGACCGGTACAAAGAAATCGGTGCTGGTACTTGCAAGTTGCAAGAACTGCCGACGGTTACAAAGACATCCTCATGGGGTATGTGCTACTGGTTGCATATTTAAATAATTTGATAAATGTTAAGACTTGTTTACACTTATCAATATTTTAAAATTCAATTGTGCTTTCATTACTAATTTTAAGATTGCTAGTGCTTTTACCCTAAAAATTAATATAAAAATAACCATGTCGGTATTTTCCATTAACTAAGTTGGATGGAAATAATTGAGGGACTTGATTATACCGATTTGATGAGTTTAAGAGTTGATTATTAGAATAGAATTGCACTTACTTTATAAGTTTTAGGACTTTTGGTGCACGTATCTCAAATTTGAATTGTTCTAATGAGTAAGTTGCATTAATTGGACCATTTTAGCATCTTTAGTAAGTAATGCAAGCTCTTTTCAATGTTTGTTTAATAATCTCTTTGCGCCTATCCCGAGTGAAGTTTATTTAAATTGTTTTAATTAGTAAGTTGCATTAATTTGATACATTTTATTTAGAGTAATATATGTGTAGCCATGTTTATGATATGAAAAGTATCTGGATTTCTTTTCCTCAAATTAGGGAGGAAAAAATTTTAATTTCTTAGATAATGAGGGAAGTCATGTTCTAGATTAGTCCCCATACATTTTGTTTCGGCACGAGTCTAATTCAACATTTTTATCTGCAAATGCTACTCATCTCCACAAATTGTGATCACAAACTTCTACCATGCTTCCTCCTGGGGATCAGCTTGCTCCTATTTACAGGTTACCAATTCACTATCACCTTACAAATTGTCCGAATTTTGTTCCTTTTCTCTCTATCGATGGTGGGATCAAACCGGGTCCCTTCTACCACCATGTGCCATCTGCATCTTCCATGTAGCGTCCGAGTACATTAACACTTTCTCTTCATCAGCGAGACGAAATGATATCTTTTCCACGTCTCAAAACTGGCTCAACCTAAGCTCTCGTCCATTTAACACACTCACGCTACGTCTGTGAGGAGAGCCAGGAGGATGTCGGAATAGAAAATGCTTCAAAACATGGAATTTCTCACTTTTCCTCACAATAAGTTTTCTAACTTTTTACAAATTTTCATCCAAACTTTCATTTCCGACACATTCCATCGCCAGAATGACAGGAGGCCGCATTTCGCTTCTTCAACTAGCCCTCGAAGCAGCTCAATTTCTCCCCGCCCCCTCCATTTAACAGGTCCTTTGAAGCTCGCCAAGTTAGGGACTTTGGGCTCAATAAAGCGTGTCACGAAGCTCGCTAGTAGCAAGGTAGACAGCAGTAGTTTCTTGATTTATGGTACTAAGCCCCAAACCCAATTCTATGATTTCTTGCTGAATGAGCTTGTGGATGGGAGCAGGCTGAAAATAGTTGAAACTGAACTGGTTAATCGCGAAATTGAGCCGGATATATCGACTCTTAATATATTGATCAAGACTCTGCATAAAGCCCATCAAATTCGGCCCGCCAATTCAGTTTCCCACCTTTCTCCAAATGTAGCGTCCATCTCCTTTTAATCTTGACCCATTCCCAGGAGCTCCATTCCTTAGTAAAATTTTCCTCAACTAGACATTAACACGACATGAGAAGAAGACTAAGTGTCACTAGCAAATCATTTAGGATCAAGACCGTGTAGCGGCTTAAACTTCTTTGGATCAGTGAAGCCTTTACTTGCATTGTAGAAAGATGGAGAGCCTAAGCTAAGCTTCGCTCACCCATCGTAAAGAGATAAAGTTTTAGAAAGAAAAATTTTAAGGGAAAATGCGTTGTATCACTGAATATTTGGACAATTACAAATGAAAAGAAGAGCTTCCTTTTAATATTAGAAATCCCTTTATAACAATCATTGATCGACATTCAATCTTCAAGATTGCATCTCCCCATCTACCAATTATTGACATTTAAGCACTCTAGAACATAGCATAATTGTCTCGACTATCCCTAAGAATAGAAATCTAGGCATCTTCAATCAAGCACGGTCCCTTGGTCACGGAAAACCTCGAGACTATGCAAGCACAGTGGAAATTTATCGAGAGAAATTTGAACTAGGCATGGCATGACAATACTTAACTCGAATCTGATACGAAATGACACATTTTCTTCTATTTTTAATGAAAAACATTTTGCAACCAAGCTCAAACATTTATCCAATCACAAGGAATGGCATAAATAATCAACAAGAATGTAACACAAAAACACCAATTGCCAGCCCTACTTCTGAATCAGAATCTTTCAGTTGGATGTCTGTTGTAGGTGAACAGTCTTGATGCATTTTATATGCGACCTAATTTGTCAACTTATAGCAGAGTGTTGGGAAAATGAACACTTGCTACTCATCTTAAATGGATAGTGTCGTTCTCCTATTTGAGTTGGTCGATCGCCATTGTTTCAAGCAGTGCATGAGCACTTTCTACAGTTTTCAAAAGTGCTGTATGAAATGCAAATCCAATTTTAAACTTTTAATCGGTGCACTTAAATTGACATAATCAAGATACACATGATGAATTTCTAAATATATATGAAAAAGGGCAACTTAAGGTTGATACGTGAGCAAAATCCGCTTTGCCACATAAGCATTTTCATATTGTTCAAGTGCCATAGACGAATTTCAATACCGTAAATGAAAGAACATTATTACACTTTTTTTAGAAAGAATCAGATCCGATCGCGTTCCACACGTGACATTTAAGACTTTTAGTGTATGTGAAAAGATTGCTAAAATTAACATTAGTTCTATTTTACTATGAACAAACATAATTAAGATATATACCATTCATGTAGTGTACATAGAAAAGAAATAAAAACTTTACTGACATGACAAAATCAAAAGAACCAGCATCAATGCCGAAACTAGATCTGTTAAACGGGTGGGTCGGGTCGGGTTTGGGTCGGGTCATAAATGGTCATTGGACCTAAATTGACTCATTAACCCGTTTACGAAGTCGGGTACAAGGGTGAGAATTTGACCCATTTAATCATATGGCCCACGTACTTAATCATAGTATAAAATTTTTGACCCATACACAACCCGACCCATACCCAATCCATACCCGACCCGACCCGACCCGACTCGACCCATATTGTTAAAACATTTATCTATCTAACTAAACTTAAGAAAACTTATTCTTATAATCTTTTTAAAGATTTTAAACTTATTTAAGTTCATTAACAACCTATGTATTTTAGTCTTTTTAATTTTTAAACCCATCATAAATACACATGTCAAAATGGGTGTATAACCAATTTATCATAAATGGGTTAGATTTTCTTTAAATGGGTCATAGATGGGTTATACTAAAAGAAAGCCTGACCTATTTACTTGGCATTACTATCCACTGCATATCTATTTACTTTTGTCAATTAAGTCGATTCAACCCTTCTTGTGTACTCATTGTCTCCCTTGATTTTTTTTTAATTCATTGACATGGTGTTGATACTTGTTGCGTGTGTAAATCTTAGCAATATTGATTGCGTTTATAAAATAAATGATGGAAGAATTTGACTGCACCAACTAAAAAGGATAAAAGACTCTGAAGATTCAATAAAAAGAACTCTTAAACAACAAAAGATAGGGGACTGAACCGTACTTTAATCCTCTAGCCAAACAAAAAAGTTAAAAAAATAAAAAGTACTTAAATTCAAAGTTTAATCTTTAACCCAAGGAAAAGCACACCACGCACTATAAAAATAAATAAATACTTGGGGTCCATTCGAACGATCCGAGCCGGTGGTCATGCAGGCATCACGTGGACTTCACGTGTCCCCAAAGCTAGGGTCAAAATTCATCAAACGGAAGATCGACTTCATCTCATTTTGACCACGGCAGTTCGAATTCTCCCATCATCTTCAACGGCGACCTTCGACCCTTATCAGTTTCGCACGTGTTAGAAATATTTAAATGTCTCTATCAGCACAGGTTGAAACTTGGTAGATTGATATTTCCAGTAAAGTGATTCAATTTGATTAAAACGATGATTATTTCAAATTGAATGATGATATTTTTTTTTTTTTTTGAATGTTGACGTCCAAAATGAAGTGAACAAGATTTTGAGTCAAAAAGACATGTTTTCTTGTTGTCTTCGTACCAGAAAATTTCTCATCAAATAGTAAAATAGAAAGAATAAGAAAAAAGATCGGATACCTTATTTTTATGTAGTTCGATTTGTGTGGCTTTCATTCATGGGTAGAGTAGCATAGAATTTCACTATAAATGAAGCGATACAACAAAAATTACAACCACATCCAATTTACTCAAACATAATCAGTATTTACCAACCCCTCAATAACACAACAACTCAAATAGTGTTTAGCTCCATAATTTCTTATAAAATAATCTATCAATCTCGTAAAGAAATTGTATATTTTTTACCACAAAATTTAATTAATTTTGACAATTAAATTGTTGGCATAATTCCATGAAAAAAAGAGTTCATGCCCAGCACTCGTTTGAAATGGCGCTTCAAGACCACTATTCCACTTTTAAGGAGGCACACGGAATCCAAGTTTGACTGCATATGGTCCAATTCATAAGCCCACCACTAACGGGCACGTTTGGTAATATTTTTATTTCTAAAAATATATTTTTTTGGGAAATTTCTTTTCTATTTTTACTTCATGGAACAATTTTTGAATAAAGTAAGGTATTTAATAATTACAAAAATTTCTTATTTTCAGAATATAAAAAAATAAAAATGTGTTTGGTACCGACAAAAATATTTTATTTTATTTTCTCAATGGCGGTGGTAGGCAACGGGCGGTGATTGACTATCGGCGATCGGTCACCGCACGTCAATTGGTGGCCGTTAGTTGTCAATTGCCACCCGTCGCTACGGTCGCCGATTGCCACTCGCTGCTACGGTTGTCGATTGCCACCCGCCACTGCAGCCATTGGTTGCCACTTGTTGTCAATCGCTAGATGCCGGGCCATCAATCGTAGAATGCTAGGTCACCAGTCGCTGGTCGCCAGTTCACCGCTTGTAGCCGCCATTGCCCACTACCATCGCTTGCCAAATGCCAAGCCACCGATCACTGGTTCGCCGTTTGCCAATTGTCGGGGGGAAGGGCAACGACCGATAGTTGGCGGACGGTGGTCGATTATGAGTAATGACCCAATAAATAGTTTCTAGAAATTATTCCTATAAACAATAAGCTACTTTTTTCTACTTCTCATTTCTACTCCAAATCTATTCTTGGAAAAACTTTTTATTCTAAGAAATAGAAAAATCAGTTAATGTTACTAAACGGATTTCTATTATTTTTATATTCCAAAAAATAAAAGAACAGAAAAATAGAAAACAGAAGTGTTACCAAATGGAAACTAACTTTCCAAATTCAGCCCAACTCCCCATGGCGCAGTAAGAAAATCGATTTCCATATAATTCCTTTTTGAGTTACTACCTCAAAAAACTCTAAACTAATACATTTATAATAAATTTATCTCAAATTAATTTTTTGACCATGAAAACCCCAAATTAGTATACCTATGACAAATTTACTCCAAATGACTATAAAAAACTCTAAAATAATAAACTTGTGACAAATTATCCCAAACTAATTTTTTAACTACCAAAAACCCCAAACTGGTGCTTTTTAACAAATATGCATTTTGTTAAAGTGGATTAATACCACAAAATAGGTACAATTGTGATAAATGAAGAGTGCAATCCCAAACCCATACACTAGTCAACTATCACATGTCATCCAATTTGACAATAACAATAAATGGTAAATTTGTTATAACCGCACCTGTTTGATATAAATTTGTCAAATGTGTACTAGTTTGGAATTTTTAATAATCAAAATTAATTTGAGATAAATTTATCACATGTATATCAATTTGAAGTTTTTTAGGGTATTAACCCTTCCTTTTTTTCTGTTTTGCTTGGAATAATTGTCCCACTAGAACGCTTACAACATAAAAGGGAATTTGGACTTCCATAGCATGTATGAGTGTTCACAAATAATAATTTATCTTGAGTCAGATTTCGTTCATGGACTCAAACTCGAGATATTTTTTTAATATCTATTATTAAGAATAGGCTGATTCTCTTTGCTTTGCTCTTTGCCAAGATGATCCATGTTTATGTAATCAAAGAGTGTTCGCTTACCACGTGCCAATGACAAAGGCAAAGTTAAATTGCCACGTGGCGAGCTCTAAATGGGGCAATAGTACCATGAGTGACTTAGTTTTTTTTTTTAAATTAAGAACATCAACCTTTCCAAAAGGAGGTCAATGTAAACCCCCAATTAAATGAAGTGCCATGTTACGTCAATTTATAGAAGTGGACTACCTAATTTGATTAAAATGATGACGTGGATAATTACCGTCCTCCTCCTGCTTAGGTTCGTGTCTGAACAGCTCCCCTCCACCCTCAAGGCCATTGGGCCCGCCACTCAATCGCCGTCGCCGTCGCCGTGGCCATCGCTCACTGCCGAGTTGCCATCACGGTCTCTATGGTCATTGTTAGACGATGTGATCCTACACCCAAGCACCACGTCCGGTGAGAATGATCCATTCCTTGTATTTTCGTCCGAAAGTAATTTGATCCTCTCCAATAATGAATGTTCAATGGATACTAGTAGTTTTTAAAATACAAGATACAAATTGAAATTTTGAATCACATTAGGTTGTGTGATCAAGGTTTTCAGTGCCTTCGTGGAAAATGAATAATTTAAAAATATTTTTCAAAAATAATCGTTTGCATCATTTATAATAATGAATGAAGAAAAAATATCTTTTTTATAACTCACAAAAAATTTTAAACATAAATTATCATTGGTAATGAAAGTATTTTTCATTATTTAATATTTATAAATGATACGAATGGTTATTTTTAGAAAAATATTTATCAAATTATTGATTGTTTGCCAAACAAATGGAGATCAATAATTTGGTGATCAATTTAATTATAACTCCATGTGCTTCCGTAGATTAGCCTTGCCTTTTAGGGAGCACATTAAATCTCCAATCCTTTTGGATGGAAAATAATTACCATATTTCGGGTAATAACAACAAGAAAGATAAGGTAAAAAAGAAAAGGGACCCTTTCATAGGGTTACTTATAGTTTTGCCTCTCTAACTGTTATTATTTTGCAATTTGGTCCTTTAACTATTATAGTTTAATCTAGTCCTTTATATTCCACGGTATATGCAATCTAGTCCTTCATCCTAGGCATTAGTTTAGCATCATTAATGTCCTGATGTGGCTTCGCTAATGGGACAACACATAACATTTTTAACAACTTTTTTGCTTTTTAATTTATCATGTGGTGTTATATTATAGATATGTTAACACATAAATTTTGGTAGCCTAAATAGTTATTCATTGCATAAAAAAAAATTAGGAATCAACCACAATTCCTAACGGAAAATCAATAGTTGCATTTGCATATTAGTTGTATTTTTTTTTTCATGCATCATTAAACCCATAATTTGCTTCGGACTGATAGCAAATGATCTTAAAATCAAGGAGGCTTTAAGCTTAATTTAAATTATCTTGGTTTAAGCCTATCGCAGTGGAAATTCCAGCCAAGCCCATTAGTCCCAATGATGGTCGAAAATTAATAAAGAGGAATCTCGAGTTGGAAGATATTAATTAACTAAATATAAACTCAGGGAGCAAGTGAACTGGGTATTATCACAATTCGAATCAATTAGAGATAAAAGAGAAGAGTTTCCTATCGCTAAAATAGGAAATATTTTTTTTAGAATCCAATATAGGAAAGATAGGATTTGACAAATCCGATTTGTGCTCTCAAAGAAAAGCTCTAGGACTGCAGCCTACTATATAAACAAGCGAGGGCATGCATTAAAAGGCACGACCTGCGCAATACAAGCAACCATTAGAAAGAGAGATCGCGACGGAGCCGCTCCGCCCGGCTTTTGTCAAGCTCAGTTGCCGCCACCGCCACTCTTGTCGTCTCGATATCTCTGAAGCCCCCTCCCCATTATTGTCCTTGCGATCACAACGAGCAATTCCATCAATCCGCTGACATTCAACAAGCTTTTTTGCCCCGAGACAAAGTCCGGCGAGTTTTTTTCTTTGCCGGTTTCCCCGACGTTCACTGGCTGTCGATTCAACCTCTTCTCACCGTGAAGTCAATTCCTCCCATCGCCTCGCCGCCGGTCAGCTTGACCTTTGCAGCCGATGACCCCGTTTTCAGTTCGAATATCAGGTAATTGCACAAATTATACTCGATTGCCTCAATTAGAGTTTGATTGAAATTTGAGGCATGTTTTGATTAAAAATTTTCCCGTTTAAGTTGTGCATATAACCATGATTTTGTTTTTCAACAATTAAGACCGAATCCTTGATTACATTGGTTTCCTACTCTGGATTGAGGTGAATATTTGATTAGATGAGTTTGTCGATATTTGATAATATGAGTTTGTCATGTCGCATGCTACTAATTTATGAAAAAAGTTATATCATAAAAAATAAAAAGTCGCACACCGTTTAGAATAGATTACATGTTATGATAGATTAAAGTTGCATTATCTAGGAGCCATGTAGTAATTTGGGAATATTCTCATGTAGAATAGGATTTAATCTAAATTATTTGATCATTTAAATTAGGTGATCTCATATCTAAGTAATTTCAAAATCACAAAAATAACACGCATACATCGTATACAGTTAGTTGCATCAATTTCATGTTATCACTCGCCCCACGATCATCGTCATGTCATTATTAACATCTCAATTGCATCTTTGTGATAAGTTCGAGGATTTATAGTACACTCATTCCTAAATTAAAACTCGAAAGTTGCAGAAGATGGATTTGAAAGAGTCTACACACTAAGCATGTGGGTCTAGAAATCCATTAGCTCACCCTTTACTTCCACACATGCCCAAAATATTTCAATGTGAGAAAGTTGACTCGATGTGGTTAACTAACTATAGATGGCACAAAATTTGATTGGAGTAGATTTTGATGATAAAGGGAATACATTGAAAAAAAATTATATAAATAATTGGAAAAGCGAAGTAATATAACTTTTGTATCGCAACTTTTTTTTTCAAGAACAAAAAATTCACCTTAAGTACTGAAAATTCAACGTGACATGGCATCTGAGGTAAAAAGTTATTCAAATGTTTTTTTTTTTTTTTGGGTAAGGTAAGTGTTTATAGAGACAACCATAAACTAGTACAGAGAAGGGAAACACGGTACCAACGGTCACTCAGCTGGACAACATGTTGATGGAGTGGAAGGTTACCGCGTATACCAAGAAAAGTAATACAACAAAGCTAGAGCTACACGAAACTGAGGGGAACCTAATTCCTAATCTAACCGATATTAGGCTCCCGAGCAAAAATACGAGGGTCTAACCCCCAACTGCGCTGCAACCTTCTATTCCTGGGACAATCTTCAACTTTCGAGAAGGTGAGGGCTTTATCTTTCACAGTCTTGAAGAGATGTAGCTTTAAAGCCGGAACAAAGAGGGTATGCCCTTGAAAGAGGATCTCATTCCTAGTCTTCCAGATGAGTTGGTAGAGGGAGCCAAAGGAGAAGCGGGCTATCTCCTGGTAGAACCCCTTTCCAGACAAAAATTTTATAACCCAGAGGAGATTGTATGTCCAGGAGGAATTCCGCCAAGGCAGGTTACATTTAGCAACCCAGAATACCGCTAGCGATTTGGAGACGGAGCAGTCAAAAAAGAGATGATTCACTGAGTCAGGCCTAGACTTATAGAGAGGGCACTCGACACTCGGTAGTCTACCATATGTCATAAGGTATACCTGAGTAGGAAGGCGGTTCTTCGTAATGAGCCATAGGAGGAATTGATGTCTGGGAGCAAAGGCCTTGTCCCATATAAAAGTGGACCAATGGACTGAATTGTGTTTCCGCCAAATAGCATTCCAAGCCGAGGCCATCGAGTATTTGCTTGAGCGATCCTTAGTCTAGGTGAGGGAATCCTGTCCAATGGAGAGTTGGGGTACTGAAATTTGCCATAAGGCCAGCTCTTGGAGAAGCTGGAGGCCATTCGGGGAATAGAGGTCCTTTACTTTTGCTTGACTAGGAAGGTCTGACTGGGATATGTAAGAGTCTGAAAATAATAAGTTGAGCGGACCGGAGTCAAGCTAGGGGTCGAACCAAAGTGAGGTAGTCTCCCCATCTCCTATTTTCCATCTGAAGAAGGGTTGAAATTCATCCCTCAAGGCAAGAATCTTCCTCCAAGCCCAGGAGCATAGGGATGGAGTCGGTGAAGACCAGAAGTTCTTCCTTTTAAGGTATGTAGCATGAATCCATTTGCACCATAAGGATTCTTTGTCGGTGAAGAGGAGCCATATGTGTTTTGCCATGGCAACCTTGTTGCTATCCCTGATTCTTCTCACTCCAAGGCCTCCTTCCGAAGTTGGGAGGCAAACATCCACCCAAGATACATTTGCACCGCCTGGGCCCATAGAGGGACCCTTCCATAGGAATTATCTACAGATTTGCTCGATCTTGTCCACCACCGAGGCAGGAAGCCAGAATATGGAAGCCCAATAAGCTTGGATGGCATGCAATGCCAATTTAATAAGCTGAAGACGTCCTGCAAATGAGAGGAAACAGTGTGTCCAAGACTGGACTCGAGAGGTGAGATGGCAGACAAGTGCATTACAATCTTCCTTATTCAATCGAGTTGTTAGGATAGGCACTCCAAGATAACGTACTGGGAAAGAACCCAAGGAAAAGCCAAGGGCTTGTATAATCTGATCCTTTACATTCTCAGAGCCACCCGAAATAAAAATCTCACTCTTGTTCGAATTCGGGGTCAAGCCACTCCATTTAGAGAATAAAGTGAGCCCGTCTTTGATGCAGGAGATAGCATGAAAGCTCATCTGCAAAGAATAGGTGGGACAAGCGGGACACCTTACATCGCCAGTGGTACCGAAAATCCGGGTGCTGAGTATGAGAGTCAATGATCCTAGAGAATACCTCAATTGCCAGGGTGAAGAGGTATGGAGACATAGGGTCACCTTGTCTTATGCCTCGCCCACTAGAGAAAAAACCATGAAGTTCGCCATTTATTGAAATGGAAAACTTAGGGGTACGAACGCATACCATAATTAGTCTGGTGAAATGGATGGGAAAGCCAAATGCCAGTAGAGTTTGCTCAAGAAAGTCCCAGTCAAGGGTGTCATAGGCTTTCTTGAAGTCAACCTTAACTGCACATTTTGGAACTTTGGGCTTATTGTGAAACTCACAAAAGAGTTCTTGGGTAAGTAGGATGTTGTCACTGATTCTGCGGCCCTTAATAAACGCAGTTTGAGCCGAATTTATCACATAAGGAAGGGTGACCGCAATTCTTGACGATAGAATCTTGGTTATGCATTTATAAATTGTATTACAACATGCAATAGGACGGAAGTCGGCTACCGATGTTGTATTGGGGACTTTAGGCACCGGTGCGATGATTGTGTTATTAATCTCCTTGAGTATACGACCAGATACAAGGAAGTCCAGGACTGCTTCAGTGACTAAGGAGCCTACCTTATCCCAATTCTTTTTAAAGAAGTCCGCGTTGTAACTATTAGGGCTAGGAGCTTTGTTTCCAGCAATGGAGAACATGGCATCACGCACCTCAAAAGGGAGAAAAGGTTGGGAGAGATAATTTGCCTAGTCTTCCCGAAGTGGGGATCGGATAACATCAGATAGTTCCTGTATTGATGGCCTTGATGCCATATTAACCGGGGCAAGTAAGTCCTGGAAATACAAGACAAAAACCTGCTGAACTTCCTCCATTTCTGTAGTCATATGGCCTGAGATGCCCCTAACTAATATAATACGGTTGCGAAGGTGCCGGTGATTTACCGAGTGATGGAAGAATTTGGTGTTGCGATCACCTTTGTTGAGCCATCTGATCCTAGACTTCTGCTTAAAGAAAGACTCTTCAAAGGAACGGAGATCAGAGTAGGCCTTGAGTTGAGTGTTTTCTATATCCGCTAAGGAGCTACTTTCAGGGTCTTGGTGAAGTGCTTCTTGAGTATTCTCCAAAGCTTTCTTGGCTGCAGTCACCCGCATAGAAATATCAGAGTAATGATTTCTATTGAGGGACTTAAGCCAAGCTTTTAGAACCTTAAGTCTAGCACAGAGTGTGAACATAGGGGACCCTGTAACTTGTGTCTCCCATGCCTAATTCACTAGCATTGTGAAGTCCGGATGAGTGAGCCAGAAGTTAAAAAACTTGAAGGGAATTCGACGGGAGGTGAGAGCAAGTATCTTGACAACCATGGGAGAATGGTCTGAAATACCTAGAGCCAAGAAAGATGCTTCAGAGAAAGAAAAGGCCATGCACCAATGATTATTAACCAAGACCCTGTCTATTTTCCACTACTTCCTTCGGATGCCTGAGGAAGTGGACTAGGTGAATCTGAAGCCCACATAGCGGAGATCAACCAATTCAGCTTGATCTAGACACTCCTTGAACTCATTGAAGGAAGGGATCCATATGTACGGGCTGCCCATGTGGTATGAGGAGTCCTTGATGGCATTGAAGTCTCCCGCCACCATCCAAGGGCTGTCTTTAAGGGTCAAATTCAGATTAACAATGTTGTTCCAAAGGGGTCTCCTAGCCACAAACGTATGCTCACCATATACCACAGAGAGGGTCAAGCCAAGACTGGAATTCAAAGACTTTAATTCTCCATGAATAAGTTGATCGGTGCAAAACAGGGCATTAAAGCTTACCAAAAGCGGGTTCCAGCCAACCCAAATGCGCCCTCGAAAAGAGTATTCATAGCTTGAAATCCACTGCCATCCAGGGATTATACTAGAAGAGATAATGTCAAAATTTGCAGCTGAAACCTTAGTTTCCAAAATACCCATACAGCAAATATTATTGAGGCGAACAAACTGTCTCACTTCAGTTTGTTTAATAAGATTCATTAGCCCCATGATATTCCAACAGCCAAAAAACATGTGAGATGTCTAGTCAAAATAGGGACAGGAGGGCTACCTCCTTTTGGGGCGCCTACCCCGAGCTGCAGTCTTCTTGGTAGCAAGTGTTCCAGAAGAGGGCCGAGATCCACTCGCCTGCTTAGTGGATTTGGTCTGGACAGGCGGAGTTGCAGCCTGTTCTACTCTTACCTAAGTGAGTTGCAAGCCAAGAGTGTCATTCTCTAGAAGTGGTTCAACTCGAGGCCTCAACATGGCCTGGTCCACCAGGGCAATAGGCTCTTCATCGAGGTCATCTACATAGCTAAAGGAATTTGGGGATGATGGTTCCATAACAACATCTATCTGGTTTGCAGGGGAGGCAACACTATCCTGTAGGATCTTCAAGGTGGTTGCTGAAGGTCTGGAGGGCGAAGGACGAAAGGGTGCCGGCTGCAGGGGAGACTGATCATAACTAGTTTGTGTTGCTGCAAACCTGCTGCAGGTTGCTGTTGACTGGTGGCCTGCGGTTGGCTACTGCCGGAACCCAATTGGAAGTTGCCAAGTTGTTGTTGGTGACTGCTGGTTTGCTGCAGTTCCTGCACTAACTGAAGCTTGGGAGGTGCAGCTGGATGGAGGGCAGCACCAGGAGGGAGGCTGGCAGGAGCTGACGGGTCTATTGCAGGTATCTGCCGTTGCCTTCTAATGATCGGCTGCCAGCCTTCTTCTTCTACTGTCCTGCCATCAATATGGCTGCTGTCTTCCACGCCTAAGTCAGAACCAGGGAGGGGGCCAGCAGATGGGGCTGGTAGGGTGGAGGAGTTGGTTCCAATAGTGGGTAAGCTTATATGTTCTATAGTCCTATGCAGGGGAGCCGGTCTAGAGGCCTTTGGGACTGTTTCAATACATCTATGACCAAAGATACCGCAACTGGAACAAGATATGGGTTTCCATTCGTATTCAACGTCTATAATGCGAGTAGCATCATTGAGAAAGACCTTGATGGTGTCATGGCAGGGTGAAGAAGCAGAGAGTTCAACACAAACCCGAGCGAAAGAAATCAGTTTCAACTGTTCAGTACGTTGGTCAACGTAGAGTGGTCTACCTATGGCACTTGCTATTTTACTTAGTCCAGTGGCTGACCATAAGCCATAGGGAATGTTTTTCAACCTTATCCATACCGGAATTGACGAGTGCTCTCCCTTTTTCAACTCCAACATGGGCTGCCATTGCTGGAGAATGAGGGGTACGCGTGCCACAGTTAACGGGCCTCCCTCAAGCACTTCCCTTCTGAATTTAGGATCAGTAATGTGAAAGAAATAAAACCCTTGATCGTTTGCCTTGACTTCTAGAAGTCTTTGGCCCCATAGATGTTTGAGGGCCGATTCAACTAAACGGAAGGGAAGTCTTTTCCCTACAAAGTAGCCAACCAAGCATTGATGCCAAATGGGGTCAGCTCCATCTAAATCTTCCTCAGTACAATGCACAACATTTTCCCCTTCTGATCAAGGGGGAAAATAGGACAGGGAGTACCCTTGCATTGCAGCTCTCGCTACATTAGCCCAAGAGCGAGTAACTTGGGGTGGATTTCCTTCACGCTGGGGTCTTGAGTCCTGACCTTGGTTAGTAATTGCAGAGTTTTGATTTAGGGGCTGCCCTAGTTTCACAAAGCCAGAGGAAGCTGGTTCTAATCTACTGTCATGGTTGTGGGATCCATCTACAGAGAGAGGGGCGGGGTTTTTGCCCTTCATAGCCCTTATTTGCGAGCGATTGCGGCCGCCCGAGGTCCTACTACGGCTCCGGCTTCTCCCATAATCCATCTCAGACATAGATTTCAGTCTATCCAGCCCCTTATCCATAATGAGCTAAGCAGACCAGAAAAACCAGCAATCTAGCAACCCTAACATGGCAAGCAATCTTGTGAGGGTGTGAGCTTACCAGAACAAGAGTTTATACGGATGAGGGGGCCAACTACAGCTTGATTCTTCCTCCGAATCACTACTTTGAAGGGGAGTTCAAATCCAAAGAACGAACAGGGAACACAGGGATGGTACGAGCCGGAGCAGGTCAGTGATTGAAAGCCAGAGTGGAGGGCAACTTCACCTCACTTTTGCACCGAGTCTTCAGCTTGATGCGGAGCTCAGATCTGGCAACTTCACCTCACTTATTCAAATGTTCATGATACTCCAACCGACTATTTTCAAAAGTCATGGCACTCTTCTTCTTCTTCTTTTTTTATTATAAAAAATCATGTCACTTAGACGATTGAAAAAGGGAGAGAGAGAGGAGAAGGTAGAGATGAGGATTTGATAAAATAATAATTAATAATTTACTATAATAATAATAATAATAATAATTTATTGTTAAAATAATAAAAGAGGCTTTGGTTTCCTTCTCCACCACTATCTCTCTAATGTTGCCCTCTCCACAATCAATGCACTGTCGGAGGAAGCTCTGCGCCTCCCATCTCCCCTCCCTCCCTCCTCCACCAACCGGTGGCCGTTCGGATTCCTCCGCCGCGCCGCCTTAATCTCCGATCCGCTAGGGTTTCTCCGATCACCTCAATCAGGTCTCTCTCTCTCTCTCTCTCTCGCGTTCTGCTTGGCTTCGTTCCCCTCTCGCAATCTCGTCTCGCAGCGGCTCCCCGATCGCCCGGCGGCCCGGCGTCAATCCGCCATTGGATGCCGCCGGTCGGTCCCGAGCGAATCGGGCTCGGATCTGTGGTTATCTTTTCGGGCTGATTGCGCATCGGTTGATGGCTTTTCGCGCTTTTTTAAGAGGTCGAAGGCGGCAAGGTTTCTCGGCTCCGTTCGTTTACCTAGAATAAGGTCGTGGAAACAGTGTGGAAAATAGGGGGATTTCTACTCCCGGAGATGCGTTCTTTTTGTATTTTTGTGGACGGTAGGGAGGAAGCTAGGGTTGAGTTGTGGAATTAGGATTAAAATTACCTGAGGTCGGAATTCCCGGTGCCGAGTAGATATGGCGTGTTAGATTAGGAAGCTTGATGCTGCTCAAGATGTTAGCGGTATTGTTGAGTTTGGGCGAGACGGATCGCGCAATCGTCCAAGACCTAAATCAGAGTCCTAATAATCCGGTGGATTAGCGATTGTCCTGCTGGAAGCAGTCAATAGAATATTTGGCCTTGCGGAAGAGTATAGTTTTCCTAGGTTTTTTATTTCATTGTGAATTTGGTTCGGATTCACAATTTTCCGTCCTCAATGATGTAATCGGATTCTATGTGCAGATTTGGTGTTGAGAACTAGATTGTGAAGATATGGTGATGAACGAGAGGAAGACGATTGATTTGGAGCAAGGATGGGATTTCATGCAAAAGGGCATAATGAAGCTGAAGAATATCCTCGAAGGGCTTCCTGAGACTCCGTTCAACTCGAAAGACCACATATTGCTCTACACGTATGCCTCACTTCTGCATTTGTGACTTCAGGAGTTGCGACACTTAGAATCGTTATCCTGATGGCTTGTTTGGTTTGCTAATAGTTGATTTCTTTTCTTCTCAATTTCCTGGCAGTACGATTTACGATATGTGTACTCAAATGCCTCCACATAATTATTCCCAGCAACTGTATGACAAGTATAGAGAATCTTTTGAAGAATATATCGGGTCAACGGTGAGGAAGACTTACTGTCCACAACTCCCTTTTCCTGTTATGTTAGTTGATCATTCTCCCTTGAGTTTACTTCATTAGCTTTGCATGTCTGGAATACTTGAAGCTGTGGAATTAAAGAAGCTTTATCTAGCGCTGTTGTTGCAGTTACATTCTTGTATATGCCATTGACTTTCTCAGTTGCTGTTGTAATGGTTGGGTGCTTTCTTTTTTCTTTTACTTGCATTGCCCAAGTATCAGTCTTGTATACTAAGGACATGTCTTCATTTAAAAATTCATGACAGTGTCCTTCAATTCTTTGGAAATTTTCAAGGCTGTTTTTCCTCTTTATAGCCCATTACTCTCTCTTTATTCATTAAAGGTTGTATTTTATGATTGCTTTTGTGAATTTTAGAAAAGATAGTAATTTCAAGATGGAAGAACTGTGGCATGTGGTGAAAGCTTGTGTCATTTTTGGAGAATAGATAGTGTCAACCAACTGAGATTTACATAAAGTGGATTAACAAGGAGTCGGCTGTCAGAAGAAGTCTGGTGACAGGATTTCTTGAAGCATAAATCGCTCCAAAAGAACAGCAGATAAACCAAGAATAATTAATAGATGCAAAATTTTGCTGCAAAGAGGTCTTGTAAACCCCGAGAGAGAGTCAATTTCTTTATCGGTGTGAAGAGTCATTTATCGCTGCAATTTAGATGTAATCTTGAGGGAGATAACTCACCATTCTGCTCTACTTCCAAGTTAATGTACTACGCCCAAACTTATGGCCAGTTAATTTGATGCAAATAGAAATGAAGAGAAAAGAAAAATGGTTGAAGTTTACTGTTTTGTGGAGCTTTGTCGAATATTTAGATGTTAATATGCCTTATTTATGACTCTGCATGGTTATCCTTGTTTTCATAGTCAGTCAAATTCTTTGGAGTTTTGTTGCTTCTGATTTGTAGCCCATGATTCTAGGGGTTGGCCATTTACCATTTCATACTTAGGTAATTTAGGAGAAATTGAGGATTTTACGTTCTTTCCCCGTCCTCCTTGTTCTCGCTTTCTCCTTCTCAGCTTCTCTAATGTGAGATCAATTTCAATAAATTGCTTAAACAAGAATGTTATTTATTTTATTTTATTTTTTTTGGGGGGGAGGGGGATGGATATTTATCGCTTTTTCTTTGCATGGGGAGCGATGATCTGATAATTAATTATCTTATGATTATAATTCCACAAATGCAGTGTTGGTTTTTTCCGGTATTTAGCTTATTGGTTATATATAGTTCATTCGTTTATATAGCTGCTGTCATTTTTTTTTAAAAATTATCCTTAGCCATTAAAAAATCTGCTTCTGCTTACAATTTAGGTATTGCCATCATTAAGAGAAAAGCATAATGAGTTTATGTTGAGAGAGCTTGTCAAAAGGTGGGCGGATCATAAGGTTATGGGCAGATGGCTTTCTCGTTTCTTCTCTTTTCTAGATTGCCACTTCGTTAAAAGGACAGGACTCCCATCCCTTTATGAAGTTGGCCTGACCTGCTTCCGCGAACTGGTATGAATTATATAAAATCTTTCATTTTGCTGTTCTCGTTATATATTTTGCAGGATTTAGCTTAGATTGCATCCTAGAATAGTTGTGGCCTTTAGACAGCTCATAATTGATTCTTTGGTTGACTCTGATACAGTCATTTTCAGTTTCCTCCATAGATGCTGCACTAAAATTTGACTATTGTACCATTTTTGCTGTTTTAAAGGTATATCAAGAGTTAAAGGTGAAAGTAAGGGTTGCGGTGATCTCATTGGTACGTTTGTGTCTATTTAACTACTGTCCCTTTCTGTCTTCCATGTTAATGTTGAACTAACGAACAGAAGTTGTTCAAATTAGATTGATCAAGAACGTGAAGGCGAGCAAATTGATCGAGCTTTATTGAAGAATATAGTGGATATATTCGTGGAGATTGGCATGGGACAAAGGGATTATTACGAAAATGATTTTGAAGCAGCTTTGCTGGAAGATAGTGCTGCTTATTATTCCCGTAAAGCTTCAGGTTGGATTTCAGAGGAGGACTCCTCTCCTAAATATATGTTGAAGGTGAATAAGAATTTATTACCTATCTAATCATTTACATGTTGATGATGATGATGATATTTCATGAGGTTTGATGTTTGATATTGGGATTCCCAGGCAGAGGAGTGCCTAAAACAAGAGAAACATAGGATTTCTTATTACTTGCATTCTAGCAGTGAGCCCAAGCTACTAGAGGTTTGTCCCTTCACTTGAGTAAATTTCGGCTTTTATGGTTAGTCTGGTGGAAGAACTTGTGCAATTGACGATGAGTATAGTTCATATCTTTGATTCTTCTTTAGATTTTGAATATTCCCAGATCCAGATGGAATTTGTGCCCTTCACTTTTTAGTTTTGGTAGTATAATCTTTTTGCTCTTTCTTCAGAAAGTTCAACGTGCGTTGTGGTGTGAATATGAAAGCAAGCATTCAGGATATCATGCATCACTTAAAGATGATAAGGTATTCTGGCTCTGCTTTTGTCTCTTTATGAACATTCGGTCCTAAATATTTTTAGGTTTATTTACCTACCAAGTTTTCTGATGCTGTTTAGGTTGAAAATTTGTCAAGGATGGTCAGGGTTTTCTCAAAAGTATCAAAATTCTTGGTTTCTCTTGCTAACACATTGAAGCAGGTCCGTTTTTTGCCATCCATATTGCATCCACATTAAGTTACCACTTGCCTTTGTCATCCTTTACCTTCTTTTTCATACCTTATATGTCAGCGTATCACTGACGAGGGCACCGCCTTGGTCAAAGAAGCAGAAGATGCAGCTAACTGCAAGAAGGTTGGTTCTCAATATATCTGGCCATGGCTTTGACTTTTTCTTATGAATTTGCAGAATTTTCTCTAGTTCACTCAAATGAGCATAGTCTCCTTCCAATCTTCTGTATAGTTGGACTGTCGTTGGATACTGAATTTGCTTGCTTTACTCATCAGTTTGTGCTCTCTTGTCTCAAAATGATTCTGTGTCCTTCAGTGGCGTCTTGATGATCCAGAATCAAATGAGTAAACAGAGGGAGATTCAATTGGATTAACATGGTGAAAGAAAACAAGCAGAGATTTCAGACTGTTTTGGACCAAAATCTTATGTCATTCATTGATGTAGCCTTCTAGATCAAACAAGCTATGCATATAGTGATTCTAACCATAAGATCAGGGTCAACCCTTAGTGAAAATTTTGATTGTCCATGGCTATCTGGGATACCCTTTCTGGTTGGACTATTGTCCTTCTTACAGAACAGAGACCTGCTAGGATTCTAGTAAGTTTTGTGTCTTTTCAGTAGGGTGCTAGCTACTTGGAGCAGGATTAGCATTGGGCAGTTAGTTAGTCCCCCTATGCTAATTGCGATATAGGTTCATTGAATCAAAACGGGATTTGTTGCTGACTTAGATCACTGTTTTGGGAAAATGTTTCTCCTTCGTTGAAAAAGATGGAAATTAATCTTCAAATAAAAAATTGACCTACCGAAAGAAATGCAGCTTGCCACAAGAGTCTAGTGGAGCATTGTCCCAAAAGGAAATCTAGAAGGATAAATTTTGTAGGGTGCGTGCGTGCGCGTTTGTGTGTGTTGTAGGTGAGTGACAACTTCATTTTGGAGGAATATCCCAAAGTTAGGAGCCAATGTAATGTGGTGTTCAGAAAGATGTAAATCGCACTAGTGACCACTAGATCTGCCATACATTCCAAGATCTGGCTACTAGATATGCCATACATATTCCAAGTATACAAGCTGACACATTTGTGCTATTATGTTATTGTTTTAGCAGTTGGGCCTATGTGAACCCCGATCTGAAGTAGTTATTCAATTATTCAACTATGATTGCAATGCGATACTGTGTACCAAGAGAATTGACTTATTGCATACTATTGTCTGTACTGCTATCATGTATAGTATTGACCACCGTCCATGAAACATTCGACAGGATTTTCGAAAGGTCTACATGTACGGTTATAGTCTTCTCTTGAACTGATATCATATGGAGTTTATTGAAGCGCTAGCAATCATTTAGTTTGAACTATATTGTGCAATTTTTTATTTAATATGATGCTTAGGACATTGTCCTGTGATGCTTTCTAGCTTTAGGTTTTCATAAAGGAATTTACTCTTCACCTAGTTACCATTTGTGTGTTATTCTATTTTCCAATCTAAACTTGACTCAACTTTTGGGACTCGTCATCCTTGTCACTCTGTAGTTATAGTGTGTGGTTTGCACATCTATAAAAGATATGCATACCTTTGTTTTGACTTGTAACATTTTATGAAGCAAGCAATTAGTCCCTTCATTCCTTTTCACAGGGCGATAAGAAGGATGTAGTTGGCTTGCAGGAACAGGTAATACAATAGATCTTCTACTTCTCCTCCATATGTTAATAAAATTTTGTTGGTTTGTTTAGGATCATTGATTCAGCTCATTGTTGGCAGGTTTTCGTGAGAAAAGTGATTGAGCTACATGATAAATGTGTGGCATATATGAATGACTGTTTCCAGAACCACCCCCTTTACCATAAGGTTCATATCTTGGGATTGAAGTGATTTCAAATAGCTACATCAAATAGATACTCATTTGGACATTCCTATTGACAGGAGTTTAAGGAGACTTTTGAGGTCTTTTGCAACAAGGGTGTTGGCAGAAGCTCAAGTGCAGAGCTGTTGGCTACTTTTTGTGATAATATACTTAAGAAGGGAGGTAGTGAAAAATTGAGTGATGAAGCCATTGAAGAAATGCTTGAGAAGGTCTGTTGTTTGGGCATTAATGTTTGCAATGTAGTCTAGCATCATTTGAGTCTCACTGGTGGTCATTGTACGTTTTGCAGGTAGTAAAGGTGTTCGCATATATCAGTGACAAGGATCTTTTTGCTGAGTTCTATAGGTAATAACTTTAGTATTGGAGGTGGTGTATTCAGGGGGGCATAGCCTACTGACCATACTGTTGATAATGAAATTAACTACTTCTTCTATGCCTTGGTATTCATAGTGTACTGTATAAAAGTTAGTTCATGATATATTGAAATTAGGTTTAATAGTTTTCTAACTATTGTTACATCAAAACTAGCTCTCATTCTCTTGAATAGTTTAATATCATAGGAGACTGGACCCTCTGAGTGATGAGTGCAAGTTCGTTCAGAGTACGGTGCAAGTCCTTATGCCAATGATCTTCAGGATGCAGAACCTATGTTATCTACAATTGTTTCTTTATGTCTTACATCAACATCTCTCTCCTGTATCTCTGTAGTAAAAGAAAAACATGACCATTTCCATAATCAGTTAACAGTGACCCGGTATCAAGCATGTTAATCATGTCTGCAAAAAAAAAATTCCACTCATTAGAACATGAAAGTTAGCCATATCAATTTTTGGAAGCAAATGCCTCATGCACTAAGTGGGATCTATTATGTGGGTCCATTTAATATTCCATTGTGGTCGTCATCAAACTGCTTACTAATAATCATCAAAACTGGCAGGAAGAAGCTTGCTAGACGACTTCTCTTTGATAAGGGTGCCAATGATGACCATGAGAGAAGTATCCTGACGAAATTAAAGCAGCAATGCGGTGGTCAGTTCACATCGAAGATGGAAGGGATGGTTAGTGTTCCTAGATTTCTTTCTTAAGAACTAGTTTCACCCGCGGCAATATGTTCCTAATTCACTTCTCTGAGTTTCAGGTTACGGATTTGACGTTAGCCAAGGAAAACCAAACTAGTTTTCAAGAGTATCTCAGCAATAATCTAAATGCAAATCCTGGCATTGACTTGACAGTCACAGTTCTGACTACTGGTTTTTGGCCAAGTTACAGGTCCTTTGATTTGAACCTTCCAGCAGAAATGGTACTTGCAGAATTTTGTGGAGATATAAAATTTGAAGTTTTGTTTGATGTTCATAGGCAATTTCCGATGGTTGAAATACATTACTTAACTCTGGTTTAAAAGTTATTGTTAATTCTTGGTTGTTTCAGGTAAAGTGTGTTGAAGTTTTCAGGGAATTCTACGAGACAAAAACAAAGCATCGAAAGCTAACGTGGATTTATTCATTAGGGACGTGTAACATTATTGGTAAATTTGAGCCAAAAACCATGGAGTTGATAGTGACAACATACCAGGTAATTTGGTTTTTTTAACTTTTTTTATTTCATCAATGTGGAGATCTAGTAGACTTTGGGAATTGTTATTATGTGTTGTGTATTTTTTTCACTTGGGAACTTTTTATCCCCTATCTTTTGCTTTGTGTAGGCCTCAGCTCTGTTGTTGTTCAACTCTTCTGATAGACTGAGTTACTCAGAGATAATGACCCAGTTGAATTTGACTGATGATGATGTTGTGAGGCTTCTCCGCTCCTTATCATGTGGCAAGTACAAGATCCTTAACAAAGAACCAAACACAGAAAGCATTGCTTCTACTGATCACTTTGAGTTCAACTTCAAGTTCACTGACAAAATGCGGAGGATCAAGGTATAACTGACTGTTTTTGAATTGTACTGAATTGTCTTGACCTTGTCATTCTGCGTCAACCTTTTATTACAATCGTGTTTTAGTTATTCTCCCCTTTATCAGTGCAATCTTTTTTTAATATTTCCAACATGCAGATTCCTCTTCCTCCTGTGGATGAGAAGAAGAAATCGATAGAAGATGTTGATAAGGATCGGAGATACGCAATCGATGCCTCAATTGTGCGTATCATGAAGAGTCGAAAAGTTTTGGGTCATCAGCAGCTGGTCATGGAGTGTGTGGAGCAGTTGGGTCACATGTTTAAGGTCTTTACTAGACACTGTGTTGACCCCATCACCTTCATCCAAGTTCTTTCAGTTTTTATTGACTGATTTTGTGTTTTGGCAGCCTGATTTTAAGGCAATCAAGAAAAGGATTGAGGACTTGATCACTCGAGACTATTTGGAGAGAGACAAAGACAACCCCAATCTGTTGAGATATCTGGCATGACATGTTATGGATGATTGTCCAGATCGAGTGACTTATTCTCCTGCAATGTCGCAGGAACAAGTTCAAGATCCCTTCGGTGGTGGCACCGAAAACAGTGTAAATGCATCTCTCCTCAGTGCTGGGAAGGCAGGGCCTCAAAAATGCTTGTACATTTTGTCTACATGACCGAGCTTGAACAAGTAGAGTTTGTGTTTTCGCCATGTTGGTGAGACTGAAATTATTCCAATGGGTAAGTCGCACCAACTGGACCATCTTAACATCTTTAGTTAGTAATGCAAGCTCTTTTTAATGCTTGCTCAATAATCCCTTTGCGCACCTGTCCCGAGAGAAGCTTATTTGGAGTAAGAAATGTTTCAATTTCATATTTTTTAGCTATCGGCCATCCACCAGTGAATTGTTGTTTCATGAATCGGTATTCAGCTAGTCAGGAATTTATGGAGTGGTGTATAGCCATGTTTATGTCATACAGAAGAACAATGGGATGCAAAATGCAAAATGCTTCAAAACATCTGTCTTTTCTATTACAAAGTTTGCATTTTTTCACCTAAACTTGCATTTCTTTCATTCTCCTATTTTTCGGAACATAGCATACATCTCATATCGATCCTTCGTTCCATTCCCAAGAGATTCATTCTTTGTGAACTCGAAGTTCACGGCCACCGCAAGGTTTGAGCTTGAACGGTAGCCATGGCTGTCGGCCTTTTGAGCTCACCCAGTCCAAGATACAGATGATGGAACTAGCTAGTTAATTATTTTGTTGTGCTCATTTTTGTTGAGCTTTGAGTCATTATCATTTTTTGGAGGGGGCCTAGGGTGGGTTTGGCAATATTTGAGTTTCTTAGCAGAATAATGTGTTTAGTAACTACACAAGAATTTTATTCTTGAAATAGAAAAAGGGCAAAAATATCTTAAAAATTTTTATTCCCAATTTTCACTTAATTATAGAAATGCTAGCGGATATTTAACAATTCATTTTTGAATGAAATTAGACTTTTGTAAGCATTTAAATGATCAAGATATCTTAAGATGGCCTGTAATAGATAGTCAAAAAATAGATTTGTGGATATGGCAGCAGAAAGTTCTACTTGTTTGTAACTTACAATATGAGGAAGTTGACAGTACTTGCTGAGCATTACAATAAACAGGTGCATGAACCTTTTGAATTTTTTTAGCTACAATAAGAAGAGCATGTTGCTCGATAAAATGGGCAATGAAGAAATAATTGAGGATTTAGGCGATCTTTGGTGCATTAAACCTTCTAGCAAATGATATTGAAAATCCATTTAGCATTGCATTAAACCTTCTAGCAAATGATATCGAAAATCCATGGAGCATAGTCTTACTCAATTGTCATGAACACAACAAATGGTAATACAAAAGACTTGTTCAAAGCCATCTCATTTTGTATTAAAACAAAATTATAGATGATTTTAAAGGATGACTCCAATAAAATTTTAAGGGAAAAATATCGAAGTCACCAAGTTTTTGCCACTTAGCATTGTCTCTAAAAGAAAACGACATTTAAAAATCCATATTGTAAACCCCTAAAAACTTATTCAATTTTGAATCCAATTTTCATCAAAATATTTTAAATTTTTTATGGTAAACTAATTTTAACTAGAATTAACACTAAAATCTAGTAAAACTACTCGAAATCTAATTTCTAAATTTTTTTTCCTAAATTTCTGGATTTTTTATTTTTTATTTTTTCCAAAAAATGGGACCCAAATCAGGTCAAGAGACTAGACTTTGTGATAATTGTGTAAAGATGAGTATTAGGTAACGTTGAGCTATTTTTTTTTCTAAAATTGACTTATTTCTCTTTTGGTCCTTGATCGCGCACTCGACGAAAGAGCTTTACAATAAAGAAGTAGGTTTTTTTCTACTTCTTATTTATATTATAAATTTATTTCTTGGACATTAATCTATTATAGGGAATAGAAAAATTAGCTGATATTACCAAATGCATTTCTATTTTTTCCTATTCTAGATAACAAAAAGAATAGAAAAAATAGAAAAATATAATGGTTACCAAATAAGACCTTAGCGGCCAATGATTTTGGTAGATGTCACTTTTTTTTTTTTGAAAAGTAGAAGACGAATGATGATGAGCAGCAAGCAAGAATTCTTTTTTCCTTTTATCTTTTCAAATTTTCAATTTGTTTTCTAATGTGGCACTTAGCGGGTGCCACATTAGCACGTCTTAAAAAAAATTGTGATAAGTGCATCAATTTTTGAAACTTATTACAAAAATGCAACTGAGTCCTAAAATTAACAAAAAGCACAATCAAATACTGAAATTTGTCAATTTAGAGCAATTAGATCCTACATCGTGAACTTGGTGCAAAGAAACCTCTTTATTAATTTCATCTAATTTGACTAACAAAAAATGTCGATGTGACTTTTTTTTTATTAATATTTTAAGACACGTGGGGTTGACATGGTGTCTATCAAGTGCTACATTAGAAAAATTCAAAAATTTAAAAGGAAAAAAAAAGATAGAAAGATTTAAAAAAATCTTAACAGAATAAAAAAAAAAAAAAAGGGAAAGGGAAAAGAGAAGGAAAAGAGAGTGGGGGAGGTTAAGACCATCGGTTTTGCTGAGCCTCGACCCTCATTGGATGTGCACTTTCGTAAAAAGAAGTTTCTCAACATTTTCAGAAAATCTTTGTTGAAGGTTCTCGAAAATGCAACAAACACATTGTTAATCGAAGATGAAAATATACATTGAAAATCTCTCCTTAATCAAATAGCCCCAAGATGGCCCTTATGTCCCTAGAAAATTTTTTCCACGTCAAGAGTAAAGGTCCATGTCGATGAAATTGGTCGGCATCTAAGAGCATGAATGAAAAAATTTCTAACCAAATATTGATTTTTAGAAGAGAAATAGATTTTTCTACTTCTATTGTTGAATGAATTTATGAGCTAAAAAACGCGTTTGATAACGATACAAAATTTCTATTCTTGGAAAAGAAATTCGTTTTGATGATGAATAAAATTTCACTTTCTTGAGTGGCGGCGGCAATGGGAGGGATGGCGGCCAGTGGTGGCAGCAGCGGCTAGCGACCGGCAACAGCGGCTGGCGAGCCGGATTGGTGGTGAGCAACGAACGGCAAGAAACTCCTTCGGATGAGAAGTAAGAAAGAGATAAGCAATTTCGATTTCTATTCCAGAAATAGAAAAGTAAAAAATTTTGTTTCGATTTCTATTCCAAACCTATTTCTAGAATAGAAATCTATTCTAAAAATAGAAAAATAAAATTATTTTACTAAACAGATTTCTATTCTAGAAACGGGTGTGGAATAAAAATTTGTTCCAAAAATAGAAATAGAATGATTATCATGCACAACCTAAAAATTGATGGCCATGAAAATGTCGACGTAATTTTTTTTTTAAAGATAAATGCTCTAAAAATCTTAAAATTTGTAACAAAAGTACAATTGAGTTATGAAACTTTTAAAAAGTGCAATCAAGTCCTACAATTTATCAAATTAATATAATTAAGTTCTTCCATTAACTCCATCCTATTTGGCTAACTAAAAATGCTAATGTGGCAATTTTTATTACAGTCTTAAGACACGTGGTGTTGATATGATGCCCACCAAGCACCACATCAACACCAAAAAAAAAATGACACAAATAGTCCACGAATTTTGATGCCATGTGCAATGTAATCTTTGAACTTTTAATTTGTTCAATGTAATCCCTGAACTTTAGTCTAATGTGTAGTGCAATCACTAAACTTTTAATTTATTCAATATAATCTTTAAACTTTTGGTACATGTTCAATTTAATCCCAATATCGTTCCTGATCTTGAATTCATGGAAGGATTACATTGAACATTATCATATAGTTTAGGGACTATATTGAACATGGATCAAAACTCCATTAACCATTTTGGACAAATTGAAAGTTTAGGGCAATTTAACATTTTGCTGAAGTTCAAAGACTATTTTGAACAAATTAAAGTTGAGAGACTACATTGCACATTGAGCAAAAGTTCATAGACAATTTTTGTCATTATCCCAGCAAAAAAAAGTTACAATTTTGAAAAGAAAACAAAAAATTGAAAAAAGGAGAATGGAAAAAAAGATAAGAATTAAAAAATTATTTTAAAAAAGCGAAGATTAAAAGAAAAATAAGGTAAAACCGTGGGTTTCTCCGACAACCCTTGTCTAGGTGTCGGCAACCAAAACAGAGCTCGACCCTTATATCTCAAATCTTCAACCAAAAATAAGAAATCCTTCAACATCCTTGTGACTCTCCGACACCCAATGCAACTTTCATTCAATGTTCCAATCAACTCTCTCCAGAATGGCGAGGCTAATCACCTTAGGGTGTTCTGTCCCAGACTGGCATCGATTTTCCAATCTAAGACATTTTCTTTGTCTTGGAAAGACGACTTCTAATTGGGAAATTGTCCAAAATGTAAATTTATTGCAGTTCTAAATCTTTCGATTTTGCCAATTGAGTGCATTTGATCAATTTTAGGCAAAAATTACTTATGAGGACACCAGCCATCTTATGTGATACGGCGCTAATGTAGACAATTTTTGAAAAAAATTATGCGGCAGCATCTATAGGTGCACGGACCAGTGGGTTAGTAGTGAATGGTGGATTGGCTTTGGAGGGACCGTCCGAAGACAATTCGTTCTTCTATGATGAGCTCTTCCAGTTATGGGGATCATCATGCCAAATGATTGAGGAAAACCTGGCATGCCTTACTCTTTCGTGGGGAGGTAGGGTTGTGGGAAGACGGAATATTTTAAAATTGTGCTGTAGAGAACTGTGGAGTTGGTGGGGATGATAACATTCGTCAATATATTTAAAGGTGGTCGGTTCTCTTTTATATAGCAACATCTGTCTTTTGAAGCTCTCATCAACGTGAGAAAGCAGCTGGAAAGAATTGGCTTCATTTTAAGTTTCAGTAATTCTACCATATGCCATGTTTGTTTGCTACTTCCTGCTTTGCTTGGAGACCCACCTGGGGCTAGCGAGTGATGAGCAAACTTCAACTGATCCCGAATTATGACGTCCTAGATTTAACTTACTGAGATATTGTCTACTTTGACCCGTCCCATATTAAGACTCACGATTTTGTCATTTGGCATATAAATGAGCACCTTTCTAAGAGGTTACCCATCTCGAGAGTGCTCCAAACACTATACTAAGTTAAAAAGGCACTTTATTGAGTTAATTATAATTTTCACACACACATTCCAAATCGCTCTCCCCCTATTCGATGTACAATATAGTTTATTCCTACCCCCTTCGTAATTCTAAAAGCTTGCTATGAGCTGCTCCTAATCTAAGGTCCCTTGGCCTGGTGACCATTCCCCACCCTGATCGAATTAGGTGGTTACACTAATTGCCTAGGATGGTTGGCCTGTGCCAAATGGGCAAACTTTTAATCACACCTAAAAAATTTAAAACATACTCGAGTTTACCTTCACTATTACTTGTCTCGATCAAATTAACGCTTTCTTAGATGAACACGCAAATGATGTGCCATGCACTTGTGCTGTCATGGAACCCCTAGAATGCATGGTTAATTGAAATTCAATTGTTCAATTATTTATTTGGAGAGATGTTCAGGCGCGTCGAAATGTGAGCGTGATGTCGGATACTAGAATAGGGCTTTGGGGGAGCAGCTTTTGTTATCACATATTAACAAAAGTTCAGCCTTTTATTGGTGGCTTCCTTGGTTATTTGAGATTGACTGATCAAATGGCTATAATCTAGATGCTCCTAAGACGACCGCTACAAAGAAATCGGTGCTGGTACTTGCAAGTTGCAAGAACTGCCGATGGTTACAAAGACATCCTCATGGGGTATGTGCTACTGATTGCATGTTTAAATAATTTGATAAATTTTAAGACTTGCTTACACTTTTTCAACATTTTAGAATTCAATTGTGCTTTCATTACTAATTTTAAGATTTCTAGTGCTTTTACCCTAAAAAATAATATAAAAATAACCATGTCAGTATTTTCCATTAACTAAGTTAGACGGAAATAATTGAGGGACTCGATTATACTAATTTGATGAGTTTTAAGAGTTGATTATTAGAATAGAATTACACTTACTTTATAAGTTTTAGGACTTTTGGTGCACATATCTCGAATTTGAATTGTTCTAATGAGTAACTTGCATTAATTGGACCATTTTAGCATCTTTAGTAAGTAATGCAAGCTCTTTTCAATGCTTGTTTAATAATCTCTTTGCGCCTATCCCGAGTGAAGTTTATTTAAATTGTTTTAATTAGTAAGTTGCATTAATTTGATACGTTTTATTTAGAGTAATATATGTGTAGCCATGTTTATGATATGAAAGTATCTGGATTTCTTTTCCTCAAATTAGGGAGGGAAAAACTTTAATTTCTTAGATAATGAGGGAAGTCATGTTCTAGATTAGTCCCCATACATTTTGTTTCGGAACGAGTCCAATTCAACATTTTTATCTGCAAATGCTACTCATCTCCACAAATTGTGATCACAGACTTCTACCATGCTTCCTCCTGGGATTCAGCTTGCTCCTATTTACAGGTTACCAATTCACTATTACCTTACAAATTGTCTGAATTTGCATTGTTCGACGTCATTTTCAGTAAATGGAATTTTGTCCCTCTTCTCTCTATCGATGGTGGGATCAAACCGGGTACCTTCTACCACCATGTGCCATCTGCATCTTCCATGTAGCGTCCGAGTACATTAACACTTTCTCTTCATCAGCGAGACGAAATGATATATTTTCCATGTCTCAAAACTGGCTCAACCTAAGCTCTCGTCCATTTAACACACTCACGCTATGTCTGTGAGGAGGGTCAGGAGGATGTCGGAATAGAAAATGCTTCAAAACATGGAACTTCTCACTTTTCCTCACAATAAGTTTTTTAACTTCATACAAATTTTCATCCAAACTTTCATTTCCGACACATTCCATCGCCCGAATGACAGGAGGCCGCATTTCGCTTCTTCAACTAGCCCTCGAAGCAGCTCAATTTCCCCCCGCCCCCTCCGTTTACCAGGTCCTCTGCAAGCTCGCCAAGTTAGGGACTTTGGGCTCAATAAAGCGTGTCACGAAGCTCGCTAGTAGCGAGGTAGATAGCACTTAGCAGTAGTTTCTTGATTTATGGTACTAAGCCCCAAATCCAATTCTATGATTTCTTGCTGAATGAGCTTGTGGATGGGAGTAGGCTGAAAATGAACTGGGTAATCGCGAAATTGAGCCAGATACATCGACTCTTAATATATTGATCAAGACTCTGCATAAAGCCCATCAAATTCGGCCCGCCAATTCAGTTTCCCACCTTTCTCCAAATGTAGCGTCCATCTCCTTCTAATCTTCACCCATTCCCAGGAGCTCCATTCCTTAGCAAAATTTTCCTCAGCTAGACATTAACAGGACATGAGAAAAAAGACTAAGGCTGCGCATGGTAACCATTCTATTACGTTTTTACGGAATAGATTTACATTCTAGACATTTTCGGAATAGAAACCGTTTGGTAAAAAATTTCTCATTTCTATTTCGGAACAAATTTCATTAGGAAAAGGCTTTGGAATAGAAATCGAAATTGTTTCTCTCTTTCTTACTTCTCACTCGAAGAAATTTTTTTTCGTCCGTTGCTCACAACCACCACCACCACCCCCGCCCATCGCCGGCCCTTTGCCGCCGCCGCCACGGTCGCCGCCGCCGTCGCCATCGCCGCCGCCACCCATCATCCGCCGCCGTCCTGTCGCCGTCCGCAGCCGGCGACCGGCGACCGCGACCGGCGCCCGGCGACCGGCGGCGGTGGACAACGCCAGCGCCGGCGGCGGTGGACAACGCCCGGCGACCACCGCCGCCGGTCCCCGCTCCTCCCATTATCACCGCTACTTAGAAAAGTAAAATTTTTTTGATTATCAATCGAATTTCTATTCCAAGAATAGAAATTTTTGTTGTTATCAAACGTGTTTTTTTGGCTCGAAACTCATCAGAAATAGAAATAGAAAAATCTATTTGGAACAGAAATGTTATCATTCGCGCCCTAAGTGTTACTGGTAAATCATTTAGGATCAAGACCGTGTAGCGACTTAAACTTCTTTGGATCAGTGAAGCCTTTACTTGCATTGTAGAAAGATGGAGAGCCTAAGCTAAGCTTCGCTCGCCCGTCGTTAGAAAGAAAAATTTTAAGGGAAAATGCGTTGTATCACTGAATATTTGGACAATTACAAATGAAAAGAAGAGCTTCCTTTTAATATTAGAAATCCCTTTATAACAATCATTGATCGACATTCAATCTTGCAAACAAGATTGCATCTCCCCATCTACCAATTATTGACATTTAAGCTGGGGATACTCTAGAACATTAGCATAATTACGGTCTCGACTATCCCTAAGAATATTCTGGAAATCTAGGCAACTTTGGACGGTCATCTTCAATCAAGCACGGTCCCTTGGTCATGGAAAACCTCGAGACTATGACGCAAGCACAGTGGAAATTTATCGAGAGAAATTTGAACTAGGCATGGCATGACACTACTTAACTCGAATATGATACGAAATGACACATTTTCTTCTATTTTTAATGAAAAACATTTTGCAACCAAGCTCAAACATTTATCCAATCACAAGGAATGGCATAAATAATCAACAAGAATGTAACACAAAAACACCAATTGCCAGCCCTACTTCGAATCGGAATCTTTCGGTTGGATGTCTGTTGTAGGTGAACAGTCTTGATGCACTTTATATGCGACCTAATTTGTCAACTTATAGCAGAGCGTTGGGAAAATGAACACTTGCTACTCATCTTAAATGGACAGTGTCGTTCTCCTATTTGAGTTGGTCGATCGCCATTGTTTCAAGCAGTCCATGAGCACTTTCTACAGTTTTCAAAGGTGTTGTACGAAATGCAAATCAAGTTTTAAACTTTTAATTGGTGCACTAAAATTGACATAATCAAGATACACATGATGAATTTCTAAATTTATATTAAAAAGGGCAACTTAAGGTTGATACGTGAGCAAAATCCTCTTGCCATATAAGCATTTTCGTATTGTTCAAGTGCCACAGCTGAATTTCAATACTGTAAATGAAAGAACATTATTGCACTTTTTTTTAGAAAGAATCAGATCCGATTGCATTCCACACGTGACATTTAAGGCTTTTAGTGTATGTGAAAAGATTGCTAGAATTAACATTAGTTCTATTTTACTATGAACAAACATAATTAAGATATATACCATTCACATAGTGTACATAGAAAAGAAATAATTTGGCGTTGCTATCCACTGCATATCTATTTACTTTTGTCAATTACGTCGATTCAACCTTTTTTGTGTACTCGTTGTCTCCCTTGATTTTTTTTTTTAATTCATTGACATAGTGTTGATACGACGTTGCGTGTGTAAATCTTAGCAATATTGATTGCGTTTATAAAATAAATGATGGAAGAATTTGACTGCACCAACTAAAAAAGATAAAAGACTCTGAAGATTCAATAAAAAAGAACTCTTAAACAACAAAAGATAGGGGACTGAACCTTACTTTAATCCTCCAGCCAAACAAAAAGTTTAAAAAAATAAAAAGTACTTAAATTCAAAGTTTAATCTTTAACCCAAGGAAAAGCACCCCACGCACTATAAAAATAAATAAATACTTGGGGTCCACTCGAACGTTCACCGGCTGCCGATTCAACCTCTTCTCACCGTGAAGTCAATTCCTCCCATCGCCTCGCCGCCGGTCGGCTTGACCTTTGCAGCCGGCGACCCCGTTTTCAGTTCGAATATCAGGTAATTGCACAAATTATACTCGATTGCCTCAATTAGAGTTTGATTGAAATTTGAGGCATGTTTTGATTAAAAATTTTCCCGTTTAAGTTGTGCATATAACCAAGATTTTGTTTTTCAACAATTAAGACCGAATCCTTGATTACATTGGTTTCCTACTCTGGATTGAGGTGAATATTTGATTAGATGAGTTTGTCGATATTTGATAATATGAGCTTGTCATGTCGCATGCTACTAATTTATGAAAAAAATTATATCATAAAAAAAAAAATCGCACGCCGTTTAGAATAGATTACATGTTATGATAGATTAGAGTTGCATTATCTAGGAGCCATGTAGTAATTTGGGAATATTCTAATGTAGAATAGGATTTAATCTAAATTATTTGATCATTTAAATTAGGTGATCTCATATTTAAGTAATTTCAAAATCACAAAAATAACACACATACATCATATACAGTTAGTTGCATCAATTTCATATTATCACTCGCCCCATGATCATTGTCATGTCATTATTAACATCTCGATTGTACCTTCGTGACAAGTTCGAGAAGAATTTATAGTGCATTGACGATGGATTTGGAAGAGTCTACACTAAGCATCCATTAGCTCACCATTTACTTCCACACATCCCAAAATGTGAGAAAGTTGACTCGACGTGGTTAACTAACTATAGATGGCGCAAAATTTAATTGGAGTAGATTTTGATGATAAATGGACCACATCGAAAAAAGATTATATAAATAATTGGAAAAGCGAAGTAATATAACTTTTCTACCGCAACTTTTTTCTTCAAAAAAAAATTTCACCATAAGTACCGAAAATTCAGTGTATAATGGCATCTGAGGTAAAAAGTTATTCAAATGTTCATATACTCCGCCGACTATTTTCAAAAGTCATGGCACTCTTCTTCTTCTTTTTTTCTATTATAAAAAATCATGTCACTTAGACGATTGAAAAAAAAAAAAGGGAGAGAGAGAGGAGAAGGTAGAGATGAGGATTTGACAAAATAATAATTAATAATTTACTATAATAATAATAATAATAATAGTTTATTGTTAAAATAATAAAAGAGGCTTTGGTTTCCTTCACCGCCACTCTCTGATGTTGCCCTCTCCACAATCAATGCACTGTCGGAGGAAGCTCTGCGCCTCCCATCTCCCCTCCCTCCCTCCTCCACCAACCGGTGGCCGTTCGGATTCCTCCACCGCGCCGCCTTAATCTCCGATCCGCTAGGGTTTCTCCGATCACCTCAATCAGGTCTCTCTCTCTCTCTCTCTCTCTCTCTCTCTCTCTCTCTCTCTCGCGTTCTGCTTGGCTTCGTTCCCCTCTCGCAATCTCGTCTCGCAGCGGCTCCCCGATCGCCCGGCGGCCCGGCGTCAATCCGCCATTGGATGCCGCTGGTCGGTCCGGAGCGAATCGGGCTCGGATCTGTGGTTATCTTTTCGGGCTGATTGCGCATCGGTTGATGGCTTTTCGCGCTTTTTTGAGAGGTCGAAGGCGGCAAGGTTTCGCGGCTCCGTTCGTTTACCTAGAATAAGGTCGTGGAAACAGTGTGGAAAATAGGGGGATTTCTACTCCCGGAGATGCGTTCTTTTTGTTTTTTTGTGGACGGTAGGGAGGAAGCTAGGGTTGAGTTGTGGAATTAGGATTAAAATTACCTGAGGTCGGAATTCCTGGTGCCGAGTAGATACGGCGTGTTAGATTAGGAAGCTTGATGCTGCTCAAGATGTTAGTGGTATTGTCGAGTTTGGGCGAGACAGATCGCGCAATCGTCCAAGACCTAAATCAGAGTCCTAATAATCCGGCGGATTAGCGATTGTCCTGCTGGAAGTAGTGAATAGAATATTTGGCCTTGCGAAAGAGTATAGTTTTCCTAGGTTTTTTATTTCATTGTTGGATTTGGTTCGGATTCACAATTTTCCGTCCTCAATGATGTAACCGGCTTCTATGTGCAGATTTGGTGTTGAGAACTAGACTGTGAAGATATGGTGGCGAACGAGATGAAGACGATTGATTTTAAGGAAGGATGGGGTTTCGTGGAAAAGGGCATAATGAAGCTGAAGAATATCCTCGAAGGGCTTCCTGAGACTCAGTTCAACTCGGAAGAGAACATGTTTCTCTACACGTATGCCTCACTTCTGCATTTGTGACTTCAGGAGTTGCGACACTTAGAATTGTTATCCTGATGGCTTGTTTGGTTTGCTAATAGTTGATTTTTTTTCTTCTCAATTTTCCTGGCAGTAAAATTTACGATATGTGTACTCAAAAGCCTCCACATGATTATTCCCAGCGACTGTATGACAAGTATAGAGAATCTCTTGAAGAATATATCGAGTTAACGGTGAGGAAGACTTACTGTACACAACTCCCTTTTCCTGTTATATTGGTTGATCGTTTTCCCTTGAGTTTACTTCATTAGCTTCGCATGTCTGGAATACTTGAAGCTATGGAATTAAAGAAGTTTTATCTAGTGCTGTTGTTGCAGTTACATTCTTGTATATGCCATTGACTTTCTCAGTTGCTGTTGTAATAGTTGGGTGCTTTCTTTTTTCTTTTACTTGCATTGCCCAAGTAAGTTTTGCATAGTAAGGATGTGTCTTCACTCAAAAATTCATGACAGTGTCCTTCAATTCTTTGGAAATTTTAAGGGCTGTTTTTCCTCATTATAGCCTATTACTTTCTCTTTATTCATTAAAGATTGTATTTTATGATTGTTTTTGTGAATTTTACAAAATATAGTAATTGCAAGATAAAAGAACAGTGGCATGTGGTGAAAGCTTGAGTCACTTTTGGAGAATAGATAGTATGAACCAAGTGAGATTACATAAAGTGGATTAACAAGGGGTTGGCTGTCAGAAGAAGTCCAGCGACAAGGTTTCTCGAAGCATAAATAGCTCCAAATGAACAGCAGAAAAACCAAGAATAATTAATAGATGCAAAAGTTTTCCATGAAGGAGTCTAGTATATCTCTAGAGAGTCAATTTCTTTATCAGTGCGAAGAGTCATTTATTGCTGCAACTTAGATGTAATCTGGAGGGAGATAACTCATCATTCTGCTCTACTTCCAAGCTAATGTACTACACCCAGAGTTATGGCCACTTAAGTTGATGGTCAAATAAAAAGAAACGAAGAGAAAAGACAAATGGTTGAGTTTGCTGTTTTGTGGAGCTTTGTCCAATATATAGATGTTAATAGGCCTTATTTACGACTCTGCATGGTTATTCTTGTTCTTGTAGTCAGCCAAATCCTCCAGAGTGTTGTTGCTTCTGATTTGTAGCCCATGATTCTAGGGGTTGGCCATTTACCATTTCATACTTAGGTATGTAAGGAGAAGTTGAGGAATTGTACAATCTTTCCCCATCCTCCTTATTTTCGCTTTCTCCATCTCCACTTCTCTAGACGTGGGATCAATTTGCATATATTGCTTAAACAAGAACCTTATTATTTATTTTCATTTTTTGGGAGGGAAGGGGGATATTTATCACTTTTTCTTTGCACGGGGAGGGATGGTCTGATAATTAATTATCTTATGATTATGATTCTGCTAATGCAGAGTTGGTTATTAGCTGTATTTATCTTATTGGTTATACATAGTTCTTTCATTTATGTAACTGCTGTCATTTTATTTTTGATTATCCTCAGCCATTAAAAAATCTGCTTCTGCTTACAATTTAGGTATTGCCATCATTAAGAGAGAAGCATGAAGTGTTAATGTTGAGAGAGCTTGTCAAAAGGTGGGGGGATCATAAGGATATGGTCAGAAGGCTTTCTCATTGGTTCTGTCGTCTAGATGAGTACTTCATTGTAAGGAAATCACTGCCAACCCTTGATGAAGTTGGCCTGACCTGCTTCTGCAAACCGGTATGAATACTATACAATCTTTCAATTTGCTGTTCTCTTTAGTTATTTATTTATTTTTGCAGGATTTAGCTTAGATTGCATCCTAGGATAGTTGTGACCTTTAGAAAGTCCATAACTGATTTTTTGGTTAACTCTGATATTGTCATTTTCAGTTTCCTCCATAGATACCACACTAAAATTTGACTATTTACATTGTTTGCTGTTTTAAAGGTATATCAACAGTTAAAGGTGAAAGTAAGTGATGCCGTGATCTCATTGGTATGTTTGTGTCCATTTTGCTACTGTCCCTTTCTGTCTTCAACGCTAATGTTGAATTAACTAACAGAAATTGTTTACATTAGATTGATAAAGAACGTGAAGGGGAGCAAATTGATAGAGCTTTGTTGAAGAATATATTGAAGATATTTGTGGAGATTGGCATGGGACAAATGGATTATTTTGAAGCAGCTTTGCTGAAAGATAGTGATGCTTATTATTCCAGACGAGGACTCCTGTCCTGATTATATGTTGACGGTGAATTACAATTCATTACCTATCTAATCATTTACATCTTGACGACGACAACAACAATGATATTTCATAAGGCTTAATGTTTGATATTGGGATTCCCAGGCAGAGGGGTGCCTAAAACAAGAGAAAGATAGGATTTCTCATTACTTGCCATCTAGCAGTGAGCCCAAGCTACTAGAGGTTCGTCCCTTTACTTGTGTAAATTTTGGGGTTTATGGTGAGTCTGGTGGAACAACTTGTGCAATTGACTATGAGTATACTTAATATCTTTGGTTCTTGTTTAGATTTTGAATATTCCAAGATCTGGTGGAATTTGACCTATACAGTTTTTGAGTTTTGATGTTATTTTCTGTTTGCTCTTTCTTTAGAAAGTTAAACAAGTGTTATGGTCTGTATATGAAAGCCAACGACTTGAAAAAGAGCATTCAGGGTATCATGGATTACTTGCTGATGATAAGGTATTCTGGCTCTGCTTTCGTCCCTTTACGAGCATATGGTCCTAAATATTTTTTAGGTGTATTTACCGACTGAGTTTTCTGATGCTGTTTAGGTTGAAATTTTGTCGAGGATGCTCAGGGTTTTCTCAGAAGCACCCGGATTCTTGGATACTCTTGCTAACACATTCAAGAAGGTCCGTTTTCTGTCATCCATATTGTGTCCACATTAAGTTACACTCGCCTTTGTCATCCTTTACCTTGTTTTCCTTACCTTGTATGTCAGCATGTCACTGACGAGGGCATCGCCTTGGTCAACGAAGAAGATGCAGCTGGTGGCACGGTTGGTTCTCAATTCATCAGTCCATGGCTTTGACCTTTTCTTATGAATTTGTAGAATTTTCTCAAGTTTATTCAAATTGGCAAAGTCTCCTTCCATTCTTCTGTATAGTTGGATCATTGTCAGATGCTGAATTTGCTTGCTTTGCTCATCAGTTTCTGCTCTCTTGTATCAAAATGATTTTGTCCTTCGGTGGTGTCCTGATGATCCAGAGTCATTTGAGCTAACAGAGGGAGACTCAATTAGATTACACGGTGAAAGAAAGCAAGCTGAGATTTCAGAATGTTTTGGACTAAAATCTGATGTCATTGATGTAGAGTTCTAGATCAAACAAGCTAGGCATGAAGTGATTATAACTGTAAGATCACTGTCAAACCTTAGTAAAAATGGAATATATTCATTGTTGGCTACCTGGGATACCCTTTCTGGTTGGATTATTGTCCTTCTTACAGAATAGAGACCTGCCAGGATTCTAGTAAGTTTCTTATTATTTTACTTAAAGCGGGGTGTAAGCTACTTGAAGCAGGATTAGCGTCAGCCAGTTAATCTCCTGATGCTGATTGCAATATAGGTTAGTCAAATCAGAACAGGATTTGTTGCTGACTTAGATCACCGTTTTGGGAAAAAGCTTTTCCTTTATTCATAAAGATGGAAATTGATCTTCAAATAAAAAGATTGACCTTCAGAAAGAAATGCAGCTTGCCACGGGATACTAGTTGAGCATTGTCCCAAGAAGAAAGTTAGAAGGATAAGTTTTGCGAGGTGAGTGCATGCGTGAGTGGCAACTTTATTTTGGAGGAGAATAACCCAAAGATTAGGAGCCAATAAAATATGATGTTTGGGAAGATGTGAACAACACTAGGGACCACTAGATATGCCATACATTCCAAGATCTGACCACTACATATGCCTTATGTATTCCAAGTATACCTGTTAGCATAGATAGCTGACACATATACATCGTATGTTGTTGCTTTAGCAGTCTGGTCTATGTGAACCACGATTGAAGTAGTAATTCAATTCAACTATGATTGCAATGCCATACTGGGTACCAGGAGAACTGGCCTATTGCATACTCATGCCTGTACTGCTATTATGTATAGTAATGAACCACTGTCCATGAAACATTCGACTGCATTTTCAAAAGGTCTACTTGTACGGTTGTAGTCTTCTCTTGAACAGATATTAGAAGGAGTTTATTGAAGCTCTAGCAATCATTTTGTTTGAATTATATGGTGCAATTTTTAAATTAGTATGATGCTTAGGAGATTGTCCTGCGATGGCTTTCTAGGTTTGGGTTTTCATAAAGGAATTTACTCTTCACCGAGTTACCATCTGTGTGTTATTTTAAATTCCAATCTAAATCCAACTCAACTTTTGGGACTCGTCGTCCTTATCCCTTTGTAGTTATAGTGTGGGGTTTGAACATCTTTCATAGATATGCATACCTCTGTTTTGACTTGTAACATTTTATGAAGCAAGCAAGTAGGCCTTTATTCCTTTTCGCAGGCCAATAAGAAGGATGTAGTTGGCTTGCAGCAACAGTTAATGCAATCAATCTTCCATTTTTCCTCCATAAGTAGATAAAATTTTGTTGGTCTGTTTAGGAGCATTGATTCAGCTCATTGCTGGCAGGATTTCGTGGGGAAATTGATTGTGCTTCATGATAAGTATGTGGGACAAGTGAATGATCGTTTCGAGAAACGCACCCTCTTCCATAAGGTTCATATCTTGGGATTGAAGTGATTTCAAATAGCTACATCAAATAGATACTCATTTGGACATTCCTATTGACAGGCGCTTAAGGAGGCTTTTGAGGTCTTTTGCAACAAGGTTGTTGGCGGAAGCTCAATTGCAGAGCTTTTGGCTACTTTTTGTGATAATATACTTAAGAAGGGAGGTAGTGAAAAATTGAGCGATGAAGCCATTGAAGAAAGGCTTGAGAAGGTCTGTTGTTCGGAAATTAATTTTTGTAATGTAGTCTAGCATCATTTTTTTAAGTATCCCAGGTGGTTATTGTACCTTCTGCAGGTAGTAAAGCTGCTTGCATATATCAGGGACCAGGATCTTTTTGCTGAGTTCTATAGGTAATATTTCTAATATTGGAGGTGCATTCATGGGTGCATAGCCTGCTGACCATATTGTTGAAAACGAAGCTAACTAAATCTTTTATGTCACAGTATCCACGGTAATACTGTATAAAAGATAGTTCATGATATATTGAAATTAGGTGAACTAGTTTTCTACCTATTATTTAGATACATCAAAACTAGTTCTATTAGTTTCTAGACTACTTTAATATCATAGGATATTAGACCCTTGAGTAATGGGCGCAAGTTTACTGAGGGTAGTGTGCTAGTCTTTATGCCAATGATCTTCATGATGAAGAACCTTTATTCTCAAGATTGATTTCTCTTATATATATTAATTAACATCTCTTCTGAAAAAATAAAATCTTTAATCAATTTACTGTGACTCTAAGAATATATGTCAAGCATGTTAATTATGTCTGCAAATAAAAATTCCATGCATTAGAATATGAAACTTAGGCATATCAATTTTTGGAAACAAATGCCTCATCCACTAAGTGGGATCTGTTATGTGAATCCATTTAATATTCTGTTGCGGTTGTTATCCATTGTAATTGAGGCTTGATGATGCCATCAATCTGCTTACTAATAATCATCAAAACTGGCAGGAAGATGCTTGCTAGACGACTTCTCTTCGATAAGAGTGCCAATGATGACCATGAGAGAAGTATCCTGACGAAATTAAAGCAGCAGTGCGGTGGTCAGTTCACATCGAAGATGGAAGGGATGGTTAGTGTTCCTAGATTTCTTTCTTAAGAACTAGTTTCACCTGCAGCAATATGTTCCTAATTCACTTCTCTGTGTTCCAGCTTAAGGATTTGATGTTAAGCAAGGAGAACCAAACTAGTTTTAAAGAGTATCTCAGTAATAATCCAAATGCAAATCCTGGCATTGACTTGACAGTCTCGGTTCTGACTACTGGTTTTTGGCCAAGTTACAAGTCCTTTGATTTGAACCTTCCAGCAGAAATGGTACTTGCAGAATTTTGCTGAGATATAAATTTTGAAGTTTTGTTTGATGTTCATGGGCAATTTCCGATGGTTGAAATACATTACTTAACTCTGGTTTAAAAGTTATTGTTAATTCTTGGTTGTTTCAGGTAAAGTGTGTTGAAGTTTTCAGGGAATTCTACCAGACAAAAACAAAGGGTCGAAAGCTTACATGGATTTATTCATTAGGGACGTGTAACATAATTGGTAAATTTGAGCCAAAAACCATGGAGTTGATAGTGACAACATACCAGGTAATTTGTTTTTTGAACTTTTTTTTTTCGTCAATGTTGAGATCTGGTAGACTTTGGGAATTGTTATTATGTGTTGTGTATTTTTTTCACTTGGGAACTTTTTATCCCCTATCTCTTGCTTTGTGTAGGCCTCAGCTCTGTTGTTGTTCAACTCTTCTGATAGACTGAGTTACTCAGAGATAATGACCCAGTTGAATTTGACCGATGATGATGTTGTGAGGCTTCTCCACTCCTTCTCATGTGCCAAGTACAAGATCCTTAACAAAGAACCAAACACAAAAAGCATTGCTCCTACTGATCACTTTGAGTTCAACTCCAAGTTCACTGACAAAATGCGGAGGATCAAGGTATAACTGACTGTTTTTGAATTGTCCTGAATTGTCTTGACCTTGTCATTCTACATCAACCTTTTATTAGTACAATTGTGCTTTAGTTATTCTCCCCTTTATCAGTGCAATCTTTTTTTAATATTTCCAACATGCAGATTCCTCTTCCTCCTGTGGATGAGAAGAAGAAAGTGATAGAAAATGTTGATAAGGATCGGAGATACGCAATCGATGCCTCAATCGTGCGTATCATGAAGAGTCGAAAAGTTTTGGGTCATCAGCAGCTGGTCATGGAGTGTGTGGAGCAGTTGGGTCGCATGTTTAAGGTCTTTACTAGACACTGTGTTGACCACGTTACCTTCATCCAAGTTCTTTCAGTTTTTATTCACTGATTTTGTTTTACCGCAGCCTGATCTCAAGGCGATCAAGAAAAGGATTGAGGACTTGATCTTTCGAGAGTATTTGGAGAGAGACAAAGACAACCCCAATTTGTTCAGATATCTGGCATGACATGTTCTGGATGATTGTCCAGATCGAGTGACTTATTCCCCTGCGATGTCGCAGGAACAAGTTCGAGATCCCTTCGGTGGTGGCACCGAAAACAGTGTAAATGCATCTCTCCTCAGTGCTAGGAAGGCAGGGCCTCAGAATGCTTGTACATTTTGTCGACATGACCGAGCGTGAACAAGTAGAGTTTGTGTTTTCGCCATGTTGGTGAGATTGAAATTATTCCAATGGGTAAGTCACACCAACTGTACCATCTTAACATATTTAGTTAGTAATGCAAGCTCTTTTTAATGCTTGTTCAATAATCCCTTTGCGCACCTGTCCCGAGAGAAGCTTATTTGGAGTAAGAAATGTTTCAATTCCGTATTTTTTTGGCAATTGGCCATCCACCAGTGAATTGTTGTTTCATGAATCGGGTTTCAGCCAGTCAGGAATTTATGGAGTGGTGTATAGCCATGTTTATGTCATACAGAAGGACATTGGGATGCAAAATGCTTCAGAACATCTCTCTTTTCTATTACAAATTTTGCATTTTTTCGCCTAAACTTGCATTTCCTTCATTCTCTCCTATTTTTCGGAACATAGCATACATCTCCTATCAATCCTTCGTTCCATTCCCAAGAGATTCATTCTTTGTGAACTTGAAGTTCATGGCCGTTCACGGCCACCGTAAGGTTTGAGCTTGAACGGTAGCCATGGCTGTCGGCCTTTTGAGCTCACCCAGTCCAAGATACGGATGATGGAACTAGCTAGTTAATTATTTTGTTGTGCTCATTTTTGTTGAGCTTTGAGTCATTATCATTTTTTGGAGGGGGCCTAGGGTGCGTTTGGCAATATTTGAGTTTCTTAGCAGAAGAATGTGTCTAGTAACTACACAAGAATTCTATTCCTGAAATAGAAAAAGGATAAAAATATCCTAAAAAGTTTTATTCCCAATTTTTTCACTTAATTATAGAAATGCTAGTGGATATTTAACAATTCATTTTTGAATGAAACTAGACTTTTGTAAGCATTTAAATGATCAAGATATCTTAAGATGGCCTTAGAAAATCCAACGTGATAGATAGCCAAAAAATAGATTGCTGGATATGGTAGCAGAAAGTTCTACTTTTTTATAACTTACAATATGAGGAAGTTGACAATACTCGCTGAGCATTACAATATACAGGTGCATGAACCTTTTGAATTTTTTTAGCTACCATAAGAAGAGCATGTTGCTCGATAAAATGGGCAATGAAGAAATAATTGAGGATGTAGGCGATCTTTAGTGCATTAAACCTTCTAGCAAATGATATTGAAAATCCATTTAGCATTGCATTAAACCTTCTGGCAAATGATATCGAAAATCCGTGGAGCATAGTCTTACTCGATTGTCATGAACACAACAAATGGTAATGCAAAAGACTTGTTCAAAGCCATCTCATTTTGTATTAAAACAAAATTATAGATGATTTTAAAGGATGACTCCAATAAAATTTTAAGGGAAAAATATCGAAGTCACCAAGTTTTTGCCACTTAGCATTGTCTCTAAAAGAAAACGACATTTAAAAATCCATATTGTAAACCCCTAAAAACTTATTCAATTTTGAATCCAATTTTCATCAAAATATTTTAAATTTTTTATGGTAAACTAATTTTAACTAGAATTAACACTAAAATCTAGTAAAACTACTCGAAATCTAATTTCTAATTTTTTTCCTAAATTTCTAGATTTTTTTATTTTTTATTTTTTATCCAAAAAATGGGACCCAAATCAGGTCAAGAGACTAGACTTTGTGATAATTGTGTAAAGATGAGTATTAGGTAACGTTGAGCTATTTTTTTCTAAAATTGACTTATTTCTCTTTTGGTCCTTGATCGCGCACTCGACGAAAGAGCTTTACAATAAAGAAGTAGGTTTTTCTACTTCTTATTTATATTATAAATTTATTTCTTGGACATTAGTCTATTATAGGGACTATAAAAATTAGCTGATATTACCAAATGCATTTCTATTTTTTCCTATTCTAGATAACAAAAAGAATAGAAAAATAGAAAAATATAATGGTTACCAAATACCGCCTTAGCGGCCAATGATTTTGGCAGATGTCACTTTTTTTTTTGAAAAGTAGAAGACGAATGATGATGAGCAGCAAGCAAGAATTCTTTTTTCCTTTTGTCTTTTCAAATTTTCAATTTGTTTTCTAATGTGGCACTTAGCGGGTGCCACATTAGCACGTCTTAAAAAAAATTGTGATAAGTGCATCAATTTTTGAAACTTATTACAAAAATGCAACTGAGTCCTAAAATTAAAAAAAAGCACAATCAAATACTGAAATTTGTCAATTTAGAGCAATTAGATCCTACATCGTGAACTTGGTGCAAAGAAACCTCTTTATTAATTTCATCTAATTTGATTAACAAAAAATGTCGATGTGACTTTTTTATTAATATTTTAAGACACGTGGGGTTGACATGGTGTCTATCAAGTGCTACATTAGAAAAATTCAAAAATTTAAAAGGAAACAAAGATAGAAAGATTTAAAAAAAAAACCTTAACAGAATAAAAAAAAGGGAAAGGGAAAAGAGAAGGAAAAGAGAGTGGGTGAGGTTAAGACCATCGGTTTTGCTGAGCCTCGACCCTCATTGGATGTGCACTTTCGTAAAAAGAAGTTTCTCAACATTTTCAGAAAACCTTTGTTGAAGGTTCTCGAAAATGCAACAAACACATTGTCAATCGAAGATGAAAATATACATTGAAAATCTCTCCTTAATCAAATAGCCCCAAGATGGCCCTTATGTCCCTAGAAAATTTTTTCCACGTCAAGAGTAAAGGTCCATGTCGATGAAATTGGTCGGCATCTAAGAGCATGAATGATAAAATTTCTAACCAAATATTGATTTTTAGAAGAGAAATAGATTTTTCTACTTCTATTGTTGAATGAATTTATGAGCTAAAAAAAACGTTTGATAATGATACAAAATTTCTATTCTTGGAAAAGAAATTCGTTTTGATGATGAATAAAATTTCACTTTCTTGAGTGGCGGCGGCAATGGGAGGGATGGCGGCCAGTGGTGGCAGCAGCGGCTGGTGACCGGCAATAGTGGCTGGCGAGCCGGATTGGTGGTGAGCAGCGAATGGCAAGAAACTCCTTCGGATGAGAAGTAAGAAAGAGATAAGCAATTTTTGATTTCTATTCCAGAAATAGAAAAGTAAAAAAATTTTGTTTCTGATTTCTATTCCAAACCTATTTCTAGAATAGAAATCTATTCTAAAAATAGAAAAATAAAATTATTTTACTAAACAGATTTCTATTCTAGAAACGAGTCTGGAATAAAAATTTGTTCCAAAAATAGAAATAGAATGATTATCATGCACAACCTAAAAATTGATGGCCATGAAAATGTCGACGTAATTTTTTTTTTAAAGATAAATGCTCTAAAAATCTTAAAATTTGTAACAAAAGTACAATTGAGTTATGAAACTTTTAAAAAGTGCAATCAAGTCCTACAATTTATCAAATTAATATAATTAAGTTCTTCCATTAACTCCATCCTATTTGGCTAACTAAAAATGCTAATGTGGCAATTTTTATTACAGTCTTAAGGCACGTGGTGTTGATACAATGCCCACCAAGCGCCACATCAACACCAAAAAAATAAAAATGACACAAATAGTCCATGAATTTTAACACAATGTGCAATGTGGTCTCTAAAATTTTAATTTGTTCAATGTAATATATGAACTTTAGTCTAATGTGTAGTGCAATCACTAAACTTTTAATTTATTCAATATAATCTTTAAACTTTTGGTACATGTTCAATTTAATCCCAATATCGTTCCTGATCTTGAATTCATGGAAGGATTACATTGAACATTATCATATAATTCAGGGACTATATTGAACATGGATCAAAACTCCATTAACCATTTTGGACAAATTGAAAGTTTAGGGATAATTGAACATTTTGCTAAAGTTCAAAGACTATTTTGAACAAATTAAAGTTGAGAGACTACATTGCACATTGAGCAAAAGTTCATAGACAATTTTTGTCATTATCCCAGCAAAAAAAAGTTACAATTTTGAAAAGAAAACAAAAAATTGAAAAAAGGAGAATGGAAAAAAAGATAAGAATTAAAAAATTATTTTAAAAAAAGCGAAGATTAAAAGAAAAATAAGGTAAAACCATGGGTTTCTCCGACAACCCTTGTCTAGGTGTCGGCAACCAAAACAGAGCCCGCCCCTTATATCTCAAATCTTCAACCAAAAATAAGAAATCCTTCAACATCCTTGTGACTCTCCGACACCCAATGCAACTTTCATTCAATGTTCCAATCAACTCTCTCCAGGATGGCGAGGCTAAGCACCTTAGGGTGTTCTGTCCCAGACTGGCATCGATTTTCCAATCTAAGACATTTTCTTTGTCTTGGAAAGACGACTTCTAATCGGGAAATTGTCCAAAATGTAAATTTATTGCAATTCTAAATCTTTCGATTTTGCCAATTGAGTGCATTTGATCAATTTTAGGCAAAAATTACTTATGAGGACACCAGCCATCTTATGTGATACGGCGCTAATGTAGACAATTTTTGAAAAAAATTATGCGGCAGCATCTATAGGTGCACGGACCAGTGGGTTAGTAGTGAATGGTGGATTGGCTTTGGAGGAACCGTCCGAAGACAATTCGTTCTTCTATGATGAGCTCTTCCAGTTATGGGGATCATCATGCCAAATGATTGAGGAAAACCTGGCATGCCTTACTCTTTCGTGGGGAGGTAGGGTTGTGGGAAGACGGAATATTTTAAAATTGTGCTGTAGAGAACTGTGGAGTTGGTGGGGATGATAACATTCGTCAATATATTTAAAGGTGGTCGGTTCTCTTTTATATAGCAACATCTGTCTTTTGAAGCTCTCATCAACGTGAGAAAGCAGCTGGAAAGAATTGGCTTCATTTTAAGTTTCAGTAATTCTACCATATGACATGTTTGTTTGCTACTTCCTGCTTCTGCTTGGAGACCCACCTGGGGCTAGCGAGTGATGAGCAAACTTCAACTGATCCCGAATTATGACGTCCTAGATTTAACTTACTGAGATATTGTCTACTTTGACCCGTCCCATACTAAGACTCACGATTTTGTCATTTGGCATATAAATGAGCACCTTTCTAAGAGGTTACCCATCTCGAGAGTGCTCCAAACACTATACTACGTTAAAAAGGCACTTTATTGAGTTAATTATAATTTTCACACACACATTCCAAATCGCTCTCCCCCTATTCGATGTACACTATAGTTTATTCCTACCCCCTTCGTAATTCTAAAAGCTTGCTGTGAGCTGCTCCTAATCTAAGGTCCCTTGGCCTGGTGACCATTCCCCACCCTGATCGAATTAGGTGGTTACACTAATTGCCTAGGATGGTTGGCTTGTGCCAAATGGGCAAACTTTTAATCACACCTAAAAAATTTAAAACATACTCGAGTTTACCTTCACTATTACTGTCTCGATCAAATTAACGCTTTCTTAGATGAACACGCAAATGATGTGCCATGCACTTGTGCTGTCATGGAACCCCTAGAATGCATGGTTAATTGAAATTCAATTGTTCAATTATTTATTTGGAGAGATGTTCAGGCGCGTCGAAATGTGAGCGTGATGTCGGATACTAGAATAGGGCTTTGGGGGAGCAGCTTTTGTTATCACATATTAACAAAAGTTCAGCCTTTTATTGGTGGCTTCCTTGGTTATTTGAGATTGACTGATCAAATGGCTATAATCTAGATGCTCCTAAGACGACCGCTACAAAGAAATCCTGGTACTTGCAAGTTGCAAGAACTGCCGACGGTTACAAAGACATCCTCATGGGGTATGTGCTACTGGTTGCATATTTAAATAATTGGATAAATTTTAAGACTTGTTTACACTTTTTCAATATTTTAGAATTCAATTGTGCTTTCATTACTAATTTTAAGATTGCTAGTGCTTTTACCCTAAAAAATAATATAAAAATAACCATGTCGGTATTTTCCATTAACTAAGTTGGATGGAAATAATTGAGGGACTTGATTATACCGATTTTATGAGTTTAAGAGTTGATTATTAGAATAGAATTGCACTCACTTTATAAGTTTTAGGACTTTTGGTGCACATATCTCGAATTTGAATTGTTCTAATGAGTAACTTGCATTAATTGGACCATTTTAGCATCTTTAGTAAGTAATGCAAGCTCTTTTCAATGCTTGTTTAATAATCTCTTTGCGCCTATCCCGAGTGAAGTTTATTTAAATTGTTTTAATTAGTAAGTTGCATTAATTTGATACGTTTTATTTAGAGTAATATATGTGTAGCCATGTTTATGATATGAAAGTATCTGGATTTCTTTTCCTCAAATTAGGGAGGGAAAAACTTTAATTTCTTAGATAATGAGGGAAGTCATGTTCTAGATTAGTCCCCATACATTTTGTTTGAACGAGTCCAATTCAACATTTTTATCTGCAAATGCTACTCATCTCCACAAATTGTGATCACAAACTTCTACCATGCTTCCTCCTGGGATTCAGCTTGCTCCTATTTACAGGTTACCAATTCACTATTACCTTACAAATTGCCCGAATTTGCATTGTTCGACGTCATTTTCAGTAAATGGAATTTTGTCCCTCTTCTCTCTATCGATGGTGGGATCAAACCGGGTCCCTTCTACCAACATGTGCCATCTGCATCTTCCACGTAGCGTCCGAGTACATTAACACTTTCTCTTCATCAGCTAGACGAAATGATATATTTTCCACGTCTCAAAACTGGCTCAACCTAAGCTCTCGTCCATTTAACACACTCACGCTACGTCTGTGAGGAGGGCCAGGAGGATGTCGGAATAGAAAATGCTTCAAAACATGGAACTTCTCACTTTTCCTCACAATAAGTTTTCTAACTTTTTACAAATTTTCATCCAAACTTTCATTTCCGACACATTCCATCGCCCGAATGACAGGAGGCCGCATTTCGCTTCTTCAACTAGCCCTCGAAGCAGCTCAATTTCTCCCCGCCCCCTCCGTTTACCAGGTCCTCTGCAAGCTCGCCAAGTTAGGGACTTTGGGCTCAATAAAGCGTGTCGAAGCTCGCTAGTAGCGAGGTAGATAGCACTTAGCAGTAGTTTCTTGATTTATGGTACTAAGCCCCAAATCCAATTCTATGATTTCTTGCTGAATGAGCTTGTGGATGGGAGTAGGCTGAAAATGAACTGGGTAATCGCGAAATTGAGCCAGATACATCGACTCTTAATATATTGATCAAGACTCTGCATAAAGCCCATCAAATTCGGCCCGCCAATTCAGTTTCCCACCTTTCTCCAAATGTAGCGTCCATCTCCTTCTAATCTTCACCCATTCCCAGGAGCTCCATTCCTTAGCAAAATTTTCCTCAGCTAGACATTAACAGGACATGAGAAAAAGACTAAGTGTTACTGGCAAATCATTTAGGATCAAGACCGTGTAGCGACTTAAACTTCTTTGGATCAGTGAAGCCTTTACTTGCATTGTAGAAAGATGGAGAGCCTAAGCTAAGCTTCGCTCGCCCGTCGTTAGAAAGAAAAATTTTAAGGGAAAATGCGTTGTATCACTGAATATTTGGACAGTTACAAATGAAAAGAAGAGCTTCCTTTTAATATTAGAAATCCCTTTATAACAATCATTGATAGACATTCAATCTTGCGAACAAGATTGCATCTCCCCATCTACCAATTATTGACATTTAAGCTGGGGATACTCTAGAACATTAGCATAATTACGGTCTCGACTATCCCTAAGAATATTCTGGAAATCTAGGCAACTTTGGACGGTCATCTTCAATCAAGCACGGTCCCTTGGTCACGGAAAACCTCGAGATTATGACGCAAGCACAGTGGAAATTTATCGAGAGAAATTTGAACTAGGCATGGCATGACACTACTTAACTCGAATATGATACGAAATGACACATTTTCTTCTATTTTTAATGAAAAACATTTTGCAACCAAGCTCAAACATTTATCCAATCACAAGGAATGGCATAAATAATCAACAAGAATGTAACACAAAAACACCAATTGCCAGCCCTACTTCTGAATCGGAATCTTTCAGTTGGATGTCTGTTGTAGGTGAACAGTCTTGATGCACTTTATATGCGACCTAATTTGTCAACTTATAGCAGAGTGTTGGGAAAATGAACACTTGCTACTCATCTTAAATGGACAGTGTCGTTCTCCTATTTGAGTTGGTCGATCGCCATTGTTTCAAGCAGTCCATGAGCACTTTCTACAGTTTTCAAAGGTGTTGTACGAAATGCAAATCAAGTTTTAAACTTTTAATTGGTGCACTTAAATTGACATAATCAAGATACACATGATGAATTTCTAAATTTATATTAAAAAGGGCAACTTAAGGTTGATACGTGAGCAAAATCTCCTTGCCACATAAGCATTTTCGTATTGTTCAAGTGCCACAGCTGAATTTCAATACTGTAAATGAAAGAACATTATTGCACTTTTTTTAGAAAGAATCAGATCCGATTGCATTCCACACGTGACATTTAAGGCTTTTAGTGTATGTGAAAAGATTGCTAAAATTAACATTAGTTCTATTTTACTATGAACAAACATAATTAAGATATATAACATTCACATAGTGTACATAGAAAAGAAATAATTTGGCATTACAATCCACTGCATATCTATTTACTTTTGTCAATTACATCGATTCAACCCTTCTTGTGTACTCATTGTCTCCCTTATTTTTTTTTTAAAATTCATTGACATAGTGTTGATACGACATTGCATGTGTAAATCTTAGCAATATTGATAGTGTTTATACAATAAATGATGGAAGACCAACTAAAAAAGATAAAAGACTCTGAAGATTCAATAAAAAAGAACTCTTAAACAACAAAAGATAGGGGACTGAACCTTACTTTAATCCTCCAGCCAAACAAAAAAGTTTAAAAAAATAAAAAGTACTTAAATTCAAAGTTTAATCTTTAACCCAAGGAAAAGCACCCCACGCACTATAAAAATAAATAAATACTTGGGGTCCACTCGAACGTTCACCGGCTGCCGATTCAACCTCTTCTCACCGTGAAGTCAATTCCTCCCATCGCCTCGCCGCCGGTCAGCTTGACCTTTGCAGCCGGCGACCCCGTTTTCAGTTCGAATATCAGGTAATTGCACAAATTATACTCGATTGCCTCAATTAGAGTTTGATTGAAATTTGAGGCATGTTTTGATTAAAAATTTTCCCGTTTAAGTTGTGCATATAACCAAGATTTTGTTTTTCAACAATTAAGACCGAATCCTTGATTACATTGGTTTCCTACTCTGGATTGAGGTGAATATTTGATTAGATGAGTTTGTCGATATTTGATAATATGAGCTTGTCATGTCGCATGCTACTAATTTATGAAAAAAATTATATCATAAAAAAAAAATCGCACGCCGTTTAGAATAGATTACATGTTATGATAGATTAGAGTTGCATTATCTAGGAGCCATGTAGTAATTTGGGAATATTCTAATCTAGAATAGGATTTAATCTAAATTATTTGATCATTTAAATTAGGTGATCTCATATTTAAGTAATTTCAAAATCACAAAAATAACACACATACATCATATACAGTTAGTTGCATCAATTTCATATTATCACTCGCCCCATGATCATTGTCATGTCATTATTAACATCTCGATTGTACCTCCGTGACAAGTTCGAGAAGAATTTATAGTGCACTGACGATGGATTTGGAAGAGTCTACACTAAGCATCCATTAGCTCACCATTTACTTCCACACATCCCAAAATGTGAGAAAGTTGACTCGACGTGGTTAACTAACTATAGATGGCGCAAAATTTAATTGGAGTAGATTTTGATGATAAATGGACCACATCGAAAAAAGATTATATAAATAATTGGAAAAGCGAAGTAATATAACTTTTCTACCGCAACTTTTTTCTTCAAAAAAAAAAATTTCACCATAAGTACCGAAAATTCAGTGTATAATGGCATCTGAGGTAAAAAGTTATTCAAATGTTCATATACTCCACCGACTATTTTCAAAAGTCATGGCACTCTTCTTCTTCTTTTTTTCTATTATAAAAAATCATGTCACTTAGACGATTGAAAAAAAAAAGGGAGAGAGAGAGGAGAAGGTAGAGATGAGGATTTGATAAAATAATAATTAATAATTTACTATAATAATAAAAATAGTTTATTGTTAAAATAATAAAATAGGCTTTGGTTTCCTTCTCCGCCACTATCTCTCTGATGTTGCCCTCTTCACAATCAATGCACTGTCGGAGGAAGCTCTGCGCCTCCCATCTCCCCTCCCTCCCTCCCTCCTCCACCAACCGGTGGCCGTTCGGATTCCTCCGCCGCGCCGCCTTAATCTCCGATCCGCTAGGGTTTCTCCGATCACCTCAATCAGGTCTCTCTCTCTCTCTCTCTCGCGTTCTGCTTGGCTTCGTTCCCCTCTCGCAATCTCGTCTCGCAGCGGCTCCCCGATCGCCCGGCGGCCCGGCGTCAATCCGCCATTGGATGCCGCCGGTCGGTCCCGAGCGAATCGGGCTCGGATCTGTGGTTATCTTTTCGGGCTGATTGCGCATCGGTTGATGGCTTTTCGCGCTTTTTGAGAGGTCGAAGGCGGCAAGGTTTCTCGGCTCCGTTCGTTTACCTAGAATAAGGTCGTGGAAACAGTGTGGAAAATAGGGGATTTCTACTCCCGGAGATGCGTTCTTTTTTTTTTTTGTGGACGGTAGGGAGGAAGCTAGGGTTGAGTTGTGGAATTAGGATTAAAATTACCTGAGGTCGGAATTCCCGGTGCCGGGTAGATACGGTGTGTTAGATTAGGAAGCTTGATGCTGCTCAAGATGTTATCGGTATTGTTGAGTTTGGGTGAGACAGATCGCGCAATCGTCCAAGACCTAAATCAGAGTCCTAATAATCCGGCGGATTAGCGATTGTCCTGCTGGAAGTAGTGAATAGAATATTTGGCCTTGCGGAAGAGTATAGTTTTCCTAGGTTTTTTATTTCATTGTCGGATTTGGTTCGGATTCACAATTTTCCATCCTCGATGATTTAATCGGCTTCTATGTGCAGATTTGGTGTTGAGAACTAGATTGTGAAGATATGATGGCGAACGAGATGAAGACGATTGATTTTAAGGAAAGATGGGGTTTCGTGGAAAAGGGCATAATGAAGCTGAAGAATATCCTCGAAGGGCTTCCTGAGACTCAGTTCAACTCGGAAGAGAACATGTTGCTCTACGAGTATGCCTCATTTCTGCATTTGTGACTTCAGGAGTTGCGACACTTAGAATTGTTATCCTGATGTCTTGTTCGGTTTGCTAATAGTTGATTTTTTTTCTTCTCAATTTTCCTGGCAGTGCTATTTACACTTTGTGTGCTCTAAAGCCTCCACATGATTATTCCCAGCAACTGTATGACAAGTATGGAGAATTTTTTGAAAAATATATCATGTCAACGGTGAGGAAGACTTACTGTCCACAACTCCCTTTTCCTGTTATATTGGTTGATCGTTTTCCCTTGAGTTTACTTCATTAGCTTTGCATGTCCGGAATACTTGAAGCTATGGAATTAAAGAAGTTTTATCTAGTGCTGTTGTTGCAGTTACATTCTTGTATATGCCATTGACTTTCTCAGTTGCTGTTGTAATAGTTGGGTGCTTTCTTTTTTCTTTTACTTGCATTGCCCAAGTAAGTTTTGTATAGTAAGGATGTGTCTTCACTCAAAAATTCATGACAGTGTCCTTCAATTCTTTGGAAATTTTCAGGGCTGTTTTTCCTCATTATAGCCTATTACTTTCTCTTTATTCATTAAAGATTGTATTTTATGATTGTTTTTGTGAATTTTACAAAATATAGTAATTGCAAGATAAAAGAACAGTGGCATGTGGTGAAAGCTTGAGTCACTTTTGGAGAATAGATAGTATGAACCAACTGAGATTACATAAAGTGGATTAACAAGGGGTCGGCTGTCAGAAGAAGTCCAGCGACAAGGTTTCTCGAAGCATAAATAGCTCCAAATGAACAGCAGAAAAACCAAGAATAATTAATATATGCAAAATTTTTCCGTGAAGGAGTCTAGTAAATCTCTAGAGAGTCAATTTCTTTATCAGTGTGAAGAGTCATTTATTGCTGCAACTTAGATGTAATCTGGAGGGAGATAACTCATCGTTCTGCTCTACTTCCAAGCTAATGTACTACGCCCAGAGTTATGGCCACTTAAGTTGATGGTCAAACAAAAAGAAACGAAGAGAAAAGACAAATGGTTGAGTTTGCTGTTTTGTGGAGCTTTGTCCAATATATAGATGTTAATAGGCCTTATTTACGACTCTGCATGGTTATTCTTGTTTTCGTAGTCAGCCAAATCCTCCAGAGTTTTGTTGCTTCTGATTTGTAGCCCATGATTCTAGGGGTTGGCCATTTACCATTTCATACTTAGGTATGTAAGGAGAAGCCGAGGAATTGTACAATCTTTCCCCATCCTCCTTATTTTCGCTTTCTCCATCTCCACTTCTCTAAACGTGGGATCAATTTGCATATATTGCTTAAACAAGAACGTTATTATTTATTTTTTCATATTTTTGGGAGGGAAGGGGGATATTTATCACTTTTTCTTTGCACGGGGAGGGATGGTCTGATAATTAATTATCTTATGATTATGATTCTGCTAATGCAGAGTTGGTTATTACCTGTATTTAGCTTATTGGTTTTCAGTCCCTTCGTGGAAAATAAATAATTTAAAAAATATTTTTCACAAAAATAATCATTTGCATCATTTATAATAATGAATGAAAAAATATATCTTTTATGGTTCACGAAAATATTTAAACATAAATTATCATTGGTAATGAAAGAATTTTTCATTATTTGATATTTGTAAATGATACAAATAGTTATTATCAAATTATTAATTGTTTGCCAAACAAATGGAGATCAATAATTTGGTGATCAATTTAATTATAACTCCATGTGCTTCCGTAGATTGGCCTTGCCTTTTAGGGGAGCACATTAAATCTCCAATCCTTTTGGATGGAAAATAATTACCATATTTCGGGTAATAACAACAACAAGAAAGAGAAGGTAAAAAAGAAAAGGGACCCTTTCATAGGGTTACTTATAGTTTTGCCTCTCTAACTGTTATTATTTTGCAATTTGGTCCTTTAACTATTATAGTTTAATCTAGTCCTTTATATTCCACGGTATATGCAATCTAGTCCTTCATCCTAGGCATTAGTTTAGCATCATTAATGTGCTGATGTGGCTTCGCTAATGGGACAACACCTAACATTTTTTAACAACTTTTTTGCTTTTTAATTTATCATGTGGTGTTATATTATAGATATGTTAACACATAAAATTTGGTAGCCTAAATAGTTATTCATTGCATAAAAAATAAAAATTAGGAATCAACCCCGATTCCCAACGGAAAATCAATAGTTGCATTTGCATATTAGTTGTATTTTTTTTTCATGCATCATTAAACCCATAATTTGGTCCGGACTGACAGCAAATGATCTTAAAATCAAGGAGGCTTTAAGCTTAATTTAAATTATCTTGGTTTAAGCCTATCGCAGTGGAAATTCCAGCCAAGCCCATTAGTCCCAATGATGGTCGAAAATTAATAAAGAGGAATCTCAAGTTGGAAGATATTAATTAACTAAATATAAACTTGGGGAGCAAGTGAACTGGGTATTATCACAATTCGAATCAATTAGAGATAGAAGAGAAGAGTTTCCACCACCGCCTGTGGTGGCTCGGTAGGATAAGGCTCTCCAATGAAACTAAGACAGTGGGGGGGTCGAATTCTGCTGGCTGCACGGGATCTTAAGCGCGACGTCGAGGTGGTGCGTCCTCCGCTAGCATCGCTCCAGGGTTTACCCGCCGGCTACCGGCTGTACGGGGTTCCCTGGGTATAAAAAAAAAAAAGAGAAGAGTTTCCTATTGCTAAAATAGGAAATATTTTTTTTAGAATCCAATATAGGAAAGATAGGATTTGACAAATCCGATTTGTGCTCTCAAAGAAAAGCTCTAGGACTGCAGCCTACTATATAAACAAGCGAGGGCATGCATTAAAAGGCACGACCTGCGCAATACAAGCAAGCATTAGAAAGAGAGATCGCGACGGAGCCGCTCCGCCCGGCTTTTGTCGAGCTCGGTTGCCGCCGCCGCCGCTCCTTTCGTCTCGATATCTCTGAAGCCCCTCCCCGTTGTTGTCCTTGCGATCACAACGAGCAATTCCATCAATTCGCCGACATTCAACTAAGCTTTTTTTCCCGAGATGAAGTCCGGCGAGTTTTTTTCTTTGCAGGTTTCCCCGACGTTCACTGGCTGCCGATTCAACCTCTTCTCACCGTGAAGTCAATTCCTCCCATCGCCTCGCCGCCGGTTAGCTTGACCTTTGCAGCCGGTGACCCGTTTTCAATTTGAATATCTGGTAATTGCACAAATTATACTTGATTGCCTAAATTAGAGTTTGATTGAAATTTGAGGCGTGTTTTGATTAAAATTTTTCCCTTTTAAGCTGTGCATATAATCAAGATAATTAAGACTGAATCCTTGATTACATTGGTTTCCTACTCTGGATTGAGGTGAATATTTGATTAGATGAGTTTGTCGATATTTGATAATATGAGTTTGTCACGTCACATGCTGCTAATTTATAATAAAAAATTATATCATAAAAAATAAAAAATCACATACTGTTTAGAATAGATTACATGTTATGATAGATTAGAGTTGCATTATCTAGGAGCCATGTAGTAATTTGGGAATATTTTCATGTAGAATAAGATTTAATCTAAATTATTTGATCATTTAAATTAGGTGATCTCATATTTAAGTAATTTCAAAATCACAAAAATAACACACATAACATACATCATATACAATTAGTTGCATCAATTTCATGTTATCACTTGCCCCATGATCATCATCATGTCATTATTAACATCCCAATTGCACCTTCGTGACAAGTTCAAGACTGATTTATAGTGCACTCATTCCTAAATTAAAACTTGAAAGTTGCAGATGATGGATTTGGAAGAGTCTAGAAATCCATTAGCTCACCCTTTACTTCCACACATGCCCAAAATATTTCAATGTAAGAAAGTTGACTCGACGTGGTTAACTAACTATAGATGGCGCAAAATTTGATTGGAGTAGATATTGATGATAAAGAGACTACATTGAAAAAATATTATATACGTAATTGGAAAAGCGATGCAATAAGTAATATAACTTTTCTACCGCAACTTTTTTCTTCAAAAAAAAATTTCACCATAAGTACCGAAAATTCAGCGTAGAATGGCATCTGAGGTAAAAAGTTATTCAAATGTTCATGATACTCCAACCGACTATTGTCAAAAGTCATGGCACTCTTCTTCTTCTTTTTCTATTATAAAAATCATGTCACTTATATGATTGAAAAGAAAAAGAAAAAAAGAGAGAGGAGGATTTGATAAAATAATAATTAATAATTTACTATATAATGATAATAATTTATTGTTAAAAAAATAAAAGAGGATTTCGTTTCCTTCCTCTACCACTATCTCTCTAATGTTGCCCTCTCCACAATCAATGCACTGTCGGAGGAAGCTCTGCGCCTCCCATCTCCTCTCCCTCCCTCCTCCACCAACCGGTGGCCGTTCGGAATCCTCCGCCGCGCCGCCTTAATCTCCGATCCGCTAGGGTTTCTCCGATCACCTCAATCAGGTCTCCCTTTCTCTCTCTCTCTCTCTCTCTCTCTCTCTCGTTCTGCTTGGCTTCGTTCCCCTCTCGCAATCTCGTCTCGCAGCGGCTCCCCGATCGCCCGGTGGCCGGGCGTCAATCCGCCATTGGATGCCGCCGGTCGGTCCCGAGCGAATCGGCCTTGGATCTGTGGTTATCTTTTTGGGCTGATTGCGCATCGGTTGATGGCTTTTCGCGCTTTTTTGAGAGGTCGAAGGCGGCAAGGTTTCTCGGCTCCGTTCGTTTACCTAGAATAAGGTCGTGGAAACAGTGTGGAAAATAGGGGATTTCTACTCCCGGAGATGCGTTCTTTTTGTTTTTTTGTGGACGGTAGGGAGGAAGCTAGGGTTGAGTTGTGGAATTAGGATTAAAATTACCTGAGGTCGGAATTCCTGGTGCCGGGTAGATACGGTGTGTTAGATTAGGAAGCTTGATGCTGCTCAAGATGTTATGGTATTGTCGAGTTTGGGCAAGACAGATCGCGCAATCGTCCAAGACCTAAATCAGAGTCCTAATAATCCGGCGGATTAGCGATTGTCCTGCTGGAAGTAGTGAATAGAATATTTGGCCTTGCGGAAGAGTATAGTTTTCCTAGGTTTTTTATTTCATTGTCAGATTTGATTCGGATTCACAATTTTCCGTCCTCGATGATGTAATCGGCTTCTATGTGCAGATTTGGTGTTGAGAACTAGATTGTGAAGATATGGCAGGGAATGAGAGGAAGACGATTGATTTAGATCAAGGATGGGCTTTCATGCAAAAGGGCATAATGAAGCTGAAGAATATCCTCGAAGGGCTTCCTGAGACTCAGTTCGGCCCGGAAGACCACATATTGCTCTACACGTATGCGTCACTTCTGCATTTGTGACTTCAGGAGTTGCGACACTTAGAATTGTTATCCTGATGTCTTGTTTGGTTTGCTAATAGTTGATTCTTTTTCTTCTCAATTTTCCTGGCAGTACTATTTACAATATGTGTACCCAAAAGCCTCCACATGATTATTCCCAGCAACTGTATGACAAGTATAGAGAATCTTTTGAAGAATATATTATGTCAACGGTGAGGAAGACTTACTGTCCACAACTCCCTTTTCCTGTTATATTGGTTGGTTGTCTTCATTAGCTTTGCATGTCTGGAAAACTTGAAGTTGCAATATGGACTTAAAGAAGTTTAATCTAGCGCTGTTGTTGCAGTTACATTCTTGTATCTGCCATTGACTTTCTCAGTTGCTGTTGTAATAGTTGGGTGCTTTCTTTTTTCTTTTACTTGCATTGCCCAAGTAAGTTTTGTATAGTAAGGATGTGCCTTCACTCAAAAATTCATGACACTGTCCTTCAATTCTTTGGAAATTTTCAGGCTGTTTTTCCTCATTATAGCCTATTACTTTCTCTTTATTCATTAAAGATTGTATTTTATGATTGTTTTTGTGAATTTTACAAAATATAGTAATTGCAAGATAAAAGAACAGTGGCATGTGGTGAAAGCTTGAGTCAATTTTGGAGAATAGATAGTATGAACCAAGTGAGATTACATAAAGTGGATTAACAAGGGGTCGGCTGTCAGAAGAAGTCCAGCGACAAGGTTTCTCGAAGCATAAATAGCTCCAAATGAACAGCAGAAAAACCAAGAATAGTTAATAGATGCAAAATTTTTCCATGAAGGAGTCTAGTAAATCTCTAGAGACTCAATTTCTTTATCGGTGTGAAGAGTCATTTATTGCTGCAACTTAGATGTAATCTGGAGGGAGGGAGATAACTCATCGTTCTGCTCTACTTCCAAGCTAATGTACTATGCCCAGAGTTATGGCCACTTAAGTTGATGGTCAAACAAAAAGAAACGAAGATAAGAAAATTGGTTGAGTTTGCTGTTTTGTGGAGCTTTGTCCAATATATAGATGTTAATAGGCCTTATTTACCACTCTGCATGGTTATTCTTGTTTTCGTAGTCAGCCAAATCCTCCAGAGTTTTGTTGCTTCTGATTTGTAGCCCATGATTCTAGGGGTTGGCTATTTACCATTTCATACTTAGGTATGTAAGGAGAAGTTGAGGAATTGTACAATCTTTCCCCATCCTCCTTATTTTTGCTTTCTCCTTCTCCACTTCTCTAAACGTGGGATCAATTTGCATATATTGCTTAAACAAGAACCTTATTATTTATTTTCATTTTTTTGGGAGGGAAGGGGGGGATATTTATCACTTTTTCTTTGCACGGGGAGGGATGGTCTGATAATTAATTATCTTATGATTATGATTCTGCTAATGCAGAGTTGGTTATTACCTGTATTTAGCTTATTGGTTATATTTAGTTCTGTCATTTATGTAGATGTTGTCATTTGGGTTTAATTCTCCTCATCCATTGAAAAATCTGCTTATGCTTACAATTTAGGTATTGCCGTCATTAAGAGAGAAGCATGACGAGTTTATGTTGAGAGAGCTTGTCAAAAGGTGGGCGAATCATAAGGTTATGGTCAGATGGCTTTCTCGTTTCTTCTTTTATCTAGATCGCTACTTCATTGCAAGGAGATCACTGCCACCCCTTAATGAAGTTGGCCTGACCTGCTTCCGCGAACTGGTATGAATTATATAAAATCTTTTGATTGGCTTATCTCTTTATATATATATTTTTTGGCTGGATTTAGCTTAGATTGCATTCTAGGATAGTTGTGACCTTTTTACAGCTCATAATTAATTCTTTGGTTGACTCTGATACAGTCAATTTCAGTTTCCTCCATAGATGCTGCACTAAAATTTGACTATTGTACTGTGTTAAAGGTATATCAAGAGTTAAAGGTGAAAGTAAGGGATGCGGTGATCTCATTGGTATGTTTGTGTCTATTAAACTACTGTCCCTTTCTGTCTTCCATGTTAATGTTGAACTAACTTACAGAAGTTGTTCAAATTAGATTGATCAAGAACGTGAAGGCGAGCAAATTGATCGAGCTTTATTGAAGAATATATTGGATATATTCGTGGAGATTGGCATGGGACAAATGGATTATTACGAAAATGATTTTGAAGCAGCTTTGCTGAAAGATAGTGCTGCATATTATTCCCGTAAAGCTTCAAGTTGGATTCTAGAAGACTCCTGTCCTGATTATATGTTGAAGGTGGATAAGAATTTATTGCCTATCTAATCATTTACATCTTGATGATGGTGATGTTATTTCAGAAGGTTTGATGTTTGATATTGGCATTGCCAGGCAGAGGAGTGCCTAAAACGAGAGAAAGATAGGGTTTCGCATTACTTGCATTCTAGTAGTGAGCCCAAGCTACTAGAGGTTTGTCCCTTTACTTGTGTTAATTTTGGCTTTTATGGTTAGTCTGGTGGAACAACTTGCGCAATTAACAGTGTACATAGTTCATATGTTCAATTCTTGTTTAGATTTTGAATATGCCAAGATCCAGCGGAATTTGACCTATACAATTTATGACTTTTGATATTATTATCTGTTTGCACTTTCTTCAGAAAGTTCAACATGAGTTGCTGACTGTATATGCAAGCCAATTACTTGAAAAGGAGCACTCAGGATGTCATGCATTACTCAGAGATGATAAGGTACTCTGGCTTTGCTTTTATCCCTTTATGAGCATCTGGTATTGGATATAGTTGAGTTGTATTTACCTACCATGTCTTCTGATGCTGTTTAGGTTGAAGATTTGTCAAGGATGTTCAGGCTTTTCTCTAAAATACCAAAAGGCTTGGATCCTGTCGCTAACATATTTAAGCAGGTCCTTTATCTGTCATCCATATTTCATCCTCATTAGACTGCATTGCCTTTGTCATCCCTTACCGTGTTTTTCATACCTCATATTTCAGCATGTTACTGCTGAGGGCACTGCCTTGGTCAAACAAGCGGAAGACGCAGCTAGCAGCAAGAAGGTTGTTATATAAAATCTTTCAACTCATCAGTCCATGGCTTTGGCTTTTTCTTATGAATTTGCCGAATTTCTGCTCTAGTTCAGTCAAATGAGCAAAGTCTCCTTCCATTCTTCTGTATTGTTGGATGCTTTACTTGTCAGTTTCTGCTCACCTCAAGATGATTCTGCATCCTTCAGGGATGTCTCTATGATGCGGAATCAATTGAGTATACATTGGATTAACATGGCGGAAGAAAACAAGCTTCGATTTTGGAATCTTTTGTAAATCTAATGTGGCCCATTGATGTAGCTTTCTAGATCAAACAAGCTATGCACAACGTTATTATAACCAAAAGATTACTGCCAACCTTAGTGATGATGGAATTCTGTTACTGTCCATGGCTATCCTGATACCCTTCTATTGAACTATTGTCCTTCTTGCGAATAGATTTCTGCTAAGGTATGCAGGATTCTGATAAGTTTCCCATTTTTTCAATTAAAGTGGGATGCTAGGTTTTTTATATCCACTTGGACCAGGATTAGCATCAGCTAGTTAGTTCCCCCTATGCTATTTGCGATATAGGTTGGTGGAGTCAAATCAGGAATTCTTGCTGACTTAGATCTCCGTTTTGGTGAAAACCTTTTCCTTCATCAAGAAGATGGGAGTTAATCTTTAAATGATAAGATTGACCAGCTTGCCACGAGAGCGAGAGAGAGGGAGGGAGGGGGATATGGTGTTTGCGAAGATGTACGCCATACATATTCCAAGATCTAAATATATGTGTTCATGATTTGCTTACGCATGTTAGCATAGATAGTTGACACACATACATCATTTTGTTGTTGTTTTAGCAGTCGGGCCTAAGTGAACCATGAGCTGAGATAGTAATTCAATCATTCAACTATGATAATAGTGCTATACTGTTTACCAAGAAAACTAGCTTATTATTGCATACTCATGCCTGTGCTGTTTTCATGTATACTAATGAAACTGTCCATTAAATATTCAGAATGATTTTCGAAAATTCTACATATACAATTGTACTCTTCTCTTTAAGAAATGTTGTGAATAAACTGAAGCTCTAGCAATCAATTAGTTTGAATAGAATGGTGCAATTGTTATTATTTAGTATGATGCTAGTCCTGCAATGCTTCCGAGCTTTAGGTTTTCAATAAGGAATTCATGCTTCATCAGGTTACCATTTATGTGTTATTTTAATTCCAATCTAAATCTGACTCACTTTTTGGGACTCGTCATCCTGATGGCTCTGTTGTTATAGTGTGTGGTTGCACATCTATGGTATCTATTTCATACCTTTGTTTTGACTTATGACTTAGTACATTTTATGAAGCAAGTAACCTAGTCCCTTCATTCCTTTTCACAGGGTGATAAGAAGGATGTAGTTGGCTTGCAGGAACAGGTAATAGATCTTCTACTTCTCCTCCATATGTTAATAAATTTTTTTGGTTCGTTTAGGATCATTGATTCAGCTCATTGTTGGCAGGTTTTTGTGAGAAAAGTGATTGAGCTACATGATAAATATGTGGCATATGTTAATGACTGTTTCCAGAACCACACCCTTTTCCATAAGGTTCATATCTTGGGATTGAAGTGATTTCAAATAGCTACATCAAATAGATACTCATTTGGACATTCCTATTGACAGGCGCTTAAGGAGGCTTTTGAGGTCTTTTGCAACAAGGGTGTTGGCGGAAGCTCAAGTGCAGAGCTGTTGGCTACTTTCTGTGATAATATACTTAAGAAGGGAGGTAGTGAAAAATTGAGTGATGAAGCCATTGAAGAAACGCTTGAGAAGGTCTGTTGTTTTTGGGCATTAATGTTTGCAATGTAGTCTAGCATCATTTTAGTCTCACTGATGGTCATTGTACATTTTGCAGGTAGTAAAGCTGCTCGCATATATCAGTGACAAGGATCTTTTTGCTGAGTTCTATAGGTAATAACTTTAGTATTGGAGTTGGTGTATTCACTGGGGCATAGCCTACTGACCATACTGTTCATAATGAAATTAACTACATCTTCTATGCCTTGGTATTCATAGTAGTACTGTATAAAAGTTAGTTCATGATATCTTGAAATTAGGTTTAATAGTTTTCTAACTACTGTTACATCAAAACTAGCTCTCATTCTCTTGAATAGTTTAATATCATAGGAGACTAGACCCTCTGAGTGATGAGTGCAAGTTCGTTCAGAGTACAGTGCAAGTCCTTATGCCAATGATCTTCAAGATGCAGAACCTATGTTATCTACAATTGTTCCTTTATATCTTATATTGACATCTCTCTTCTGTATCTCTGAGTAAAAGAAAAAAATGACCATTTCCATAATCAGTTAACAGTGACCCGGTATCAAGACGTTAATCATGTCTGCAAAAAAAATTTCCACTCATTAGATCATGAAAGTTAGCCATATCAATTTTTGGAAACAAATGCCTCATGCACTAAGTGGGGTCTATTATGTGGATCCATTTAATATTCCATTGTGGTTGTCATCAAACTGCTTACTAATAATCATCAAAACTGGCAGGAAGAAGCTTGCTAGACGACTTCTCTTTGATAAGAGTGCCAATGATGACCATGAGAGAAGTATCCTGACGAAATTAAAGCAGCAGTGCGGTGGTCAGTTCACATCGAAGATGGAAGGGATGGTTAGTGTTCCCAGATTTCTTTCTTAAGAACTAGTTTCACCTGCGGCAATATGTTCCTAATTCACTTCTCTGTGTTTCAGGTTACGGATTTGACGTTAGCCAAGGAAAACCAAACTAGTTTTGAAGAGTATCTCAATAATAATTCAAATGCAAATCCTGGCATCGACTTGACAGTCACGGTTCTGACTACTGGTTTTTGGCCAAGTTACAAGTCCTTTGATTTGAACCTTCCAGAAGAAATGGTACTTGCAGAATTTTGTGGAGATATAAAATTTGAAGTTTTGTTTGATGTTCATAGGCAATTTCTGATGGTTGAAATACATTACTTAACTCTTGTTTAAAAGTTATTGTTAATTTTTTTGTTTCAGGTAAAGTGTGTTGAAGTTTTCAGGGAATTCTACCAGACAAAAACAAAGCATCGAAAGCTGACATGGATTTATTCATTGGGGACGTGTAACATTATTGGTAAATTTGAGCCAAAAACCATGGAGTTGATAGTGACAACATACCAGGTAATTTGTTTTTTTAACTTTTTTTTTCGTCAATGTTGAGATCTGGTAAACTTTGGGAATTGTTATTATGTGTTGTGTATTTTTTTCACTTGGAAACTTTTTATCCCCTATTTCTTGCTTTGTGTAGGCCTCAGCTCTGTTGTTGTTCAACTCTTCTGATAGACTGAGTTACTCGGAGATAATGACCCAGTTGAATTTGACTGATGATGATGTTGTGAGGCTTCTCCACTCCTTATCATGTGCCAAGTACAAGATCCTTAACAAAGAACCAAACACAAAAAGCATTGCTCCTACTGATCACTTTGAGTTCAACTCCAAGTTCACTGACAAAATGCGGAGGATCAAGGTATAACTGACTGTTTTTGAATTGTCCTGAATTGTCTTGACCTTGTCATTCTACATCAACCTTTTATTAGTACAATCGTGCTTTAGTTATTCTCCCCTTTATCAGTGCAATCTTTTTTTAATATTTCCAACATGCAGATTCCTCTTCCTCCTGTGGATGAGAAGAAGAAAGTGATAGAAGATGTTGATAAGGATCGGAGATATGCAATCGATGCCTCAATCGTGCGTATCATGAAGAGTCGAAAAGTTTTGGGTCATCAGCAGCTGGTCATGGAGTGTGTGGAGCAGTTGGGTCGCATGTTCAAGGTCTTTACTAGACACTGTTGACCAAGTTACCTTCATCCAAGTTCTTTCAGTTTTTATTGACTGATTTTGTGTTTTGGCAGCCTGATTTTAAGGCAATCAAGAAAAGGATTGAGGACTTGATCACTCGAGACTATTTGGAGAGAGACAAAGACAACCCCAATTTGTTCAGATATCTGGCATGACATGTTCTGGATGATTGTCCAGATCGAGTGACTTATTCTCCTGCGATGTCGCAGGAACAAGTTCAAGATCCCTTCAGTGGTGGCACCAAAAACAGTGTAAATGCATCTCTCCTCAGTGCTGGGAAGGCAGGGCCTCAGAATGCTTGTACATTTTGTCGACATGACCAAGCGTGAACAAGTAGAGTTTGTGTTTTCGCCATGTTGGTGAGGACTGAAATTATTCCAATGGGTAAGTCGCACCAACTGGACCATCTTAACATCTTTAGTTAGTAATGCAAGCTCTTTTTAATGCTTGTTCAATAATCCCTTTTCGCACCTGTCCCGAGAGAAGCTTATTTGGAGTAAGAAATATTTCAATTTCGTATTTTTTTGCAATCGGCCATCCACCAGTGAATTGTTGTTTCATGAATCGGGTTTCAGCCGGTCAGGAATTTATGGAGTGGTGTATAGCCATATTTATGTCATACAGGAAAACATTGGGATGCAAAATGCAAAATGCTTCAAAACATCTCTCTTTTCTATTACAAATTTTGCATTTTTTCGCCTAAATTTGCATTTCCTTAATTCTCTCCTATTTTTCGGAACATAGCATACATCTCCTATCGACCCTTCGTTCCATTCCCAAGAGATTCATTCTTTACGATTTTTTTAAGAATTTTTTTAGAGAAATCCGAAATCTATGACATGAAACTACTTAACTCGAAACTGATTCGAAATGACCTGTGTTCTTCTATTTTTCAAGAAAAGCACTTCGCAGCCACATTGATATATATATTTGTAATGACTGGAAATGATTGACAAGGATGTAACGCAAAGCACGAATTGTCAACCTTGTTTTTTAACCGAAATCTTTCACTGGGGTCTTATATGTATCGTAGGTGAACAGTCTTGATGTAGTCAATTGCGTTCTTGCCACACCTCTTGCTGGTGCAGTCAATTCCTTCATGTCCAATGCACTCTTATGTGCGACGTAATATGACAGCTTATAGCAGTACTGCCGAGGATGAAATTGCCATTGTGCACTCAAAATCCAGAGGGTTTTATGACCTCTTAACATCGGGAAAAATAATCGATCAGGAATTGCCATTGTTCTACGTTGTAGCCGAGAAAAGTAATCAATTTATAAATATATACTAAGAGGGAAAATTAAGGTTGATACGGGAGCGACGGTTTGATTGCCACCATAAAATTGAAGTGTCATACCCAAATATCGGTATTGTTAAGCCAAGCGACGTGATTACACTTTTTAAAATGAAAATATTAGATTATTAGTGAATTTGAAAAATGGTTAAAAAGAAGCATTAAATCTATTTTACTTTGAACACATGTAATTGAGATATATACCATTCAAATAAACAAAAAGTTTCACCAATATGACAAAATAAAAAAGGACTTTGGCAATGCTGAAAGCTTGGCATCACTATCAACTAGGGGTGTTCAAAAACCCCATCCAACCCAACTCGAACACGACCCGAACACATATTTAAGGTTTTAATATTGTTCGGGTAATAATTATAAATACAAACGGCATATATGTTTTGGGTCAAGTTTGGATCGGAACATTGTACCACCCAAACACACCCAACCAAACCTTGTGAAACAGTTTGAAACTTCGGAGCCTGTGACGTCTCCGCCTTCTCCTCCTCATCGACTCTGGCGCCGTTGACAGCTCCTTGTTGAATCTCCTTTTCTCTTCTTGTCCCTTGTGCTGGTAGAACAGTCATGAGAGAAAATTGGGTGAACAAAAAACCAACCAATCCCAAACAAGGGGGAAGAAAACAGAGAACCAGAGAGCTCCTCTGTGGTTTCGGGGACCAAAAGACGCCTAAAGGATTTGAGGGAAAAGGAGGACACGACTCCGGAAACGAACCTCGGGGTGTTCATGCGGAACACGAGCTTCTCGTACACGTTGAGGCAAGCGTGCCACTCCATCTTCTCCACTCTCTGCATCTTCTTCCCTCTCTTCTTCTCTCCCCGAAACAAGAAACGCCCAAACGAGCAAAAAGCCTCGAATACCCTCTTCACCGAAACCCAAAGTCGCTGTGATTCGCAACGACGTTGCTGTTGCTGCTGTGGACTGCGGGTGCCCAAAAAAGAACAGCAGCAGCAGCAGCAATGTCGGATTCTCTCTGACTCTCTCTCCCGTGCTCCGAATTGTTATATGTATCTATAGGAGAAAGAGAAGTTATCTGCATCACCACCACAAGCATCAATCTCAATATACAAAGCCAAGGCTTTCCCCTATCCAAGGATAAACTCAAGTGTAAAGACGGGAAAGAAGTACAATATTTTTAATAAAAAACCTGAAACCCGACCCGATCCGACTCATTTTTTTGCTTCGTGTTTTATGCATTTCGGGTCGGGTCGGAGGACATGACCCTTATTGTTCGGATCGGGTCAGGTAACATCAAAACCTGACCCGACCCGATCCATTGACACCCCTACTAACAATTAAATATTTTGTTCAGCTTGGTGCCTGCCATTGAGTAGAATAAATGCAGTAGAATGCCATGGAAGGACAGAAGCAACGCACAAAAAGAAAAAAAAAGACCTGATGGAATCAACTAATAAAGCCTGATTTGAGAAAGACATACTCCCAAAAGTGGCATTTATTATTTATTTGTGCTCTGGATAGTTCTTTCACTCCTTTGGTTTTCAATACAACTCTAATAATTTATTTGTTGTTATCTGTGCGATTTAGTTTTCAAATTTTTCATCACGCAATCAGCTACTTTTTTTTTATATATATATCAATTTGCACAATCAAGTTCTTTAAAAAATTATCATTGTTTACATTAATAAATTGATGGCATGATGCACTTAACATGATAAAAACTACTGAAGAAATTTAAAAAAAAATTAAAAGAGGAATTGAGAGAGAGAGAGGAGCCCCGCCCTGAGGCCCATCTTGTGAGGGTCTCATAACCAAGGGTCCAGCAACTTCGTATTTTTTTTCTTTTCATTTTTACATTTTCATAATTTGTTGACAAGGGGTGTGCAACTGGACGAGACCACCTAAAAAAAGGGTTGAGAAATGGTTCCAGTTTTTGGGAATCGATTGTAAGCGGAAACCCACCCGGACCGGTTTTGGAACTAGTTTTCTTAAAAAATAAAAATGAAAAGCCACCCTAGCTTAAAATAGAAAACACCTCACTCTCTCAAGTCTCAATCACGGAACAAATTGTTGTTGGGGGAGCGGAAGCCGAGCTCCCTTGTTCCAGTGGGAGGAGGAGCTGAGGGGAGGAGACGGGGTAAGAGGAGGAGGCGCAAGGAGAAGCTAGATTTGAGTGGAGGCGGGGGGAAGAAGCAAGGATGAGGCTAGGCAATGGAGGAGGTGGGGCGGAGTTGGAGGTTGGGGGAGGTGGATGCGCAGCGGCTATACCAGATCGGATTTGGATTGAAGACGAGGTCAAGGCCAAACTAGATCTCAAAGCTGGGTTGAATAGGAGGTGGGGCGGAGACGGGGTGGAGGTGGAGGTCGTCGAAGGAGGGTGGGCAGCCAGACCATTAGATCTAGTTAAACCAGACCAGATCTATCTGCAAGCAAGCATCTTTTCGACCCTGACGATTGTTGCTGCTCACTACCATCAATCATTGCTTGCTGCTCATTGGCTTTACTCATTGTTCAGTCGCCGTAACCAAGCTCAGACCATCGCTAGTGTAACACCCTCAATACTGACCCCGTGAGGATTGGCCATAAGGTCATGAATGAGTCGATCATGGGCCATTGGCCATGGATCGATCAATTCAATTGGTAAGAGATCAAAGATCAGTCATGGTCTGACTAAGCGACTGGTCATGAACTTATCGAGGCATCGGCCGTGAAAAATCTACCGACCATACCGATGGGATTGGATTACCAACTCATAAGATGACTTTTGGATCACGAGAATTAGTCATGAGATGATTTTGGATTAGCGGATGGCCATGGGTCGATTCGACCGGTCATAGCGCCTGGTTGTAGGTGATTCTACCCGACTAAGCACCGATACACGGACGATTTGACTCGATTAAAAGTGATCGTCTTTCGACCAAAAATGCATTATTCCACATTTAATTCTTAGTGATCGGAAGGGATTATCAAATTGGTGATGTTCGATCGTGGATCAACAATGCACCGGCCATGAACCATATAGATAGATCAGGCGCTAATCGAAATGAGCCCCGAGATAGACCCGGCTATTTTGTCGCCATTCCTAAGATCCAAAAGTGCCTTGGCTTAGTACTAGGCCATGGGTAGCCTTGGGATTAGCCTTGAACCGACTCGAGGACCAAAGATCGAATTAAGGGGGAAAGTCGTGTTAGGCTTGGCAATAGGCCTAGGACTAGCCAAGGGCTACTCCCGGACCCAACTTGACCGACCGTATCGACCCAAGGGCTAGCCATTGAGTTGACCCTCTATGGGCCTAAGGCCAGCCGAGGGCTACTCTCGGACCCAACTTGGCCGACCGTATCGACCCAAGGGCTAGCCATTGAGCCGACCCTCTATGGCCGAACTACTGCCCAAAGAACGATTTGGGCGAGTTTGGTGCGCGAGACCCAAACTTCAGGCATATGTGATTTAATTTTTCAAGGTGTACCTAATTATCCCTTTTTCAACCTCGGAACTGACTTAGATAGTGAAATTCTTTGGACTGCCTTCTTGAGGAAGAAAAAGGCAAAAGAGAAGAAGACTCTAGAACCCCTCATTTAATGTAAAGGATAAGCTTTGCTTTTTACCTTTCAAAGGTTATGATGGTGGTCAAAAATATCTTTATGGTTATGAAAGGGATATCTCACACATGGCCAAATCGGAAGGCGACACCCAAACCTTTATTATGAGCCTATGGAAATTTAGATGCCAAGTTGGCAAACTAGACCCTTTCATTGTCAAACTTCATTAAATGACCATAAATGCGAAGGAACAAATGGTCCAATAAGAAAGTAAAAGGCGGGCGATTATCGATGACATCTACTCACTAGATCGCCAAATAAGATCTTATAGCCGTGCCTAGTCATCCTTTAGGTAGAATTATTGGTCAAGTAGACTTGCCACTTAAGGATTCTAGGCATGCCACTTGGAAAAGGAGGATTGGACCGGTTAGAAGTGCAATGATGAGCTTGGGAGCTATAAATAGGAAAACCCTCTCCTTCTTCCTCACCATTTTGCACCATTTCCTCCTCCCTCTTCTCTCTTGGACGCTCTCCTCCTCATCCTCATGCCCTCTCTCTCCTTTGATTTTCAAGAAAGCCACCCTCTCCCTCAAGTTAGTTTCTTTAGTCTCGTGAGGTTTGTCCAAGTAAGTAGAATCTCTTACTTCTCCCTAGTATTGTCATTTCTATCATGAAGTCTAGATAGTCTTCTGTTGACGAATTGTGATTTGTATGGAAGATTATATATATGTTGGTTTGTACATGAATCTTATGCATGTGCGTGATTCTTTCATAACTGGAATGATGCCATGGTTCGTTGTTTATGTTCAACGCAAGTCAGGAATGCCCAGAGCCATGAGGCTTGAGTCGATAATGAAATGTCGGAATGCAAGTCATGTATGGTACGAGGATCACCTAAGATTGCGAGATTTTGGATCGGCATCAAGGCATGCTGAATCCTAGTCTCGTTCGGTACAAGGATCACTCGAGCCCACAAAGTCTTGGTTGACGTCAAAGTATGCCGAACTCATGTCTTGGATTGGTGCGGGATCCTTATTACTTGATAGTTGAGCCAAACCTCGGACTTAGAGTCATTATGACATCATTAGAATCAATCGTAGAAAGCACGACTATTGACACCTAAATTTTGATTGATCATTCATAATTTAATGCACAAAACTTTAGGGATTAATTTTAACCCCTAAACAAAAAATATTATATTAAATTGCATAGCATATAGTTTTAGGAGCATAATCTTTCAAGTATTTGCGGCGGCCGATTTTGCATGGTTAAGAAAAGGAAGGGATGTGGCTTGTTCAAAAAGTAAAATATATTCGCATGGTTAAAGATAGCAAAAGAACAAAAAAGATATATTTCAGTGCATCCATAATAAGAAAACAAATCATCGTGTCCTTATCGTGTTTTTTGAGGACACCTTGTTGTCTTGCCTATAAAAGGGCCATACACACCAAAGAGGAACATTGAATACACCACCAAGAGTGAGAGGGAGAGAGTGAAATAGAGCGAGAACTCCCTCGGCCAAGGCTTGGTTGAAACACCCCTTGCCACACCATCTTTCGCCACCATGACGATCAAGTCACCTGTGACGGCCTGCAACTGCTAATCTAAGTCCAAGCTATTGTCGCCCATTGCTTCCCAACGCCGTCCGTAGTGCTGTACGGAGCACCCCCAGTTGCGAGCCCCACTGTCCTGAGCTCGTTGCCTTCTGTTGTTCCTACTACTTAGAGGTGTCAAAATGTGTCATAAACCCATATTATGACTCACTTTTAGTTAAATAGGTCAAATATGGGTCAAGTGAAAGTTAAATATTGGTCAAATATGGGTTGAGTGAGTTATTAGATAGACCCATCATCTCTCTCCTTTCATCCCCCTCCTCTATGTGTTCTCGACCTTCGTTGTTGATTTTGCTATCACACCGCCGTCACCATCGCCAATCCTAAGCTTGCCGTCACCGGCTGAAGCTTAGCTTGGATCTGGGCAGGCGAGTCGCGACAGAGATTGGGTTGGCGAGCCCTAAGCTCGTTGGCTGGAGCTCGGCCTAGATCTGGATAGACGAGTCGCAAGGTCGTCGGCCTTGGCCGAGTTGCAGCTCACCCGGATCTGGGTAGGTAAGCCCCAAACTCGCTGGCCACAATAGAGGTCGCGGCTCGCTAGATCCGGGCGAGCCCGAGCTTGACCACTGCCAACGACCTCAATGGAGCCTAGATCGGTCGAGCCTCGAGTTCGAGCTCGCTAGCCTGCATCTTGGCCAGTCATCGTCGGGCAACACTAGTAGAGGAAAACAGGGAAGAAGAAGGAAGAAGAAAGAAAAGAGAAAAGAAATGGAAAATAAAAAGAAAAAGAAAGAATAAAATAAAATAAACAATTCAAAATTTTAGAATAATTAAAAAATCGATTTTTTAAAAAAATTATTTTCCAAAAACTATTTCAATTTAGAGGTATCCACATTTTTTTACTAATTTTTTATTATTTAATTTACTTTATAAATTTGATGTGAAAATTTTATTCAAATAATTTATATGTAAAAAGTTTAAAGTAGGCTAAATAAGAGTAGATTTTTTAAAATTAAGTTAAATATTAATACGTGTTGGTATGGGTCGGATTGGGTATGGGTCATCAAATTTATATTACATGAAAATGAATCGATGTGAGTCGGACCATTTTTTATCCGACTCACCCATTTGACACCCCCTACTACTACTGGAGCCCGACATCAACGAACCACAGCCACTCTACAATCCACGTTGCCGTGTCTAGCCCTGTGGTGCCTATAAGCTTCACTCTCTCGCGGGTTTCCCGGCCATCATAAGCTCCTCGTGACTCCGGTAACTCCAAGTGCGCGTCTTGCAACGAGCAGTCGGCCTCGGGTTCTCCATCGCCAGACGTGCTAGATTTTTCTCTGCTGGTTGTCCATAGCTTCCAACACGTGTGCGACACCACCACAGCTACCATAATCTCATGCACCACTCAGCCACAATTGATGAAATAGCAAGCGGTGATCATTGGGATTATTCAATGGCGTGGTCAAAGCATAAGTCAGAGTTTTGAGTGGAGCCATTCCATCAAGCCGAGAACCGCCATCCGCAAGCCGGTTGCCTTGAAGCAGCGTCGATCCTGATTCCCACCAGCCGACGTCCAATCCAAGAAGTTCGAATTGGGAAGCAATATGCGTGCAATATTCGAATTAGGTAAAATATCCTACCTAATTTTATTTTCGAATATATTATTTCCTTATTCGAAACAATGTTGATGCACGGAATTGAATTTCATGATATATTATCACATTCATAATATTGAGTAGCTTTTAAATTAGGAAATTTTCTAATTTCGCAACATGTGTACGATTGGCAGTCCGATTTTATATTTGAAATATGACTCGCAATCGCAGGGAAAAATCGTCGATCAATCTCCTGCCCAAAATACGATTCACGATTTTGTGAAAAATTGACCAATCCATTCTCATATCGAGATACGATTCGTCAATTTATTTTCAAAATTAGACAGACATGGATAATATCTTGCCTAATTTGTAGCCTTGCTTTCTTGATGTCTTTGCTCGAATTGATTTTGCTTATAAAAAAATACCAAAAAAATATAGTTGAGTTGGATGTGATTCTTGTTAGAATATTTTCCTTTTAGGATAGTTTGCATGTTTAAATATAGGTTATTTTTTAATTTCGAATTTTGATTATAAAAAAGAAAACATAAAAATTGTTATACTCATGTCTTGTAGAATTAGGTCATTTTCCGTGTGTCATCTAATCATTGCATGTTTAGGATCATTTGAATGCGTGGCATACTAGGATAGTTGCATTAATTATTTTCTAGCATTAAATTAAGTTAAATAATTAATGTCGCGTGATATATAGTTTGCATATTAGATTACACATTTCATGTTATTATAATTAGACACTTTCGTACATCATTACATGCATTGCATGTAGTTTCAGATCTCATTAAATAAGTGAAAACCTTAGAAAATATTTGAATGATTGCGTGTTAATTAGAAATTATATCTAGGATTATTGATGTAATTTTTAAGCTAACATCGCAAATGCTTTTATAGCTTCAAAGTAAGTAACTTCCTCCTTTTTCTTGTAATTTATTTATTGCCTTGCTTTATTAAGTATTAGATAATAGTTGCAAACTCGCATGATCACATTGCATATTAGGGAGTAAGTTAAAATCAATACAAATTGCTTGCAAATCATTTTTTTTTTAAAATAAAAGAGAAAAAGTACCGAAAGGGCGTTAGAGAAATCTAACGCAATCAAGTCTCCAATCCCATAGTCTCCGGTTCGTAGGGTGAAGTAATTCTCCCATTACTTTACTTGAGTTTCTAATCAACCCACTAAAAAATAGATTAGTGGTGACTCTAAGTAAAAATCATTTGCATACTAAAAACTTAAACCCTAGGTCACAAATTGGTATAAGCTTGGGAAAGTCCGAACTAATTTTAGACTTAGTAATCTATTAGCCAAACCCTAGGTGGTGCACCCGAGGCGAGGTCGCGACGACAACACACATGATTATGTATGAACATGATGTTGTTGTTAAGCCATGAATGAGTCGGCAAAAGGGAAAGACAAGACCGGCATAAGTGATGCATTTGTATGATCACCCCTTGAAAGATGAGAACGATGATGATAACCCCAATGAGATGCCCAGGTTACCCCGAAGTCTTAGGAAGCTAGCCTTGATAAGCCTCGGCATGAGTCGAGATGTCTTGGTTGAGCTAGGAAGCCCAGCAAGAAGCTGGAAGCCTCGGTTGAGCCGAGAGGGCCTAGTTGAGTTAGGATGATGTGAAGTGATCTACATAAATGCTAGTTATGCTCGAATTTAATTATAAGTACTTATGTGTTAGCCAACGGGTGAGTTAGTGAAACCCTTGAATTAGTCATGGCAATATATATGATTTTGCAATTGATTTGCCATCGACACCGTTTGCATGAGTTGTTCTAGTTAGTCTTTGATGAAGAGATGTCACATTAGCCGAGAGTAGGGGTTTTACTTACTAAGTTTCCCCAAAACTCACCCCTTTACCTTTACAAGGTGTGTAAGCATGGTTAATCCTCCTCCTATACATTTCAGTCTACTACTAATGATAGAAGGGTTGACCGTAAACATCATACATGTTAAAGCAAGAGTAACGTACCGGAGATATACCTCTACCGTATGGGTCGATGAGGGATGAGTTGAGTTGATCCCTCACCATTACGAGGCGTGATACGTTTGGTCGGACAAAGAATTTATCGGGCCTATTCGTGGCTTTAGAGGCCCGATGAACCCAAGTGGAGGGTCAATATTTGACGGGATGGACTCTAATTAGTTATTGGCCCGTAATAGGAAGGGTTCCCAATTTTGGAAGTCACAGTTGTAGTGGAGATAGGGATACCTTGGCCTCTTATATTATGTAAAATAGAAGTTAGTTTGTATATGAGTTACTAATGAAAATAGGTGTGTTATATGCTTACATCACATGCTCTTCCAGTGATGTTTGTCGAGGTTGTTGTTGCTATATGTACATTTTTGCATGTACATATAAACAAGATAAAACGAATCAAGTCGGCGACAAGTCTAGGATGTCGCGAAAATAACTCATAGCTCGAACCTTGGAAGGGGGTCGTGACAGCCAGGCCCGCTATCGCTCACCACTATGAGACTGCTACTAAAACAAGTTCCAATGGAAAAGAGGATAGACCTTATTCCCGGACTCAAAAAACAGGGTTAGATCCAAAACAAGATTTAGTGCAAACAAGATAGAGTACATAGTCCAAAAAAGCGGAACCATTTATAACATGATCAGGTACAAGTTCTAGATTTGGACCTTATCCACCTTGAACCCAATCACCCCTAGTTGACATGACATTACGTGCGTAAATTTCCATGATGTTGATGATGTTTATAAAACAATGATGGAATAATTTGATTTCACTATATTAAAAAAAGGGACAAGAGTCTAAAATTACAATAACAAAAATTATTAATTAGCAAAAGATAGAGGATTGAACTATATTTAAGGTTTCGTTTTTTTCGTGAAAAATATTTTTCAAAAAATCATTTTATTTTTTTAGTGTTTGTCTAAAACCTCAAAATAAATTGGAAGATATTTCCCATCATTTGATTAGGAGAATTTGATTTAAGTTTCTTGAATAGACATATCTTATACAAGCGCTAATGACTAGCGCATCGATAGCTATGAAATTGAGTATGGGCACCAAGGTCTCGAGCTCAGCCTCGATGGACCCCGACCGGCATAGGCACCTAGGTCCCAAGTATGAGAATGGACATTAATCCTAAGTTTGATCTCAATGGATCGATGCATGGCTCAACCTCAATAGACTTCGGATGTAGAATGGGGGACCCAAGCACAAGCATTAGAATCCCTTGAGCCCAACCTCAATGGACACGGGCTTGACCTCAATGAACTCAAGCATTGGTACCAGAGTCTCAAGCCTAACCTCGATGCACTCTATCCAAGGTGTAGGGATAAGGGAACGGGGACTAGAGACTTGAGCCCAATTTCAATGGACTCAAGCCTAAGCATCAAGGTCCTAGGCTCGGCCTCGATGAACCTATAAATACAGCCTCAATGGGCACAAGCCCAAGCATTGACATCGAGGTCATGGACCTGGTCTTGATAGACTCGATGTCGGCCTCATCAAACTCGTGCAAGCACTAAAGACCTGGACATGAGCATTAGGGTGTCGAGCTCGTTCTTTGTGGACCCAAGGGGTGCTGAGGAGCTACCTAATAGTACTTGAGTCATAGGCTCAGCCACTGGCATTGCTATCCCGAGCTCATCCTTTGTGGACTCAAGCTTGAATATCAAGATTCCGAGCCCAACCTCTTTGGACATGGGCTTAGCCTCAATGGACCCCAATGGATTTGATCTTAGCCTCTAGACTCGGGTCCATTCCAAGGGCCCGAGAGCAAGTGTTTGAGTTTCTATGCCCAAACATAGAGTTTCTAGTCCAATCCGATATATAATCATATTTTGAAAAATAACTTTTGATTTCTTATAAAAAATCTCTATCCTCAATTTAAGCATAGATTTTCCGTTAAGTAAGAATTTTTTTTTCCGTTAACTCATTTTTCTTAGCAATTTAAATGATGGAAAAATAAAGAAAATTTTGATAAATATTTTTCACAAAATAAACAAAGCATAAGTTCCCTTGCCATTGATCAACGTATGAATCACGTGGAAGCCACGTGCTAGCATCCGCTGAAACGGATCGGGTCGAACCGACCCGGATCTTCAGGGGAGCAGTGTATCCACTTTCCCCGCTGCAAGCAGACCTTACCACTTTCGACTTTGGAGGAGACAAGCGCGAAACGGAACAGAGCAGAGGAATGTCCGAACGCTCCTTCGAAACATGGTGGAACCATGTTTTTCGGCCATTCACAAGCTCTTGATTCGATTCAAACCAAGTTTTCTTTCGAGCCGAACGATGTTGTTTGACTGCCGACGTCCAGATTGAGGCGAACCAGTTTCTGGGTCGAGAAAATTTCGGGTTCTTGCGTTTCATGAAGCTCTGAAACGTGGTGGAATGATGTTTCTCGGCCATTCACGAGCTCTCGATTTGATTCGAACGATGTTCTCTTTCGAACCGAACGATGTTGTTTGACTGCCGACGTACAAATTGAGGCGAACCAGTTTCTGGGTCGAGAAGATTTCGGTTTCTTGTTCGTCTCATGAAGCTCTTCTCGAGACGCCATGGCAGTCCTCTGCACTCTCTCGCCGCCGCTGGCGGCCCCAGAAGCTTCTCATCCGACGGCGCTTCCGAAATCATCCGGCTCTGCAAATCGAGGGCGCTCCTCGACGCCGTTCGGCTCCTGAACTCCACGAATCCTTCCGGCGTGAGGAACAAGCCCACCCTCTACGGCTCCCTCCTGCAGACGTGCGCCGCCACCGCCTCGTTCGACCCGGGTCTCCAAATCCACGCGTGCGTCGTCAAGTCCGGCCTCGACGCCGACGGGTTCGTGGGGAACAGTCTGATCACTCTGTATTTCAAGTCGGGCTCCGACGTTTCGAAGACCCGGAGGGTTTTCGACGGCTTGTTCACTAAGGACGTGGTTTCTTGGACGTCGATGATATCGTTGTACGTGAAGATGGGGCAATGTGAGGAGTCGCTGAAGCTGTTCTGGGAGATGCTGGGGAGTGGGATTGAGCCCAATTGCTTTACTCTATCCGCGGTCATCAAGGCGTGCTCGGAGCTCGGTAGAGTGAGGCTAGGATGGTGCTTTCATGGGGTTGTTTTTAGTTACGGGTTCGACTTGAATCGTGTTATTTCCAGTGCTCTAATCGACATGTATGGAAGGAACTGTTTTCTGAATGACGCACGCAGGGTGTTTGATGAGTTGCTTGAACCAGATGCCATTTGTTGGACTTCTGTTATCTCAGCGTATACGAGGAATGATTTGTATAAGGAAGCATTGGAGTGCTTCTATTACATGCAAAGGAACCATTTGAAGCCGGACAATTTCACATTTGGAAGCGTACTGACTGCTTGTGGCAATTTAGGGCGGTTGAGACAGGGCAAACAAGTACACTCCAAAGTCGTCACTTTTGGTCTTTGTGGACATGTTGTCGTTGACAGCAGCCTTGTCGACATGTATGGAAAGTGTGGGTCGCTTGATGAAGCTCAACATGCTTTCGATAGGATGATCAACAAGAATTCGGTTTCTCTGTCTGCATTGCTTGGGGGGTACTGTCAAAGTGGAAAGTTCGAGACGGTAATTCAGCTTTTTCGTGAGATGGGTAATGCTGATCTCTATGATTTTGGGACAATTATTCGTGCTTGTGCAGGTTTGGCATCTGTGAGGCCAGGAAAAGAGGTCCACTGCCAGTACGTGAGGAGAGTTGGTTGGAGAGATGTTATCATAGAATCAGCTTTGGTTGATTTATACGCAAAATGCGGTTGTATAGATTTTTCCTATAGAATATTTGTGAGGATGCATATCAGAAACTTAATAACGTGGAACTCAATGATCTGTGGGTTTGCTCAGAATGGAAGAGGTACAGAAGCTCTTGAAATATTTGAAGAAATGGCTAAGTCGGGGGTCAGACCTGATTATATTAGCTTTGTTGGGGTTCTCTTTGCCTGTAGTCAAACAGGTTTGGTTGATCAAGGACGAAAATATTTTACTTTGATGACTGAAGAGTATGGGATCAAAGCAGGAACGGAGCATTACAATTGCATGGTAGATCTTCTTGGCCGTGCAGGTCTCCTGGAGGAGGCTGAAAAATTAGTAGAGAATGCCGAATATAGAGATGATCCATCTCTTTGGGAAGTTCTTCTCAGTGCGTGCACCACCAGTACAAACTCTTCTTCTTCTGCAGAGCGCATCGCAAAGAAAATTTTGGAACTGAAACCTGATCACCACTTGAGTTACGTCATTCTGGCAAATGTTTACAGATCTGTAGGAAGATGGAGTGATGCTTTGCAGATTAGAAGCCTAATGGACGATAGGAAGATCAAGAAGATGCCAGCTATGAGCTGGACATAGAATTTAAACCTGCAGTATATTGGATGAATTGTTTACAGGTTCACTTAAAGGTGGTAGCCAATTGTCGAATACATTTGGCAGCAGAATAGGACACCATAAGGTAAGATTTCTATCATAGTGGACTTTATTTTTTGAATAGGGTGAACTATTGTTTGAAATCATCAATTACTCTAATGTTTACCACTTTGCATTGCCTTAAGGCCGATCAACAGTTGTTGACACCTTCATTGATCTGCTGGCACTATCTGCACCAGGAGCCCGGCAACATCATCACCACAACTTTTGCCACTGTCATCAATCTGCCAGCACCATCCTCACCAGCAGCCCACTACAATCATTCCCACAGACTGCTGGCTTTCGCCATCTCCAGAATCAGATTGATTACCAACCAAGCTTTTTGATGACTGTTAGGAAAAATCCCCATGGTGTTTTAAGAATGACAAAACATTTTAACTATACCACCATGTGCAACCGACTGTGCAGAAGATGCTGGCTTTACAAACACAGATTTATACACAGATGATGTTGGTAACGGGAGGTCTAGGAGTGCGGAAGGACTTGCTTTACAGAAGATGAACAATGTATGTATTGGACGCAGAATATGTTAATGACTGGACAGACTATTGAAATGATGACCATGTTATGGACGTGAGATATGTCAATGTCTTAGAGGACGTGTGGCTGTCAAAAAGTTCTGATGGACCAATAGAAGGTGAACTGACTAGAGGACATGGAGATTTCATTGGGCTTGGATGGACCTTGAGAAAGGTGAACAAGCTAGAGGATATGTGATTGTCAAAGAGTTTGGATAAACCAAGTAGAAGGTGAACAGTCCATAGAACATAAGTAAATATGTTGGGAGGCCCCTTTAACGTAGAAAGGAAACAAGATTGGTTTTGCAGAATCTTGGATAGACCAGACTGCAAAAGATGTTCTAGCTACAGACCGTCGTAGAAGCAGAACTAACCAATTTGAGAAACTGTTTCTACTGAGCTGAGAGTGAAGTTTTGCAATTGCAAAAGACAGAACCATCATTGGGATTTGAATTTCAAATGTCACTCGATGTGTAATGGCTACAAATTCGACCCAGGGGCAGTAGTTTAGTTGGGAAAAGACGAACAAAAACTAATCAATGTTCTGAGTGTTCAATTTCTCGCTGTTCTTCTGTGCAAGAAGCTATGTATATCCAGATGTATTTCTACATAGAGGTCTGTGCATCTACAATTTATGTATACGCTGTCAACTTCTCGAGACTTTCAATGATTCCAGCCTTGATTTGGGTTGTTACAACTCAAAGAGATGAGTAGGTCAGATGAATAGGTCAGGTGAATAGGCTAAATCCCCTTCATATTCAATTGATAGACGATAGTTGTTTTTTATGTGCACAGTGGTTCCATACGCATTGTACGTACTATCTAGCACTTTTTTTCTTTACTATCTAGCATTTAAAATGGCGAAAGAAGCTAGGATTTCCTCATTCCTGGGTCACTTGTGCCGAATCCATTTATCGTATTTTCAACTCTAATCTGATAAATGAATCGCAATCAACCTACAATAATCTTGGAAAAAGGCTGATGTGAAGTGAATATGTGACTGCAGAAACAAAGCACGATTGTTTATGTGTTTCTTTTTTCCTCACATTTTCAAATTAGTGGATTTTTTGTGACATGAAAAACATTAGCAGTCGTGTTTGCTGGAAATTTTGGTAGCTAAAAAATGTCTTTTCCTCAAACAAGCATGCTCACCATAAATGTAAGGAAAAAAACAAGGAATTCTTTTGGAATCCCTACATGCTTTAGTTTTCCTGTATAGCCATGCGAATCTGCACTGCAGTAATTCATTTTATGAAAGAGAAAAAGACATAAATGGGCTTTGAAAGTTGGCTTAACATGCAATGTGTCCCTAAACTTAATTTTAGTAAATGTTCAATTTAATTATTGAATTATATAGAAATATTCGATGTTATTTTTCTATTAATTTAAGTTAATGAAATTTACTGATTTAAATTAGATTAATACTACGAAAAACCGTAAAATAGTACATTTGAGATAAATTTATTCCAAACTAGATTTTTACCATAAAAAACTCCAAATTATAAATATGTGATAAATTTACACTATGTTAATTTTCATTAAATTTCGTAATTGACAGGTGTATCACAGATGTACAAGTTTATGATTTTTCGTATTATTAATATAATTTAATGGAAAACAAACAGAAAATAAATTTATCACAAATATATCATTTTGGAGCTATTTATGATCAAAAAATAAATTTAAAATAAATATGTAATAAATGTATTAATTTAAAAATTTTCATGATATTAATCATTTAAATTTCTAATCCGGTACATTTAAATAAGGTACAACAAAGATGAACATCACATATGATTTTGATTTCCGATACGGAACATTTAAAACCTGTCCTGTTTCAAAGTCAAACCGACAAACGAGGTACACACGCGCTCTCCCTCTCTCTCTCTCTCGCTTTCCTTCTTCGCGAGTGTCTGAAAGAGGGAGAGATTGAGAATCCATGGAAGGGCTGAGCGAAGAAGACAAGCGAGCTCTTCGCGGCAGCAAGTTCGCGCCGCTTCCTTCCTTGCCGCCACCTTCTCAACCCAGGTACACTCCCCATTCGAAACCCTCCCTGAAGAAAAAACGAGGGGAGGAGGGAGAAATTGGATTGGTTTTCGCTTTCGAAGTCGATTCGAATTCATGAGAGCTAATCGCTGTGCGGTTCTCGCAGGTTGGCGCATCCCGGCGGGGCCATCACGACGAACAAAGCGGCGGCCCTGGCCAAGTTCCTGGAGCGCAAGCTGCAGGAGCCGCGGGGGTTGGCCTCCATCGACCCCGATCTCGTCGAGCTCGCCGTCAAGAATGCCAAAGACTGCGCCACTTCAAGTAATTGCTCGTGCAGAATTTCGCTCGCCTGTGCTGTTAATTGATTTGGGTTTTGTGCTGATTGTTGATATATTGATTGGGAAGATTCAGTTGTGTGCATCTTGTATAATGTGAGAATTCGGGACTGGTAATGTTGATATAGATAGTTGTGGGTCGGTGCAATTGAGAAGGTGATGGTATGTTGTTGGTTGGTTGGTTGATGATGAGAATTCAATCTCGCTGGTTGTTAATGTGTGAGGTTTGACTTCCTTTCTTGGTTATGTATAGAACTTTGTAGGTTTTGCTTAGCTCATGGGGATTTGGGGCTTCATGTCAAGTTGGGTTTGTTGCATTCAAATTTTTATTTTTTTTCCCGTGAGGATGTGTTGTAATAATTATTTATTCGGACTCAGATCAGGCTGTGAGGCATTGCCTTTTGAAGCAGACTGCTCACTCTTTCAGTGTTGTTTACCAAGCAGAAGTAAATCCGTGTGGTAATGGATGCTAATGTTCCCATGGTCTCTTTCTCGAGTCTTGCCTACATGTCATGCTCTTGCATCTCTTATTATCAAAAGAAGAGGGTCAAATTGGAAATAGTATTGCTCTGTGCTTGGTTTATGTTCTTGGTTGATGCATGTGGGTTGAGCAAAAGGTTGCTCGATCAGGGGGTGGAGTTCCTACGCTCTTTGTTTCTGCTTGTGTGGTATGACAATGTGACCTTTTCTGTGTGTGCTGAAGTAGGGAGATTAGAAACTAATTCAGACTGATGGCTAAGCTTTTAATCTCCCTTTCCCCCAGGCAGTACCTCCACTGCAGGAAGAATGATCAGACATGTTGATTCCTTCGATAATCCTCAGGTAGGAACTGCTCGTGCTTATTTATCTGTGGCTCAGTTCTTGGATCTCATACATTTGTGCAGGATCATTTTGATGCAGGAGAAACTGAAACTTTTACAGAGACAAATGGCAATAGGAAGAATAAGAAAATGATGAAGAAGGATAAGAAAAAGACGAAGAAAAAGAAGGACAATAAGAAGAACAAGAAAAGAAAGGTACTTCCTCTATTCTGCTTCAGTTTCGTTTGTTAGTCGCTACCTGATTTGCCACCCTCCTGCCACTGCTACTTTTGCCAATTTAGAAGTTTATTTCATTGTAGGTGCCTGAAGATGTTGTAAATAAGAAGTCCAAGAAGAAGAAGTTGAAATTGTGATGGGGGATGATTTTCGTGGTAGAGTAGAAGTGAATTGGAGTATGATCCAGTCACCAAATTGCAAATCTCCTGGAGAAAACACAAATGTTGTTTCCTTAGGTAATTCGAGGATCTAGTGGTGAAAACTAGGACAAGTCAAACGCAAAGGCTTTTTACCCCATATGTGCTGTTTCATCAAATTCTTTTTGATGGTGAAACAATTGTTTGCCTGCACATTTGAGTAGTTCTTCAGGTAACAACTAGATTTTCAGTTCATTCTTTTGGAAGGAATGGTAGTCACATCTTTGGAAAGGAGTACTTTTGGTTTCTGGTTTCAGCTTATAAAGAGCAGTTTAGACCAAGTTGCATATTTCCTTGATGGGGTTTTATAGGTGAAGAAATGTGACTCGATTCATGTAATTTGCATGTCCTTGTGCAAGGTTAAAGTGTTGTATCTTACATGAATTGTCCTCCGACACCGCCTTCAGTTCTCTCATTTTAGGAGACTGATCAGATGTCAGGAATTATAATTCAAAAGAACTCTGGATATCAGAACATCCTTGACCAAAAAATGTTCAATTTGGGCGCACAATCACGTCGCAGATTCTGAATATTCCGAGATACTACTTTGCCACCTTCTTAGGAAAACAAAGAAAGGAAGAAAAATTTATACAATTAACAAAATCCACTCATCCTTACTGGACAGTTTTGTGTACACGGCACAAGTTCCCTCTAGATTTAAGTCTTGTTCTTTTGAGCAAACTTCAGATTTAAGTCTTAAGCACATTTTAGCTTGAAACATGAAACAGGAAGCAGGAAGTTCTCTCTATGCACTTTTAGAAATTATACTAGTCTTTTGTGCTTGTTGTTGCTGAAGAATTTGATGGTTGAATCTGTATTGTTTGCTGTTTCAATTTGGAACTTTTGGTGGCCACATGAGCCTGAAAATCATATTCTGGTGGAAGCCCGCAAGACTCCATGAGAGGAGTGCAAAAGAGGATTGTTTTGAGGTGCTCAACATGTTCCGAGGCTAAGGTACTCCTGGTATACTGCTCTCCTCAAATCATCGATTGGATGATGGAAATTATCGCATTTCAACCGATCGAATTCTTGAGGAAGGCTTTGGTTCTTGTACTCGAATTGACAGATGATGGTGCATCAGGAAATGGATTAGAACTTGATGATTGGGTCCTAAAAACTTATGCAGTGATTCCACTAATGTCAACACAAATTCTTCTCGAAAGAATAAGAGCAAGAGTTTGATTGACAAAAGGAAATGAATTGCTGGGAAATGACTTAAGAAATAAATTGCAAGGACAGAGCAATTACTGATTGACTAGGCTTTACTCATTAGTCAACTTTGGATAACCATTCCCCGATTTTGACTGTAATAAGAGAACTGTCCAGCTACATCTATCCTTGCCATCGATGTTAATGCTTCTTGTCTCGACCAACATTGAATTGAGATCGACTCGCTACCAGTCGATGGAGGAAAACCATTCTCGCCTTGTCGACTTAATTCTATTTGCTTTTCACAATCGATGCCAGTGTTTGATTGTCAATTGTACTCATGGTCAAAAGCATACCCTATGTGCATGGTAAACATACTGTTTACTCCTTATTTGTTGGTACTCAACATGTTCTATATTAATCGGTTTAGATTATGTTTAGTCAATGACTCTACTTTATAGCCATGGCCCATCTTAAGATATTCCCCCTTGCCTCAATGGTGGCCTTGTCACTTTCTCTCGATCCAAGTGAATATCCTATTCAAAGCCATGATCGATGTATGCAAACGGATTCACTTAGAAAATTATGAGCATGCAAATTAAATGCCTCCCCAACAGGTAGCCACATTTTATAAAGCACTACGACTTTTTATTGTAACCCGGTGCAGAACGTCATAAATATTTAACTACCCTAATATCTCTTTTAGTTTACGACGCTTTTGAAGGGTTTTCAACTTTTCCTTGTAAAACAATTCAAAACGCTGAAAATATTTGAACTTTTAACTCTATTGCGAAGTTTTACAAAGAATCGTCATGATTATTCAAATAATCTAATTTTTGGTGCTAATACGATGCTTTACACAATAAATCGAAATTTTTTTGTAACCAAACGCAAAAGGTTGTAAAAATTAAAATATGCATATCCCGAATTTTATTAATTTATAACATTCTTCTGTTATTTAAAACATCTTGTCGTCACATAATTCAAAACAACGTAAATATTCTTTTTAATACCGTAATGCTTAATCTACGACGTTTTATAAGAGTATACAAACATTTTTTGAGGCAGTATGTCGTTTTATTGTAATCTAATGCAAAAAGTGGTTAGTTTTTAAACGTCTCACTGTTTATCGATTTACGAAGTTTTCTAAGGGCTTATGACGTTTTGTCAATAAGGCAATTCCAATCGGCCTAAACTTTTTAATATTTTAATGATTAATATTTCACGATGTCTTACTACGTTTTGTCTTAACCCAAATGCATAATGTTGCAAATATTTGTTTTAAATATTTTACGATGTTTGAGAAAGCATTAGAACGCTTTTTCATAATCCAATGCAAAATGTTAGAAATATTTAATTCTCCTAATTTCCAGTAATTTTTCTACACTCTTAAAGTGTTTCGTTGCACCACAGTTCAAGCATATTCAATGCTATTTGATAACATTATATTGGTATAACATATTACAGAAACTTACTATGTCATCTTCTAATTGTAAAATATCGCAAATACTTAAATAATCTAAATATGTTTGGCAATGTTTACAACGTTGTGTTGTAACCCAATTTACAAGGGGGAAAGCCAGTTTGAATTGTTGTTTAAAATGTCATAAATATTTCGATGTTTAGATATATTGATTTTTAATAATTTACGATGTAACTAATGACTTCTCGGAACAATATGTTCAAAACATTGGAAATTTATGAACGATATCATTTTCTTCAATAGTTGAGAGTCAATGACAACATTCATCATAATGTATAGGCCGATCATTTAGAATCAAGACCATGCGTCAACTTAAACTTCTTGGATCGGTGGAGTACCAAGTCTTTGATTCATAAGTTGGCTATTTCCAGGCTTGGCATTAGTTGTTACCATAAGGGTTTTTTATGTATGGGGTCCTATTCATCTAGCATTCTACTAGAATGTTGTCATCATGAAAGCTTTACTAGGTATTAGGGATCGGTTTTAGTAAGAGAAATTTTGGGAGAGAATGTTTCATATTGTTGAATTGCTAATACAATGAGGGGAGGGAGGACACTCCTATTTATACAGTCCCCTCATTTCATCTATTGATCAACTCTAGATCAAATGGACAAGATCATTTAACAACTACCGATATTTAAGTCGAGAATGCTCTAGAACCTGACACAACTACCATCTCACCCGTCCCTAGGAATTTTTTGAAAACCTTAGCCAACATTGGATTATCTTCTTTGATCAAGCATGATCCTTTGGTCACAACAAACCTCAAGATCGTGATAATAAGCAAAATAAACCCTACCGTAAATTTTAGGATGCTTTGTGAAAGCTTATGACTTCTCGTTGGTACCTTAGTTTATAAATATCAACAAATTGTTTTCCATACCCAAGAACAATATATTTTAATAACTATTAAGGTTCCATTTGTTTCATGAAAAATGGATGAGTTGGAAATTATTTCCTAAAAGTGATCGTCTATATTGTTTGAAATAATTAGTTATTGAATATTATATTTATTATCAACAATAATTTATGTCCAAATATTTTCTTAGATGATGAAAATATTTTTTGTTCATTTTTAGAAGTGATATAAATGATCATCTTTAAAAATAAGGTTTTTTTAATCATTCGTCCTTGCAAAACAAATGTACCATCGTTTTATATAAAAGTTACAACGTCTCCTAATGCAACGCAAAAATATTATTTCTCAGCTTTAATATTTTCTTCAATTTTCGATGTTGAAACGTGGAAAACAAAATATTCCGCTAAAGTTATTTGTGCAACATATTGCTAAAATTTTCTACATACGCAAGATTCACAAATATTTCATCTGGATATGCGAACACAAAATTGTTGCCGCTTATTATAGAATGGCACTTAATAATAAATAGATATCTTAAAAAGAAAAGAAAAGACAAATTAAAAATAGAAGGCACCTTCTTATTGCTTGTTAAAGAGACAAACCTGTAATTTGAGTGCAAAATATTCGGTTGTATGCGCAAGTGTATTGCTAAAAGAATTTAAACGTGCGATTAATTTTAAACAACTAGCACTTCAATATAACCCATTATTCATACATTCCAAACATCATCTGCAAAGCAAAGGTTTAACAAACACGACACCTCTTATCACTCCATCTCCAAAATCAGGTAACAAATGATTAGCAGCGTTCCTTTTTTTTTTCCATGCAATTTTTTCATGCTGACAAACCTACATAAGACCATTAAATAACTTGTCAATCATTTTTTACGGCTTCAAATCCACTAAGCTACGTAACCAATGTCCAGCGGAGTCGCCAAGTTGGTCGCAACCGACCTCAGCACTAGTGGAACAATTCTTACCATCCATTAACCTCAAGGGCCAACGGTAGGACTTTATGAAAATTCACTGCCTTTTGTAACTTTTCTTTAAATTTCGATTTTTGTACTTGTGGGAATTTTATTATTGGGCTACAACTAATTGACCTTTCGCTTTCCCGACGGCCCACATAGCCCCATCATCTTGATCATTCGCGACCAATTCACCATTTTGTCTTCTCCTATCCTGTCGAGCCCCAAATTCTCCCTTTTGCCTATGGACGTTCTTGTAGTGAACATATTGACACAACCCTTCACTTCTTCACAAACAAGTATTTTCTCATATGCCCATTTTACTCCTTCGCTTCTTTGTTAACTTCTTCACTACTTTCGTTTGAATCTTTTGTGGAGTTTACAAACTCTTCTTCTTTTGTCACCGTGTTTGCATGATTCGCACTCATGTACTTTGCTTTGCTTGGGTGTGGGCATTTGACCTATCTGCTCCAATGACTTCTTAGGCTCAGTTTATTTTATGGAAAATAACTTCGGAAAATATTTTCCAAATTTTCCGATGTTCATTTCACGGAAAATAAATTCATTGGGGAAAACACATTTTTCATAAAGGAAAAAATGTCTTCTAAAATGAGGGAAAATATTTTCCACTTTTCCACACTCACTCTCTCCTATCTCACACCCCCTATTAGTCCTCACTTCTTTCTTTCTATTTTTCTAAATTATTTTTTTATTTTTTTAATAAAATCGATTTTTTCTTCTTTTTTTTCTGTCTTTCTTTTTGTTGTTTCTCTTTTCCAATGGGTCACCGGCTACTGGCCATCTCCATGGCCGGTGACTGGCCAAGGAAGGAGAGAACACAGAAAAAAAAATAATAATTTAATAATCAATTTTAAAAAAATAATAAACAATGGTTTTAAAAAAATAAAATAAGAATAAAATTATTGAAAATTAGTTTATAAAGGAAAATATTTTTCCAAGCGAACAACAAAAAATATTTTCCACTTCAAAATTAAGTTTCACCCGAACATTGGAAAATAATTACATTTTCCTCAAAAATAGATTTCTAGAAAATATTTTTCAAAAAAGCAACATTTTATGTGAAACGAACGGAACTTTAAAGATTTTCCTTTTATGTACGTGGTTGAGGCATTTCCTTCCTTTGCACTTCGGGGAGCACCACTGCCACCATCTGGTTATTGAATTGGTTATGCGTTGTGGAAATTGAAGTTGAAAAATTCTTCTCGCTTTCCATGAAAAATCTTTGATTTTGGATGAGAAATGAGGACGCAAAAGATAAAAAGTTTTATCTTGAGTATATTACTTCATCGACTTATCGACTTATATTTTCTAATATTACGTGATCTACAAAGTTCTAGCGAAAATTGTTTTGCATGTGATCTGCTAACAATAGATGAAACCTGAACATTGTAGCATGTGGAAAATACATTGAGTCTTTTATGTAATTCTAGATTGAAGAAAGTTTTAGAAAGAGCTCTCCGGTAGAGAATGTTTTGTATTGATACCAATGAAGAGGAGAGCACCCTATTTATACAAGATCAACTCTAGATTTAATAGAAGAGATCACATCTCCCCATCTAACAAGTATTGGCATTTAAGTCGAGAATGCCCTAGAACTCACACAATTACCGTCATGCTTGTTCCTAAGAATGGTCCAGAATCCCTAGGCAACTTGGGACAGTTTTCTTTGATCAAGCACATTATTTTGATTGTGGAAACTTTGAGATCGTGACAATAAGCAAAATAAACTTAAATTTAGGCTCTGTTCGTTTCACGGAAAATAAATTCATTAGGGAAAACATTTTCCATGAAGGAAAAAAAATCTTCTAAAGTGAGGGAAATGTTTTCCACTTTTCAAGTTGGGGAAAACATTTTCCACACTTACTCTCTCCTATCTCACACCCCCTATTAGTCCTCACTTCTTTCTTTTATTTTTATAAATCAACTTTTTTATTATTATTTTTCATAAATTCGAATTTTTTGTTATTTTTTTAATAAAATTGATTTTTTATTACTTTTTTTGTCTTTCTTTTTGCCGTTTTTCTTTTTTGGTCGATCGCTAGCCACGGCAATGGCCGGTGACTGGCGACAGGCGAGCCGAGCTCGCCGATGAGGCTTAGGCCTCACCAGATCGGCGATGCCCGGCCTTGTAGATGGCGACGAGGCTCTGGCCTCGCCAGATCTGCGACGCCCAAGCCTCACCGTAGTTTGGCAACGCTCAAGCATCGCTAATCTGCGAGGCCCGAGCCTCACTGATGTTTGGCAACACTCGGGTGTCACCAATCTACGAGGCTTGAGCCTCGCCACCTCGAGCTCGCCTTGCCGGTGAGCTGATCGGGTGAGCTCAAGGTGTGGCCGGCCGCTAGCCAGCAACCGACCAAGGAATGAGAGAACACACAAAAAAATAAAAATAAATTAATTAATAATCAATTTTAAAAAATAATAAATAACGATTTAAAAAATATAAAAATATTGAAAAGAGTTTATAAAGTAAAATACTTTTCCAAGCGAACATCGGAAAATATTTTCCACTTCAAAATTAAGTTTCACCCAAACATCGGAAAATAATTACGTTTTCCTGAAAAATAGCTTCTTGAAAAATATTTTCCAGAAAAGTAACATTTTTCATGAAACAAACAAAGCCTTAAATTTTAGGATATACATTACCTTATTTTTAAAATGGTGTAGATATTTGCCAATTCTAGTTTCTAAAAGTTTAAGAAGTTTTATAAAGATCAACAAATTGTTTTCCATATGCAAGAACACTATATATTTAATAGCTAGTAGGCTCCATTTGTTTCATAAAAGATGAATAAATTGGAAAATATTTTCCTAAAAATGATTTCTTGTATTGCTTAAAATATTAGTTAATGAATATTATTTTTATCATCGACAACAATTTATGTCCAAACATTTTCATAGATGATGAAAATATTTTTCATTTTTTCAATTTATAAGTGTTAAAGCAATATTCTTTAAAAAAGGAAAGTCTTTTCGATTATTCATTTTCGCAAAAGAAACGTACTGTATTTATTATTTCACAACATTTTATATAGAAGTCACAACGACGGCTTCTAACGCGGTGAAAAAGTCTTATTTTTCTATTTTTATATTTTCTTCCATTTTTTTCTGTTGGCACACGGAAAACAAAACAATCTGCTAAAGTTATTTGTAAAATGTATTACTAAAATTTTCTACGTACGTTAGATTCACAAATATTTCATTATAGAAAGGCACTTAATATTAAATAGATATCTTAAGAAAGAAAAATAAAGTACTTAAAAATAGAAGGCATCTTCTTATTGATTGTTACAGTGACCTCTATATCAGAAGTAGAAGCGGGAAAACTTGTAATTTGAGTGCAAAATACATAATTTCATTGGCACACGCAAACCATCAAACTTATACGTTTCAATAAGTCTCTAGCCGTAAGATAGCGAATATGCTTCCGAGAATAGTTTAAGTGAGGAACCTTGCAATTAGAGCGCAATAATACGTCACTGTAAGAGCACTCAACAACTCGGTCATATGCACTTAATCGACGCCGAAAGCAAATCAATCTCATATTCGATTCAACGCACTTGACCAATAGTTGGTCACGAAACAAAATTTTCTTGTACTCTACAGCTCGGGTGCTTTGACTTTTTGCAAATCTGGAACTTTTTGAAATTTTCACAATACTCGGATATTAAACATTTAGATTCGCTTATGATTTTTTTCGTAATTTTCTGAAATTTGGATAATAGTATTATATTTTGAAGGGGGGTGAACTATCTGTCAATTTCAAAGCGTGAAGGAACATAGACGAGAGGGCCCATGGGAAAGAAAAAATTCAAATGGTCGGCGTTGGGCCGAAAGCAGTCCACGTCGTCCAAGGGCCCAGATGGACGAGACAGCGAGAAAGAGACTCCGATCGCCTCCGGACAAAAATTGACTCCCGACAATAGAAAACATGGGTGAGACACTAATAATAATAATTAATAATATTTAATCAACAAATAAGTAATGGTAAGCCACGTGAAGAGCAAAAAAATTCATCAATGCACAAAAGGAAAAAATAAAGGCAAATACCAAAAAAAAAAAAAAAAAATCTTATTCCATGTCAACCGCTACATAAATATCTCAAATATTTTTCATGTTATCAAAAACTCTAAATTTACCCATTATAACATAAACACACCTAACTTAAACTTATACATATGTGATATATATATGCCATCTATCTTAATTCCTTTTTATCCAGGATTAGTATAAGTTTGAGGTTTTTTACAATACAAAAAAAAATTAGGGTAATATTGGGTATTATTTCTAGTATTTGTATCACGATGGGTATTATTTAGAAATTTTTTGTGATATAAACTATTATAATAATAAATATATGATGGTAAACTAAAATAAAGAGCAAGAAAGTAATGAAGCACCCAAGGCAAAATAAAGATCTTGAGAAAGCGCCCACTTGTGGCCAACATCCCTCCCAAAGTCAAAGCCACCCACATTTCACTTTCCCACCTGATGACCGGCTGCTACTGCTTGCTGCTCTCCTCTCCACTAGGTCCCCACCATGATATTAATTACACTTGCCATTCTGCTGACACGTGTCACCACTTTCTCTCATGGGGATCTTCTTTACATTTTTTAAGATTCAGCTTTCTGAATAAGTATTGGGTATTTAATGTAATTAGTTTGTTTTTTATTTTTTGGTGGACATGTAATTAGTTGTGTACATCGTAAATCTTGTGCCGGCCAATTATTTCATGCATGTTGTGGCTCCATAAAAGTTCAAGAAACATTCACTTTTAGCCATACTCACTTTACATTATGATGGGGGGCTGATTTAATTTCTAAAAAGTAATTAATTCTTTTATAAGGAAAAAAAAAGACCCGATGTGATGTTTTTTTTCCAAGCAGCCTTCGTGGGTAAAACCACTAATTGAATACTATTTCTTCAACCTGTTTTGCTAATTCACCGGTCACAAAATGAAAAAGACAAAAAAATTAAGTTAATACCACAAAGAACCCCACCTAATACACTTATAATAAATTTACTCTGCATTAGTTTCCAACAAATTTTACAGTCATATTGATAAATTGAATAACAATTGGCAATTGATAGAAGTATTTGCTTAAGATTTTATTTTCCATTTGTCAAAAGAGTATTAATTTGTAATATCAATCCAATTTAATGAAAACTGATGGGGTAAAATTATTCCGAACCTACCAATTCAGAGTTTTTCTTGCAATTAATCAAAGAAATTTAATGAGTGTTTTGAGAAAGAAAGAAAAAAGGCACTAATTAAATTGCGCGTCTCTTTCACGTCCTAAGCGTGAGCAATATATAATATAATATATTGCGCTCGAATTATTATTCCCCTTTGGTGGGTCCCAGACCCGTCCCTGCCAACACGCGTCCCTAGATTAGGAGGAGATACGGCTCGCCCACCGGTTACCGGCTCGACCGGTCGCTCCTGATCCCCCTCGTCGGGTGCATTTACGCAATCCTCACCGACTGCGGGGGCGAGGTCAACGTCATTCCCACTTCAGCGGAGGACCGACGCCGACACTCGAGAGATCTCCGCCGTCCATCCCCTCGTGAACAGAGGGCATCATCGCCGTCGATTTACCGAGCTCGGAGAAAGAGTTCGGGGCCATGCTAGAGGGGACCGATGTACTTGTGTCTCTGAAATTTGTATAATTTTTTTTTTTTTCGCTCGTGAATTATGTTTGCATTATTTTAATCATGAACTTACAAAAAAAAATTATTGTGTTTTCCCGTGCAGACGTCTCATTTTCTATTGAGTAAAAAAACCACCATAAACTCTCAAATTATGTTTAACATGGCACATTTATCTCAATTTTTTTTAACACCAAAAAAAGGTTTGGCGCTTCCGGTGTCATAAAAAAAATTTAATGGTAAATATATTTAAGGTCTTTGATGTCATAGGAAATAATTTATGATAAATATGTCATATGGGTATAATGTTTTGATTTTTTTGAGTTATAAAAAAAAAGTTTGAGTGAATGCGTCATGGTTGACAAAATTTATGATTTTTTGTGGCATTTTCCTTTTTTATTTTAGTCTGCCCATATTACGACATCCCATCTTCTTTTATATCAATTAATTAAAATCGTTGATGGTATTATGTCAAGCATGATCGTAATAATTTAATCTTTCATATATAAATAATTTTTTTTAAGTTTGTTTAAATGGTAATTGCACTGTTGTAGATGATATTAACATGTTTTAGGACAATGTTAACATGCTCAAGATGGTTTATGAGGGTTTTCATCATCGGGTCGGGTCTTTTTGTCATAGGACTATATTTTAAGATGAAATAACATAAGATCATCAATCAAAGAGTTATTATATTTTAGGATCAAATAGAGATAACCATCCAAATATTCCTAAATTTATTATATGACCGTCAATTTAGTTTTGATTTTTTTTAATAATTTGTCGTTGTAATCTTTTTGGCCAATTTTGACTGAACATCGTCAATATGGATACCGGTACAATCAACACTAACTTACATCACTTTTTTTAAAAAAAAAAAATTAATTTTTTTATAAGGTTTTTTATTATTATTTTTCTTTCAATGCTTACCAGGAAAATGGTACATTGGACAAGGACCACAATCAGCGACCAGTCATGCATATCTCCTCATCTTGTTTTTTTTGTGAAATAAGAAAAAAATTGTAAAAACCATTTGTGCTAATGCCGTCTATGTCACGTATTGGCGTCAATTGAATCATTACATTATCAATTTGTCCAACAAAAATTTAGCTGAAATGATCAAATTGATAAATTTTAAAATAATTAAATTTAATTAAATTTAAAAAAAATTTGACTAAATTAACTGTCACATATTCGAAACTTTCTGCATAATTTTTTCGGATGGAAATCGAGTCCAAATTCATGGGCAAATGACGTTCGTTCCGGTTCGAAGCAAAGTACAATCATCGTGTTTTGCTCGCAAGTGTCTTCTAGCAACACACGGAGAGATACCACCACGCTCGCCTCTCTCCGCGCGTGTGCGCGTGCAATGCCTTTTTTTTCGTTGTTGCCTGCTTTTATTTAATTTCATCGTTAAAAATGCAATATATTTTCCATGAGACACAAAAAAATGTTGAAAAACATAAAAATGTAATGCCAAGGGTACGTTTATTTCTTGAAAAATAAATATATTTTATAATATATTTTTATAAATTGATCTTTTAAATCACTTGTAAAATTGAATGAATGAACAATATTTTTACCATTAACAAAAATGTTTAGACATAAATTATTATTAATAATGAAAATAATTTTTATTAACTAATTAGCAATAATTTTGAGAATTTTTTTTTCTAAATCATTCATATTCCGTTAAACAAATAGAGCCTAATAATCATCTCGATTTTTTTTTTATCTTCTCTTTTTCTAAGTTTGAGTAATATTGTTATTTTCACATCTTTAGACAATACACTATTGTAAAAGGATCATATTGCACCTTAAGAAGAAAAGCAAAGTACCAAATTCTTCCTAAGGATGATTAGGGTCTGTTTGGCAACTTGCCAATTTCTTTGTTTTTCTGTTCTTTTGTTCCCTGGAATAGAAAAGGAATGTAAATCCGTTTGGTAACGCCTAACCGATTTTTCTATTAGGGAATAGAAAGTTGTTCTGGGAATAAATTTGGAATAGAAATGAGAAGTAAAAAAAACTAGCTTCTTATTTCTAGAAACAATTTCTAGAAACAATTTCTTGGGGACTTCTCACCCTCCGGCCGCCGCCCGCCGCCGGGCGGCCGTCATCGCCGGTCACTGGTGGCCCCCGCCCACCGGCCGTCGGTCCGGCCGCCGCCGCGCCCTGGGGATTGCCGTCCGCACCCCACCGCCGCCGGTCACCGCATTGTCGGAAAGAAAGAAATAAAAAAATTTTGTCGATACCAAACACATTTCTATTCTTTTTCTATTCCGAGAACAAAGAAATTTTTGTAGTTACCAAACGCCCTATTTTACTCGAAATTGTTAGGGAGTAGAAATGAAAAGAACTATTTCTCAAAAGAAACTGTTAGGAAGTAGAAATGTTACCAAACGCACCCTTAGTTTCCGATTCGATTCAATTCCCTAATTTTGGGAATTGAGGACTAGACTTGTTGATCTAGGATCAAAACTGAACCAAACCATTAATTAGGTTCAATCTTATGGAGTTGGTCATTTTTCTTCTACTACTTGATGCTATATATTATGACAAAATAAAAAAAAAAAAAAGGTTGGTTACTTTTCTTTTTTTGAAAAAATAACAAAAAACAAGTACATGTAGTCGGTTTGATTCAGTCCTCCTTGGAACTAGGAATTGGACTATCTAGACACTGATTCTACTTTTCAAGAATTGGGAATTGAACCAATACTCTTGAAAACCAGATCGAACCAATCAGATTAGTCTCATTCGAGTGATTCTCAATTCAAATGGTCTATTTTACACACCTCTAATTCTCGCTCAATCAAGGCTCCAATCACTCAACATCTCCATCACACACCTCCATCGACCATGCCCTGCTATTGCTAACCAACGACCACTGTCCTTATCTTGCCACCTCTAACCGATGTCACATTCTTTGTTCACCTAAAATGAGTGTTGTTAAAATCATATGATTCAATTCGATTCGATCCACACACATGGTATTTTGATTTACAACTATGGATAAGAGATGCATTCGAATCACAAACATATCTCGCGATGTGATGTGATGTGACTCGATCTGATGCACTACAATTTAGTGGGACTCCCGAGTTTTTGATCATTGGGCCTCCAAAGTTTTGGCATTATGCATTAGACACATTTAACGTCATGAATGCGTAAGTACTGCAATTTTATTAATAAGGGCGTCAGTTTTTTTGAATTTCTTGCACAGGTCGTTTGGGGGCATACATGACATCATCGTGTGGTTTTTTTGTAAAAGTTTTTTATTTGTATATCTTTCTACATTTTTTTCCATACGTTCTCAACTAATATTTGGAAATTGTTAAGATATCCTTCTTTTAATTAACTCTAAAAGTTTTTGTTGAATCTTGCGTTTCACAATTCAAAACACAATTTAGAAAATGAATTTTATGATTCACTATCCACACACATAGAGGTGCAAAAAAAAAAAAAAAGCGAGAGAGGGGATGTATGTGCAACATCACACAATGAGGGAGTTGCTATAGATGGTGAGACCAAGATTGGCTGGTGATGATCGATGATTAGTGGCAATAGGCGGTATGGTAGCCGAATTAGGGTTGTGTTGAGCTTGAGGGGTTTTGAATGGGCGTGATGGATTTGAAATTGGGACAGGGTATTTCCGGAAAGAAAATGACAATTTCTTAAATTAACGCAATAGAATATGGTGTCAGGGTGCAAAATTATTTTTTTGTAAAAATAAGAGACGTGAAAATAGTCATAAAATGAAAAATGAGATATAATTAAAGTATTTTCCCTTTACAAGTTTTCTCCGGGCTAATAGTTTTGTTGAGTGTCATTATGATGTCGGAGGTCGTATCAACATTTTTGACTGCTGAACGTTTCTAATTAGAATTCAAAGTGAGAAGACTCTGACAAGTTAGATCGGTCAAATAAGAGGAGCATGTTCCTTCTCTTCTAGTCCCTTTGACAAGTTAGATCGGTCAGATAAGACCTTTTCTTGATGAACCTAATAGTTGATCTAAACGAGAAATCTTTTGGATTTTTGTATTTTCTATAATTAATATCACAAAAAATTCAAAATTAGTACATCTATGATAAATTTACCCTATAAGTACACCTGTGACGAATTTTCACTTGGTTAATTTCTGTTAAATTTTACCGTCAAATTACTAATTTGGATGAGACGTAACAGTTGACAAATATACCGATTTGGGGTTTTACCTTCTAATTGTCACAAGTATTCAGTTTGGAGTTTTTTGTAATATTGATCCAATTTAACTGAAACTAACGGAAGGTAAATTTATTATAATATATCAATTTGAGGTTTTTTCCAATTAAAAAATTAATTTTGGGCAAATTTATCATATGTGCACAAGTTTAGGGTTTTTGTGGTAAAAAATTAGTTTGAGGTAAATTTATTATATGTATACTAATTTGAGGTTTTTCCAAGTATTAATCCTATTTTCTATGCTTATCAAATGGTTACTTGTTGAATTTTTAGAACATGGAGAATACTTGCGCTTATTAATATGGTCCTTATTTTTATGCAATTATATAAGATTTGGTACCTCGCAAGGCTATTGTAGGAAGCAATAATAAAAACTATTTTGGATAAATCGAAGTGCCTCCATTTCGAATAATTCGTGTACATCGTACTTCTTACTAATCTGGGCATATTATAAAATTGGATGCTATATCGGCTGCCACATGTAGGTCCAGTTAAAATACTCGCGATAAAATAAAAAGAAGGTACTAAATAATTTTGAAGTTAAAATTTTCTCCTGTGCGGGTACTAATTTTACTAATTGAAGTTGCCAATTGTATACACACACATTGCAGAATTGTTGCCCATTGAACCAATTTATTCTTTACTTAAATTCAATCTTCATAACGGATATTGTATAAAATTAAGGTTGCATTTGTTTCATGAAATATGAATAATTTGGAAAACATTTCTTGAAGATGATGTCTTGTATCGCTTACAAAAAGGAAGGAACAAAAAATATTTTCATCGTATGCAAAGATACCTAAACATAAATTATTGTCAATAGTAAAAACTTTTTCTATTGACTAATTATTTTAAGTAATATAATATATCATTTTAAATTCTATTTTTAAATATTCATTTTACGCAAAATAAATGGAGCCTAAGAAAAATCCTTTTATATAAAGACAATAAGTAATGAACCTTGTTGAGAAGGAGTTAATGCATTATAACAGTATAACCACATGGTCAACATTCTCCCAATATAAACATGACAATCACTCAGAGTCTTATGAAAGAATTTGTAAAGATATGAATATAAATTTGGGCAAAAGCTATTAAAAATCCAAAGTTATACTCCGTGAAACATTTATTCAAAACCTTTTTTTTATGATACTAAAAATCTCAAATTTGAAACCGTGTCCTATTACCCTCTTGTCAATGAGCATTGACTCCAAAAAAGCAATTGGTGCCAAAATGGTATAAAACCAATGTTGTTTTTGGCTAAAAAAGTCATCTAATGGAATTTATAGAAAAAGTATACGTGTTACGTAAATACAAGTTTGAGGAAATTTACGTTATAAGAAAAATTTTAGAATAAATATGTCACAGTAAATATAATTTTTGTTTTTTATAGCATAAAAAAATTTAAGATAAAGATGTTGCAATAAATATAATTTGGGATTTTTGTGGCTTTTTCCTTATAAATTTCGTTCTATATCTTTCAACGTAATTATTGGTCAATGATTTCTCCTTTTTACCATGACGGGTAAAAAAAAGTCAACGACCGGGGGAAATGCAATCTATCTTGCTCCTCGACTGGCCCATGGCAAGAGACTTTTCCTTATCTGAAAATAAAAATTTAAGTAAAACTAATAGAAGAGCTTACTTGTCAGATGGCTATTGGTCAAGAATCAGACCAGGGTTACGCCGGCAGTCAGCATCTAATTCTTTTGTTTGTATTCCACCGGCCACCGCCCAAAAAGAAGAGAAAAGAAAAGCGATTGTTACTATTATTTTTTTTTTTTTTTTTGCCAAGTTATCGCTTTCAGAGTTCAGTTAATCTCGGCTTATCTTCGGGGAATACTAGGCTGTCATAGTTAAACCCAATCCAAAGTAAAACTACCCACACATGATATTGTAGAGAGCTTATGTAATTTTTATGTAGTGTTGTGTCGCACTAATGTCTATTTATTAACACTTTCTAAGGATTTATGTGGTACGTTGCGTTTTATGAGAATATAACAGGAATGAGGATGTCCGCATAGTGACGACAATAAAATAAAAATAGATATGACGCACTACATCTGGATATTAGAAGCTATGTAGAATAACACGGGTAGAAGCATGGGAATTTTCAAAATGGGCCATACTTCCTACATCATTAGTTGGAGATTATCTCATCAAATTAGGTTTTTCTTATTGGTGGTGATGGATCATGAGATGGGTAAGTTTCTCTCTAAGGCTTCATATGTTCTACAAAAATTGAATAATTTAAAAAATATTTTTCTAACAAAGGATCGATTATATCACTTAAAAAATGAATAAATGAAATATATATTCATTGTCCTTGAAAATATTTAGATATAAATTTTTGTCAACTATATTTTTTTATTAATTAATTATTTCAAATGATACATGTAATAATTTTTTGGATAATGTTTTCCATATATTTTAGTTTTCACTAAACAAGCAAAACCTAATGGCTAAAGTTGGACAAAAAGACCAAATAATGAGTTTTATTTGCAATTCAACTCCAATGCGCAAGGCTTCCGCTCCAACTCTAACGAGTGAGAAATAACTATTAGTCGAGGGAGGCTCCATCTTCTCAACTCAAATTGAGATTTTCTTTTTCGATATGATTTGGGAGTAATTGATTGTATTTATCTAGTCTTTGGTCTTTTTCTCCCTGCAAATGCTCCTCTGCTTCTTGGGAATATCTTTTGCTTCTATCGTTAGAAATCAACACATTGTTTCAGATCTTCCAAATCAAGTAGTTTGACAGAATCGAGGAGGAAAAGCATGAGTTCATGTTGAATTGGAAGCGGCTATACACCTTCAAGTTTTGGAAGCTTTCATTCCAATCTAAATCTAGATCTAGAAGTTCTCTCTCCTGATTTAGATAAAGATATGAGAGTTCCTAAGAAGCATTTTAGTGCTTCTTCAATCTCTATCGATCTAAGTTTAGAATCTAGATTTGGGAGCCTGTTTAAACTTTTTGGTGTCTTCATATGATGATAATATTGAGAATGCCAAAACTAAGCGTGCATTGCCCACTAGGCAGGCTGTAGCTATTGGAAAAAAGAGATTCCAGTATGTTCTCATCACTTATGATGATGCGGGATTCGATAATTAGCTACTATTCATTCTGCTTTAATGTTGAGATATATCTATTCTTACGGGATGAAAGTGTGCTTATTGTCACACCTAGAATCTTACAAGAATGGGGGTGTGATATCTTATAGTATTAGAGTTTAGATTGTGATTTTGAGAGTGGATTTTATGGGATGTTGTGAGCTTGTGTTTTAGCTTGTAATGCGTTAGTCTTTTGTTAGATATTAGGGTTACGTTTCTTTTGGTGTAAGTGACCATCAATTTTGATTCAAAGAAGCATGCTTTGCCTTGTAAGGAATAGCAAAGGCTAGTGAGTTGTCACCTTTGATATGAGAATGTCTTTTTAGATTCTCGATTAGTGGTCAACAGAACAAAAGTGATTTTGGTGGGGACCTTTGGGAGCTGGATCTGGCCTTTTATGTGGAAGGATGGCCGTACCATCTCCCTTTTTTGTTAAAATTCGAGGTGTGATAATTATCACAATGATCTGTACTTTATTATTCTACTTTATCGTTTGAGGCTTTATTTTAAACCTCTTATAAATCATCTTGAGATATGAGTGATATTTACTTTCAACCAAAAAAAAAATCCAATGTGTAAGGCGAATTTCCAGATAAAATCTGAGTTGGGGAGAGCACGATGCAAATTTTTGTCCTAAATCCGTTGCTATGTTGTCATAATCTTTTTTGGAAATGGTATTTACCCAACCAAAAGGTGTATGAGTGATAAATTTTATACGATTAGAAAGTTCACTTTTTGTAGATTTTCGCTCTAAACCCTGATCGACTTGATGGTATCGGTAATTGAACATCTAGGAGAGACGGTGAATGGCAATGATACTTCTTGTATAGTCTTGGGGTTTAAATAGCCCAAGGTTACCCAATCACATTAGTTAGCTTTTGGCATGTGATTCACCCAACATTTATAACAATTGGTGTTAGAGCAATTCCCTATGACTCATAGTTGCAATTGAGTGGTGCTAATGGTGACATTAGTTATCACGACCAAAAGGTGTATTGGCAAATGCAACAATTTGAGTGAGAAATAAATTACAGAAATTAACTCTGGGCACGGAAGATTTATGAGGTTCGGCGATGTGACCATGGTCACGAGGAGAGATTGACCATCGAGATGATTCCACCATCACTAAGGCGAAGGAATTTATAATCGCTCAAGTGTTCATGCTGAAGTGTTTTCTGACCCTACATACTCCCAGAACACACCACAATCAAATCACAAGAAGTTGTTCTTCTGAAACTCTCAACTCTCTTGGATCACGGTTCTCAACGTGATAATTTGTCATAAATCCTTTGTAAGTGCCTTGATTCGGGCATGTCTAGAGCACATTTTGCATGGCCCTTGGGTTAAGTTGCCCCAACATAGTGTAGGGACATTTAAGACATTTCACATATTCTTATTTTCGTAACTTCTAGATGCTGCTAATTGTAAGAACATATAGGTTCATTTTTCGTTTATTTATTTTTGTAAGCAACACAGGCGATCATTATTAAGAAAATGATTTTCAAATCATTTAATTTTTGTAGAACAAATGGAGTCGTAATGTCTACTCATATTAGAATAAACAATTTCCATAAATCTCTTCAGGGAGTTTTTTTACGTACTCAAATCATCATATCATGATAATCCCTGGGTGCACATTGCATTGTTGTTGATTCATACAACCGAGTAAAATGTTTTCTCACTAGCCATTTTCATTCTTGCTATTTCATAGACGATCTCTAAATTATGGGCGCACCTTATTATTATGGCATTGCACCCTCACATTGGCAGATGTACAATCAAGAACGAGGATAGTAAATGCACCCCAATTCTTTGAATTGCGTCAACCGGTTAGACTGTGGTAGCCTAGCACCCCACCAATTGAGAAAAATTAAGTGGTTTCATAGTATCGCATCTATAGCTAACGTGGCGAGCATTTTTTTACTTACATCCATTCATAAATCGACACTTGTCAATTAATGTGGAATTAAATAGTAGAATAAAAAGTTTCTTCTTCTTCCTTCTTCAACTGTGGGCTTCTTATTCTTCAATTGGCCTTGGCTGCAAGCGCTTTTTAGGGATGCAGAGCAATGGCTGGCCATATACGCCGCGAGTGAAGACGGCTTCTAAGCTAGATCTGGACGTACCAGCCATGGATGAGCGGCTAGCCAAGGACCAACAGAGGAAGACGAAGCGTAGTGGATGGCCATGGGTGAAGAGCGAAGACAAGGCCGACTATGGCCTTGTCGCACAACAACGCAGGCGACTATGAAAGGGAAAATTGTTGAAAAAGATGGAACATAACATCAATTGTCTGAAGTGTACAAGCACGATCATGAAGGTTATGCTCCTTGGAGTACGAGATTCTATGCGATAACTCTAGCAACTATTCTCCAAAGATACAGCAGCGCCTTCTTTTCTACTTTGCACTGAATAATAGAAGGAACGAAAATAACTAAATTGCATGTATAAACTAACAAATAAAGGAAAGAAAAATGGAATGAGAGTGAAGATATTCATGTTTTTGTATATATCTTTCTATTATATTCGAAGAAACGATTTGCCGGCAAAAGAAAGAGAGAATTGTTTTCCATCATGAATTCTTGCATTAAATTTAAAACCGTCACGAATCGTTGGAATCGTTGAAGTTCTAAGACTAAATTGGCCAAATTGAACGATATAGAACTGAATTATCACAAGTATTGTAGGTTCAAGACTTTTTTTTAAAATAATTTTCCCTCAACGTTATCATTGCAGGGTTTGCCTACATTGACGAAAGGATAGTGCACAACTAGCCCGCTGTTTGCATCACAAGTAAGAGTGCACATTGAGTGAATTATTAAGATCCTAAATGAACATGGTCGCACTGGACCTCTCATCGATGGTATGGGACATTGATGTAGGATTTACATAGCCTTTGCTCTCCCACTTCAATATAGCTATTTTAGGGATGTGGTTCCTCCGGATTCATATTAGTTGGTATCAGAGCAATCCAACATGTCTCCTAGTTGCAATCGAGCGGGGAGGATCGTTCCATTCGTGTTGCAGCCTTCGATCTGGCCCTAGGAAAGGGCTAGTGCACAACCATCCCCTAGGGACATACTGGATTTGAATGAAAGAAAGGTGAAATTTTGTCGCGACTTGAATCACCAACAAGGCATAAGACCTTGCCTGAGGACTTATATGGCATTGGGCTCTTTTACCTCAATAACTAACTCTCGGACCGTGGTTTTCCTAAATCTCTAAACTCTCATAGCGCATTAATATCTAAAGACATTGTCACACATCAACCTCGCCTACTACATATGAGGTCATGGTGTGTCATTCTAATTCAATTCTCATTTCATGAGCTGCAGTACCTTTTTCATTTTCATTTTCATGGCTTCTTGCAATTCTTTCTTCTTCTTCTTCTTCTTCTGCTTTTCTTTATGGAAACTCAAGAAATAAATGTCACAATCCATCTTTTTCATAATAAATGAGTTACCTCCCTAAAAAAATTACTCTAATTCTGTAGTTGTGCATGAAGAATGTCTCATGATGGGTTTTTCCATGTTAAACATGACTAAGACATACATCAGTGTGCTCACCACATGCCATTAAGGGTGACCACCAACTGATTATTTAACATTTAGAACCCACTCTTCCTTCTTAAAAAGAAAGCAAGAGCCACATACATTTCATGCCCTACCTGATGATATAACACAAGAAATATAATATAATAAAGCTCCAACTTGTATTATTTAATTTTTAAGACCAAAACCCATAAAAGTTTTCCCCAACTTGTATCAAAATGAAGCCACACAAATTTTGTTTCCATTACAATTTTTATAATTTCCATCCCAAAAAGTCAAAAAATTGGAAGAGTGTGGGATCAGTCTTTTTCTTCCTTCCTTAGATCTTCCACCAGATTATTTTATTTTAAAAAGCCAAGATACTTCAAAAGGTGGCCCCTTTTTCAACACTTGATTAAATACTGAAAAAAAAGTTTAATTTATTGGATCCCCTTTACGGAATAAGAATAAAATCTGAGCACATGCATACAAAAGCATGGCACTATCTCCAATTCCAGACTCTCCTTTTACATTTTCGCTAGGAGATCTTCCTTGCCACGTTTCATAGTGCCTTTCTGGATTAGAATATTAGGTCTATTTCCTTAAAAATAAAAAAAAGAACAATTACAGCATATTATAAATTTACCGCAAAACACCATCGGTGAAAACAAAAAAAATTCTCCGCATGCGTCCTTCGTCACCGTTACATAATCCCTATAATCGCTATAAATAGACGCCATTAATTTTTTTATATGTTCTTATTTAATAAACAAAAATGTAGTTAATTGGTCTAATCAAACCACGTTGGACCACAACAATGCAATAAAAAAATGAAGGCCGTTCATTTTTTTATTTCTTCCTTACGAACATGTGTCCAAATATAAGTTTATTTAAAGACCTTTAAGCACCGCCTGATCCAGAGGAGTCACGCAATTATAATATATTATTGTAAAATTATTGCAAGGTTCACAATTACTTTATATGTAATATTTTTGGTGAGAGGTGCCAAGAAAATGGAAAAATAATAGAAAGAGGAGGAAAAGAATTATAGCCGAGTTCTGATTACACGGTGTCCATTTTCAGAGAATAAATTTTAGTCGTTGTAAAATAAAAAATGATGGGCTGAAAAAAATATTAACAATTATTTTAATTTGAACTCAAAGGGTAATGTAATTATGGATTACAAGGATAGTCTATTCTAAAAATAGGGATGCTATGTAATTTTTTTGGCAAATTTTGATATTAAATATTTTTATCGAGTTTATTTAATTTAATTTAGAGTAGAGTGTCATAAAACAATAAGCGCAGAACAATTTTCTGTGAAAGCCAATTCAGAATATTTCTCGTATTACTTGCTTCAGTGCGGACGTTGGTTTTATTTTAATAATTATAATTTTTTCCTAATATTGGTCGGTTTGCCAGCAAATTCCAAAATGAAGAGGTCAATATTTGACTTGAAGATTTGCTAGATCTCAGCATGTATAAATTTAATAATACGATAGTATTTAATGTTTTCTGAGAATACCAACTGCGATGCTGATTGCTGCGATGCTGATTGTTGCATTTTCAAAGCACAAGCCCAGGAAATTCATCATGGAATAGCGTCAAATTGTGGATCGTGACGGGAGATATTTTATTTTACATTTTCTTAATTTGTATTTTCCAGATTTTATTAATGACCTTGCAGTACCCATTTGATATGGTCAAATTGATTATCTTTGAAGATATATAAGAAAAAGACAAGTAGATACAACTCTTTCAAAGTGGAGACTTCTTTGTATGTTTCCGAAAATTTCAACCACTTACGAATATGTATTCAATTGGAATAATCGGTCATATCAAATCCAATTTTGACATTGATTTTTCATTGTGATATTACAAATTACTCAACAGAAAATCTGAGTTTTATGAATTTTTTAATCAATGAATTATTACCTTTTTCCTGTAATTATTAATCAATGTAATAATTAGTTTAACACAAGAATTAAATTAAAAAGGATTTTCGAAATAAGCGTGTCGAGCACCACAAGCATTTTCGGTCGGACTCTCCCACAAATACTCAAATGCATTCTAGAATACCTATTTTTTTAATTCATTCATTCGTTTTTATTTTTTTATTTAATTAATTCGTAATATAGAAATTTTTTTTGGGGTGGGGGAATAATAGTTGGTCGAGAACTCTGACAAAAGTCAAACTTTCCTAGTAAATGCTCCTGAACCAGCCAGGGGGTGGCGGTGGTCCTTTTCCGACAAGGCACGGGGAGCCGAACCCCACGCGCGCTCACGTGGGCGCGACCGCACGGGATCGCTCCTCTAACTCCTGCTAGCTTCGATATTTGGCGCGTACACAAACCCCACTCTTCCCCTCACAAAAAATAAAAATAAAAAATAAAGTGGGTCAAAACAAATTAAAAAAAAACCGAAAATCCCACATACATTCCCCAAATATAGCAAAGACGAAAAAAAAAAAAAAAAAAAAACAATTAAAAGGAGGTAAAAATAAAAAAAGAAAAAAGAAAAAAGAAATAAAAAAAAGGAAAGAGCAGCACAGCAGCACAAAGAGTGAAGAAGAAACATCTCCTCCTCTCTCTCTCTCTCTCTCTCTCTGCTTCATCGTGCACGAGCAGCTCGCGAGCTCCATCCCCCTCTTCCCAGCTCGTCGCGCCACCACCCTCCGCCGCCGTCGCGATCGGACCTCATTGCCGTCGCCGCCACCGCCTCCCTCCCCCCTCCGCCGCGCCGCGATCGCCTGATCGTCATTCTGCCGTCGCCGTCTCCGTCTCCAACGACCCGCACCCCCACCGTACGATGGAGCCGTACGGCACGCCCGGCGAGGAGCCGCGGTCCGATCCCGGCGCCGAGACCGGCCTCGAAGGTGAGTGACGCGCCTCGCTCGGCGTCTGCATTTCGGCTTCTTTCTTTCCTTTTTCTTCTTTCCGCTCCCCCCGGGTTTCGGGAGCCCGTCCCCGTCGCCGGGAGAGGGCCGGGGAATGCGAATCGTGAGCTCGGTTCGGTTTTTTCGCTGTGTTTGCAGAGCCGGTGTGGCAGTTGGAATTGGGAGGCGCGAAATCGTACCCGAAGAGGCCCGACGAGGTCAATTGCAACTACTATCTGCGTACAGGGTTTTGTGGATACGGCGCGCGGTGTCGTTACAATCATCCGCCCGACCGTAGCGCGGTACTTCCTTCGGTCCTGCAATCCGATCGTCATTTAATCGTTTCGGTTGGTCTGTTGGATGCTTTGTTTGATCCTTTGATCTTGTTTTTTGGACGGGTGTGATCTTGTCGTTTTGGATTAGTTAATTAGGTGTCGCGGTTTGATTCGGTAAATATTATTTGGACGGTGAATGATGATGCTGCTATGATAAGCTTGTTGATTAAGAATCTCGAGTTGTTTGACGTAGAGTGACTATGTTCGGAATAGACTGACGGTGATCTCTCTAGTTGCCATTTCTGGGTGTCAAACTCAGATGTCATTCACCAAACAATGTTAGATTTTGTACGCTTCTCAGGTGCTTGGGGCTCCACGAGCTGGTGCAGTTGAGTATCCTGAACGCTCGGGCCAGCCAGTATGCCAGGTAAATACATTTGGTCTTCTTCTTCTTCTTTTTCCCCTGGTGTAAGTATGCTCAGTACCGGATGTGCTGGGGTATGCTCTCTGTTTTTCATAGGTAGTGTACAGTGAAGGTTTTTGTTCCTCTCTAACGGGTCCTGGTTTGGACGTGTAATGCATTCTCTAAACTGCAGTACTACATGAGGACGGGTACATGTAAATTTGGCATGTCCTGTAAATTTCACCATCCTAAGCCGGGATTTGGTTCTGCTATCCCTGTCGCGCTCAATTATTATGGCTACCCATTACGCCCGGTTCGTATATCATTTACTTCCAGAGTTTAATAAATAGATGCCTTCTTATGTACCTTATCAGATTTGTTCCAAGTCTAATTTTATGAAAAATGAACTTTTAATGATGTCAGGGCGAGATCGAGTGTTCCTATTATGTAAAGACAGGGCAATGTAAGTATGGTGCCACGTGTAAATTTCACCATCCTCAGCCAGCTGGAATCCAGTTTCCAATACCAGGAGCAGCACCACAGATTGCTCCGGTGGCTGCTCCAATGGTGGCATCTGCTGTGTATCCTACCACGCAATCCCCTGCTGTTCATTCATCTCAACAGTATGGTGTTGTAGTTGCAAGGTCTCCTGTATTGTCATCATATGGCCCCTATGGTTCTGTTCTGCTTTCCCCCAGCATGGTTCCTTATCATGGTTGGAGTCCTTATCCGGTAGGTGAATCAAAGTTCACTATTTCCAGCTTCATGCCCCATAAGTGCATGCACCCTTCAATTGTATGATGTCTTCCTCAGGCAACGGTTGGTCCAGTGGCCTCTCCAAGTACTCAACCTTCTACTGGGTCGAGTTCAATGTATGGAGTAACCCAACTATCTCCACCAGTGTCAGGTTTCCCTGGACAATATCAACCTTTACTTCCCTCTTTCGGTGCTTCCAGTGGTAACCAAAAAGAACAGTCGTTTCCTGAGAGGCCTGACCGACCTGAGTGTCAATATTACATGAGAACGGGATATTGTAAATATGGATCTTCATGTAGATACCATCATCCGACAGATCTGAGTTCTCAAGAAGCAAGTGTTTGGCTTAGTTCCATGGGTTTGCCATTGCGTCCAGTAAGCATCTTTCCCTTGCTCTTTATTTTGCTTGAATAATAAATTGCTGGTTTTATAGAAACTCTATGCCAGTACTAAGTTCTTGGGCCGATCCTGCTCTGTCTACTTTTCAAGCACACGTTAATAATGGGATTAAGCTGGCCTTTGATGGGGGGTTTAATCTGTATTACTTTCTTTCTATCTTCCCCACATGTTCTTGGAAGAATTTTCACAATGCTTGATTAGGAATTGACAATAATTCTCCACGATTTGCCTTTGATGCTTTGTGATCCAACTTTGACTTATATGGTTGTGAGAAGAGGAAATTGCGGAGTCAGTTGACCCATCCCGGGGAGATGCATTTATCTCACAACTTAGAGATTTTAGGGACCATAATCGTTCTGGCATACTACTTGAGAGGCTTATTTTCATGACCACTGAAAAGATGTCTTTGAGCAATGTTCTGTTGGTTACAGGACATGATATATTCATGGACAACAAGCTCCAAACTGCAATCTTCAGGATTTAACGGCTTTAAGGTTCAGCCCATGATGTGATCTACCTGGAGTCTTCCCTACCAATGTCCATAATTTAACTTGTAATACCCACTTGGATTTGCTTTTTCCAAGCATCTGTTATCCTTTCCATAGTTCTTTCCTGTTCTGGGTTTTCTCAGACGTCTTTGAGTTACAGTAAATGATACTATCAATTTGTTACTATTTTGTTGCTGTGGATCATGATTCTTCAAGTGGAAAGGAGATGGAAACTCGGTTTTTCTATCCTGCCAACTTTGTTATGGTAGTGCTAGGGCATACAAAGATATTTATCTGGTCCACTCTCTTCCCTCTCAATTACTACAAACTAGCAAGAGAGTTGTATCTTGGAGAGTCCCAGAGTCTGTAATCTAAGAGTTTCCTTTATCTGCAATTATGGAGAGTGATACTACTCCATTAACCATTTCTACTTCTTGAGGTATTTGCGGAAACCATCTCCGTAAATCACATCCTTCAGGGGAAGGTAATGTGCTTTTGTGTTATAAATGCTGTTGAGAGAACTATCAGCCAAATAACATGCAAGAGTATAGAAAATCATCATCTTCCCAAGAACTCGCAAAATTTATGGCATGGGTAGCTTGTTATTTTTGGACTGTGCAACCATAAATAGAAGACAAATTGAATGTTATCTTTTTAGTGTTATTGGCAACCAATGATGGTAGGGTAGGTCCTGTGTCCCAAGACTAGTATATGAGATTCAGATTTTCTGGCAACTTTCAATGCCTTCTCCATGTACCTAATAGACAAATGAGAGGATAAAGTTCGACATAAGAAGTGTAGCTTTGCTTGCCCTAAATTGTGTTTTCTCTATCGTCGAGTGACTGATGTGTTTAATACAGATACTTAGCGTTTTTTTTCAAAAAGCCGAATTTACTAAAACTGTCTACTGCTATTGACATGTAAGTATGCAGAAGTGGATCCTGTTGTTATGTCTTCAGTGAGGCATAATGCCTTTGTCTGTCTGAAGTGTCATTGAATGTCTTCTATGTTAGGGAGATGATGCAGCTCAAAAGTATGGTCAAATTGATATTTCACATGATGTTTCCATTATTTTCGAGTTGATGCAATGATTAATCTTCACCAATACTTGGTTATAATGGAAAGATGGCGACCTATCAAATTGATCAATATTGTGGGCTGCATTGGCAAACAATGCCAGTTTTTTACTGGTGCAATCAGTAAGCAAATATCTGACTAGCAACTCAGCACGATATTTGTGCAGAAACTTTTCCCCAATACCTAGCGAATAGTTTGCTGAGATAAAGATTCTTGTACTGTTAACAATTAAGACTTAACCATGAATTTTGGGAGAAGTGTTTTTTTTTTTTTTTTTTTTTTTTGGGTAAGGTAAGCTTGTATAATTTCCAACCAAAAAGCTATACAGCATTATAGAGACATGGCACCCACTTACACTCACCACAACCACAGGTTAAGTGAGTGGAATGGTCCGAGTTCAATTTTGGGAGAAGTTTCTCTCTATCGAAATTGAAAATCAAGAGTAAAATGTTTGACAAGAGTTGCATTACTCTGAGAGTTGCATTGCTCCAGTTAAGCTCACAGAATGTTAAATGATAAGTTTTTCCCGTACTTCTTTTCTTTTTTCCTTTCAGATTTTTAGATCTTGACAGCAATATGGATTCTTATGTTCTGCCTTTTTTGACCGATTCAGAAGTCTAGGAAAGCTAAACTGAGAGTCCTATGTGTCCCTCTGTTATTGAGTATTGCCATTCTATGCTTAAATGGAATGTGTCTGGACTTATCATTGACGTGTTATATGGAAGATATCCATCTAAGGATCTGAGAATAGCAAAAATAGCAGATAAAGAACTGATTACTTATTGCTTATTCTGTTGACTTAGCTTATTGTGGCAAGTGAGAAGATGGAGTATTTAGGATTGTTAGGGAAGGCAATGGGAGATCTGATTCAATATGCAGAGTGCATATATTAACATCTGACATCTTGAAAACCCTTTCTTAACATCTTAAATTTTTGGTTGGCTGCTTGCTTGCCATCAGTGTTACCACAAAGGTGCTTATCTAAAATAACAGCTTGAGAGTTTCAGAGTAGAATCTAATGCTGGATGACATATCATGCCTCCAGAGCAGTGATAATATCCATTCACTGGCCCCAAAGGAGTCTCATAACTCTACCTTATTTTGCATCTTCTCACTATTTATCCTTCTAGAAGATAGCTGGATCAGCTCAAGTATGGCTAGACTAAATTGAAAAGTACATGTCGCCACCTGAAGTGTGTCGTCTGTATCAATCTGCCCTATCTATGTTTTATTTTATCTCATTTTACACACTGCACTATCGGAACTGTAGGAGTTTGCCTGAAGTTCTTGCTGCTGGTGATGTTATTGTCCAATCTGATGCATGCAGCATGTAATCCACAATGAATGTAATGGAAATGCAAGAGGTTGTTTGATGTGAATCTTGGTGATTAAACTGTGAAGCTTCAGCCAAGAGTTTCTGTGTTTGCAGTCCCGATCAGAGATTACCATTTAATAATGGCAATTATTGATTCTATGCAATCTTTTTTGAAATTATATCAAATTGGTTTGAATGTTGCATGCTTAAAAGGATGACTCAATAGAAATTTGCTAGTGAAAAGAACTTCAGGCAAACTAACGTTAATTCTGAAATTTGTTGGGGCAAAGTAAAGGAAAAAGAGATTTTAGGTGAGAAAAAAGATTCAGATTGTGCATCATTCACAAAATAAAGTGTGTTCTTTTTTTCTAAGCTAAATTTCAGTCGTGTTATAGGTGTTTGCTTCTCTGTTCTAAGATGGATTGCAGTGATCATGAGATCTGCATCCTTCAACATGGAAATATATTGAAAATTAGAAAGATTCTCATGATGCTTGCCAGCATGTTTTGTGATATAATAATACAAGCATAGGTAATTTTCGCAGATCATGGTTAATTTGTTTGAATAAAAGTGTGCCTATATCAATACATAGCATCATGTCTCATTGTCATGTAGGTTTTATAATCTAGGCAAATTTACCTCAGTTAAAAAGCCATCTCTTCAGCAGACATGTTTTTCCCATTTTTTTTTTAAATATTTAATGCTGATGCTAATTGCTGACTTGTTGACTGGTATCCTGCATTTCATCCCATACTACTGCTATGAGAGGGAACAGAAAATAGCTAATGTTTTTTTTCTGAAAAAATTGTTTTCTTTTAAGATCTATCAAGTGGTATCTACCAAAAATGACCATTTATTACATAAATGCCCAAAGAAAAAGTTCCATTATGGAGTCCAATAAGAGCTTTATCTCCAGTTTAATGGCTATTCCCACCTTATTTGACTTGCGATACATCAAATATACAATTTACTTGCAGGTTTAAGTTCTCACACAACTTGTGTTTGCATTTGTTTATGGGACTGAAGTACGAAAATTATGAGATGCAAGTTTACTATTTCGAGTTCTTTTAGAGAGGGTAATCTTCCTACATGATAGTGATGCTGATGTGCACTGCTTGTGACTTGCCTTTGGGAGTCAATATAAAACTTAAATAGGAAGTGCGATCCCTGGAGAGTGAGTGGAGTTTTTTAATATACCTGGGTTATTGCTAACTTGTGTATGTTTAGATGCTCCCTGATTGGGTTAGGGTGCAGATGGTATGCACTTCCCTTATTAAGACTGGCATAACTACAAGCTCAATAAGCACATTTGCCTGCTCATGTGCAATTTATGGACATAAGCTTCTCTCATCTAGATTGAATTTTATCACTATATTGTATGACTTTGCCATCTTCTGCAGTCCCTCATGACATCCTAGGCATCTTTTTATTTTTTTACATACATTGAAAGGAAGTCTCGTAGACACATGATAAGCCCAAACATTTAGTTACTCTTCATAAAGAGAGAACTCAAATTGGCCTCTATTGCTGCAAAATGGTATGCGAGGGACTTGATGGTTAAGACTCAAAGGTGGTTTTTTTTACATGAGTGTGGCATGCATATAGGTTCACTAGCCTTTCAAACTTGCATTATCTCTAATTTCATTACTCTTACATCCCATAGTCATAATTGTTCATTTAGCTTTTCTCATTATTTTCTATTCTCCCTCCATTTTTACACAATAATATGGGATCATGTACTTTGATATACTTGTCACGTTCATATTGCAACTTTTTAATTTCACAATTTGTGTGACTGGGCATCTCAACTTACCTTTTCCTTTTCTTTGAAAGTTTTGGCTTTTACAAGGCTACTCTTGTTTGTTCATGCTTGTGCTCAGCTATACATGATTAATTTGAGCCTACCATAACTTCTTATTTTGGCCTTCCTTTTTGTCAATTAGGGTGCGCAACACTGTACTTATTTTGCGCAACATGGAGTATGCAAGTATGGACGAGCATGCAAATTTGATCACCAAATGGGAATGCTGAGTTACAGCCCATCTGCATCTTCTCTGGCAGACATGCCCGTGGCACCTTTCCCAGTGGGATCTTCCATTGGCACACTAGCTCCGTCGTCATCTTCTTCAGAATTGCGGCCTGACCTTATTTCAGGGTCTTTCAGGGAGGCATCATCTACAAGGTCATCCTCATCAACAAGTGCATCCAGTGCATCAATTGGTTCAGTTCTTTCAAAGAGTGAAAATGCTTCTCATTCTAAGTCCCAAAAGTCTTAGTCAAACTCTTGGCTCTTCACCTAGCAACAACAGCAGGACTACAGAAGATTGGAGTTCAATCTGAATTAATGGAACAAAAACCTTTTCATCATACATAGTTAGTCCAATTTTTGATGAACCCAAAACATCACATTTTTTGCCGAAACATTCCCAAGTAGGAGGCGTGTTCTCAGATTCTGGTGCCAACATGCAGGTCTAGCATACCACAGCAGCTCCTGTCAGCTCCTCTCTAATACAATTTTTAGTTGGCCATACCTTTTGTCTTGAATAAGCATGGCCAATCGACAAAGGATTAGCACAAGCTATGTAATTTTCCTTCATTGCTTTGAATACGGGCATGGGAGTCTGCAGTCTGCAACCTATAAGCGTCTGCCCCAAATTTTGAAGGTTGTGTTTATTTATGACTAATGGTGAAGATTACTGGTACTGTCCTTCCTCATTAGACACGTCTTGATGTTGCATTTCTCATCAATTTTGGGAATGAGCTTCCAGTTCAACTGAGAGAGAAACTTGAAGTCCTTTCCCTTCCCCTCTTTTTGTGCAGGGTGTATTATTGAATAAAAGCAGTTGACAAGAAACTCCAACGACTCATTCCGGTTCCTTTACCTGATTATTAGATATATCACTTGGTACAATGACTGCTTCACTTGGTCTTTAAAATTATACATGATACAAGTACATGAACCATTCTCGCTAACTTAATTAATTTCAGTCATTTCCCTTTCTGCCGAGCATGAACCTTGCTTATCTTGTGATTAGTTCTGATTATTGGCAAAATTGCTGTGTTATTTTTGCTGGGAACTAATTAGCTCACTTGAATAGTTATCAATTATTATGTTTCTCTGGTACTGAAGATAGAGATACGAGTTTTGAGTGCATTATGTATGACAACTGCCTGCTAGAAAGAACAGAAAATCATTGATTCACCTACGTAAGTTGCTACTTCCTGAAGGTTGCTTGCATTAGTTGTTTCGATAAGGGTTTTTGTGTAAAAGGTCCTGTTCGTTTAGCATTCTAATAGAATGTTGGCGTAAGCTTTAGTGCATTAGCTACTCATGTTATGTAGGTATTAAGGGCAGTGATTTGAAGGCTACGTAATGTCTTTGAATTAAGTTTTTGACTGGGATTTGCAGCTTGCCTTTCTCTCATAATTCTTGCTATCCCGGGGAGTCTCTGTTCGCCATGAATCACAAGTTAAAATACCTTTCGGCATATATGAATAGCCTCAACTGAGTAGGCCCCGCTGCTAGTACTTTGACCCAAGCAAATATAGTGACTGGATGCATCTTTGCGTGACGCTATGCTGCGTAGGCCAATCCTTGACAACGTTACGACTAATACGATCTCTGTGTGATCCAGAGCTTTTGCTGCCATGTTGCTATTAGGACCCATTCATTTGAGGGTACAGAGCTCGGTATGCGTCTTCGCATAGTGCTATTATCATGAACTGTTGAGACTGCGCGAGATTGGCCCTACTTAGGCTTCCTTGGATTGGTGGAGGGCTTTAGGGATCGATTGCTCGCTCGCTCACCCAAATCGTAGAGAGAAGCTTTGGAAGAGAACGTTTTGAATTGTTGAAATGTTTGGATGGATACAAAGGAGGGAGAGAGCATCCATATTTATATGAGAGATCCTCTCATTATATTCGTTGATCAACTCTAGATTTGATGGATGAGATTGCATTCTTCATCAACTAACTACCGACATTTAAGTCGAGAATGCTATTGAACCGGTACATTTATTGTATGCCTTGTCTCTAAGAACAATCTAGAAACCTTAAACAACTTTGGACTGTCTTCTTCGATTGAGCACAGTCCTTTGGTCACGGAAAATCTCAAGAACATGACACTATACTGTAGTGGTTGGCTCTAATAGTGTGACAACTAATGTGATTTGTCTTTGGCGATTTGAGAGCTCTTGCTGCCATGTTGCTGTGACGACCCATTCATTTGAGGGTAGAAAGTGATTGTAGAGACCGGAGGGTTTGGATCAGGTGCATCTCATGTCGAGTCTAGGGCAATTGACCCTTGTCCCAAACCCAAACCTCAAATGTCCAAACTAAAACTCGAACTAGTTCCAAGCCCCACGAAGGTTATTCAAACGATACCCTATATGCATTTTAACCAATTCAACAAAAACCACCACTTGCCTAAATTTTTGAAGGTAACAATTGTAAGAATTTTTTTTTCTAATATGGGCTAATATTAATTGATTGGTCTAATAAAGTGAGATATAAGATTTCTTAATTAGTCTAATATGAGGTTGGCTAGTATGGGTTGAGTTGAGCCTGGTTTGTGATGAGAGAGTCCAGCTAAAAACACTATAAAAGTGAGTCCCTCCTCTAACCCTAGAATGCACACAATTATCCTCACATAAGGAGAGTTTGCTAAATGTTAAGGGCGAATGACAATTTCATTGAGCCAGTGATATAGATGGCAATAAAGGAGAAGTGTTTGTGCTTGGATCATCACTATTTGACATTAAGAATGATGGATTCCAAATTATGTGCACTAATCTCTTTACTTGATCATATATATGTTCTTGATTCTAGTTATGGAGATCTTGGATGCACTTTCGCGGTTTACATGCGGTATCCAAGTAGCTATTGCTTAAAACTTGAATGTTTGCCCTTTTTTTGTATTTTTTGTCGAGTAAAAATTAAATTTTGGTCTTATAAATGGAACAATCTCGTTGAGATGAGAATTTTGAGTGGTCACATGCTATCAAGGGATGTCGCACGCACCCCCATGCATGGCCGCGCGCTACTAGGTGTGGCGTGGGTCACGCATGCACCTCCATGTTGTAACACCCTCGATGCTAACCCTGTAAGGTTCTGAATGCGTCGACCATGGGCCATTGGCCATGGATCGATTGGTTCAATCGGTAAAGAACCAAGGATTGGCCATGGTCCAACCGACCGACCAGTCATAAACTGGTTAAGATGTCGGCCGTGAATAGTCTACCGACCATACTGATTGGATTGGATCACTAGCTTATGAGATGACTTTTGGATCACAAGAATTGATCCTGGGATGATTTTGGATCGGCAGATAGTTATGGGTTGATCTGACCGAACATAGAGCCTGGTTGCAGGTGATTCCAATTGGCTATGCATCAATACACGGACGATCCGACTTGATTAAAGTGATCATCTCCCGACCAAAAATGCATAATTCCCTATTTAATTCTTAGTGATTAAAAGGGATTCTCAAATTGGTGATGTTTGATCGTGGATCAATAATGCACCGACCATGAACCATACGGATGGATCAAGCGTTGATCGGAATGAGCCTTGGGATAGACTTGGCTATTCTATCGTAATTCCTAAGATTCATGAGTGCCTTGACTTAGTACTAGGCCATGGGTAGTGTGATGCCCCCTTAACTCAGGGGTTCGAGCTACGAGTTATTTTTGCTACATCCCAAGCTTATTGTTGACCTGATTTTTTTATCTTATTTATATGCACATGCAGAAGCATAAACACAACAACAACAACCCCGACAAACATCATTGGAAGAACATGAGATGTAAGCATATAACACACTACTAATTTCATTAGTAGCTTGTGTACAAACTAACATTTAATACTTCATCCGACAGGTTAACAACAGGTTTACTACCAGTCACCACAGGAGGAATAAAAGTCAGGTTATAACCTTTAGTAGCTGCCCGAGCAACATTTGCCCAGGACTGGTTCTGAGGAGGCTTTGCTACACCATCATGCTGTGATGAAGACGAAGCTCAATGGAGTGGGGACCTTACTGAGTTAGGACCTACCCCAGAGTTGGCATTCAGAGTGCCGGCTGGTGCAACTTGGCCCATAGCAACCAGGTCCAACTGTTTTGCCTGGGCAACCACCTTTCTTCCATCGTTGCTATTATGGGCGAGAGGGGGGTTGCTCGTTGGCCGACTTCTAATGCGACGCCTTCCCCTACTCACACATGGGGGAACTGGAGCCTTCCCTGGTCCCCTCTCATCCATACAGCAGATATAAACAACATACACACAGAACCGAGCAGGAAGATTGCTGAATAGAAACCCTAGCTCAGATTCATGATTCCGCGAGATTGAGGCTTACCTGGGATAAACGCTTCGGTCAACTGAAAGAGCAAAGGGAGATCGGCAATTCCTCCAGAAATTAGCCGGAACCAAGGCTTGTAGCCATTGGAACAGCTGCAGGTAGTTCGGCGAAGTATAGTAAATTGGGCACCAAAAATGGGAGAGAATGAATAGTAAAACAAGAGTCTCAAGGTGAAATGGCTGAAAGTTATATGCTTTCACAGTTGTTTTTTTTTGGTAAAAGGTAAGTATTATATATGATTTTCAACCATGCAATATACAAGGGGTGAAACTCGGCACTGTCACACACTTAATGAGACAACATGTCAGTAGAGTGGGGGGGGGGGTTCACAAAAGAGGAAAAAATAGATACAACAGAGGACAACAGGAGTAGCCCACAGCAAACCTCCTACAAGAACTAACCAAAAATGCTAGGGTCAATGCCCCAACTATGTTGTAATCTCCTATTCCTCAGGGAGTCAGCAACCCTATTAAAAGCCAGCACTTTATCTTTGACTGCCTTGATGAGGTGTTGTTGTAGTGAAGGGACAAAGAGGCCAGAAGACTGGAACGTGGAATCATTCCTAGTTTTCCAAATTACATATCATAATGCGCTGAAAGAGAACTTACCAATATCAGAATAGAAGTTGCACCCAGACAAAGTGTTGTTGATCCATTGAATATTTTGTAACCAAGGTCGGTTGGCCCATGGGAGATTACATTTCGCAGCCCAAAAATTAGCCAAGGAGTTCGAAATGTGACAGTCAAAAAATAGATGATCAATAGAATCCGGCCTTGTATTACATAGCACACATCGGACCGCTGTTAGTCTACCATAAGACATGAGAAGAACTTGAGTTGGGAGACGATTCCGAGAGATAAACCAAATGAGGAATTGGTGTCGAGGGATGATAGCCTTGTCCCACACAAAGGCAGCCTATGAGACCGGTGCAGAACTCCTCCTAATGGTAGACCAAGCTGAAGCAATAAAAAACCGGCCAAACGAATGCATATTCCACAAAAATGAATCAGGTAAAAGGGAGAGAGTGGGTAGCGTGACTTGGAGAGGCAGCAACTCCTGTAATATGGCTTGGCCATCGTGGGAGAATAAGTCCGCAACCATTGCATCCCTCAGAAGAGTCGAATGGTAAATACAAGCATCAGAGAAGATCGAATTGACGAGCCCTAACTCCAACCAAGGATCGAACCAGAGGGAGGTAGATTGTCCATCCCCAATCTTCCATTTAAAATAACCTTTGACTTCTTCCCTCAGAGCGAGCAATTTCCGCCATGCCCACAAACAAAAAGTTGGGGGGATGCAATCCAAAAGTACGCCCTTTTGAGATGATTTGTGTGAACCCATTTGCACCACAAGGATTCCTTGTCAGTAAAAAGGATTCATATGTGCTTTATTATGGCGGCTTTATTATTATCTCGGATTCTTCAAATACCAAGTCCTCCCTCTTGTTTTGGGAGACATGCATCATCCTAGGATACTTTAGCACCTCCCACACCAAGACCCGGGCCTTTCCATAGAAATTGTCGGCAAATTTGTTCTAGCTTAGCAACAATGGATGAGGGGAGCCAAAAAATGGACGCACAATAAACTTGTATAGCATGTAAGACTGATTTAATCAACTGAAGTCTACTTGCAAAGGAGAGGAACCTATGGGTCCAAGATTGGACTCTAGTCATGAGTAGACATACTAGGGCATTGTAGTCGACTTTACTTAAACTTGCAGTAATGATTGGGACGCCCAAGTATCTAACGGGAAGGGATCCCATTCGGAAATTCAATATTTGCAAGAGTTGGTCCCGCATAGACTCCGATCCACCCGAAATGAAGACTTCACTTTTGTTGTTGTTTGGCATGAGTCCACTCCATTGGGAATATATTTGGAGTCCCTCCTTCATGCAAGCAATCGAAGACTCTTTACCATCACTGAAGATGAAGACATCATCCTCAAAAAATAAGTGCAACAAGCGAGGAGTTTTACATCTCCAATAGAATGGAACTCCAGCCATCTGGATTGGGCTTCCAAGATACCAGAGAGTACTTCCATGGCAAAGGTAAATAGATAGGGAGAAACCAGGTCACCTTGTCTAAGTCCCCTGCCATTGTTAAAGAAACCATGGGTCTCACCATTAATTGAAATAGAAAATTTCGGGGTACGAACACATACCATGATTAGACGGACAAAATGTTTAGGGAATCCAAATGCCAAGAGAGTAGTCTCTAGGAAGTCCCAATCCAACGTATCGTACGCTTTCTGGGAGTTGACTTTGATTGCACACTTTGGAGAGTAGGTAGGCGAGTGAAACCCACTAAATAATTCTTGAGCCAAGAGTATATTATCAGTGATACGTCTACCCCTAACAAAAGCTATCTAGGCAAGGCTGATGATATCGGGGAGGATCTTGGCTATTTTATTGGCTATAATCTTTGTGATGCATTTATATATAGTGTTGCAACATGCTATAGGCTAAAAATCATTAACTGATGAAGTGTTTGGAATTTTAGGAACTAGAGCAATAGTCGTGCAGTTAATTTCCCGAAGTAACCGACCATTCCGAAAAAAATCCAAAACTGCTTCCTCGACAGAAGGTCCAACTATGCCCCTGTTTTTTTTTTTTTTGAAGAATTCGGCATTAAAACCATACGTGCATGGGGCTTTGCCCCTAGCTAGTGAGAACATAGCATTGCTAACATCCTAGGGCAAAACAAGGTTAGAGAGGAGACTAACCTGTTCGTCATTTAGAGTGCGATGTAGGAATTGCTTGATCTTGGCAGAAGAGGGTCTAGCAACCATTCACCGGAGCCAGAAGGTTCTCGAAGTAGGAGATGAAGGCCCACTGGATTTCCTCAGGTTTGGTGATCATAGTGCCCATGTCATCCTGGATGGATATAATCCGATTACACAAATGATGATGATTCACCGAGTAGTGAAAAAATCTTGTGTTTTGATCTCTTCCTTCAACCATTTGATCCTTGACTTCTGCTTGAAAAAGGATTCCTCTAAAGATCGAAGGTCATAGTAGTCTCGAGTCTGGGCCCTTTCCACTACTGCCAGGAACACTATTTGCGGATCCTATAGAAGTGCTTCTTGAGTTGTATGGAGAATGTGCTTGGCAACTGCAGTTCCCATGGAGATGTCAGAGTATGTCTCTCTATTAAGCCGCCTTAACTTGCATTTCAGGAGTTTTAGTCTGGTACAAAGCCTAAACATGGGAGTACCCAAAGCTTGGCTATCCCATACCCGGGAGACAATATCATTGAAATCCAAATGTGTCATCCAAAAATTGAAGAATTTGAAGGGTTTCTTCCGAAAATGAGGAGCCAAGATCCAAACTAGTATGGGGGTGTGATCCGATATGCCGGGAGGGAGGAAAGCAGCCTCAAAAAAGGAGTATTCCATACTCCATTTCTTGCTCACCAAAACACGATCAATCTTCCTTTGTTTTTATTTTCCCCCGAGTAAGATGACCACGTGAAGCGAAAACCAACATAACGGAGGTCATCTAGTTCAGCTTGGAATAAGCAGTCCCTAAATTCATCAAAAGAGGGATGCCAGATATCCAGGCTTCCTTGATGGTCAGAAGAATCCCGGATAGCATTAAAGTCACATCCGACAATCCAAGGATTGTCCAGGAGTGTGGAGCTTAAACAGATTAGATCCATCCATAAAGGTCTTTGTGCAGAAACGTATATTCCCCGTAGATAGCCGAGAAGTATAAAGTAGAACTTGTATTCAAAATCTTAATCATGCCATCAATCATTTGGCTAGAAATGAAATAGCTATAGAAGTCCACAAAAACTGGATGCCAACCAATCTAGATACAGCCTCAAAAGAGTGCTGCGGGACTTTAGTTTCTAGGAGTCCAAGACAACAAATGTCATTAGATCGCACAAAATATCTCGCTTTACTTTACCTAATCGGGTCCATAACTCCCGAATATTCCAAAAGCCGAAGTTCATTTATATAGATATAAAAGTATCTAGGTATTGAAAGAGATGAAGATTGAATGCCTACCTGCATTTTCCAATCTGCCTTTTGCCAACCATCGACTTTTGAGGCGAAGATTTCTTTTTAGGAGCAGGGCTTTCTTGGGTAGTAGCCGGAATCTGAGCGGCCGGCTGGGAGGGCTGTGAGTTCGACACTGCCGATGGAAGATCCGAGTCATCGACAGACAAAAAGAGACCCGGCTGCTGAGGCACTTCTGATCTAGCATCAGGGGCCGCCTCCTATGATTCCATTTTAGAGCTACTACCCATGTCAGTTTCATCTAGATCGTCTTCAGATGAAAACAAATTCTGGGATGCCTCTAGATCAGTGTTACTCAAGCCTGCTAGTTACCTAATGGCATCATCAAAACGAAGGGGATCTTTAGGTCATTTCTCATTATCCATACTAGGAGGAAGAGGAGGAGATAAGCCAGACTTTTGAGGGCCTGTGCCAGACTTCTATTTGAGGTCTACCGTCCTCGCTTTCCGACGAAGAGATTTCTTTGAAGCAGGTTGGACTTGCCATTATCCAATGGCATCAGACGGAGGGGCTAGCATTCGTGATTCTCCAAGAGATTTCCTTGCCTAGTCTGAGTTCTGGATTAGAGGTGCCTTTGCTTTCTCAAGAGCCCGAATCTGATCAGTAGTTTGTCCCCAGTTATCCCCTAGTTATTTAGTCGGTCGAGAGGTATCTGCAATAAGTTGCTGCGCCTTGGATTGGGGGGGTTCTTAGGAGTGTTACACTTGTGACCGAATGTGCCACATGAGGACAGGAGATGGGCCACCATTCGTACTCAACCGAGACCTCCCGAGTAGTACCCTTTAGGCGAACTTTGATAGTATCTTGTCTAACATCAATGGCGAGTATCTCAAAGCAAACACGAGCATAGGAGAGCAATTTCATTTGCTCAGTGTTTTGATCCACATATAGCGGTTTGCCAATCAAGCTAGTAATGCCTCCAATACCACGAGCTGACCACAGAACCAAAGGTATATTCCTCAACCTTACCCACATAGGAACTTTAGAATGGTCATCCTTCTTTAATTCCAAAAGAGGATCCCCGATGCTGAATTAAAGAAGGATGACCATTCTAAAGTTCCTATGTGGGTAAGGTTGAGGAATATACCTTTGGTTCTGTGGTCAGCTCGTGGTATTGGAGGCATTACTAGCTTGATTGGCAAACCGCTATAAAAAGAGGATCCCACTGTTGCAAGATCAAAGGGACTCTAGCAACTGTCATAGGCCCTCTGTCCAACAACGTTCTCATGAATTCAGCATCGGGGATTCTGAGGAAGAAGAAGCCCCGATCATCTTCCTTCACTTCTATTAACTTCGTTCCCCCAAGCATGCTTCAGCGCCGTCTCAACCAATTGGAACGGGAGTTTCTTGCCAATAAAATAGCCCACAAGGCACTCAAACCACATAGGGTCAGCTGCGTTTAGCGCTTCATCCAAGAAATCATCAACTAGCTCATCTACCAGCTTCACTGGAGCAAAATACTCAAGGTCATACCCCTTCATTGTTGTTTGAGCGACGTTTGCCCATGATCTAGGAGCTGCGGTTTCCTTTCTCGGCTGCACTTGACCAAGCGGGTTAAACCGTGCATTCCAAGGATCATTGCTAGGGAGGACAAAGCCATCCCGAGAATCAGAGTTGCCCTCCATGCGATTTCCAGAAGGGATTTGAGCTACATTGGCCAAAGGGCCTTAGACGAAGTCAGGGTGAAGACTCGTATCATATCGCAAAACCCATCGCCCCTATTTGATTCCTGAGGAGCGCGGGACTTGGATCAGTGTTGAGGAGGCCGATTCCTACCTCGTTGGTGACTACTCTCCCCACTAAGGGGTATACAAGTTGAAGGGACTCGATTCCCATCCATAAAACCCAGCCCAGATGCCAAACCAGCAGCAGATAAACCATAAATTACAAAGACCGAAACCCTATCCTAGATCTGAAATTCCAAAAGATTGGGACAGACCTGGGTAAAATGCTTCAATGATATTGTAGGCCACGAAAGAAGGAACAATCCCTTCAAAAATGAGCTCAATGGAGCCTTAGAACAGCCGGACCAGCTCTTGGAAATTGCAGGTGTACAGTAGTGCAAGAGCATAAACTAGAGAGAAGATGAATAGTAAATTAGGGGACTTGGTCTAAAAATGGGAAAATCATGCTTTCACAGTTGTTTTTTTCTTATGACCCAGGGAACTCCGCACTCTGCCGACAGCCGGGGGAGTAAACTGGGGGCCGCACGTGCTAGCCACCACACACGTGCAACCAGGTAAGTCACCCTATGACAAAGTTGAGATTCGAACTCTTGACCTTTTGCGAGAGGAAGAGAGCGTGAATCAGCAATGCCACCCAGGTGGGTGGTATGCTTTCACAGTTGGTTTTTTTTTTTTTGATACCCAAGAACTGCCGTACAGCCGGAAGCCGGCGATGTAAACCTGGGGCGGCGCTAGCACAGGACCCACCACCACGACGCCACACTTAAGACCACTAGTGGCTGTGCTGGTATGCTAACCTAGGGGTTTGAACTCTCGCCCTACCATGAAGAGGGTCTGAGCGCATTCCAACGTAGCCACCACATGGGGTGGTTATGCTTTCACAGTTGTTTTTTTTTGTTTTTTTTTGGTAAATGTAAGTATTATAGATGATTTTCAACCATAAAATGTACAATAGAGATTGGAGACTCGTCCCTAGTACCTACTCAACAGGATATACACCGGAGATGGGGGAGGGACAGAGTACACCAACACAGGACAATATAGCCAAAAAGGAAAGAAGGAGAGCTACATGTCCCAGCTACCAACACTCTTAGCCAAAGATGCTTGGGTCGATTCCCCAACTTCGCTGTAGCCTTCTATTCCGCGGCGAATCAGCAACCGATTTGAATGCCAAAGCTTTATCTTTGACCGCCTTGATGAGATGTTGTTTCATTGTAGGCACAAAGAGACTCGAAGATCGGAGGAGGATGTCGTTCCTAGTCTTCCAGATCACATAGCACAAAGCACCAAAGGAGAATTTGACAATATCACAATAAAAACCACTTCTGAAGTAGGTGTTACTCATCCACTGAATATTGGCCAGCTAATGGCGATTATGCCACGGAATGTTACACTTTGCAGCCCAAAAATTGGCTAAGGAGTGAGATACATGGCAATAAAAAAATAAATGATCAATCGAATCCGGCGTAGAGTGGCATAGGCCACATTGGGCCGTTGTGATTCTACCGTAGGACATTAGAAATACCTGGGTTGGAAGCCTGTTTCTGGAGATGAGCCATAGGAGAAACTGGTGCCTCGGGATGATGGCTTTTCCCATACAAAGGCCGCCCATGGGACCGACCTCACTCTCCTCCGGAATGCAAGCCAGGCGGAAGCAATTGAGAATCTGCGGGACGGTTGCATCATCCAAGTAAAAGTGTCCCGTGCTTGGTTAAGCATGGGTATTGAAGCCTGCATAGCTTGGATTTCCTATAAGGTAGTTTGTCCGTTCTGGGAGAATAGATCCGCCACTCTTGCTTCCCTTGGGAGAGGCGAGTTATAAATGTCCGTGTGAGAATAAACCTCTGTGAGAGGGCCCATTTCAGCCATGGGTCAAACCATAGAGAGGTGGATAATCCATTGCCTATCCTCCATCTAAACATGGTCTTGACTTCTTCCCTTAAAGTAAGGAGTTTCCTCCACGCCCACAAACAATACGTTGGTGGTTTTGCAGTCCAAAAATACGCCCTTTTTAGGTGATTCGAATGGATCCATTTACACCAAAGGGATTCCTTATCAGTGAAGAGGATCCATAAATGCTTGACCATAGCTGCTTTGTTGCTATCATGTATTCTTCGGATGCCCAGGCCACCCTCTTGTTTAGGAAGACAAACATCATCCCAAGACACCTTCGCCCCTTCAACTCCGAGTCCAAGGCCTTTCCATAAAAATTGGTGACATATTTGTTCTATTTTATCAACAACAGAAGCAGGAAGCCAAAAAATAGAAGCCCAATGTATTTGAATAGCATGCAAAACCAATTTAATTAGCTATAGTCTACCTGCAAAAGAGAGGAATCTATGGGTCTAGGACTGTACTCTAGATGTAAGGAAACATACTAGGGCACTACAATCCGCTTGGCTGAGCCGGGAAGTGATAATTGGAACGCCAAGATATTTGACCGGTAAGGAACCCGTTCTAAAGTTTAAAATCTATGTAAGCTAGTTCTGCAGGGTTTGGGAGTCTCCTGAGAGAAAAATCTCGCTCTTGCCACTGTTAGGGAGAAGACCACTCCACCGAGAAAAAAGGTCAAGTCCCTCTTTCATAGAGGAAACCGACGCTACTTGCCCCTCACTAAAAATAAAGACATCGCCAGCAAAAAATAAATGCGTTAGTCAAGTGGCCTTACACCTCCAATAGAACCAAAAGTCTGGTAGATTAGCATGCGACGCCAAAATGCCCGAAAGAACTTCCATAGCAATAGTGAACAAATATGGGGACACTGGATCACCTTGCCTAAGGCCCCTCCCACTGCTAAAGAAACCATGTAGTTCCCCATTAATTGAGATGGAAAATTTTGGGGTCCGAACACAGGCCATTATCAACCGTGTAAAATACTCAGGGAAGCCAAAAGTTTTGAGAGAGGTTTCCAAAAAGTTCCAATCTAGCATGTCATACACTTTCCAAAAGTCCACCTTAATGGCGCACTTTGGAGAATAAGTAGTCGTGTGAAATCCGCTGAAAAGTTCTTGCACAAGAAGTATATTATCCGTAATACGTCTACCCTTAACAAAAGCCGTCTATGCAGGGCTAATGATATCCGGGAGAATGGATGCTATCTTGTTGGCCATAATCTTTGTGATGCACTTATATACCGTGTTGCAGCATGCTATAGGGCGAAAGTCATTTACCGAAGATGCATTTGGTATTTTGGGAACAAGGGATAGAATTGTGCAATTTATCTCCTTGAGTAGGCATCTATTATGGAAGAAGTCCAAGATGGCTTTAGTAACAGATGAACCAACGACATCCCAATTTTCCCTAAAGAATTCAGCATTAAAGCCATCTGGACCCGGGGCTTTCCCCCCCGCTAAGGAGAACATAGCATTTCTAATATCTTTAGGAAGAACAGGCTTTGATAGAGAACAAACCTTGTTTTCATCAAGCGTGCGATGCAAGAAGTTTCTGACCTCACTTGTGGATGAAGTATCTACCAAGTCCACCGGTTTTAATAGCTCCTCAAAATGAGATACGAAGGCCCTCTATATTTCCTCAGGTTCCGTGAGTACTGATCCATCAGCATCCTGTATGGATATTATCCGGTTGCGTAAGTGGTGCCGATTAATCGAGTGATGGAAGAATCTCGTATTTTGGTCACCCTCCTTCAGCCACCGTATCCTGGACTTTTAGAAGGATTCCTCAAGTGCCCTGAGGTCATAACAATCCCTGGTTCGGTTCCCTTCTGTTTGAGCCAGTTCAGCATTCTGAGGATCCCGTTCTAGTTCCTCCTGGATTAGGTGTAGTGCATGTTTTGCCTCTGCTGTATGCCTAGAGATATCGGAAAATGCAGCCTTGTTTAACTCCTTAAGCTTGCCTTTTAGGAATTTTCAACCGGGTATACAGTTTAAACATGGGGGTACCCTAAAGTTGGTTTTCCCAAATTTGAGAGACCATCGGACTGAACTCCGGATACAACATCCATAGATTAAAGAATTTGAATGGCTTCCTCTTTTGGCGTGGCTCTAAGATGCGTACCAATATTGGGGTGTGATCCGATATGCCAAGAGGAAGGAACGACGCTTCAGAGAAGGAAAATTCCATGCTCCATTTATTGTTCACTAATACCCGATCAATCTTTCTCTGTTTCCTGTTCTCACCCGAATAGGATGACCAAGTAAAGCGGAACCCTACATACCTGAGGTCCTCCAATTCAGCTTGTATAAGGCATTCTTGGAATTCATCGAATGAAGGGTGCCATATGTCCGAGCTTCCTTGCCGATCAGAGGGGTCCCGAATAGCATTGAAGTCTCCCCCCACAATCCATGGGCTATCTGAATATATGGAACTTAGCCAGATAATATCTTCCCACAGGGGCCTCCGTGCAATAAAAGTGTGCTCTCCATATATTGCCGCATAATAAAGGGTAGCACCCGAAGTCCGGACCTTTATCATGCCATGAATCATCTGGCTGGAGTCACAAAAATGCTATAGAAGTCCAAAAGGGACAGGTTCCATCCAATCTATATACAACCCCTAGCAGAAAAGTTATAGTTTGCTACCCAATGCCACCTTGGTATTAGGCAATCAAATATTAACACAAAACAGTGATGGGGCACTTTAGTTCGATAAGTCCAAGACATCAAATGTTGTTTGAGCGCACAAAATCCCTCACTTCACTTTGCCTAACCGGGTCCATAATCCCCCAAATATTCCAATAGCCAAAATTCATGCCAAAAAGATAGTCAAAAAATAATGGAGTACCTACCTACGTCTCATAGCCCGCCTCCTGCCAACCGTTTGGAGCGGGGTGTTTGCTTGGGGATGGCTCTGCTTGAAAGACGACATGGCATGGTATAGCTTGCTGGGACGGTTGGGAGTCTCGTACCACCGAGGGGCAGTCCGAAGTATTAAGGCCCGATACAATACCTGGCTTGACAGCCGTGTCAACCTTGGATGGTTCTAGCTCTGCATGTTCATCCTCCGAGCTACTCCCCATTTTAGATTCCTCCAGGTCATCAGCTGCTCCCAGATCATCAGCATATGAGTAAGAGGGTTGATTAGTTTCCAGGACAGCAGGGTTCAAATCCTCCTTGTGTCTAGGAACTTCTACATCTCGGTGAGAGTCGGATGAATGGTTCTCCTGTTGTGATCCCAACGGTGATATCAAATGGTTTGCCATCTTTCCCCTATCCCTTATCCTGGTTCTCCTTCTTGCTGACTTTTTAGCAACAGCTTGGACTTGCCATTGTCCATCATTTCCAGTTGGCAAGGACGAGGGGCCCGATTCTTCAAGGTCACTTCGGTTTTGATTAGTCCCCTGATCAATAGGCACTTTTGCCTTCTGAGCTGCTCTCAGCTAGTCTGCTATTTGGGTTTGAGTAGCAGCTATTACATGTCGATCTGGTCTGGGATTAACAACATCGTTCTGGTGTGCGTGGGCAGGGGGAGCGTTGCATTTGTGCCAAAAGTCCCACACCGAGAGCAAGAGATTGGCCTCCACTCATACTCCACCAAGACGTCCCTTGTTATGCCCTTGTAGAGGACTATGACCATGTCTTGGTGCGCATCAGTTGCTTTCAATTCCACACAGACCCGAGTGTATGCAAGGAGCTTCATCCTCTCTGTATTCATATCCACATGAAGCGGTTTCTTGATTAGGCTAGCAATGCCCTGATTCCCCTTGCAGACCACAGCACCATGGGGATATTTCTACGTCGAATCCACACAGGGATCTTCGAATGGTCTCCCTTCTTCAGTTCAAGACACGACTCCCATTGCTGCAGGATTAGTGGAACTTTTGCGACCGTTATTGGCCCACCATCCAGCAACCGTCTTCGATACTTAGCATCCGAGATTCTAAAGAAGAAGAACCCATGATCATCCGCCTTAACTTCAAGAAGCTTGGCACCCCAGGCATGCTTTAATGCTGTTTTGACAAGCTTAAATGGCAATTTCTTGCCCACAAAGCCTACAAGGCATTTCGCCCATGACGGGTTTGCCGTGTCGAGTGCTTCATTTGGGAAGTATGCGACCAATTTATTCTCATACTCAACGGGGAGTAATAGGAGAGTTCATACCCTTTCAATGCCGTTTGGGCAACATTAGCCCATGTTCTAGGGGCTGCTCCTTCCTTTCCTTACTGCGCTTGCACAGGCGGAAGGTTAGGGGTTGGTCGAGCATCATTGCGCAAGGGGAATCCACCAATTCTAGGTTTCCGGAGGGCCACTCCTTCTATTTCCTCGAGGGGCCTGGTTAGAATCGATCGGAGGAACCATTTGAGGGTTCATTTTAGCTCGACGAGCGTCTGACCGCTCTCCATCGCCTTCACCTGTTCTTCGAGCAAAGTGGGACCTAGATCGGTAAGAGGGAGCTCTGCTCCTACCTCTTCTTTGCCGACTCACTCCTCTTGAAGGTATACGAGAGGATGAAGCCCCATTCCCTTCATTATATCTAAGCCCAAAGGCCATTGCACAGTAGGACAGTTTCAAATTTGCAAACCCAGAACCCTAACCCAGATCTGGTATTGCTAGAGATTAGGACATACCTGGAGCCTATGCTTTGGTGAGATCGTAGTCCCTAAGTAAGGAAGAATCCCTCCGAAAATGAGCCCCAATGGAGCCCTAGAACAGGCGCACCAGCTGCTGCAATTTTCGGATGAACAGTAACTCAGGGGGCAGAGTAGAGAGACGATGAACAGTAACTCGGGGCCTCAAATCCAAAAATGGGAAAATCATTGCTTTCACAGTTTTTTTTTTTTGTAATGATAAGTATTATAGATGATTTTCAACCAAAAATGTACAAAGAAATTGGAGACTCTACCCTAGCACCTACTCAACAAAATTTACACCGGAGATAGGGAGGGAGAGAGTACAACCAACAAGGGCCGATAAAGCCAAAAAGGGACCAGATACAGAAATGTATCCCTACATCCTTCAATGCTAGCCAAATATACTAGGGTTGAAACCCCAACTACGCTGAAGCCTTCTATTCCACGGCGTATCAGCTACTGATTTGCATGCCATCGCTTTGTCCTTGACCGCCTTAATGAGATGTTGTTTCATTGTCGGCACAAAGAGACTTGCTGATCTGAAGAGGATGTCATTCCTAGTCTTCCAGATGACATAACATAAAGCACCAAATGAAAATTTAACAATATCATAATAAAAACCGGGTTTGGAGTAGGTGTTGGTCAGCCACTGAATGTTGTCCAGCCAAGGCCGGTTAACCCACGGGATGTTGCATTTTGCAGCCCAAAAATTAGCTAAGGAGTGGGATACATGGCAATCAAAAAATAAGTGCTCAATTGAATCCGGCAAGGAATGACATAAAGCACATTGGGCCGTTGAGATTCGACCATAGGACATTAGAAGTACCTGAGTTGGGAGCCTGTTTCTGGAAATTAGCCAAAGAAGGAACTGGTGTCTCGGGACAATGGATTTGTCCTAGACGAAAGCCGCCCATGGGACCATTCTTCCTCTCCTCCGAAATGTCGACTAGGCGGAGACAGTGGAGAATTGGCCGGACGGATGCATCATCCATATAAAAGTGTCCCGTGCTTGGCTAAGCGTGGGTAATGGGGCCTGCAGCGCTCGGATTACCTGCAATATACTTTGTCCGTTCTGGGAGAAGAGATCCGCCACTCATGCTTCCCGTGGGAGAGGTGAGCTATATATGTCTCTGTGAGAATACACACCTGAAAGAAGACCCATTTCTAACCATGGGTCAAACCACAGCGAGGTAGATAAACCTATCGCCTATTTTCCATCTAAACATGGTCTTAAGTTCATCCCTTAAGGCAAGGAGTTTCCTCCATGCCCACGAATAGTACGTTAGTGGTTTTGTAGTCCAAAAGTACACCCTTTTCAGATGGTTTGAATGGATCCATCTACACCAAAGGGATTCCTTATCAGTGAATAGAATCCATATATGCTTGACCATAGCTGCTTTGTTGCCATCACGTATTTTACGGATGCTTAGACCACCCTCCTGTTTGGGACAACAACCATCGTCCCAAGACACCCTAACCCCACCAACTCCAAGTGCCGGGCCTTTCCATAAAAATTGGCGGCAAATTTGCTCTATTTGATCAATAACCGAGGCTGGCAACCAGAAAATAGAAGCCCAATATGTTTGAATAGCATGTAAGACAGATTTAATAAGCTGCAATCTCCCCGCGAAGGAGAGGAATCTATGAGTCCAAGACTGTACTCTAGATGTGAGAAGACATACCAGGGCATTACAATTTGCTTTGCTGAGCCTGGATGTGATTATTGGGACGCCAAGATATCTCACCGGCAAGGAACCCATTCTAAAATTTAAGATCTGTGTGAGCTAGTTCCGCAACATCTGGGATCCACCCGAAAGGAAGACCTTGCTCTTAGTACTGTTCAAAATGAGGCCACTCCACCGAGAAAAAGGTCAAGGCCCTCTTTCATACACAAGACCGACGCAACTTGTCCCTCACTAAAGATAAAGACATCATCAGTGAAGAATAAATGCGTCAGACGGGTGGCCTTGCATCTCCAAAAATACCGGAAGTCCGGCCTATCAGCATAAGTCTCTAGAATGCCCGACAGCACTTCCATAGCAATTGTGAACAAGTACGGAGACACTGGATCACCTTGCCTAAGGCCCCACCCACTGCTGAAGAAGCCATGCAGTTCCCCATTTATTGAAACTGAGAATTTTGGTGTTCGAACATAGGACATGATCAACCTTGTGAAATGTTCAGGGAAGCCGATAACCTTAAGAGAGTTTTCCAAGAAGTTTCAGTCTAGCGTATCATACGCTTTCCTAAAGTCCACCTTCATGGCACACTTCAGTGAGTATGTTGCCGTATGGAAACCACTGAATAACTCTTGTGCTAGAAGTATATTGTCAGTAATATGTCTTCCTTTAACAAATGCTGTCTATGTAGGGCTTATGATGTCCGGAAGAATGAATGCTATCCTATTCGCCATAATCTTTGTAATGCATTTATACACCGTTTTGCAACAAGCAATAGGCCAAAAGTTATTCACTGAAGATGCATTTGGGACTTTAGGAACAAGGGAAATAATCATGCAATTAATCTCCTTGAGTAGTTGCCCATTATGGAAAAAATTCATGATAGCTTTTGTAACGGATGATCCTACTACCTCCCAATTTTCCTTAAAAAATTCAGCATTAAAACCGTTCGGACTCGGGGCTTTCCCCCCCGCTAATGAAAACATGGCATTTCTAATTTCTTGCGGAATCACAGGCTTAGATAGGGAGCTAACCTGGTTGCCATCTAGCGTGTGCCGCATATAACGTCTGATTTCAGTGCTGGACGGAGGAATCACCGCATCCACCGGGTTGAATAACTCTTGAAAATGGGAGACGAAAGCCTGCTAAATGTCCTTGGGTCTGGTGATTACCGAGCCATTCGCCTCCTGTAAGGATAATATACGGTTGTGTAGATGGTGTCGATTGACCGAATGGTGAAAAAACCTCGTGTTTTGGTCATCCTCATTCAGCCATCGTATTCTGGATTTTTGCTTGTAAAATGATTCCTCGAGTGCCCTGAGGTCATAATATTCCTTGTTTTGACTTCCTTCTGTTTGGGCCAACACAATATTTTGGGGATCCCGTTCTAGTTCCTCCTGAATGGTGTTTAAGGCCCTTTTTGCCTCTGAAGTACGCCATGAAATATCAGAGAAAGCCAATTTATTAAGCTCCTTGAGTTTGCTTTTCAGAGATTTCAGCCTGGTATACAGTTTAAACATGGGAGTGCCCTGGATCCGGTTTTCCCAGACTTGTGAGACCATCATGCTGAATTCCGGATGCGTCATCCACAGATTAAAAAATTTAAATGGCTTCTTCCTCAAGCTAGGCTCCAAGACACATACCAGTATAGGAGTGTGGTCCGATATGCCAGGATGGAGGAAAGATGCTTCAGAGAATGAAAATTCCATGCTCCACTTATTATTCACTAATACCCGATCAATGTTCCTCTGTTTCCTATGCTCATCGGAGTAAGATGACCAAGTATAGCGGAACCCAACATATCTGAGGTCGTCCAGTTCAGCTTAGAGGAGACATTCTTGGAACTCATCAAACGACGGGTGCCAAATGTTCGGGCTACCTTGTCGATCCGAGGGATCTCAAATGGCGTTGAAGTCCCCCCCCCCACAATCCACGGGCTATCTGAGTGTGCAGAGCTTAGCCGGATTATGTCCTCCCACAGGGGTCTTCGATCAATAAAAGTGTGTTCTCCGTATATAGCCGTATAATAAAGGGAAACACCGGAAGATCTAATTTTGAGCATGCCATGCATCATCTAGCTAGATACAAAATTGCTAGAGAAGTCCAAAAGGGATGGGTCCACCCAATCCATATACGACCCCTAGCTGAATAATCATAATTTGCTTCCCAACACCAACCCGGTATTAGGCTAGAAGATATCGACCCAAAGGAGTGATGGGGCACTTTTGTCTCAATGAGTCCAAGGCAACTAATGTTGTTTGTGCACACAAAAACTCTCACTTCCTTTTGCCTAACCGGATCCATTAATCCCATAATATTCCAAAAACCAAAATTCATGCCAAAAAAGAATCAAAAAGTGAGGGCGTACCTATCTTCGTCTCCCTCCCCGCCTCCTTCCGATCGTTTAGGGCGGGGTATTCTATTTAGGGGGTGGCTTAGCTTGAAAGACAATGTGGCCAGGGGTGCCTTGCTGGGACGGTTGTGAATCCGACACCGCCGAGGGGCATTCCACCGTGTTTGTGCCAGCTTCATCTCCTGGGTTGATCGAAGTATCAGCATTAGAGGTTTCCAGTTCCGAGTGTTCGACTTCCGAGCTGCTCCCCATTTCAGATTCCTCCAAGTCATATGCATCTCCCAGGTCATCCGCAGATGAATAAGTTGGCTGGGGGGTTTCTAGGACATCAGATACTTTCTCCTTATTTACAGGAACTTCTTTATCCCGGTGAGCATAAGATGATTTCCCCTGCTGAGACCCCGCCGGGGATGTCGATCATGCCTCATTCGCTCTACCCCTTGTTCTATTCCTCCTACTCGCTGACTGTATTGCAGCAGGTGGAACTTGCCAGCGTCCATTAGTTCCTGATGGTAAGGTGGACGGGCCCGCTTCTTCAGGATCATTTCTGGTCTGAACCATCTCCTTCCCTACAGGCGCTTTTGCTTTCTAGGCTGCTAACAACTGATCTGCTATATGATTTGGAGCATCCGCCTGTGCAGGTTGTTCCACGTTCTGGTGTGCCTGGACAGAAGGTTTTTCGCTGCATTTGTGGCCAAAGACCCCACACTTAGGGCAGGAGATGGGCCTCCACTCATACTCGGCCGAGACATCCCGTGTGATTCCTTTATATAGCACGGTAACCGTGTCTTGACGCACATCAGTTGCCTTCAACTCTATGCAGACCCGGGCATAGGCTAGGAGTTTCATCTTCTCCGTGTTCAAGTCTACGTGAAGCGGTCTCCCAATAAGGTTGGCAATGCCACTAATTCCCCTTGCTGACCATAGAATAAGGGGGATGTTTCTTAATCGAATCCATACCGGAATCTTTGAATGGTTGCCCTTCTTCAACTCGAGACACGGGTCCCATTGCTGCAGAATAAGTGGGACTTTCGCAACTGTTATTGGCCCTCCGTCCAGCAATCTCCTGCGAAATTTAGCATCCGGGATTCTGAAAAAGAAAAAACCACGGTCATCCGCCCTTACTTCAAGGAGATTAGTTCCCCAGGCATGTTTTAAAGCTGTTTCAACCAGCTTGAATGGCAGCTTCTTGCCTACGAAATACCCTACCAAACATTCTGCCCAGGCCGGGTCTGCTGCATCTAAAGCATCATCTGGGAAGTAGGCAACTAGCTTGCTATCATGCTCAACCGGGGTATAATAGGCAAGCTCATAGCCTTTCAGCGCCGTTCGAGCCACACTAGCCCAAGTTCTGGGTCCATTTACTTCCCTGCCTTGTTGCATTTGCTCAGGCGGAGGGTTTCTAGCTTGTCGCGCACTATTGCGCTGAGGGGATCTCCCATTCTGGGTTCCCAAGGGACCATTCCTTCCATTTCCTTGAGGCATTTGGTCCGAGTCGATCTGAGGAGCCTCATGGAGGTTCGCTCCTGATCGGTGATTAACAGACCGAAGCCCATCTCCTTCCCCTGTTTGTCGAGCAACACGGGATTTAGATCCGAATGAGGGAGCTCTGCTCCGACCTCTCATCTGTCTACTCATACCTCTAGACGTTCTATGGGAGGTAGAGGCCATATTCCTTTCAATATACCCGGCCCGAAGTCCATAACACAACTAGAACAATTCGATTCCCAAACCTAGAAACCCTAGGTCAGATATGATTTTGCTGGAGATTGTGACATACCTGGAGCCTGTGCTTTGGATATGTTGTTGGTCACCAAGTGAGGATGATTCCCTTCGAAAATGAGCTCCGATGGAGCCCTAGAGCCGACGCACCAGCTGCTGCAAGTTCCAGGTGCACAGTAACTCGGGAGATCAATTTGAGAGGATGATGAACAATAACTCGGGGCACAAGTCCGAAAATGGGAAAATCTTTGCTTTCACAGTTGTTTTTTTTTTTTTTTTTTTTGGTAAAGGTAAGTATTATAGACAATTTTCAACCATACAAATGTACATAAATTGAGACATGGCTCCACCCACACACACAGGACAACACGTCACTAGAGTGGGGGGGAGGGCCAAGCTCACACAAAACAAAAGTTTTACAACATTTAAACCAGGTAGCAGCCTTTAGCTACCCTCCCAAGACAAACTACCCAAAAATGATAGGATCAAAGCCCCAGCTACGTTGTAATCTCTTGTTTCTTGGAGAATTAGGGACCGCACTGAAAGCTAAGGCTTTATCTTTGACTGCCTTGATGAGGTGCTGCTTCATCGATGGTACAAACAGGCTTGAGGACCGGAATGTAATGTCGTTCCTGGTTCTCCAAATAACATAACATAGTGCGCCAAAGGAAAACCTGGCAATGTCAACATAAAATCCACTTCCAGGGAGCGTGGTGATAATCCATTGCACATTTTCCATCCAAGGTCGGTTAGTCCATGGGAGATTACATTTCGAAGCCCAAAAAGTAGTAAGGCTATTAGGAATATGACAATAAAAAAATAGGTGATCTATGGAGTCCGACCTCGCATTGCAAAAAACACAATTCACGGATGCCACTCTACCATAAGACATCAGGAGTACCTAGGTAGGAAGCCAGTTCTGAGAAGTGAGCCAAAGTAGGAATTGGTGCCGGGGGACAATAGGGTTGCTCCATACTAAAGATGCCCATGAGACCGCTGGAGCTCTCCTCCTAATAACTGACCAAGCAGATGCAGATGAGAAGGTGCCCGAGGGATGCATAGTCCAATAAAAGGAATCCGATGTGAGTGATAAAGTGGGGACCGTGATTTGCAATGACAGAATCTCTTGTAATATATCCTGGCCATCCGGGGTAAATAGGTCAGCAACCACAGCATGCCTCTGGAGGGGCAATTGGTAGGTACGAGTATTTGTGTAGACTTGGCTAAGAGGGCCTATCTCCAGCCACGGGTCAAACCAAAGAGAGGTAGATAGTCCATCCCCAATGCTCCACCTGAAAGACTCTTGGACCTCTTCCCTAAGTGCAAGTATTTTACGCCAAGTCTATGAGCAAAATGTCGGGGGTGTTGTGGTCCAAAAATACTGCCCTTTGAGGTGAGTCATATGGATCCGTTTGCACCAAAGGGACTCTTTATTAGTGAAAAGAATCCAAATGTGCTTGATCATAGCCACTTTATTACTATCTCGGATCCTACGGATCCCTAGGCCTCCCTCCTGTTTGGAAAGACAAACGTCCTCCCAAGAAACCTTAGCACCTCCCACACCAAGACCCGGCCTTTCCACAAAAATTGTCGACAAATCTGTTCTAACCTGTCAACTATAGATGCGGGAAGCCAAAAAATAGATGCCCAGTATGCTTGAATTGCATGCAGAACAGATCTAATCAATTGTAATCTACCCGCAAATGATAGAAAGCGATGTGTCCAAGATTGGATTCTAGCCATTAGGAGACATACCAGGGCATTGCAGTCTGTTTTGCTGAGCCTCGAAGTGATGATGGGAACGCCCAAATATCGAACAAGGAGAGTCCCCAGTCTGAAGTTCAAGATTTGCAAGAGTTGGTCTCGCAACGCCTCCGAGCCTCCAGAGAGGAATACTTCACTCTTAGTATTGTTGGGGGCGAGTCCACTCCATTGGGAGAACAAGTGGAGCCCCTCCTTCATGCATGTAACTGAATTCACATTGCCTTGGTTGAAGAAGAAGACATCATCCGCAAAGAAGAGATGTGATAGATGAGTAGCCTTGCATCTCCAATAAAACCGGAATCGAGAACGGCGTGACTGCAGCTCTAGGATGCCCGTAAGCACTTCCATGGCCAACATGAATAAATATGGCGACATAGGGTCCCCCTGCCGAAGTCCTCTACCACTACTAAAAAAGCCATGAAACTCACCGTTAATGGAAATAGAGAACTTTGGGGTACGAACACATACCATAATTAGTCGTACGAAATGCTTAGGAAAGCCAAACACCATGAGTGTAGTCTCCAGGAAGTTCCAATCCAGCGTGTCGTAGGCTTTACGGAAGTCCACTTTGATGGCGCACTTAGGAGAATAAGTAGGCGAGTGGAACCCACTGAATAATTCTTGGGCCAAGAGTATATTGTCAGTGATGCGTCAACCTCTAACAAAAGCTGTTTGAGTGGGGCTGATGATGTCTGGAAGAACTACAACAATTCTATTTGCCAAAATCCTCATGATGCACTTATAAATAGTGTTATAGCAGGCCATGGGCCGAAAGTCACTAACTGAAGAGGCATTTGGTATTTTGGGAACCAAGGCTATAATTGTACAATTAATCTCACGAAGCAATCTACCAGATTGAAAGAAATCCTGAACCGCCTCTATAACAGAAGATCCCACAAGATCCCAGTTCTTTCTAAAAAACTCAACATTGAAACTATCAGGCCCCGGGGCTTTACCCCCGCTAGAGAGAACATAGCATTTCTAATATCCTGAGGAAGAACAGGTTCAGCTAAGAATCTAACCTAGTCATCATTCAGCACCTGCTTTAGGACTTCTTTGACATCATCAGTAGTTGGGCTCATGGCCGTGTTCGTTAGGGCCAAGAGATCCTGAAAGTAAGATATGAACGCATGCTGAACTTCCCTCGGATCAGAGGTTGTGTTACCCGCACCATCCTGAATTGTAATAATCCAGTTGCGCAGATGATGGTGATTTACCGAATGGTGAAAGAACCTTGTATTCTGGTCACCCTCCTTAAGCCACCTGATTCTTGATTTTTGTCTGAAGAACGACTCCTCAAGGGACCGGAGTGTGTAGTATTCCTGGGTTTGAGCCATCTCAGCTTCGGCCAATGCACAACTATGGGGATCCTAAAGGAGTGCCTTTTGAGTAGAGTGAAGAGTTTGTTTAGCAACGTTAGCCCGCATAGAAATGTCAGAATATACCTCCCTGTTCAACTGTTTCAATTTGCCCTTCAGGAGTTTGAGTCTAGTACATAGCTTGTACATAGGAGTGCCGAAATGTTGGTCCTCCCACACCTGAGCCACCATAGTCCTAAAATCTGGGTGCGACATCCAAAAGTTGAAGAACTTGAATGGCTTCTTATGAGGCCAATTGGCCAAAATACGAACTAATATTGAGGTATGATCCGAAATACCTGGGGGAAGAAAGGAGGCCTCTGAAAAAGAGTACTCCGAGCTCCAAATGTTGTTAACCGAAACCCGATCAATCTTCCGTTGTTTCCTATTTTCACCGGTGTAGGAGGACCAGGTGAATCGAAAGCCAACATATCGAAGGTCATCAAGTCCAGCCTGAAGTAAGCACTCCTTGAATTCATCAAACGAGGGGTGCCAAATATCCGGGCTACCTAGGCGATCCGAAGGATCCCGTATAGCATTAAAATCCCCTCCCACAATCCAAGGGCTGTCTAGGATGGTGGTACTCAGGCGGATTAACTCAGTCCAGAGAGATCTACGAGTAGTGAAAGTATGTTCACCATAGATTGCCGAGAAATGGAGGGTAGAACCCGAATGCAAAATCTTGATAAGGCCATGGATCATTTGGCTAGAGACAAAATGACTTGAGAATTCCACCAAAATTGGATTCCAACCTATCCAAATGCGACCCCTAGTAGAGAAATCATAATTGGCTAGCCAAAGCCACCTGGGGAGTAGGCTAGACGAGATAGAACCAAAATGGTGAGGCGGGACTTTTAGTCTCCATAAGTCCAAGACAACAAATGTCATGTGACCGTACAAAATGCCTCACTTCCGATTGTCTAACCGGGTCCATAATACCCCAAGTATTCCAAAAGCCAAAATACATAATTATAGTCAAAAAGTGAGAAGGAGAGTAAACGCTTACTTGCGTTTTCCAGTCCGACGCTTACTTGTCGTCGGTTTTGGGGGGGACTTGTGTTTGGTGGATGGGTTTGCTTTGCCCGACACCTGAGTTTGCAGAGCCTGCTGAGAAGGCTGGGAGTCTAGCACCGAATTGTCATTGGCACCCAGATTCGAAGGAGCATCCTGGACGATCACAGGGGGCAGCACCTCCTGAGGTGAAGCCTCCGATATGCTGGTCGCATCATCCACATCATCTAGATCATCATCTGTTGAGAAGGATGCATTACTTGAGATAGTCATTTGCTGTAAAGCATCATCAACCCGGATTACTTCCTTGTTGCATCCCCGTGGATCCGGCCTAGGCGAGGATAGGCCAGGAGCATTAGGCGAAGTGGACGGTCTGGGTTCTTGAGTCCCAGCCTTAGTTCAGAGAGAACGTTTGCTGGAAGCTTGAACTCGCCATTGTCCAGGGGATTTAGGGGTTGGATCAAGGACTCCAGCTGGTGCAGCGATTGTGCAGATTTGGACAGCAGGCATCTGAGGTGTAGCAGCTTGAGCACTTGGTGCATCATTTGTCCGGGGTTGAGTTTTAACAATATTCTGCTGCGTCTCAGTCGGTTCAGTAGGCTGAGGATCAGAGACAGGAGCTGGGGCCACCTGATCAGGGGCATTCTCAGCAAGGCCACACCTATGGCCGAATGTGCCGCATCGCATGCATGACACTGGCCTCCATTCATATTCAATGGACACTACTCTGGTTGCCCCCTTCATCATCACTTTCACGGTATCTTTCCGAGCATCAGAAGCGGACAGCTCCACACAAACTCGTGCATAGGCCAACATTTTTAACTCCTCAGTATTTTGGTCTACAAAGAGTGGTTTGCCGACTAGGCTAGCAATACTACTTATGCCTTTAGCTGACCATAAGGCTAACGGAATGTTCCGCAATCGAATCCACACCGGAACCTTCGAGTGGCTATCTTTCTTGAGTTCCAAAAGTGGTTCCCATTGCTGCAATATCAGCGGCACTCGTGCGACCGTGATAGGGCCGCTTTCCAGCACTCTTCTTCTATACTCCACATCGGGAATTCGGAAGAAAAAGAACCCCTTGTCATCCGCCTTCACCTCTACCAGCTTGGTGCCCCAAGCATGTTTGAGGGCAGCTTCAACCAGCTAAAATGGAAGCCTCTTGCCCATAAGATAACCGACAAGACATTGTGCCCACATGGGATCCATTGCATTTAGCGTGTCATCACCAACAACAGCCATTTCTTCCCCTTCAATTTTGACTGGGTCAACATAAGAAAGGATGTATCCTCTTACCAATGTCCTGGCTACACTCGCCCAGGATCAGGGGGCAGCAGAGTCCTTCCCGTTCTGCATCTGTGCAGACGATTGGACCTGCAGAGATTGAGCACCACTTCGATGAGGAGGCAGGCCATTACGAAGTACAGAGGGACCAGGTTGAGTTCCAGCTTGAAGCCCCTCATTCGCTGGACTTAGTGGACAGACAGAGTCAGGATCCTTGGGAACGTTTCCGCCCCTTTTTCCTCCCGGACGTCCTCGAGACTTCGAGCGATGAAATGGGGGCTGGCTAGGGCTCCTACGCTGACTACTCTCCGCCCCTTTCGAACTATGAGTCAAGGGTGGACAAGATCTATCCATCTTATAGACTACCCAGGCCAGAACAGACCACAACCGGCCAAACACAGCTTGCAGAAAACCCTATCCCATATCTAAAATTGTGGCTGATTGGGACATACCTGGCTCAAAAGCTTCGGTGAGATTGTTGTCCTTAGGGAGAGGAGTAATCCCTCCGAAAATGAGCCCAAACGGAGCCCTGATGCGGCCGGGGCAGCAGCTCAAAGGTGAGCGTGTACAGTAGCTTGAGATCAGAATTTGAGAGAAGATGAACAGTAACCCGAGGAGCACAATGCCGAAAATGGGAAAATCTTTGCTTTCACAATTATAGATGATTTTCACCATAAGAATGTACAAGATTTTGGGGAATCCCCCCTAATACCTACTCAACAGAATACACCGGAGATGGGGAAAAGGGGAGAATACACCAAAGCGGGACAACAAAAGACAATAGAGACAAGTACATATTTCTTATCCCTACACCAAACTCCTAGCCAAATATTCTAGGGTCAAAGCCCCAACTACGCTGAAGTCTTCTATTCCGCGGCTCATCAGGAACTAGTTTGCATGCCATCGCTTTATCCTTGACCGCCTTGACCAGGTGTTGCTTCATAGTAGGCACATAAAGGCTTGTATGCCGGAAAATGATATCATTCCTAGTCTTCCATATGACATAGCACAACACGCCAAAAGAGAATTTGACAATGTCATAATAAAAACCAGGTCCAGAGTAAGAATTGGCCAGCCATATGATGTTGTCTAGCCATGGCCGATCATACCACGGAATATTGCACTTTGCGGCCCAAAAGTTAGCTAAGGTGTGAGAAACACTACAATCAAAAAATAGATGCTCCGTCGAGTCCGGAGTGGAGCGGCAGAGAGCATATAGGGCCCCTGAAATTCGACCATAGGACATAAGCATTACCTGAGTTGGGAGCCTTTTCTTGGAGATTAACTAGAGAAGAAACTGGTGCCTTGGAGTAATAGACTTGTCCCACACAAAGGACGCCCATGGGACCACTCTTCCTCTCCTTCGGAGCGTCGTCCAGGCAGATGCAATCGAGAAGAGACCCGATGGCTGCGACGTCCAAATAAATTTGTCCCGAGCTTGGTTTAGTGTGGGTATTGACGTCTGCCTGGCTTGAATTTCTTGCAACAGAGCTTGCCCATTCCGAGTGAAGAGATCCGCCACTCTTGCTTCCCAAGAAAGAGGCGAATTGTATATATCAATGTGAGAATATATGTCTGATAGAGGACCCATCTCTAACCATGGGTCAAACCACAATGAGGTAGAAAGTCCATCCCCCACTTCCCATCGAAATATGGTCTTGACTTCGTCCTTAAGGGCCGGGATTTTCCGCCATGCCCACGAGCAGAATGTCGGAGGTTTTGCTATCCAAAAGTATGCCATTTTCAAGTGATTTGAATGAATCCACTTACACCAGAGGGATACCTTATCAGTGAATAGACTCTAGATATGCTTGATCATAGCCGCTTTGTTGCCATCGCGGATTCTACGAATGCCTAGACCACCCTCCTATTTAGGACAACAAATATCATCCCATGACACCTTGGCTCCCCCGACCCCAAGCATCGGGCCTTTCCATAGAAATTGCCGACAAATCTGCTCTATTTTGTCAACAACCGACGCAGCCAGCCAAAAAATAGATGCCCAATATGTTTGAATGGCATGTAGGACCGATTTAATAAGCTGTAGTCTCCCCGCAAAGGAGAGGAATCTATGAGTCCAAGTCTGTACTCTAGAGGTGAGAAGACATACCAGGGAAGTGCAGTCTGCTTTGCTAAGTCTGGATGTGATGATGGGAACCCCCAGATATCTCACAGGCAATGAGCCCTCCCTAAAGTTTAGAAACTGCATAATTTGATTTCGCAATGCTTGGGATCCCCCTGATAAGAAAACCTCACTTTTGCTGTAATTTGGAATGAGGCCACTCCACCGTGAGAAAAGGTCAAGGCCTTCTTTCATGCAAGAGACCGATGCAACCTGACCTTCACTAAAGATAAAACATCATCAACAAAGAATAAGTGCGTCAGTCGAGAGGCCTTACATCTCCAGTAGTAGCGAAACCCCGGCCGGTTCGCATGTGAGGCAAGCATGCCTGACAGAACTTCCATTGCAATGGTGAATAGGTATGGAGACACTGGATCACCCTGTCTAAGTCCCCGCCCGCTACCAAAAAAGCCATGTAGCTCCCTATTAATAGAGATCGAAAATTTTGGGGACCGTACACAAGACATGATCAAGCCTATGAAATGATCAGGAAATCCTATTGCCTTGAGAGTATTTTCTAGGAACTTCTAGTCAAGTGTATCATATGCTTTCCTGAAGTACACTTTCATAGCACATTTTGGTGAATAAGTATTCATATGGAAACCACCGAAGAGCTCCTGTGCTAGAAGAATATTATCAGTAATACGTCTCCCCTTAACAAAAGCCGTCTATGTAGGGCTTACTATCTCGGGGAGAATGGACGCAATTCTGTTCACCATAATTTTGGTAATGCACTTATACACCGTGTTGCAACAGGCTATAGGGCGAAAATCATTAACCATGGATGCATTTGGTACTTTTGGAACAAGTGCAATAATAGTACAGTTGATCTCCTTGAGCAACTGTCCATTTTGGAAAAAATCCATGATAGCTTCAGTAATAGATGGCCCTACTATCTCCCAATTTTTCTTAAAGAATTCCACGTTAAATCCGTCTGGCCTCGGAGCTTTCCCTCCCGCTAAGGAAAACATGGCATTTCTAATTTCTAGCGGAAGCACAGGATTAGATAGGGCGCGTACCTGGCTTTCGTAGAGTGTATGCCGCAAATATGTTCGGATCTCATTGCTGGCTGGAGCATCCAAGGATTCCATCGGATTGAATAAGTCCTGGAAGTGAGTGACAAAGGCATTCTGGATGGCCTCAGGTGCCGTGATGACTGTGCCATCAGCCCATTCTAGTGATAGAATCCGGTTGTGTAGATGGTGTCGATTGACCGAGTTGTGGAAGAATCTAGTATTTTGGTCCCCCTCCTTCAACCATCTAATTCTGGATTTTTGCTTGTAAAATGATTCCTCGAGGGCCCTGAGGTTGTAATACTCTTTCGTTCGGTCCACCTCTGATTGGGCCATGTCAAGGTTTTGGGGATCCCGTTCTAATTCCTCTTGAATGGTGTCCAACATCCTTTTTGCTTTTGAGGTGCGCCTTGATATATCCGAGAATGCCGATTTATTTAGCTCCTTAAGTTCCCTTTGAGGAGTTTTAGCCTGGAGTTTAAAATAAACATGGGGGTACCTAGAGTCCGTGCCTCCCAAGCTTGAGAAACCAACAAGCCAAAATCAGGGTGTGTCATCCAAAGATTAAAAAATTTGAACGGCTTCCTCTTCGGTCTAGACTCCACAATACGAACTACCATCGGAGTGTGGTCTGATATGCCGGGTGGGAGGAAAGATGCTTCAGAGTATGAGAACTCCATGCTCCACTTACGGTTCACAAACTCGGTCAATCTTCCTCTGTTTTCTATTTTCACCTGTAGAGGAAGACCAGGTATAGCGGAAACCTACATACCTTAGGTCTTCCAGTTCAGCTTGAAGGAGGCAATCACCGAATTCATCAAAAGAAGGGTGCCAGATGTCAGGACTACCTTGCCTATCCGAAGGATCTCTAATGGCGTTGAAATCCCCCCCCCCCCCCAAGATCCACGGAATATCTTCATGCATTAAGCTTAGTCGGGTAATATCCTCCCATAGTGGTCGGCGAGCAACAAACGTGTGTTCTCCATATATTGCTGAGAAAGACAGACAGACACTTGATGACCAGATCTTAAGCATCCCATGTATCATCTGGCTAGACACAAAATTGCTAGTGAACTCCAAAAGGGATGGGTTCCACCCGATCCATATACGCCCCCTAGCCGAGTAGTCATAATTTGCTACCCAATGCCATCCCGAAAATAAACAAGTAGAGATCGATACAAAACAGTGATGGGGTACTTTAGTTTCGATAAGTCCAAGGCAACTAATATTGTGAGTACGCACAAAATCCCTCACTTCATTTTGCCTAACCGGGTCCATTAATCCCCTAATGTTCCAATAACCAAAATTCATGCCAAAAAGTCCAAAAAAAGGGAACCCACATACCTAACGTCGCCTCACAACCCGCCTCTTGCCGGTCAGTTGAAGCGGGGAGTGCTGCTATGGGGACGGTTTTGCTTGAGAAACGATATGGTCAGAAGTGGCTAGTTGTGACGGCTGTGAGTCTGGTATCCCAGAGGTGTATTCTGTTGTGTTTGTTCCAGCCTCTTCACCTGGTTTATCTGGAATATCATCATTAGGTGTTTCCTGTTCAGATGGATCGCCTTCAGTGCTGCTTCCCATCTTAGATTCTTCCGTGTCATCTGCAGCTCCCAAATCATCCGCTGAAGAGTAGGTCGGCTGATTCGTTTCTGGAACAGCAGAAAAGGAGCGGCCAGTCACCTTCACCGGAGCTTCTCCCTCCTTGGTCGAGGATGACCCCTCCGGGGACGATGAATGGGCCTTATTCCGTCTTTCCCTTGTTCTAGTCCTCCTTCCCACCGATTGACCGAGAACGGGTGGGGTTGTCCTTCGTTCCTCAGATACCACTGGTATGGGGGGCGGGCTTGACTCGACAGGCTCATTTCTGGACATAACCAACTCCTTTTCCAATGGCATTTTTGCTTTCAGAGCTGTTGGAATCTGGTCTGTACTCTGCTTTGCCGAAACCCCCTATTTTTGTTGGTCCTGGGGGATGCTGCCTTGAGCATTCTGAGGTACCTGGTCTGGCGTCACTGAGCTGCATTTGTGGCCAAAAACACCACATCTAGTGCATGAAATGGGCCTCCACTCGTATTCTACCGATACCTCCCGCGTTATTCCTTTATATAAGACAGTAACCGTGTCTTGGTGCACATCTGTCGCCTTCAGCTCTACACAAACCCGTGCGTAAGCTAGCATTTGCATCTTCTCCGTGTTCGAGTCAACATGGAGAGGTTTTCCAATGAGGCTGGCAATTCCCCCAATCCCCCTTGCTGACCATAGTACAAGAGGAATGTTCCTAAGGCGAATCTAGACCGGAATTGTTGAGTGATCGCTCTTCTTCAACTCAAGACAAGGGTCCCATTGCTGCAAAATGAGGGGGACCCTTGTGACTGTTATAGGCCCTCCATCCAGTAGTTTCCTTCGGAACTCAGCATCCGGAATCCTGAAGAAGAAAAAACTACGATCGTCGGCTTTCACTTCCAGCAGTTTAGGTCCCCAAGCGTGTTTCAAGGCTGTTTCAACCAGCTTGAACGGCAGTTTCTTGCCTATGAAATATCCCACGAGACATTCCGCCCATGCCGGGTCAGCTGCCTCTAATGCTTCATCCGGGAAATAAGCGACAAGTTTGTTCTCATGCTTCACAGGAGTGTAATAAGCCACTTCGTAGCCTTTAATTGCCGTCCGGGCCACACTCGCCCAAGATCTGGGCATAACTCCTTCTCTGGCTTGCTGCGACTGCATAGATGGGGGAACACGGCTCTGTTGCGCGTCCCTGCGCTGGGGAGATCCCCCATTCCGGTGTCCCGGAGGACCTTTCCGTCCACCTTCAAGAGCTACCTGGTGCGAGTCAAACCTAGAAGGTGCGCGGGGAATTCCCTCTACTCGGAACTCAACTGAGCAAACTCCATCGCCTTCCCCTGATCGACGGCCAATCCGGGATACAGATCTAACAGAGGGAGCTCGGCTCCAACCTCTCCTAGTTCTACTCATTCCTCTAGATGTTCTATGGGAAGTATAAGCCCCATTCCCATCAGCAAAACCCAGCCCGAAGGCCATAGACGCAGCAGACAGCAGATCGACCCCAAGACCCAAACCCTAACTCAGATTTGGATTTGCCGAAGATTGAGACATACCTGGGTCCTGATCTTCGGATATGTTGTAGTCCAGTCCGAGAGGGTGAGCTCCTCCGAAAATGAGCTCCAAAGGAGCCCTGTAGCTGGCGTTCCAGGTGCTGCAACTACAGGGTGAACAGTAACCCAATGATTCAGTTTTGGGAGAAAATGAACAGTAATCCGAGGGGGGTTCCGAAAATGGGAAAATCTTTACTTTCATAGTTTTTTTTTTTGATGACCCAGGGAACCCCGCACCTCGCCGACAGCCGGGGGAGTAAACCCTAGGGGCCACACGTGCTAGCCACCACACACGTGAAACCAGTTAAGTCACTCTATGACGAAGCTGTGATTCGAACTCTTGACCTTTTGCGAGAGGAAGAGAGCGCGAACCAGCAGCGCCACCCAAGTGGGTGGTTTGCTTTCACAGTTGTTTTTTTTTTGGTAATGGTAAGTATTATAGATGATTTTCAACCATGAATGTACAAAGAAATTGGAGACTCTACCCTAGCACCTACTCAACAGAATTACACTGGAGATAGAGAGGGAAGGAGTACAACCAACAGGGGCCAAAACAGCCAAAATAGGACTAGTTACATAGTTGTATCCCAACATCCATAGCTACTAGCTAAATACACTAGGATTGAAGCCCCAACTACGCTGCAGCCTTCGATTCCGCGGTGTATCAACTACTGATTTGCATGCCATCGCTTTGTCTTTAATCGCCTTAATGAGATGTTGTTTCATTAAAGGCATAAAAAGACTCGCTGATCTGAAAAGGATGTCATTCCTATTCTTCCAGATGACATAGCATAATGCACCAAAAGAGAATTTGACAATGTCATAGTAGAATCCAGGGTTGGAGTATGTAATGGTAAGCCATTTAATGTTGTCAACCCAAGGCCGGTTGACCCACGGAATGTTGCATTTTGCAGCCCAAAAATTAGCTAGGGATTGGGATACATGGCAATCAAAAAATAAGTGCTCAATTGAATCCGGTAAGGAATGGCAGAAAGCACATTGGGCCGTAGGGATTCGACCATAGGACATTAGTAGTACCTGAGTTGGGAGCCTGGTTTTGCAAATGAGCCAGAGTAGAAACTGGTGTCTTGGAACAATGGCTTCCTCTCCTCCGGAACGTCGACCAGGCGGAGACGGTGGAGAATTGGCCGGACGGATGCATCATCCATCTGAAGGTATCCCGTGCTTGGCTAAGCGTGGGTAATGGATCCTGCCATTCTCGTATTGCCTGCATTATCCCTTGTCCATTCTGAGAGAAGAGGTCCGCCACTCGTGCTTCTCGAAGGAGGGGCGAGTTGTATATGTCTGTGTGGGAGTATACCCCTGAAAGAAGACCCATATCTAACCACGGGTCAAACCACAGCGAGGTGGATAAACCATCGCCTATCTTCCATCTAAACATGGTCTTGACTTCATCCCTTAGGGCAAGGATTTTCCTCCATGCCCATGAACAGTATGTGGGCGGTTTTGCAGTCCAAAAATACACCCTTTTCAGATGGTTTGAATGGATCCATTTACACCAAAGGGATTCCTTATCAGTGAATAAAATCCATATATGTTTGACCATAGCTGATTTGTTGCTGTCACGTATTCTGCGGATGCCTAGGCCACCCTCCTGTTTGGGACAGCAAACATCGTCCCAAGACACCTTGACCCCACCAACTCCAAGTGCCGGGCCTTTCCATAAAAATTGACGGCAAATTTACTCTATTTTATCAATTACCGAGGCAGGTAACCAGAAAATAGCAGCCCAGTATGTTTGTATAGCATGTAAGACAGATTTAATAAGCTGCACTCTTCCCGCAAAAGAGAGGAATCTATGAGTCCAAGACTGAACTCTAGAGGTAAGGAGACATACCAGGGCATTACAATCTGCTTTGCTGAGCCTGGATGTGATTATTGGGACGCCAAGATATCTCACCGGCAAGGACCCCAATATGAAATTCAAAATCTGTGTGAGCTGGTTTCGTAATATTTGGGATCCACCCGAAAGGAAGACTTCGCTCTTTGTATTATTCGGAACGAGGCCACTCCACCGAGAAAATAGATCAAGGCCCTCTTTCATACACAAGACCGATGTAGCTTGTCCCTCAGTAAAGATAAAGACATCATCAGCGAAGAATAAGTGCGTCAGCTTAGTGGCCTTGCATTGCCAAAAATACCGGAAGTCCGGCCTGTCAGCATAAGATTCTAGGATGCCTGAAAGCACTTCCATAGCAATTGTGAACGAGTACGGAGACACCGGATCACCTTGCCTAAGGCCCCGCCCTCGCTGAAGAAGCCATGCATATCCCCATTAATTGAAACTGAGAATTTTGGCGTCCGAACACAGGACATTATCAACCGTGTAAAATGTTCAGGGAAACCAATAGCTTTAAGCGAGTTTTCCAGGAAGTTCTAGTCTAGTGTATCGTACGCTTTCCTAAAGTCCACCTTCATGGCACACTTAGGTGAGTAAGTTGCCGTATGGAAGCCACTGAATAACTCTTGTGCTAAGAGTATATTGTCAGTAATACGTCTTCCCTTAACAAATGCTGTCTGCGTAGGGCTAATAATATCCGGAAGGATGGAAGCTATCCTATTAGCCATAATTTTTGTAATGCATTTATACACCGTGTTGCAACAAGCAATAGGCCGAAAATCATTCACTGATGATGCATTTGGGACTTTAGGAACCAGGGAAATAATTGTGCAATTGATCTCCTTGAGTAAATGCCCATGCTGAAAGAAGTCCATGATAGCTTCTGTGACAGACGGTCCAACTACATCCCAGTTTTCTTTAAAAAACTCCGCATTAAAACCATCTGGACCCGGGGCTTTCCCCCCTGCTAACGAGAACATTGCATTCCTAATTTCTTGCGGAATTACAGGTTTTGAAAGAGAGCTAACCTGGTTGTCATCCAGCAGTTTCCTCATATAGCGTCTGATTTCAGTGCTGGACGGAGGAATCATCGACTCCACCGGGTTGAAAAGATCGTGAAAATGGGAGACGAACGCCTGCTGGATGTCCTTGGGTTCCGTGACTATCGAGCCATCCGCCTCCTGTAAGGATAATATTCGGTTGTGAAGATGGTGTCGGTTGACCGAATGGTGAAAAAACCTTGTGTTCTGGTCCCCCTCCTTCAACCACCGTATTCTGGATTTTTGTTTGTAAAACGATTCCTCGAGTGTCCTGAGGTCGTAATACTCCTTTGTACGGCTTTCTTCTGTTTGGGCCAGCACAATATTTTGAGGATCCCTTTCGAGCTCCTCCTGAATGGTGTCTAGGGCCCTCTTAGCCGCTGAAGTACGCAATGAGATATCCGAGAAAGCTGATTTATTAAGCTCCTTAAGTTTGCATTTCAGCAGTTTAAGCCTGGAATACAGTTTAAACATGGGAGTTCCCTGGTTCCGAACTTCCCAAACTTGTGAAACCATCAAGTTAAATGCGGGATGGGTCATCCACAGGTTAAAAAATTTAAATGGCTTCTTTCTCGAGCTAGGCTCCAAGACACGTACCAGCATGGGAGTGTGATCCGATATACCAGGGTGGAGAAAGGACACTTCAGAGAATGAAAATTCCATGCTCCACTTATTATTCACTAATACCCGATCAATCTTCCTCTGTTTCCTATGCTCACCGGAGTAAGAAGACCAAGTATAGCGAAATCCGACATATCTAAGGTCATCCAGTTCGGCTTGGAGAAGACATTCTTGAAATCATCAAACGACGGGTGCCAAATGTCCGGGCTACCTTGCCGATCCGAGGGGTCCCTAATGGCATTGAAGTCACCCCCCACAATCCACGGGCTATCGGAGTGTGCATGACTCAGCCGGATTATGTTCTCCCACAGGGGTCTTCGATCAATAAAGGTATGTTCTCCATAAATAGCCGTAAAATAAAGTGAGACACCGGATGATCTAATTTTAAGCATACCATGCACCATCTGGCTAGAAACAAAATTGCTAGAGAAGTCCAAAAGGGATGGGTTCCACCCAATCCATATACGACCCCTAGTCGAGTAGTCATAATTAGCTTCCCAACACCAACCCGGAAATAAGCTAGAAGATATACGCCCAAAGGAGTGATGGGGTACTTTTGTTTCCATAAGACCAATGCAGCTTATGTAATTAGTGCTCACAAAAACCTTCACTTCCTTTTGTCTAACCGGGTCCATTAGACCCCTAATATTCCAAAAAGCAAAATTCATGCCAAAAAATTCAAAAGGTGGGGGCGTACCTATCTTCGTCTCCCTCCCCGCCTCCTACCGGTCGATTGAGGCGGGGTTTTCTGTTTAGAGGGTGGCCTAGCTTAAAAGACAATATGGCTAGGTGTGTCTTGCTGGGGCGGTTGTGAGTCCGGGATCACCGAGCGGCATTCCTCTGTGTTTGTGCCAGCTTCATCTCCTGGATTAATCGAAGTCTCAGCATTGGAGGTTTCCAGTTCAGATTGTTCAACATCCGAGCTGCTCCCCATTTCAGATACCTCCTCATCGTCCGCCTCTCCCAGGTCATCTGCAGATGAATATGTCGGATGGGGGGTATCCTGGACAGCAGATACATTCTTCCGATGGTCAGCAACTTCTTTATCCCGACGAATATCAGGTGATTTCCTTTGCTGAGATCCCGCAGGGGATGTCGATCGTGTCTCATTCACTCTGCCCCTACTGTTTCTCCTACTCGCTGAATGCATAGCAACAGGGGGAACTTGACAGTGCTCATCAGTTCCTGATGGTAAGGTGGATGGGCCCGCTGTTGCAGGTTCATTTTTGGTCGAACCATTTCCTTCTCCATAGGAGCTTTTGCTTTCTGAGCTGATAACAACTGTTCTGCTGTCTGGTTTAGCGCTTCTGCCTGTACAGGTTGTTCCATGCTCTGGTGTGCCTGGACAGGAAGTTTATCACTGCATTTGTGGCCAAAGACTCCACATTTAGGGCAGGAGATGGGCCTCCATTCATATTCAACCGCGACATCCCGTGTGATTCCCTTATATAGCACGGTGACTGTGTCTTGACGCACATCCGATGCCTTCAATTCTACACACACCCGGGCATATGCTAGAAGTTTCATCTTCTCCGTATTCAAGTCTACATGGAGAGGTCTCCCAATAAGGCTGGCAATGCCACTAATACCTCTTGCTGACCACAAAACAAGGGGAATATTTCTTAGCCGAATCCATACCGGGATCTTTGAATGGTCATCCTTCTTCAAGTCAAGACATGGATCCCATTGCTGCAGAATAAGTGGGACTTTCGCCACTGTAATTGGCCCTCCGTCCAGCAATCTCCTCCGAAATTCAATATCTGGGATTCTGAAGAAGAAAAAGCCACGGTCATCCGCCCTTACTTCTAGGAGATTAGTTCCCCAGGCATGTTTTAATGCTGTTTCCACTAGCTTAAATGGCAACTTCTTGCCAACGAAGTACCCTACCAAGCATTCTGCCCAGGCCGGATCTGCTGCATCTAAGGCTTCGTCGGGGAAATAAGCAACTAGCTTACTCTCATGCTTAACCGGTGTATAATAATCAAGTTCGTAGCCTTTCAGTGCCATTTGAGCCACACTCGCCCATGTTCTGGGTTCATTTCCTTCCCTGCCTTGCTGCATTCGCTCAGGTGGGAGATTTCTAGCTTGCCGCGCACCATTGCGCTGATGGGGTCTCCCATTCTGGGTTCCCAAGGGACCGTTCCTACCATTCCCATGAGGCAGAAGACCCGAATCGGTCTGTGGAGGCTCATGAAGGTTCACTCCAGAACGGTGATTGACAGATCGCAGTCTGTCTCCTTCCCCTGTTTCGCGAGCAACACGGGACCTGGATCTGAACGAGGGAGCTCTGCTCCGACCTCTACTCTGTCTACTCATGCCTCTAGATGATCTATAAGAGGTAGAGGCCCTACCCCTTACATTATGCCCTAGCCCGAAGGCCATAACTCAGCTAGCACAGAACGAAACCCAAACCCAGCAAACCCTAAGTCAGATCTGATTTTGCCGAGGATTGAGACATACCTGGGGCTTGTGCTTCGGATATGTTGTTTGCCACCAAGTAGGGATGATTCCCTCCGAAAATGAGCTCTAATGGAGCCCCGGAGCCGGCGCACCAGCAGCTGCAAATTCTGGGTGCACAGTAACTCGAGAAATCAGTTTGAGAGGATGATGAACAGTAACTCGGGGCACAAATCCGAAAATGGGAAAATCATTGCTTTCACAGTTGTTTTTTTTTTTGGTAAGTGGTAAGTATTATAAGATTTCAACCAATAATTACAAAGAAAAGGAGACCGGCACCATCAACGCTCGAAAATAGAGTTATCCGAGTGAAGGGGGGGCCGGACTCAAAGAGAAGGAAATACAAGAGATGAGGGATTACATTATGTCAAACTCCCCAATCCAAAAGCCTAACAAAAAATAGATGGGTCTAGGCCCCAACAACATTGAAGTCTTCTATTCCGAGGGGTGTCAGGCACACCTTGAAACGTGAGTGCTTTGTCCTTGACCGCTTTCCTGAGGTGTTGTTGCATAGACGGCACAAAAAGATTCGTCGAACGGAAGATGATATTGTTCCTCGTCTTCCATATAACATAGCATAAGGCAGCAAAAGAGAATTTTGTAATATCCGAGTAGAAGTCGCTAGTTGATAATCGGTTGCTCAACCATTCAATGTTTTGAGGCCATGGACGATTCGACCACGGGAGATTGCAATTATCAGCCCAACCTTTAGCTAGGGAGTTAGGAATTGGACATTCGAAAAAAGGTGATCAGTTGAATCGGGTCTAACCTTGCAAAAGACACAAGTTCCGGTAGCCAGCCTACCATAAGACATTAGAAAGGCTTGTGTTGGCAAGCGTTGCCGGGAGATGGTCCATAATAGGAATTGGTAACGAGGTATAATAGCTTTGTCCCATATAAGGGACGCCCATGAGACCAACCCTCCCTTCCGCCTGATTTCGTTCCAGGCGGATGATATGGAGAAACGACCTGACTGCAGTGGCGTCCATTGGAAGGCATCAGGTGAATCCGAAATCATCGGGAGCGAAGCCTGAATAGTCAGTAATTCCTGCCTTAAGGGGTGCCTTCGTTTGAAAATAGGTCTTTTACTTTAGCTTCACTTTGCAAGGGAGAGTGGTAGATGTCAACATGCGAGTATAGCTGGCTGAGAATTCCTGTTGTCATCCATGGATCAAACCACAATGAGACCGATTCACCATTTCCTATTCTCCACCGAAAATGTGCCAAAGCCACATCCCTTAACTGTAATAGTTTCCTCCATGCCCAAGAGCAGAAAGTAGGAGGAGTAGCTGTCCAAAAATAAGTATTTTTAAGGTGATTGGAGTGAACCCAAATACACCAAAGGGACTCCTTGTCCGTAAATAAGATCCATATGTGCTTGAACATGGCAGCAATATTATTTTCCCGGATTCTACGGATGCCAAGTCCCCCTTCCTTCTTGGGAAGGCACACATCCTCCCAAGAAACTTTAGCCCCGCCTATCCCTAAGGCCGGCCCTTTCCACAGGAACTGACGACAAAGCTGTTCAATTTTGTTAACAACCGAAGATGGTAACCAGAAAATAGAGGCCCAATACACTTGTATGGCATGCAGGACCGAATTGATCAATTGTATCCTTCCTGCGAAAGAAAGGAATCTAAGATTCCATGATTGAATTCTAGAAGTGAGGAGGTTTACCAGGGCATTGCAATCAGCCTTGCTTAGTCTTGCCGTAATGATAGGAACCCCAAGGTATTTTACTGGTAGAGAGCCCTCTCGAAAGTTGAGTCGATTGAGAATGACGTCCCGTAAAGCTTCCGATGTTCCCGAGAGAAATACTTCACTTTTAGAGTTGTTGGGACACAAACCACTCCATTCAGAGAATCGGAGGAGTCCCTCTTGCATGCATGACACCGATAACTCATTTGCTTCACTGAATATAAAAACATCATCAGCAAAAAAAAGGTGAGACAGTTTGGTATTCTTGCAACGCCAATAGAACCGGAACTCCGGCATCCTAGATTTTGCCTCCAAAATTCCGGAAAGGATTTCCATCACCAACGTGAAGAGATACGGCGACATTGGGTCCCCCTGTCTGAGACCCCGGCCACTGTTGAAAAATCCATGGATCTCCCCATTGATGGATACGGAAAAACGAGGAGTACGAACACAAACCATGATTAGCCGAACAAGATGGTCCGGGAAGTTGAAGGCCCGAAGGGTGGATTCGAGGAAATTCCAGTCAATGGTATCATATGCCTTACGGAAGTCGACCTTGATTGCACACTTCGGAGAGTAGCTAGGGGAGTGAAATCCACAGAATAGTTCTTGAGCCAACAAGATGTTGTCAGTAATGCGCCTGCCCTTGACAAATGCATTTTGGCTAGGGTTGATAATCGAAGGCAAGATCTTGGCGATCCTATTAGCAATTATCTTGGTGATGCATTTATAAACAGTATTGCAACATGCTATAGGCCGGAAGTCATTCACCAACGATGCGTTTGGGACTTTAGGAACAAAAGCTAGAATGGTGCAGTTAAGCTCACTCAGTAATTTGCCACATCTAAAAAAATCTAGGACAGCTTCAGTAACCAAAGGACCTACTGTAGCCCAATTTTTCTTGAAAAAATCAGCCGTAAACCCATCCGGGCCCGGGGCCTTGCCCCCAGCCAGTGAAAACATGGCATTCTGAACATCCATAGGCAAGATCGGGTGGGAGAGGAAGCTGACCTGATCCGTAGTAGGGGGCCGATTTATGTAGAGTCTGATTTCCTCAAGCGGAGGAGGGGCGGGTCTGGAAACCGGCGCCAATAGGTCAGCAAAATGATCAATGAAGGCCCGCCGTATCTCTCCTGGATCCGTAATCAAGGAACCCGTGTCATCTTGAATCGATAAGATCCGATTCCGAAGGTGATGTTGATTAACAGTATGGTGAAAAAACCCAGTGTTTGAATCCCCTTCCTTGAGCCATCTGATCCGTGATTTCTGTCTATAGAATGATTCCTCCGCCGATCGAAGGTCGTAGTATTGACTTGTTCTGCACTTCTCCATTTCTGCCAAGATTTCATTATGGGGATCCGATTGCAACTCTTCTTGAACAGCTTGAAGGGAAACTTTAGCCTCAGATGTGCGCCTACTGATGTCAGAATAGAAGTCCTTATTAAGTAACTTCAATCTTCCTTTCAAGATTTTCAGCTTGGAGCAAAGTTGGAACATAGGAGAGCCTTCAACTCGGGTGTCCCAGACCTGCGTTACTGTCGATTCAAAGTGAGGATGAGACATCCAGAAATTAAAAAACTTGAACGGCTTCCTCCTAGGCACGGGCGAAAGAACCCGAACCACACATGGAGAGTGATCGGAAATGCCCGGGGGGAGAAACATCGCCTCTGAGTAAGAAAATTTCAGGCTCCATTGGTTGTTAACCAATACCCTGTCAATCTTCCGCTGTTTCCTGTTTATCCCCGAGTAGGAAGACCAAGTAAAGCGAAAACCTACATAACGTAGGTCATCAATTTCAGCTTGGCATAAGCATTCATTGAATTCATCAAATGATGGATGCCAAATATCTGGACTCCCTTGACGGTCGGAGGCATCACGAATCGCATTGAAATCACCACCAATAATCCAGGGGGTAAGAAGTACCATGGAGCTAAGTCTAACCAAATCTGTCCAGAGGGGCCTTCTAGTATGAATGTGTGCTCACCATATACCGCCGCAAAAAATAGCTGGGTACCCGTTTCATTGTTCCTAACTTGGCCATGAATGATTTGGCTGGATTTATAATCACAAGAAAAGTCAACGGCATTAGGGTTCTAGCCCACCCATATTCGGCCCCTTGAGGAGAATTCATAGTTGGCAATCTAAGTCCAGCCAGGTAAAATGGCAGACGATATGGTGGCAAAAAGATCCTGGCGGACTTTAGTTTCAAAAAGACCTAGGCAACAGATATTCCTTGAAGAGACCAAATGGCGAACTTCACTTTGCCTAACCGGGTCCACCACTCCCCGTATATTCCAAAAACCGAAGTTCATAAGCTAATAAATGACAGCAACTATATACATATTTACAGAGGGGGGCAGAGACCGCCTACCCGCGTTTGGAAGCCCGCCGACGACTAGTCCGTTGGGGCGGGGGGGAAACATCCCTAGAAGGGCTTTTCTGAGTAGTCGGTTGAACGGATTGCGAGTCCGGCACCCGCGAGAGCACCATCGGGTCCTCAGCAAGGGCCTCCTGTTGTTTATCCCCAGGAGGAACATCCTGGTCATTACCACCATCCGGCGAATCATCCTCATAGCTGCTACCTCCTTCAGACTCATCCAGGACGTCCTCAGAAGATGTGGTGCCCTGGGATACCTCAAGGTCTGTATTACAACCACCCACAATCTGCCTAACAGCATCATCAAAGCAGCGTGGCTCCTTCTCTGTTGCTGGTAAAATCTTTGAGGGGGAAGGAGGAGATACAAGTGGTTTCTTGGGTGGGACAGAGTTGTATCTTTGCACATTCTTCTTGGCTCTACGACGCAGAGCACGTCTTGCTGCTGGTTGGATCTGCCAATCCTCGGCTCTGTCTGCCTGTTCTCCGAGGGAAGGGGGGTCCATGTCAGTATTAAGGGGGGCCTTTGCTTTGGATGCAGCTTCAATCTGATCAGTAGTTATTCTACTGTCCCCATTCAACTGCAGTGGCTTGGAGGGAGGCTCACCTCCTGATTTTTCCAGCAACGTCTGATTACCTCCTGGTACACTCGAATCAGCTTGCTTACGGGGGACCAGAGGAGCTCCTGGTACACTCGAGTCAACTTGCTTACGGGGGACCAGAGGAGCTCCTGGTGCATTCGAGTCAGCTTGCTTATGGGGAACCAGAGGAGTACAATTATGTCCGAAGACTCCACATTTCAGGCAGGAGGTAGGCCGCCATTCATATTCGATGGATACCTCCCTGGTAGTGCCTTTCATATAGACCTTAACCGTATCCCTCCTAACATCAGTGGCTTTGATTTCAACACAAACACGTGCATATGACAAGACTTTCATTTGTTCCGTGTTCTGATCTACGTAAAGGGGCTTGCCAATCATACTGGCTATTCCTCCAATGCCTCGCTTCGACCACAACACAAACGGTATATTCCTCAATCTGATCCAGACAGGTATTTTAGAATGATCATGTTTCTTGAGCTCCAGAAGAGGTTCCCACTGCTGTAGGATAAGTGGCACCCTTGCTACTGTCAAGGGTCCCCTCTCAAGCAGCGACCGCCGGAAGTTGGCATCAGGAATTCTGAAGAAGAAGAATCCCTTATCATCAGCCTTAATATCCGCCAGTTTGGATCCCCAAGCATGTGTTAATGCTGTCTCCACCAATTTGAATGGCAGTCTTTTGCCAACAAAGTATCCAACCAGAACTTCTGGCCATAGCGGGTCAACCGCTTCCAGGGCTTCATCAGGGAAGTAAGCCATCAACTCTTCATTCACCTCAACCGGTTCAAAATAGTCCAACTCATACCCCATAAGTGCCGTTTTCGCAACATTAGCCCAAGTGCGAGGGGGGACAGTAGGTCTATTCTCATTCTGGCGTAATACAGCAGACTTTTGGGGGTTGCGATCCACCCTTTCAGAGTTAATCTGACCAGGACGAGGGCGTGGGTCCTCATCCTTCTGATTCCTCACAAGGATATCATCCCTTTTGGTCTGTAGACCTTGGGCTGAGACCGGGATACGAGCCGTGTCCACCAGCACAGTCGCATCGCCTCTAGCGGAGGGGGGGCACGGGATCTAGAACGATAGGGCGGGGGCCGACTCCTACCTCGTCTAGAGCTGCTCTCACCCCTATATATTCGCTCATTCCGCGGGGGTTTTCTACCAACTAAAGAGTCCCCGAGATCAGCCATGCGAGGAGCATCAGCCATTCAGAAAACCCAGATGAAACCCTAACACAGATCTAAGATTCCAGAGGATACAGCCATACCTGGAATCTGTCGTTCAAGGAGGTTGAAGAGCAGTGGAATGCGAGCAAAACCACCAAAAATTAGACCCGGAGGAGCCCTGGAACGGTCGCTGCAGCTCAGCGAACCAGAGGCCTTCTGGAAGTGTCGAGGAAGCAGTAGAGAGGAGATGAACAGTAACCCGAGGAGTGGAAGTCCGAAATGGTGAAATCTTTTGCTTTCACAGTTGTTTTTTTTTGGTAAAGGTAAGAATTTTATACGATTTTCAACCAAACAATTTACAAGAAGGGTGGAAACCGTCCCCAATCCACTCTACCTAGGGAGGGGGGCGGATCCAGCACCAAAAGGAAAAGTACACGACAGAACAAGATTAGCCTAGCTAACCCTCATACAGAACTACTCAAAAATACTAGGATCAAATCCCCAACTCTGCTGCAATCTTCTATTCCCAGGAGAGTTTGCGACCTTTTTATAGGATAGAGCTTTGTCTTTAACAGCCTTGACCAAGTGATGTTGTAGCGCCGGTACAAAAGGAGTGGAAGATCGGAACAAGATATTATTCCTGGTTTTCCATATAACATAGCATAATGCTCCAAATGAGAATTTGACAATATCAGAATAGAAGTCATGGCCCGATAGAGCACTACTTATCCTTTCAATATTCTGTAACCACGGCCGGTTGCTCCATGAAAGATTGCATTTTGTAGCCCAAAAATTTGCCAAGGAGTTGGGGATATGACAATCAAAAAATAAGTGATCTATAGAGTCCGGTCTTTCATTGCAAAGACCGCATACAGCACCAGAAATCCTACCGTATGACAGTAAAAGAACCTGGGTTGGGAGCCTGTTACGTGAGATTAGCCATAACAAAAATTGGTGACGGGGCGCAATAGCCTTGTCCCAGATAAAAGAGGCCCATGGCACCGGGGTGGAGCACCTCCGTATGGCATCCCATGCGGATGCAATGGAGAACCTGCCAGAACTATGCATAGTCCAGACAAAAGAGTCCGAAGAGTTAGAGAGAGTAGGGAGTGTGACCTGTCGACGCCTTAGTTCCTGGATGTACACCTCGCCTGCAGGAGAAAATAGATCCGCCACCATTGACTCCTGCTCTAGAGCCGACCTGTAGATTTGGCCATGCGGGAATATATAGTTGAGAAGTCCAATCTCCAGCCAGGGGTCAAACCATAGAGAAGTAGTGCGGCCATCCCCAATTTTCCATCTAAAGTACCCAATGACTTCATCCTTTAGCGCTAAAAGTTTCCGCCAGGCCCAGGAGCAATAGGTAGGTGGTTTTGCCGTCCAGAAATAAGTCTTCTTGAGATGATTTGAATGGACCCATTTGCACCACAAGGATTCCTTATCCGTGAAGAGAAGCCATATATGTTTTATCATGGCTGCTTTGTTGTGGTCTCTGATTCTTCTAATGCCCAATCCCCCCTCCTGTTTTGGGAGACAAACATCATCCCATGAAACCTTGGCACCACCCACACCAAGTCCTGGGCCTTTCCATAAGAATTGTCGACATATAAGCTCAATCTTGGCAACAACTGATGATGGAAGCCAAAATATGGACGCCCAATACACTTGAATAGCATGGAGGACTGATTTAATCAGTTGTAGCCTACCCGCAAATGAGAGAAATCTATGGGTCCATGATTGAACTTTCACAGTTGTTCGTCTTTCATAAATCCAAGAATTTCACCTTTGACTATGAAATACGAACGCCCTTGACTATCCTTGTTAATCATTACTCCGATCCCAAAGGCCAACACAATATGACCGAAATCCTATGATATTATATGACATACATGCTCCTAGAGTGCCAAAACTTGGCACGGGGGGGACACTTAAGTGCTAAAAGTTCAGAAAGGTACACTTAAGTGTCAAAATCGAGTAAAAATGATCAATTAAATGCCAACGGCAAAAAAATTCAGCAAAACTGCCATGTGTTCATTTTCCGGCGATTTTATTTGTTGACAAAGCATTTTTTTTTTCAAAATAAAATATCCACGTGGCAATTTTAAGAAAAAAAAATTGTCCAAGTCAGACTAGAAAAAAATTTAAAAATTGATTTTATTTTTGAAAAAAAGGGAAGAGGAGGGGAGGGTTTGGCAACCCTCGCCACCCCACCATTGTCAGGAAGGGCCGGCAATGGTGGGGCGAGGGTCGGCCAGGGTCTCTGGGCCTTGGCCAGTGGCTAGCATAACACGATGAGCAGTGATTTGGGAAACTTGTCAAAGAGGATGGGTGAACAGTACCAGTGAGTTTGAACCGAAGGTGAAAATTATATGCTTTCGCATTTGTTCATATTTCATAAATCCACGAATTTCACCTCTGACTATGAAATATAAATACCCTCGACTATCCCTGTTAATCATTACTCCGATCTCAAAGGCCAACACAATAGAACCGGAATCCTATGATGTGATCCTATATACGGACCCCTGGAGTGCCAAAACTTGGCACAAAGGGACACTTAAGTGTCAAAAGTTTGAAAAGGTACACTTAATTGCCAAAATCAAAGCAAAATGGATTAGTTAAAGTGTCAATGGCAAAAAAATCCGGCCAAATTATCACGTGTCCATTTTTCCGGTGATTTTATTTGCTAATGGAGCATTTTTTTTCAAAATAAAATATCCACGTGGCAATTTTAAGAAAAAAAAAAGGGGAGGGTTCGGCAGCCTTCGCCGCCACTACCGTTGCCGCCCCACCATCACTAGGAAGGGCTAACGACGATGGGGCGAGGGTGGCCAGGGTCGCTAGAGCCCTAGCTAGTGGTTTGCAGAACATGATGAATAGTATTCGGGAAACTTGCTGGAGAGAATGGGTGAACAATACCGGTGAGTTTGAATTGAAGATGAAAATTATATGCTTTCGCAGTTGTTTTTTTTTTTTATACTAAGGAACCGCCAGAGCTCACCCCTTCGGGGGAGCACACAACCCTCCAATGCCCGGTGGCATAGTCGGGCCTCGCCACAAGCCGCTATTTAGACGTAAACCTCAGGGAAGACTAACATAAGACCCCAACATCAAGACCTCCCTCTTACAACACTTTAGCAACGAGAGGGTGAACTCTTGACCTTGGCGATGAAGGAAAGAACACATACCAACTGTGCTGCCCGTGGTTGGGTTTGCTTTCACAGTTGTTTTTTTTTTTTTGGTAAGTTGCTTTCACAGCTGTTCGTCTTTCATAAATCCAAGAATTTCACCTCTGACTATGAAATACGAGTGCCCTCGACTGTACCCATTAATCATTGCTCCGATCTCAAAGGCTAACACAATAGAATCGGAATCCTATGATGTTATCCGACGAATAGACCCCTGGAATGCCAAAACTTGGCATGAGGGTACACTTAATTGTCAAAAGTTTGGAAAGGTACACTTAAGTGTCAAAAGTTTGGAAATGTACAGTTAAGTGCCAACGGTGAAAAAATCCGGCCAAACTGCCACATGTCCATTTTCCAGTGATTTTATTTGTTGACGGAGCATTTTTTTTTCAAAATAAAATATCCATGTGGCAATTTTAAGAAAAAAAATTGTCCAAGTCAGACTAGAAAAAAATTTAAAAATTGATTTCATTTAAAAAAAAAAAAAGGGGGGAAGGGGAGGGGAGGGTTCGGCAGCCCTCGTCGCTGCTGCCATTGCCGCGATTAGATTGACTATTGATAATTATCTCTAGACCAATATAAATGTATGCACAAACAATACAATTTTAATCAATATAAGCCAAGCGAAAGAATGTAAGAATTTTTATGATGTGGGCTAATATTGAGATATAAGATTTTCTAATTATTCTAATATGAAATAGCTAATAGGGGCCGAGTTGAGCCTTGACTTGTGATGAGAGAGCCAGGTTGAAAACTCTATAAATAGTTCTCAAGTCCCTTCTCTAACCCTAGAACACACATAATTATCCTCACATAAGGAGCGTTTGCTAAATGCTAAGGGTGGAGCCAGTGACACAGAGAATAATAGAGGAGAAGCGCTTGTGCTTGAATCATAGCTATTCTACATTAAGAACAATATAATCTAAATTAGGTGCGCAAATCTCTTTATTCAATTATATATATTATTAATTCTAGCTATGGAGATTTTGGATGCACTTTAACGGTCTGCAGCAATGTCGAGTTTTTGCAAAGCTTGGGTCAATTTGCAGCCTCTAAGGTCGTTAGATCTTTCTAATCTTATTTCCTTAGTGATCTACTAAAATGATAAAAAAAAAAAAAATTTGAAAGCAGATTTTGAGCTGATCTACGTAGATTGGACGTCTTAAGCAACTTCTAGGGAATTAAACTATTGGGTGTGGATATGTGAGGTGAAAAATGGCGGATGGACTCTTCTGCGGTATGCCCAACGAACCCCACAATGTCATTACATGCCTTGTGATTAAGTATAAAATTGGCATAATCAAGGTAAAAGAATCGTAGGAAAAGAGGTTATAAGGTACATTATCATCAAACCCATTGATAAGTATTGTTAGTTATAAATGTATTTGTTTAGAGTATGGATTGTTGGTCCTAAGTATGATCTAAAACTATTTTGTCTAAGATCACGTATAGAGCTTGGCATTCGTCATATGTTTAAACATCAAGAAGGTATGATTTCTTTCTCAAAAAGACAAATATACAAAGGGAGCTGGTGATGCAAAATGTACCGGTATCAACACGTTAAATAAGAAATTGTCTTGATGAACTTTGTCGCAAATAATAAATTTTGTTAGATATTATTAATGTGACAGATATTTTAGATATTTTTGAAATATCATTGTGATAGTTACGAAATATAGAATGATACAGTTGCCTTTTAAATTTTCACAGGAAAAATATATCGAGAACCCTTGGTTTTCTAACATTTTGTTAGTGCTTGAGTGAACGAAAAGGCAAATTTACAAATTTTCTTTTGTTTTTTCTCTACGGACTAAGAAAATAAAGGCAGTGGGGTTGCCTTAAAATTTTTCTGGGTCCCTTACAAAATTTATGCGGATCTTTGAGGGACATGATGTGAAGGGTCAAGCGAATCTGGCGGAGGGACAAGTTTTTCATTACCATTTTAGGTTTTTATATGCTTAGTATGTTAGAATATATAAATAAACAACGCCGTCATCTAACAGCTTAAGCTTTTAGAGCTTTTTAGTGGCCCCACAAAATCTTACATAGTAGTATCGGAAGCGGGAGGCCCCACAAAATCTTACCAGTCCCCATTTGCCTTCCTAATTAAATTTCCACGCTTGGTACAAAGCAAAAGACCAGATTAAGTGTGAGGGGAGTGTTGGAATATATAAATAAACCACGCTATCATCTAACAGTTCTTAAGCTTTTAGAACAATCGGCAGTGATCCCACAAAATCTTACATAGTAGAGGTGAGCATTGGATCCGCTTTAATATGATTGAACCAAACGGCTGAACCAGTCTTTTAGAACCAAAAAATTAACATTTCTATGAGAACCAAACCATGGTTTTTAAACGTGAAAAACAGCAATATAATTACATGACAGACATATATTTTTATAATGAAATGGTTCAACGTTTATATCTTGCTATAAAAATTTTAATTTTTTGTGGGTTTACAGTAAAAAATAATTGACTTTCGGTTTTCTATCTGTATGTGATGGACTGAGCCGACTAAAGCAGAATTTGACCCTTTATGAATAGAATTTCAATAATTCGAAAAAATTCAACTTGCTAGTGAAATCATTGACAATACATTGAAATTGATCAACAAAGTCATCGATATTAACTATGAGCAATCTGCATAAGGATAGCAGTTGGGTGGTTGTTTTTATTGCCGTTATTCTAGGATGATCATAACCTCTTATTGGCAAGTGTTGCTAACTAATAGGAGACCGGGAGTAATTTCTTTTGGATAATGTAATTTCTCATAATCACTAGGAAGAATATTATTTATTTGAATTTAGTAACATTAGGATTGCTTTAAATACCCCAAGTGTGTTCATTGTGGACTTCCCAGACAAACAAAAGAATAACCCGTTACTATCGATTCTTGTATAATTTCCAAATTTTTTATTGTCAATTAAATTTTGGCATGATATCTTTATGTCATATCACTTTATCGTCGATTAAATTCCGACAAAAAATTTTATGCTATCGCACTTCATCGTTGATTAAGTTATGTTGAAACATATATGTTCCTAGTGCTCCACTGATAAGAGCCGTGTTTGGAATCACCACAAATCCCGTTTCCTCTTAACAAAATTGAAGGATAAATTTTGATGAAAGCTATTCCGTCGATGATTAAATTTCAGCAAAACATGCTCTTGGCACGTCTAGTAGGATAACTTGTGATTCAATTCGAGGAAATTCAATACCAAGAACAAGGAATCATTTAGAGCTTGACAATGTCGTGGGTAACAATCCCAATGACTGACAAGTCTACGCACTCTGAATCTTTAATCGTTAACTGAGCAGTAGAAGAAGGCCAATGTAAGGCGGTAGACCTTTCCTAACGTCCCATTGAAGAATGGTCGAGAAAAGTGACCCCGATTTGAGTATGTATCAATTTGTCTCACTCTTCTGTGGTCATTTACTCTGTTGACTGCAAGTTTGGCTGCAATATCAATTAAGACCATGATGTAATGGCGAACAGGCTGTAAATCCAATGGAGCAGTAATAGCAAAAAAGACTTTGCCTTGAGAAAAGAGATATTGTGTTAAAGAGTTTTATTGAAAGCAAGGAGCTCCTCGTAATCATTATTTAAAAACCTCATGAAAGAAACTTTAACATGATGATTAGTTGGAAAAGTTGCAAATATAAACCTTTTAATTATGCAATTTACCATTTAGATATTACTGAAAACTTGTTTTGAAGTGTTAAACATTTTAAACTAAAATTAATGGCGCAGCGAATTTTACATACTTTAAAAAAGACTAGACAAGTTTTCTACACACACACATATTTATATATATATAAAGCAAACTGGTATTCATGAGAATTTAGATTAAAAGAAAAATATATAAAAATGAAAGCAGGGAGAAGCACACAAAGTTGTCGAAAGCGAAAGAACGCCCATCAGGCTAGGGCACTGCAACCAAGGAACCACGACGACGGGGCCAGGCGACCCTAGGCTCTGTTAAGGGCATCTCGTGCTGAGGATGAAATTGAAAATATAATAACTTAAAAAGGGCCAGAACGAAATTTCAAGAATTCACTAAGCCTCTAATTGAACATATTGAAAGAACTTCATACTCAAAGCAATTGGTACTCTCAAGCTTTAGGCTATGCTAAGGCGACTTTGGACTCGCCGTAAATTTCATCAAACACTGTGACTTTCATTGAAGATTCTTTGAAAGCTCGAAACTACTTCGCACCCCAAGTCGATTTCCCATGAATTTTGCATAGTGGAAAGGAATCAGACGCGCATGGTCCCCTTTCTTTGGCATTTTCTTGTCACAGATCACAATCAAAACATCTCCTTTTGGGTCTTTCACTCCAGGGGAATGAACCCAATCAAGACGCATCCCCTATCTACTTGTTTGAGCAGCACACATGTAATGAATGGCCATGTTTTAGTTGGCAATGACCCCTTTTCCCCCATTCCCTATGCCTCCCATTTTGGGTATCCTCCCCATCCAGCTCATGACTCCCGCACTTTCTGCTGGTTTGTACCTGTTTCTGATTAGCTCAGCATTCTCCAAGGACAATGCTTTAGGCCAGCTTTTGGGTTGATATAGATCTCAACGTGTGAATGTCATGAGAGCTGATGCTTGTTTGATTGCGCAAGAGTATGTCTTTGGCTCAGTTGGCATTCTAAATCGTCATGGTTATTTGACTTAACGCGGGTAAGGTTAAAAAAAATTCTGGTCTGAAGCATAATGATGCTTTCTATTTTCTTCCTCTTTGAACCAAATGGTTTGTTGGGACTCTTGGCGGAAAATGAAGGCATACAAGAAGCCTTTGTCGTTGCTGTGCATCCTACAAAGTTACAGTATCTTGGTGCGCCTTAAATCGATCTTCCTTCTGGAAACTATTATTTCAGATCATCAAATACAATCAATTCATGACGTTTAGTTTAGCTGCAATATCCCACAGATCCACACACGCACATGCACAATTTAATTGCTCACTACCTGCCTATAGCTTCCAATGGCTGGGACCATCAAGTTTACAGCTTTGCGCTCAGTTAATGGACACCTATCTGGATGATTACGACGTAAACAACTCGCTGCCTGGAGTAATTGTAGCAGTTCCCTCTCCCATGACTGTTGTCAAAGCCATCTCTTTCTCCCAAATCCTCTCGAGCTCCCCGGCAATCGCATCCATCTTCGGTCGCCTTTTGCGTGGGGAAATAATGCATGACAATGTTAGTCTCGTCAAGTCCCTCATTCCATCCATTGTGAAAGTTCCGACTATCCGAGGGTCCACAAGGTTTATCAAACTTTCACGGGACTCCACCTAATATTGAATTTTGCGAGAATAGACGAGAAAAGGTGATCACTGGTGATGTTCTTTACAAGTCACCTTTTAGGATGCAAGATGATGGAATGGATGGTGAGTTAGGTTAAACAAGCAACCTGCTTTTCCTCATCTCTCTTTCAATGCTATGCAAGTGATGAAATTAAATTGGTGTTACCTTACTTTACAACCAAGTCACTCAATTAGGCATACAACAATTAAAAAAAGGGAACTATTTGCCAGTTGGATCCACGTCATTCAAGAGCTTTACTATATTTTTGCGACTGTAAAGTATAGAATTTCAATTGACCAAGTTGTTGATAGCAGATTGTTGCGTCTTCCTTATGCGAATGTCAAGAAAATAACAAGAAGAATCCCAACAAGTTGATTGCATAAAAGGATTAGGTAGAAGTATATTTACCCACTGGATTAAGCTTTCGAATCCTGATGATATCATATACGGAGCTGCTTTTCCAGTAACAAGCTCCAAAAGAAATACTCCGAAGCTATATGCATCGCTCATCTCAGAGAAACCACCCGATTCTCCTGCCCTAAATAACGGTAGCACGTTACATTTCCAAACAAAGTAATTTTTTTAATCTTTCTGACTTGAATAAAAAACGACGCAAGAAGAAATAAATTTACTCTGGATCTTGGAAAGCAATGACAGATGCGCAAGATGGACCTGCTTCTTCTATCTGTATCTTTTCGAGAAGTTTCGTGAGCCCCGCATCTGCTACTTTAGCTATGAAATTCTCGTCAACCAAGACATTAGCCGTTTTGAAGTTCTTGTGTACCAAAGGAGGTCTAAGGCTATGCAAATGGCATAAGCCTGCACTGGATACGAATAAAAGTGTTCCCAAGTCAGTCTGTGAGATCATGCTAAATAATCTTCTGGAATGGCTCATAGCTGCGGATCTACCTTTAGCAGCCCCAAGAGCAATGGAGATCCTCTGCTTGAACTCTAGCTTGCTCGAAGATTCTTGTCCTGTGTCTGCAAGAATGGTGAAGTTTTATCAGTCATGACAATTGAGTGATTTTCGTTTGCCATTACTGAACCAACAAGCTTTAACCACATTTTCATACCATAAAGATGGTTGCATATGCTGCCATTTGGTAGGTATTCGAAGACTAACATCTGACACTCATTTTCAAGGCAGTAGCCCAGAAGAGTGACTAAATTACGATGGTGAATCTCTGACAAATATGATACCTGTTTGGAGAGAAAAATATATTAATCTGGATGAATCAAGAGCAAAAGACATTCAATAAAAGCATTTGCTCTGATAGGGGCATGGAAATTTAAAGCGCTGATAATCTCCATTGCTGATGAACACTCATGGTGGTGAGAATGCTATATGTCAAGATAGGATCTTAACAAATGAGACCTTCAAGCATAATGATCCCTAGTTTTTAACCATCATGCGTACATTATAAGAAGCTTCAACTAAACAACAAAGGTTGGACAAATATTGACAAAAAGCACACACGATAAATGTAAGCAAAAAGCTAGAAGAGCTTGTGTAATCAGGAAAGTCTCCAGTTAAACAAGGTATGAGTGAAACAGAGGTTCTAGATACTGATCTAAAACAAGTTAAATGTTTGCATGTATTGATACCTCAGTGACAAATTCTGGTTGAAGTACACCTGTGCGCCTCTTGATGGCAACAACTGTTCCATCACGAAGTAAACCTTTGTAGACTAAACCAAATCTTCCATGTCCAATGAGATTGCTCTCATCGAACTGCCTAGTAGCTAGCTCCAACTCTTGCATTGTAAACTGCCTTACTCCTTGGGGCCCGGATAGCGGCAGAGCTGCTCCTGACCCAGAACCACCTTCCCTATTCCAGTCAACTGTCACAAGGAAGAGAATGTGGAAGTTCATACAGAAGAGGTAAATCTGAATGTAAAACTACGACAGATTGTCCCTTTTCAGTTGGACGAGAACTTACCCAATGCAGATGGATCAGAAGAACCCGTCTCGAATTCCTGTTAGCTGAAGTGCTTAGCTTTGACATGCAAAACCAAACGAGTCCAACTAGTACAGCCACCAATGCAAGTGCCCCGGCAGAAACAGCGGCTATTGATGCTAGTGAACTTGACATGGCTTTGGCTTCCCTACTTCAGTAAGCCTAATCATTGAACCTGCCAAGCACAAGAACAGCTCTAGTAGCACAGCCAATGCAAATGAACCATGTCACTGCGGTGTTGGGGTTCACAATGGGGAAAAGAAGAAGGAAGTGCAGTTTCTGATACTGGTGAGTATCAGAGGTATTAAGTGGGTCAATGAGTCCTCATTATTGAGGAAGCTCTAATGTACAAATGGGACTTGCACATTTATAGTGATCTTCTCGGCCATAGGTGTTGAGGAATACTAAGCCTCAGTCTCAAAGACGTGTGGTGAAGACAAATGTAGCTGAATTCTGGACATGAGAAGATCGACACATTTGCTTTCTTAAAAAACCTCACCCTGTGGCTATGTACAGTGCTCATTACTCAGCACCTCTCCAGAACATCCTTGTCCTTGAAAACCAAAGCTTTCTATTTTCTATGATTTCCTAGGAGGAAAGTTCAATAATTATCCAAGAAGTAAGATAATCTCAAGATAAGTTGCCATTCCATCTCTTACTGCTGATGCCCGTGTCACATAGTGAAGTAACTTTTGGAATTTCTTGATCCCCACAAGGTTAAACATGCAAAAGAAAATTTCATTACTGCAGTTAATCTGAGGCCTTTCGAAAGGTAGGAGAGTATTTTGTTGAGTTCAGGGATTCTTGCAAATGGACACTGCCAAGCATACGAGTGTATGTATACAAGAAAGATCCAAAAGATTGCTAGAGGCTCAATGGAGAACCTCTCCATCAAGAAATTGCAGATGCCCACTTGGTTATTTTTGTACTGAGACTGTAAGCATGTACATTTTTTCCTCTTTTTCTTGTGGGTGTTGTTTTTCTTTTTTCTGAGACTACACATTGATAGGTATGAAAGTGACATTAATTTGGACAGGCTCTCTGTAAAACATAATAATTGAAGGGAGGGAATCAAAAGAAAAAAGGGTACTTATAAGTGTTTCGATTTGAAGCCTCTCTCGCCCGAATTTGCTCTATCTTCCTTTTTGCCTCTTTTTGTCATCTGATCTGGAAAGAAGAGTTAATTCGTATTTTTCCTTTTCCTGGTATAGAGAGATATCAGTCTTTTTTGATGGGGTCATGACAGCTTAGCCAAATGACATTACAGAAGCAGCTTAGCAGTTTTTTCGTTTCTTTCTATTTCTTGGCTTTGCCAATTCTTTTAGATTCATTTTTTCCCTTCTCAGCTAGCAAAGTTGTTGGTTTTTACTAAGGCTTATTTATTTTTATTTTTTTTGCTTGAGGAAAAGGTGGCTTATTGGTTGGCCCATTTTCGTGGAGATTTTAGCAAGTGCTTGTAAGATGAGAATCTCTCTCTCTCTCTCTCACTAGCTCAAGGATTGTTTTCTTTCCTCTTTTTGTAGCCAGTCTTGCCTGGACTGAAAGTGAAGGTGAGTGGACGGGAGGACACTCTGTCATTTTGTGCAGAGTATTGGCTGGAATTAAGAGGCCCATGTCCTTCAATCACAGATCCACAGAGAGAGAGAGAGTGAGTTTGTTGGGGAATGATGCAGTTGTCAAGCAAGATGCTGTTTTGACATCTTGTCTGAGGCTGACAACATGTGGGGGAAGGGGGGGTCTTTCGTACATCACCTCAGTGATTCCAAAAGATCTGTTTTCTCTGTCCTTTTTTTCGGGGGTAGGGGAGGGAAAAAATTTTCACTCCCAATCTGCTGTTCCTCTTTCATTCCTGTAACTCATTTCTTCATTTCTTTATGCATTATAACACCAACATTTCCACAAGCCTAACAAAACAACCATTCATCATTGGTCCTACTTTATGTCTCCCTAAGTGGTCCTCCTAACATCCGTAATTTAGAGACCACAATACAGAAAATGCTACAAATAATCAAATACCATAGCAGATTCGTACCAACTATGCGTGCGTAAATCTTCAACCAGACAATTCCACTTTTTCTTCGTTGCCTCCACTTTTCCAACTCATCATTAAGACTTACAAATGTACTGTGAGAATGGGATGATCTGTGCTGTACTGGTCTTCCCATAATTTCAACTGTGGCTCGCCTTCCAGCTCATGCATACTGTTATTGGCGAAGAAATCACAAAAAAGTGGCGTTGTCTTCTTCTTTTCCACCATGATCAGCACGAAATTGTAAACACAGATCTGTGGCTTTGGGTTGGGATCATCATGGATTGCTCGTGCGTCGCACATGCATGTGGATTCCATCCCTGTCGGCGTATGGAACTCGTTTTCTTCTTCTCTTCCAGTCAAGACTTTCCACTTTTTCTCCATTTTCCTTCCAGTGCGACCAACGTTTCGGGAATTCCGCAAGCCACGCCGTGAAATTTGCATCTAACAGTGCGGTGTCAAAAGTTCAATGGAACTCAGTCTCTTTGCAAATTGCTATACTAGGAGACTGGGGAAGAAGAATCAAAGTAGCTTCCATCGGGCAATACCACGCTTCTCAAATCATTGAATTGCTGCTTCTCTGTCATGCTTTTACCTTCTAGAACACACCGAAAGATCATGACTCTGATTGATTTCCCAGAGGAAAATGGAAAAACAACAGCCGAATGACTTGGAGATAAAATGTCATTTGCCTCAAGACTAATCAAAAGGCAACAACATAAAAAGCAAATGGAAAACTATCGCTCGCAGACATTTGTCTCTCCTCTCCCATCGCTTGCCCTCGTGCATACAAGATTTTATTCCCCAATTTGGACGGTCATGGTAGGGTCAATTTCAATGGCTAGCATGCTAAAGTTTAAAAAAGAAGATAAAAAGGAATCAAAATAATAAAATGAGTTTTAATTAACAAGTGACTCCAAGGGTATGTTTGTTAACCTTTTCGGAAACAATTGATTCCATTCTTTTATTCTTGGAAACACATTTGGAACATAAATCTGTTTATTAATTTTTTTGTTCTTGGAAACAAATTTGTTTTTAGGAATAGATTTGGAACAGAATAAAGAAAAAAAAAAATTGTTTCATGTTCTCGGGAACAATTTTAAGAATCAATTCTCATTTTTCCTTCATTTCCCTTTTCTTCTTTTTCTTCTTCCTCCTTTTCCTTTCCTTCTTCTTCTTCAATGTTCAATCGTTGCCAGCTGGTGACTAGCTAGACAAAGGGCCATTGACCTTGCCGGAGGGTCGCCGACCCCCGGCGAGGCCAAGCCTAGCATGCGGTTGGGCAAGGCTTAGCCTCGCCTTGGCTAAGCAAACAAGGCCGAGCTCACACAATCGTTGGTGAGGCTCGACCTCACCAGGCCACCACGAGATCGGCCAATGAAGCTGAACTCATGGTGGCTCGGTGAGGTTGAGCCTCACCGGCGGATGGGGAGCTCAGCCTTGCCAAATCTGGGCGTGCTCAACCTCAGCAGGCCACTACAAGCTTGGCGTTGCTTGACCAAGGCGAGGCCAACCTCGTCAGGCTACTATGAGCTCGGCATCTCTCGGCCAAAGCAAGGCTAACCTCGTGGTGACCTAGCGAGGTCGAGCTCATTGGCGGTTGGGCAAGCTTGGCCTTGCCAGGGGCCAGCGACCTCATAGGGGGCCAACGACCTTCTGTGAGGTTGCTGGCCCTCGTCTGGCCAATCGCCGGCCACCCGAAGGCTACCAACCAGCTGAAGCATGAAGGAGAAAATGAAAAAAGAAAAGGAAAAAGGAAAAATATAATAAAAATATTAAAAAATTATAAGTCACAAAAGAATCTAAGATTTTTACTAAACGTATTTCTATTTCCATGAATAAAAATTTTGGACAATTAGTAAATGCCTTCAATTGCCTAGAAATTATTTCCGGGAGTATAATAAAAAATAATCATTTTTGAGAAGAAACTATTCCTGATAATAGAATAGTTACCATCCGTACCCTAAGGCACTAGTTAACTAGCAAGTAACATAGGAAATATTATTTTTTTCAAATTGATTTGGATATCAAAGAATTATAAATTTGCAAAAAGTTGCTTCGAACGGAAAGTTTTATTTCTACGAATAATATTTTGAAAGATTTAACTAGTGTTCCGGACGCATTTTTAATGTTTTCCTAATAAAATAAGCCGAAGGAAAAATAAAAATGGGTGAAAGGGAAAAAGTGGCCAAGATGCATTCTCCACATGCATTGTTTCCCTGTCTGATCCAGGTTCCAATAAGTATTTACAGACAACAAATAACACCATAAGATAAAGCCGGTTTATCTGAAAGTCTCCAAGAAACCACCAGGCATTCTTGTTTTTCTGTTCACACCCATAATAAAATTAAAAGTTCTTGTTTACCTTCTCTAAAGCCACTCCGTCCTTACTGCTTCTGAAAGCCGAAAACTGGAGTGAAAATGCTACAGATGACATTGAGGGAAAAGGGGTTACCATATTCTTGTCTCTCTTTTTTTGCTTAAGTGGGTCATGAGTGAAAAGTTGAAAAAACAAAGATTCCTCGTTAAAGCCAGGTGAAGGATCACAATCCCCCACCTGAAAATCTATCTGGGGCGAAAGTGGATTTTCGGGCGTGGGATACAACCGACAACAACTGGACGTGTATCTTATCCTTAAAAAGCTTTTTTGTCAATCTAAGATTTGATGGCCCTGCCGTCATCATTTTTAACGTGCTTCGGATGAACACCACCAATGAAAAGCGAAAAAATTATTGATTCTATTGTCCATATGCTAATTTAATTTTAAATTTTTTAATTTTGTTAATATAATCTTAAATATTTACGTGAAATCTCGATGTAGTTTTTTTAGTCAATTGTTGGTGGAATCGCTAACGTGGCGCTCTACAAATTGTCATGTCATGTGTGGAACGGTCAACAATGATCGAATTTTGCTTCACCAATTTCCAATGGCAATTGACAAAATTTCAATCTCCTATTGGCCTCACCGAAAGTTGCCTAGCTAGGGTGAGACCAACCCTTCGCCAAGCGATGCTACCCTTGCCTAGGTGATGTTTGGCCTCGCTAGATTTGGCAAGAGCAGCCTCATTAGTGCTCACCCTCATCAGCCACCGAAAAGAGGAGGAAAAAAATGAAAATGATTAAAATATTATTAACAAATTTCTACATCTTCGCTGGTCGTGTCATGTAAGTCAATTAGTGTCCACGTCGACAATGTCCGGTCAAAATTGCTGAAAGGACTAAATTGACTCTAGATCAAAATGTTTAAGATTAAATTATCATAATTAAAAAGTTGAGACTAAATTAATATCGATGTAATAAGTTTAGAATTTTTTTGATATATTTCTTGACTTTGGTAAAATAACTTTATGACCGTGGGTAATAATCCTATGGAGAGCTTTACTCAGAATCGGCAAAAAGGGATCCGGACCCGATAATTGACAAAGCAGCTCTGAAAGATAGTATGGGTGAACTTTTGTTCAATCCATGAGAAGGGTCAACCCAACCCTATATCTAAATATTTTCGGGTCTGGTCGGATTAACCGGTTTATCCCAGTTTGACCCCATGTATGAGGAATCTTTTTATTTCGTTCTTAAATTATAGTTCTAATTTTGAAATATTCAGTCTTGTTATCTTAAATATGTGATTCTCTTTGCTAAATGGGTAAATCAAACAATTGAATAATGCTATGTAATAAATTCAAACTCATCCAAATTTCTATTGAGTGGCACTTACGTAGGACCGACATATGATGTGATTCAACACGACACGCTGATACATTATTTCTTAAAAATAGAGAATTTCGACATGTTAAGACACTTTATATATTAAATATATAATTTTATATATACATGATAAATTACCATTTTTATGATTATTTCAATCATATTAATTTGATTCTAATTCACAAATAAATAAATTAATAAATAAATAACCTAAAATGAATTTACACTAAACACATTAATTCACCATTTGTTAATATCATTCATTTTTTCAATTTAACAAATTCAACTTCATTATAATAATTCATAAAATTTGAAGGAAAAAAATAAGTAATTCACGTTCTAGACTCGCATATCAAAGTATGTTGGAAGATAAGAGAAAAAGCACACTTGGGGGGGGGATTGTGTCACGGAAAATAAGAGTCAAAAAAAGAGAAGAAGTCTAAGTTTTTTTTTCTTTCCCCCTTTATAAAAATACATATTTCCATTTTGATCCTTCATTTATTGAAAATTTTTAAAATTGACTCAGTACGTGTTGGAATCATGTGTTGAAATTCCGAACTCTCATGTAGAATTCCGAACTCATGTATTAAAAAGTGTCGAGAGAGTTTATCATATGTGAATTTTTTGACACATATTGACCAAGTGTCAGACATGTGTTGAAGTATTTGATATGGCACAAAGGCTCTCGAAGAGTTTCGGTACTTTTTAAAATGACACGATAGTAAAGGGGGCAAAAGGGTTTTCGCGACAAAAAACCTTTTTTCGCTTCAAGTTACCAAACACAACAATCGTACGTTCCTCAAAGGCCAACCCTAGGTCATACTTAAGAAATAAATTTCGTACTTTGTCATCATTAATTCAATCAAAATTAAGACAATTTGAAATCTACATTGACAAACATGAAATTCCGTCACTATAGATCATAGCTAAAATGACAAGGCCATGTTTTCGTCGCCTTAGGTTTAGCTTTAAACGACATAATTATTACTTTGTCATCATGAGGAGGGAAAATTTCGGACCTATGGCCAAAAGTTAAAATTACGTCACCTAAGTAGATCTAAAGCGATAAATCATTTTTTTGTTGCCTTTGAGTATGATCTAAGGGAAAAAAAGTCGCATCTAGTTGCCTTTGGGTATGACCTAGGGCCACAAACTTAGGATTCATCCTGGGTCAATCTCAAGGCAATAAAACTAACAATTGGTAGTCTTTGCCACCCTAGGTCGTACCCCAAGGCAATTAGATGCAAATTTTTTGCCTTAGGTCAATACTCAAAGGCGACCTAAAAATGATTTCTTACTCTAGGTCTACCCTAAAGTGACGAAATAGTTTTCCGCCTTTGGTTGATCATAAGGTAGCAAATTTAGAAAATTTGTTGTCTTTGGTTTACTCTAAGATGACAAAAATAATTATTTGCTTCATTTTTGGGTATGCCTAAGGCGATAAAAGTGAGAGTTCATCGGGTTGACTGTAATTTAAGATGACAATTTGTCACTTAGGATATACCTAAAGAGATCAAATTGAATTTTTTTATCGCTGAACCCGGCAATAAAGAGGTTTTTTTAAAACATAACAGAAAATTGCATCAAAATTTTATCATGTAAGCAACGTAAATTTCATAATAACACATATGTATTATAAGGTGTATTTCTTAGATATGATTTAATTACTCATATAGATATATAATTCTCTAGTCTAATGAACTACATGTTGATAAACTGCAACTCTGGTCCATTGGCCGGCAATGTATAGAGGGGATTGCTCGGCTTAGGGCGATTGCCACCATTGATTAGGAAGGCATATGGCATAAACTTGGTGAAAAAATCAGGTAGGGTTTCATCCCTTGACTTGGTATAAATCTGGGTCATATACTTGGATTCGTCTAACCTGACACTTTAGTCGGGTTGGACTCACGCGAGAAGAGAACCGGCCCACTCTTGTTAGGTTAAGTCTCAAAGCTTGAGAAATTCTTATCCTTAGATATTCCATGTCGATATTGTTGAGCCTACACCTATTGGCTTTAGATGGGGTACCACTGAACCGAGAGCCACTAGGTTGGGCTAGGGATCTAAAGTGGAGCATGAGCAAAACTGGCTAAGTTTCGAGCATTATCAGTCATATAAGAATATGCTCCTATTCATTCGGATTAATTTGCTCCGAAAATGTTAGAGTTTGATTCTAGGGTGAGATGGGTGTTTCCTCCATTGAGGAGTTCTCGGCATTCTTGTTTTTTGTCATGGTATAAAAAAATGAATTCCTATTTAGTTTACAAATTTTGTAACATCCTCGATTTTGACCCCGTAAGGAATGGTCATATGGTTTGGAAAGGGATCAACCATTGACTATTCTAAGAATGGGTCATGGGAATCGATCAATAGGTAATCAAGAATTGGTCGTGGTTCGATTGACGAATCAGCCATGAACTGACCGTGAGATCGGCTATGAATGAACTCATTGACCCATGAGTGAACTCGAGCTACTCAACCATGGAATGGTTATTCGGTCATGAGAATTGATTATGGGATAGTTGAGTGCCATCATGGATCGGCGAATGACCATGGATCGGTCATAGCATGGTTGCAGGTGATTTTGCCCAATCATGTATCGGTAGTGGACAATCATGAGACGATCTGTTGCAATCGTGTATCGGCCATAAATCAATTAATCCCAAGCAATTCCTTAATGATTAGGAACTGGTCATGGATTGAGTGAGTTCGGTCATGGATCAATCGTGGACCGACCATGAGCTCTTAAATGAATCAAGAACCAACCGGAATGAGTCATAGGATTGATCCAACAATCCCGTTACTAAGTCAAGGGTTTGTATTTATGCCCGGCTTAATGCTAGGCCATTGACAACCTTGAATTAGTCATTGAATCGACTGATGGATCATGAATCATGATTGGGGATTCCATCATGCACACGCTCAACAACAAGCCCAGCGACCAGCCCGAGAGACAATGTTGGATCTTTGTGGCCTAGCTATGCCAATCCAAGGGCTAACCAATGTGCCAACCCTCTAGTCAACCGACCGACCCATGAGTCATGAATGGACAGATTTGGCTCCTTGAGGGCATTTTGTCCAAACCTCAAACTTGTTGGAATCAGTAATTTATGGTGTACCTTGTTATCCCTCTTTTGGCCTCAGAACCAACTCAAATGATCGGTTTTTTATGGTTGCCTCATTCTTGAGGATATGGACAAAACCATAGAATTCTCTAGAACATTGTCATTAAATGACCATGGTTACTCATGATGCTTAGGTAGCCCCAAGAAGATTTTGCCATCATTGCTTATGATTTGCCTTAGAGGCTAAGTAGTACACTTGGACCAATTAAACCAAGACACAAGGGATCTCATTAAGGACCTAAAGAAGCCTAAGCACCACTTTAACATTCTTAGGCACCACCTCCTCAAGAATATCTTAAATGTCATTTAATAAAGAGAAGCTTATGTAGTCCAATCAAAGGGAAACAAATACCACCTCTTAAGCTTATTAGGGCCATAGATTGCCACACAAACCAAATAGGCATGCTGCATCTTTCCTTAGTGAGTCACCTTGCAAAATAGGCTTGTCACATAAACAACGTAGGTGTTCCATTTAGGAAAGGATGATTGGACAATTTGGATGGGTAATCATGAGGTTTAGGGCTATAAATAGAAGGAGTGCCTCCTCGTTTCTCACCATTTAGCTCATCTCCTTCTCTCTCTTTTCTTGTAGGTGTTCTCTCTCCTCTCTCCTCACTCTCTCACTTGTGCATCCATCGGCCTTCACCAAGCCATTTCCTCTAGTTTTGAGGTTTGTCCAGATAAGTAGAACTTCTATTAAAGATGTTCTGTAAGTAGAGTTTCCTATTTCTTCCTATATGATCATTTCTATCATTAAGAATAGGTGTTACTCATTTGTAAGTTGTGGGTAGATAAATGACTATGTTTGCACGAATTGCTTATATTATGGTTTCGATCGTGTGCTCAAGTGTTGCACAATCGGAATGATGCCATGGTTCATTGTTTATGTTCAACACAAGTTGAGGTTTGCCTAGAGCCATAAGGCGTTGATCGGTATCGACGCTATCACAAACCTTGATCAAGGCTTGAGCTGTGGGTTATTTTTGTGACATCTCAAGCATGTCACCATCCTAATACACATGCAGAAACATAAACATATTAAACCCCAACAAAAATCATTGGGAGAACGTGGGAAGTCATATAAAGCACACTACTTTCATTATAAGAATGAGTACTACATTTTCACACATCATGTATCCAACTATTGTATTTTACATGATGACAAAAGAGTCAAGTTTCCTATCCCTACTATGGCTGCAGCCATCCAAAATCGGAAACCTTTCTGATACGGTCAGTATTATGGGCTGTCAACCGTCCCATCAAACATTGCCCTACTGATACCATTGGTTGGTCCATTGAAACCACGGAGGGGACCAACCTAGTCTCCATCAAACCAAGCATAACAAACTCCATAGTGGGGTATTGGACCAACTCGTCTATCCTTCATCAACCCACACTGTACTCATAAGCTTGCGATAAGTAATCTCGATCTCAACATCTATGATATCTATAGTGGATCCTTCTGTCTTAATAGGTCGACCAAAACGCTCAGCGGCCATACTTATATACCTGTAGAAGATAAATGAATGAATCTTTGGGAACTCAGTAAGTAAAGCTCCTATTCTCAGCTAGTAAGACATTCCTTTGAGAACTAGCCAGAGTTCTCATGCAAACAATGTCAAGGCAGATCAATAGAAAATCATATACCATGTATAAGAAACATTTTTCTTAGCTGTTGGCACATGCAAAGACTTATGCAAATAATGCTCATGCAGAACCAGCACATCATGTAATTTATTTATTGTCGTTGAGGACTCGAACCTCGATCCTTCCTGTCTTAATCCAGGGCATCCAGCATCTCGCTGCTTCTGGGATCGAACCCAAGACATCCCAAGGATAGCAAACCCAACTCTTTTGTCATTGACACTGTTTGCATGTGATTCTGGCTAGTCTTTACTAAAGGAATGTCCTATTAGCCGAGAGTAGGAGTTTTACTTACTAACTCATTCCTTTATCTTTTATAGGTGTACAGGTAAGGCTGCTGAACACTTTAGTCTTCCTATAAAAATATATGGGTCTGCTATTAACATAATAGATGTCAAAGCTAAGATAACCTACTGGAAGTGTACCTCTATAGTTTGGATCGAGGAGGGACGAGATGAGTTAGTCTCTCACTGTTACATGGCTTGGAACTTCTAGTCTGAAGGGGACTGGATCAGCTCCCCTCGTGAGTATAAGGGGCCGATAAACCCAAGTGGTGAGACAATGTTTGGTGGGACAAATTATAGTCTTTGGTATTAGCCTTAGTGGAAAGGTTCCCAACTTTGGGTAGCTACAATGGTAGTGGAAATGGGAAAACATGGCCTTTTGCTATCATGTAAATATAATAGCCGAGAACATAATATGGAACATGTACTCGGTTATATCATGTATGAAGTGTATTTGCATAACTTGCTTCCCATGTTCTTCTAGTGATAATTCTCAGGGTTTTGCATGTTTTCTCATGTGCATACAAGCCTAGGATATCGCAAAAAATAACCCGCAACTTGGACTCTAATCAGGGCCTGTCATAGATTTGTTTTGCAGGATGCAATAACAACTTAGAAAATGAACCAAAGGCAATTCCAGAAATGCAGAAGCTAGGCTTGGAAGGAGAGCTCTGATACCATGACAGAAATTGAAAGCAAAAATGGAGGAAAATTACTTTTTTGTATATATTATGTATACGAGTACATTGGACCATTTATAGTGTAAAAAATGAAGAGAAAATAATAATAATAAAAATAATAATATACTAGAATTACAACTTTCCTATGTACTAAACCAATCACGGATTGACTAAATCAATTAGTCCACAATCAAGATTAGCACCATAATCAAGATCTTTAACCATAACACCAACATTATGGGCTTATCTTGTTATTGTAACTTTTGAGATTTCCTATCATGTATCATTTTGATAATAATTATAAATTTCTTTTGACAAAAAGAAGAAGAAAAAGAAACAATACAAATCCTTTCAATTAACAATACTGAAAATCACCTATGAGGCTCTCAAAAATTGCCATTCAAGTCTTAAATTGCATTTGTCAATGAAGATTTATGGCTTGACTCCAATTTTTTATAATTATTAAGAACTTGATTGCACCAATTGAAAGACTTAGGACTCTATTACGGTTATAATTAAAAGGTGACAACTTCATCGAAATAATTGGAGAATACAAAATCCAAATACAAGATCAAGGACCTTTAATGCAAATCTTGCTATTATCGAACAGCATATCCACATCGGAATTTCAACATTTTGCAAAAACTTGATGATGGAATTGTACATATAATATAAATAGACATGACCCCGCACGTTGCATAAGCGTAAATGATAAAAATAGATATCGTATCTTAATAATTATCAATCAAGAAGCAAGTACTATAACAAATTTGCGTAGTCATTTTGTGCTTTAATAGGAAGACACATTTTATGAGAAAATTCCAGTAGTCAAATGCCATTACTTTAAAAAAAAAAATACAATTACTTTTTAGTCTTTAAAGTCAAGAGGTCACGAGAAATTATTCTTTTAGTAACACTCATCTCTCTTAAAAGAAAAGAGTCAATTAACACCTTCAGGATGTTGGCAAATGTTACTAAATCCAAAGCTGCTTACAATCAACACCTCTCTGGAAAAAAAAGTCAAATGTAATTTCACCACCGACGGGCAAAACGCAAACGTTTCTCAAATGTAACGTGGACAGCTAAGGCAAATTAGAATCTTCAAAGAATGCATGATGAAAGTGCTTGATTAACCTCGCATGAGGGTTTTAATGACTTCATTTTGTCGTAATTTATTTTATTTTGATTGTTTTTTCTTGGTTATATAAAGTTTGTGTGGGGAACAATTCCAAGGGCAGCTCGCGCTGGTAAAATCAAAGCACAAAAGAAGGGGTGTGACCCACCACAGATTCAGCCACGCACTTGTGGAAAAAGGTGGTGATTTGAGAGGGAACACCGCTTGTCCTCTCTTGTTGGCTAAACCATGATTTTGAACGTGAAAATTATTGGGATTTGGTGACACATCTATATTCTTTTCTTGATATGTTCATAGTGGGCATATTCCGCATTCTAAAAGGGAATTTACCAAAACGAGGACAAGTAACTCAATCGATCCTAATTTTATTGTACAAATGTCGATATACTCTTAAACTAATTAATTTCACCAATTGAGTACTGAAAATTTACAAAAAATTTCAATGTAATCTTTCTAACCAATTTTCACCGGAAATGGCCGACATGGTGGCCTAATCATCATCATGTCAATGATTTTCAATGAAAAATTAGTCGGATGGATTACAATGGAATTTGCACAAAGGTTTAGAACTAAATTAACAAAATTGAAAAGTGTATAATTAAATTGATTTCCGTACAATTGGTTTAGGAATGATTCAATAACTTATCTCCTAAATCAAAATATGAGTTGTCTTAGAAAGTACAACGAGATGATGAACTCCAGCTACTCAATCAGTCATGACCATATATACTTTGAGGCCACTTTTCAAAATCGCACAAATTCTATTGAATATAAAACATGCAACAAACCTTGTTCGACTCTCTTTTGACCACATTTTCGGTATGCAAACCCTAACGCGCTCCCGTACGTGGTCGAGGATGCAAAGAGCCGCGAAAGAGCGCGAGTTTGGTTGCGGCACCACTGCTCTCATGGCGTCCCCTCAGAGCTGGAAGGGTCAATGGACATGACTGCTCTCCCAAATGTTATTGACAAAAATCACCAGACACCACCATTTCCGGCAAAGAGAAGAGCCTCCATTAGGCTACTTTAAGTCCATTGTCGCCCCCCCATGGTAAAGGACTATGGGAATCCAAGGCCAAACATGTGCTGCCCCAAACATTTTAGAGGGCATCTGTATAAGTTTTCCTCTGTTTTTGTCGGGACTAGTGAATTTCGAGGCTTATAAAGTAAGAAAATCAATAAAGGGATGAAAAGGCAGTGTGAGAAATCAAACTCGAGACCTTTCGGCTTGATATCAATCTAAATCATGCAGCTCAAAACTATCTAAGCATGACGTGAAATGCATTTGAATTTCTTAAAAACATGCTTTTTGTTAGAATTTTTCATAAGCTAACGCGGCTAAAGTCTTAACAAAAATTGAAGCACATATCGTGAAAAATTCATGTAAGAGAGGTAATACATTATATACATACACACAGTGTGTGTGTGTGTGTGTTTAAAAAACAAATGACTATCCAGTACTTCAAATTATTATTCTAAAATTAAAATTCGTAAAGTCAGGATCCACAAATCTTATAAAATGCATTAGAGAAGATATTATTCGTTACACAGTGATTTCATCATTGGTGACTAATTGGAAACATCAAAAATAGAACGGGGCAAGTGTACATAACCTGACCTTTAGCCTTATGTTTGTCATCTAACCAACATCAGTCAATTAGGTAAATACCGTCTAAAATTTTTGTCTGGTAATTATTGAACTAACCGCCATTCTTATTTGCTCATGCAGAACATTAAAAACCAAGTTATCCATTGAACTCGTCAAATTGATATTCCCCAGTTATGCACGGAATTTGCCGAAAAGAAAAGAAAAGAACCATTCAATCAGCAGATGCCTTGCAAGTTTTACAAAAAAAAATAAAAATGAATGGTCTAGATCTGTCTGGTCCTCAAAACTAGCATCACGGAAGCATTCTGTATCAGGTGAGGGTAACAGGACATTAAGAATGGATTCTTTTGGATATTAGACTTAATTATGTAGCAACATCAAATGATCAAGAGGGGACATGCTGTGACTGGAGTATCCCATCATTGAGCTTGCACGGAGACGCCAACTTTGCAGTAGAGGAAGAGGACTAATCAAATGTACTGACATAAGCAGACCATCCTTCCTTTCCCTCACGTGCATGGGACAAGAGTACAAAACTGGTGGGTGGGGATGCATGTCCATGAGATGGTATGCCGGGAACCAAGTGCATGACCTGAGTTAAGAACCAGCGGCAGAACTGCAGCTCCTGCACGAAGGAAGATTTGTAAGACAAGAAAGTTGATGGTCAGGAGTCAGGACCCAGGGGACCAACTGGCTTTCACAACTCAGATATGACTCCACTGCAACAACCACGGATGAAAGAAAATTCTCAAGCTATCATAGCATACAAAGTTCAACTAGTGTTATCTCTGCTATCTGCACTACCACTACCTTTGGAGATGAAGGAAATTCAGCTATTGAGTATTATCCCATTTACTAATAATCCACCAAAAAATAAATTGATACGTCTGATGTTGAGCTTATGTAAATTATAATCTCTACAAGAAGTGGTTTTTATCACCTGAATGGCAATGCCAATAGCTCCAACAAAGAAGATTTTGGAGCTTCAGTATGGATAACTTCGCCAGATTTGGATTGATCAAAATTCCACAGAATCTATTGCAGACAATACTGCAAACCACCATCTTAGACAGGAGAGAAACTGCTGTCAGGATTACCACTTCATCTCAATCATCCATTTCATCATTTTGAGATTCAGACCACATCACTGTTCATGTATATTAAGCAGACTCGCAAGTGAAGCAGTTCAAGATCTGCAGATTTCCTCTACTCTGCATCCTGTTAATGCTTATGCACCTCCTACCTGATACCCTCCTCAACTGGACAGAAAAAAATCCATCTTTTACAGCTATTGCAACTTCCTGTACTCGATGACTGCATCATATGTTTCCATAGAAAGCAAACTCTCAGCGAAACATCTGCAACAACGGTTACAACTAGTACGTTTTAATACAAGAAAGATGTACAACAACCATGCAGAAAGCATCAATTTGACATTACAAGGTAAATCTAGCAAGAGAGATAGTCCCCATTGGCACAAAGGTCCTAGTACAATAAAATTTTAACCTGGGAATTGACATCAGAGAAAAGCAAGATAGTCTTTAATTCAATAAACACACATGCATGGTATTCCACCATTTTGCAAACAGCATAAGACTCCAAATGACCAGAAGGAAGCAGCTTCCAGGAAACTTAGGATGTAATTTACGAACCTTAATTCATGCCAGAACATGTGGGTTCGATCATGGAGAAAAGGCCGTAGAGAAGCAACCACATCTTCACCCACCTGTCCATGTGAGACATTTAGTTTCTTCTCAAAGGTTGAAATAAACACTGAGGTCACCAAATGAACTATAACAGAAGGATCTGGGTCCCCAAGGATGGCCTCTAACTCCCTTCTAATCCATGGTTCTATTCTCTGTAGAATCCTTTCCTTCCAACCACTATCTCTTCCCAAACCCTGGAAAGACAATAAGTAGCTATTACAGAGTGGACAAAGGAAGGTGAGGAGGTGAAGAGATGAGAAATTTAGTAAATTAAAGAATAGATGATCTATGAGAAAGTGGGAAAAAGCAGCGAAGCTTGATTTTAAAACCATATTCTCAAACCAGAAAGAAGTCATTGGTTGAACCAGGAACTGGGCTTGGATTCAGTTCAATATTCTTCCCCAAACTCACTGTGTGTCAAGATCAGCCCTATTAGGTTTCTAAGCAATTCAACTCCTCGACCCAGCTCAAATTACACACTACTAAAAGTTTTAGCATGATGGAACAGGCAGTCCACCCCTTGGAAAATGTTCACCCATGCTCAAGAGCTTAGCTGATTGCGCTTTCTTTAATTAGATTAGAGGTCATATGATGGATTTCAAATTCACTTGTAAGCTATACTTCCATACAAAACATTGATTTGGCAGGGAAAAGGGATGAACCCATGCCCTTGGGGAACTCATGCAAGCCTTGGGCCAACTGAGACCATGTTTCTGTCTTTGCTTGTAATATAATACCACATACGTTGCATATGAATTCAATGGCAAAATTGAACAAGCAGTTCATCTGGTTGAGCTGTGAAATATAAGCTTGACCTAACCAAGCAACGCTCTGGTGTTTTAAACAATGGTGACTAAAATTAATCAAAATCTAAATGTAGGACTTACAATTTGTGCAGAGAAGTGAAAAAACTGATTTCTCTCAGAAGCCAAACACAAAACATTATCTCCCCAGGAATGCAGGTGCAAAAGCAGTCCTTTTATTCAAATGGACATAAATTAAATACTTCATAAATAAAGAAAATTAAAGACAAGCAGTATATCTAAGAGCAGACCTCTTGCCTAGACCAATAAAGGATTTCGAGTACAAAGAGAAGAGAACTGACTGAAATCAGTGGCATGGGAAGTTTGAATACCTGAGAGTTCCTGGAAGAAGGAACAGCCTGCAAGAGTCGGTTGTATATGCTACAAAAAGAGAAAATGTTACATTCTAAGAAATCGGAACAACAAAATGAATGGCTACAACAAAGTATTCAAACATGGGTATACATAACACAGGTTATTGAGGATAAAGATGACATGTGTAATCATACTCCTATGAAAGGAACGATACTATCCGCAATATAGTACATGATTGGATGTAAAATTGACAGAAGCAAACCATTCTAGAATCGATCACTATTACTGTCTATTATGCATACCTGGCACGCCATTGTAGTTTTCTTGCAGCTAAAACATCAGGAGGAACAGCGCCCGGCCTCCCAAATGATCTTGCCATGGATCCGGCCTGGTTCGCTGGGTAGACCCATTCAACTCATCTCTTGGTATTCGGATAGTTCTATAAAACCCAAAAACTTGACTTTTAGTTACATGCCAACGACACCAACACATTAGATCAAAGGCCAAGTAGAGTCAACAGAAGGCGAGCAAATACATGTACACAGCATTGATCAAATGCTAAACTAGAAAGCAATTTTACCTTAATATTTCCACTCATAGTCAGGATTGATCTTATGATAGCCCTTAAGGTTCAAAAGAATTTGAATCCCCTAGCATGTCTATATCCTTAACGAATTATGACTAGAACCTTAAGATCTTGTAACTTTCACAAGTTACCATCAAACGATCAATTAGTAATTTGCACAGCCAATGCAAATCATATACTACTTGAACGTCCGAACTCAGAATTCGAGGCTCACACTTCATACTAAATCAGTAGATTTGACTTTAAGAAAACAACCCAAATTCCAACATCTAAATATTCAAATGAATTCGCAATGCACTCAAATTGGACATCCGTTAAAAAGCTAATTTGCCGCCCCAATAGAAAAAGCATCCGAAACTTTAACGGCAGTCGCGAAGCACGACGGACAGAGAAAACCCTTACCTCCGACGGACGAGGGAGGCCGAACCGGCACGTCGGTGGGCCTCGCAGTCCTCGTCGACCGACGGCAACCGCTCCTCGACAAAGCCCTCGCGACGGAGGCCGGCCTCGCGAAACCAAGAGCCGAACTCGGCGTTGCAGAGAGGGCACCTCCGCCTCAGCCGGCTCCACCTCCGGATGCAGTCCAGGCAGTAAGCGTGCAGGCAGCCGGCGAGGACGGCCGCCCCGCGCCGTCTGTCGTCGATGGTGTCGAGACATATCGGGCAGGACTGGCCCCGGATCGAAGGTGGGATCGCCCGGTAGAGGAATTTCTCGCGGCGGCGATGGGAAGAATGGAAAGCCCATTTTCGAGAAGAAGAAGGAGAAGAAGAAGATGGAGGAGGAGACGAGGACTCCATAGAATCACAGAGCACAAAGCGAACGAGAGAGAGACGGTGGGAGGGTGATCCTATGGTTTTGGGCCAAGACGGAGTCGGTCATTAGCCTAGTGAAATGATTTTTCACTCATGAAAATCTTTAAATCATGACAAACTTTAAAAAATAAAATGATTAATACTATGAAAAACATCAAAATGGTACATTTTTAATAAATTTATTTAAAAATTTGATCATAAATCTCAAACTACAAATTTGATAAATTGTCCAAAACAAATTTATCAAATTTACTCTTTATTAGTTTTTGTTAAATTTTACTATTAAATTGCTGAGTTGGTAGATACGTAATAATTGGCTAATATATCAGTTTGGGATAATTATACCAATTTTGTAATTTTTTGTGGTATTAATCCTATTTAACAGAGGGTATATTAGTCACAAATATACCACTTTAGGATTTTTGACAGTCAAAAAATTGATATATGGATAAATTTATTACAAGTGTATTAGTTTGAAGTTTTTTTTTTATGGTCATTTGGGATAGATTTATTATAGATGTACTGGTTTGGAGTTTTCATGAACAAAAAATTAATTTTAAGTAAATCTATCACGAGTATGTCAATTTGGAGGTTTTCACGATATTAATCTAAAACAAATATATTTATGTGTGTGTATATCATAAATGTTTGTATGAGTTGTAAAATATATCATAGATTATATTGATTAAAAAAGAAATTCAAAAATTTGGGAAGCAAAGGGAAGTACAGAGTAATAAAATTTTAGGGATGTATTGGGTGTTTAAAGAAGGATGTGAGTAGGAGGAAATTGAAACATGGAATCATATTGATGTTGTTTTGCTTCCATACTGTATGTCTAATGGTAGAGATGACGAGGGTGGTAAGAAGATGGGCTTGCAGATATTGATGTTGATGACTTACATGGAAGAAATGTAGGAAACGAGAGCGTGAGTGGTGATAGTTCATTGGAGAGAGATAGGGAGGTTGGAGACGGCAATCTGCATGAAGATATTTTAGCTAAGAATGTGGGTTTCTTGAACACGATTAGCCAGCATGAGTATACACATCCTAAATCCAATACCGAGGTTAATATAGAGAATCATCTCTTCAAATTGCGGATGTACTAATGAGCTTAGAGAGGTTGTTAGGATCTATGACATGAAATATGGAAGTTGGGTGAGGCTAAATGAGCCAAATAAGTTGATTGTAGTGTGTTTTGACCTCAGAGGATTATAATTAGCTCATATATGCTTCCAAAGAGCAAAGACATCATACTTTATAGGTCAAGACCTTCAATCATGTACATACATGCAACAAAGCTCTACATTTTCTTTTGTAAGCATTAAATGGCTATTGACAAGTGTTATGATAGCTGAGGAATAATCACATGGCCAGTGCTTCAATAAACAATCATTAGAGTTTGAAAATGTTTTGTAATTGTTTAGGATAATGACTTATAGAGTTAGGGCTACAACAATGAGTATGATTACAATAAAGGATGAGGAAAAACTTTGGATGCTTAGTAACCATTGCCAAAAACTTCTTGATCAATGTAGGGTCCACACACATAATTAAGACTAAGCAATGTCCATATCAATCCAAATTTAGAAGTCTACATTTGTTTGGATGCCTTAAGAAGGAGTGTTTTAGAAGGATGTAAGCATTATGTGGGGTTTGAATGGTTGTCATTTGTTATTTGGCTACAAAAGTATCATTGTAGTGGCTATGGGCATTATTGGCAATAATTAGATGTATCCTTTTGGGTGGGTAGTTGCTGTTCTATTAGTGAGATTATAGAAGGCCTAGGGTTTACAAACCCTTAAAATTCGTAGTATTGGACTTTCTAGTGCGACAAGAAAAATTAGTATATATACCGTGATATAAGTACAAGATTATCGTATTATGGGAAAAAGCTTGTTGATTATATGCATGGTCTCACTTATGCATTTTCACAGCCACGTGATATCCTTTTTAGATGCAATACAAAGAGATGTAAAAAATGCACCAACTATGACATCAAAAGGAGTTGAAATTACTAATAGATCCCTTATTACAATTCGACTTTCACTTAAATTTAAATCTCGACTCTTAGACTCGGAATGCTAAAACAAAACATGATATTCATGTATTCAAGATGGTCTTTGGCCACGACCGACGGCTGAACAGATTGACTCTTTAAGATAAAAATTGCATTAATTTAGGATCTTCTTCGAGACAAGATTTGCACGGACAATTCTTTCGAGAAAAAAAGAAAATTGTGCAATTTCGGGTTTATTTGAAATTTTTCCCCAAAATCGAGCGGGCTTGAAACTGAAGACGGTTTCAGCTGACAGCCTCACTCGTCACTCGTCACTCCTCGCTCGTCACCGGCGGCGAACGCGCACGATTCCAGAAGGGCAACCGAACCGAATTCGAATCATCATCATCAACGACGGCACCGACCGACCGGAATGGACGTCCCCAAGGATCAAATCTCCACTCTCCTTGACCATGGCTTCTCCACCTCCGCTCAATTTCTCGTAAATTCTCTCTCTGTATGCTTCCTTTGTTGCTCGTCCCTTCTTGACTAATGCCGCCAGCTCGGCTTGTCCTCGATCAGGGCTCGTTTCTGGTCTCTTCGTCCTCCGCCAATGCCGAGACCAACCCCCACGTCAAGGCCGAGAACCTGGTGCGGCTCGACCCTTGATTTACTTGTTCTGGTGCACATGTTTGTTGGGGGGGGTTCTTGTTCTTTTTCCCTTATGGGGTTTTGTTTGAATGCGGAATGAGCGTTGCCCTTCTTGTTTTTGCTGCTGCAGGTGCTGTTCGGTGATACGTTGCTTCGGGATAAAGAGTATCGCCGGGCGATCGTGAGTGCTCCTCCATTGGGTTGGAACTTAGTGGGTCTGTGTAGTTTTGGGTTGGTTTTGTATTTGTTGGAATCTGTGTCTAGATTCGTGTAGCTGGATTTTGCATGTAGTAGTATGGGAGAGCAATTGCTAGCGCATTCTGTGCGTATCCTTGTGGCTTGAATGTCTGTACTCTCTGTATTGAGCTCCTTTGCGTGTTTGCTCACTTGTGTCTCGGTATACATTGGCTTGGAACTTAGTGGGTCTATGTGATCTTGGTTTGTTTTTTTATTTATTGGAATCTGTGTCTAGATTTGGGTAGCCGGATTTTGCATGCAGTAGTATCGAAGAGCAATTGCTAGTGCATTCTGGTACTCTCTGTATTGAGTTCCTTCAAGTTTGTGCTGTGTATACATGTTATGGCAATGCATTGGTATTTGGTGGTTCATGGTTTTTGTATTGGCATCACTAGTTAGTTTCATATAAATGTTATGTTCCCTATAGTTTTGTGGGGGTGATTAGCCATTTCAGTTAATTCTGTAAAATGGGTCTTTGGCAGCATATGTACAAACAAGCCTTGGAGTACCATAGGATTGGTCCAAAGCAAACTTCAGCAAGTACCAGAAGTTCGTTGTCCACGTCGAATAGATCATCTTCTCCAAATTCTTTCAATGTATCTGCAGTTAATGAAAATGAGGTTTGATCAATTCACTTTGTTGCAAACTCAGTTTCCTTTGAAATAACAATTTTATGCTGTTTCCTGGTTTGTTTAGTGAAATTTCTTGTTTCAATTTTGCCTCTTGCCTTTTCTGATTTCCATGATAGGTGAAATTCAAGATTGCATCCTGTCACTCTTCACTGAATGATAATAAAACTGCCCTTCTCGAGGTTCTTCTTTATTCCTTTCAATCCTCTCTGCCTTTACTAGTTGTGGCATATATGTTTCCTTATGGTGTGCTAGCATAGGAGGGCTCGCTAGTTTTAGAAACAGTTGGCTTTTTTGGTAAAGTTTCCCTTTGCTCATCGGTGCCTTTGATCTTTCTTTCTCTTTGTATCATATGATTAACTTTTGTCATTGTTATAACAGATGGAAGGGATTCCAAGCAAAGTGAGGACTTTGCAAATGAATTTACTCTTGGGAAAGCTCTATAGGAACACACGGCACAGTCGTGCTGCTATTGCTTGTTATAGAGAGTGTTTGAGGTAGGTTTGTTAATATGCTAACCTCACACTTAAGTTGGAATCTGTGCTTTTGAATTGCATCATGTGTTGTGTACTAGCTGTGTATTTTTGTGCTCATTCTTGTGTGCATATTAAGTCATCTCCATCTTATAAGCCATAGTCAATTATTTGTAAATGAAAGTTAGATTGTTGGCCAAAGCTTACAGCCAAATTAAAAAAATTAAAACCACAGCAAAACACTTGACCTGTGTATCATTGTTGGGCAAGTCCAATACCCTAAAACAAGCTTTTTACTTATATAACAAGTCTAACATGAGAGTGGAGCGATTCTTGCACCACATGGCCTTGAATATCAATATGGCTGGCAAGTTTTGGGAGATATGATTGGCTGGATTGTCTTCTCAGACAACTTGGAATAGACATACAGAAAGCAATTCTATTATATACTGGTGTTACTCCAAGCATATTTTCAATGTTTTTTATTTTCCTTTTGGGTATTATGTGGTTTACATAAAGCACGACTATTTGCTAAAGTAGCCAAGTAGCTTATTGCAGGATATGATGGCAATAGAGTGCTACTGTTAAATGCTTTGAGATCTTTAAATTCATGTTTATTCTCTTTTGATTCATATTGCAGAAACTGCTTTTATGTCATGGAGGCTATTATAGCTTTGGCTGAGCTGGGAGTTACTGCTAAGAATATTATCTCTTTGATTCCTCAGGTATATGACACAAAGGAAAGTTTCAGTTGTTTTTCACTTCCTTGATTTTCCAAGTTTAATGATCTTGTTTAGATTGTCACCTCCATCTGCATGAAGTCATACACAGAAAAAAGTGACTTGGGTTTTGGTTACATCCTTACTTGTCCATCTAGCTATATGTTGCTGTGATATTATTATGATTATCATCATCATCATCCATCTTCTCATCTCTATTTGGATTTCAAAACCATAGGAAGTGCATTACTGTGTGAGTACATACACAGATCTCTTCAGAAACTAAATTTGCTCCTGCTTTTGCCAAACGTTATTTTAGTTGGTAAAGAATCCAAGTCAGTAGGCCATTAGTGTGTCAGAAGCTAGACAGATCTCTTCAGCAATCAGTAAGTATTAGTTTAGTTGCTATGGTATTATGTTGTTATTTGTTATGCAAACTGTTTGCATTGTAATTTGTTGCTCTGAGTCTTATCCCATTTGATGATTTTAAATGTAGAATAAGTGGAGATTTTGTTTACTAAATCCTAAGCCTTTTTCTTTTGTCCTTGCAACTTCAGACCCCAAATAGAGGCAACAGGGGTTCATATGATCATCTCGATTCAACGCGGTGGCTGCAAGTAAGTTTGAGATAAATTAGAGGTGACTTAATGTTGTGATAAGTCAATAATTTTGTTCCTTATAAGAAAAAGTCGATAACTAGTCAGCCATTGGGCAAATGGCTTAGTTGGTTGCAGCAGGGAAAGGGACAGATGAGGGTTTCAATGCCCTTAGTGAAAAGAAGAAAGAATCTATAAATAGGTTTGTCGGGTTTATTACTTATTATTCTATTGTGTTAGCAAGTTGGGGTTATTTATGTAATTGTACAAGGGTTAACCCTAAGCCTATAAATACTTATTTTGATCTTAATAATACCAATTTCTCTCTTTTACCAGCATGGCATCAGAAAACATGGTTGGCTACTGGTTTCTGTTCATCTTTCATTGTTAATAAGTCATCCTACCTGCTGCATAGGTCCACCTTTAATTTTACATATTGCATAGATACTTCACAATAGTTAGAAATCTGTGTGACTAATAGATAAGTCAGTCTATAGCTACAATCAATGCTCTTCTACTTAAAAGCTGTGAGATACCATATAGTTGCGGGATTTCCAAGCTTTGAGAAACATTCTTCACATATCCCATCATGACAACACTGCTTGTTATACCAGAGATTTAGAAACAAATAGAGATAAGTATTGATGATCTGTATTTTTTTGCAGCGTTATGTTGAGGCGCAGTGTTGTATTGCTTCAAATGACTACAAAGGTAATCTAATGCATCTACATTTGTACATTTTCTACGGATCAACTTTTTTGTGTGCTAGAAATGGAAAGACTAATCCTGGAAAGGATTTTGAGGGGCATCGCCATCCATTAATTGTCATGCCCTTCACTGCTACTTTTATGGGAGTCAACAATGGAAAAGTCTTTAGTGATCTTCACTGGTGCTTTTGCCTTGAAATTGCCAGAAACTGCATCCTTTGGCATGTTTTGTGAAAGCTCAAAAGACATAAGGAATTCTGACAGTATATTCTTCACCCATTGTCATTGTCATGTGGCAGATGCAACATCCTTGATTATTTTCATTTCCTCAAGTGCTGTATACCCTTAGGTCAATTTTGAAAAGAGGAAGGAAGAGATTAACACTAAAATACTAACTAATTTAATTGTTTATATTAGTTGGCTATTTCTGTTCAGATGCACCTGAATCTTACCTTTTCTAGGTGCATTACAATAATACATGCACTGCTATGATGGATGACTATGCACATATTGCTTGTGTAATCTGTTTGCGGGAGTATGTTAGTAACTGAAGGCATGATGGTTAACTTCAAAGACTACTTTTTGTCTGTTGGCAGGTGGTCTGGAGCTATATATGGAGCTTTTGCAACAATTTCCTAACAACATACATATATTACTTGAAATGGCAAAGGTTAGATATATGCTGATTCTAAGTTATCATATGTGCCTTGCATCTATAGTGTCTACGTAATCAAGGAACAAATTAAGCAGTAATAAGCAATGTACACATTATTTCATCTATGAATTCCCTTGCCAGAGACAATTTGAGTTAGTTCTAAATTTGTCAGTTGCAACTGCCTTTTGTTGGTATGCACCATCTTCACGTATTTATATGTGCATGTTTTTGCAAGTTTGGACCTATCCTCCAAATACTTGCTTGCTTGAATCTGTGTTTCTTTAGTTATATGTGACATTATATATGCCCAGGTAGTTGAGAAGTGAGTGCATACTGATTAATTTTTGTTGCCATATGGACAAATGTGTGAAGGTTGAAGCTATTATTGGAAAAAATGATGAGGCTATTATGAATTTCGAAAAGGTAAGTAAAGAGTATTTTGGAGGTCATATTGACAAATATCATGCTTTATTTGATGGCATGAACATAGTGTATGTATTGACAGGCTAGGTCAGTTGATCCATACATCCTAATGTACATGGATGAGTATGCGATGCTTCTAAAAATGAAGTCTGATTACACAAAACTTGGCAAGTTGGTACATGATTTATTGAATACTGACCCAACGAGGCCAGAAGTCCTTGTTGCTCTATCTGTGTTGTGGGAAAGGAAAGATGACAAAAAAGCTTTATCTTATGCCGAGAAGGTAGTTTTGTTTACCTTTGTCTTTGGTTTAGTTGTCTGCTTTTATGGTACCTTACAGTCTCTTCTTATCGTGATCAGAGCATTCAAATCGATGAGAGACATATACCTGGCTATGTAATGAAGGTAGACAGTAGTTTGGTGTAGGTGTATATTGATGATTCTGGTATAAATCATGATAGGTCAATGTTAAATAATCATCAGAAGTATTTCTTGCATGCTTTCAGGGAAACCTGCATTTATCAATGGATAAGCTTGACTTGGCTGTAAATGCCTTCAGAGGAGCTCGAGAGTTGAGGCCTGATCTTCGTTCATATCAAGGTGTGTGTGGGAAACAACTTAAAATTTGTTGCAGCTGAGGTTACGTGTCTAATTCTTGACCATCTTGACTGTCTGAGTGATTGGAAGCTTACCATCTCTGCAGGTTTAGTTCGCTCTTATTTGGCATGCTTGAAAGTTAAAGAAGCCCTTTATACGGCCAGGGAAGCAATGAAAGCAATGCCTCAATCTGCAAGGGCTCTAAAATTGGTTGGAGATGTCCATGCTAGTAATCCTGGTGGTAGGGAGAAGGTATATCAGCTTTTCCCAGATTGTTCCAGATTCTCCTTTTCTTTTAACTAAGTTAAAGAAGTCTCTGAATATCCTGGAGTGGTGATAGGCAAAAAAGTTCTACGAGTCAGCTCTTCGTCTTGAACCTGGTTACCTTGGAGCTGCATTAGCTTTGGCTGAACTGCATGTCATTGAGGGACGAAATGGAGATGCAGTCTCTCTTCTTGAGAGATATCTCAAGGACTGGGCAGATGACTGTCTTCATGTTAAGTTGGCCCAAGTTTTCTCTGCAACTGATATGCTGGAAGAGGCGTTGGCCCATTATCAGGCTGCACTAAGGTTGTAACATAATTAAAGGCATGCTCATTTTAATTCTTGAAAATTCTTGATCATGGCTTTTCTATGGTACTACTTGCTCCTTGCAAAAGAGGAACCAATAAAGTTAGGGAAAAGAACAAGATAAAAGAAAGATCAAGTTCATGTCTTAATTGTTATTCATGCTCTCTTCTCATTACAATTCAGGATCAACTTGCAGAATGAAGCTGCCAAAAAAGGATTGGACCGCTTGGAGAAACAGATGAAGGTGCGTCTTTAGTTCTCGTGCAGTTTGGTGATGGAAAAACCTTCACTTATTCTCACCTCAGTTGAGAGAGCAGACTGTTCCTGTTATTCAAGGCATTGACTGGGTGTTGGTTTCTTTTAGGGAGTAGATCCAGATGTGCCTGACGAAGATGAAGAAAACGAGGTTGAGGATGCAGATGCAGATGTTGAGGAGACGGAGCTGCTGTAATGTAAAGCCTGATCAAGGTCATGCTTCATATGTGGAAGAGCAGCTTTGGGAAGGTTAGGTCATCTGAATCTTTGATCGGGGCGTTTCTGAGCCAGAAAATGGAGATTCTTCTGCTTTTGCTTGGATAAATCATGAGTAGCATCGCGATAGATGGTACAGATTTTTGAGTGAGGTCTATGCAGTGTGAATGTTCGCAAAGGTCAGAAAAGGCTGCCATATTCCTTGAATATGTGAATATGGTGTTGTCCATGAGCAGGTTTCCAACTATAGTGCAGCACGGCTTTCTGTTAGCCTCTGAATTTGATGGACGTCCGTGTGCCATGCAAAATACTTCTGTATACCAATGTACATTTGAGCCTTCCTGTGGTGGCCGAGTCTTTTTTCTTTGTGACAACTTGACTCTAGTTTTAGCCGGTGATGCCTTGGCTCTGATTGTAACTTTATTCAAAATGATAGTTTTGAAGATAGTTATTTTATGTTACTTCCATTAATGGCAATGATTAATTCAAAGAATTTTGACGCTGACAGCTTCAAAATGTGAAAATTTTCGGATTTTTCTTGTAGGCCAAAATGGGGGAGAATTATAAAAAAGTCATAAATTTATTGCAATTATGTCAATTTAGTTTTAAATTTTTTGTTTTTCTTTGTCAATTCAATTAAACCTTTTGTAATTGTGTCAATTCAGTTTATTCAGTCAAACTTGGTTGACCGTTGCTGACATGGGGGCAGGGTAGTGTGGCTGTCTGGTGAATGCTAGCGTGGTATTTTTTTAAATAATTTTTAATTGTTTTTTCAAAATTTTAAATATTTTTAAATATAATTTTTTGAATATTTGAATTTTTTTTCCCCACCTTCTCCTTCATCTAGCTAGAGGCAAGGGTTGACACGCCTCACCCTTGGCGACCATTGGTGAGGGTGAACCTTGCCTTGCAACAGTGACTACGACCTACTGTCACCAGACATGGTGAGGAGCCTTGTTGACCACCGGTGAGGTTGAGCCTTGCCTTAGTTGGGCTCGACTCTACCAGATCTGGCGAGAGTCATCCTTGTCACGGTTGGGCGAGGCCGAGCCTTGTTAGATTTGGCGGGGCCTTGTTGAGTGACAATGAGGCCGGTCTCGCCATGGCTAGGCAAGGCTCACCTTCGCCAGTGGTAGGTAGGGGTGAGCCTCACCATTGGTTGGCAAGGTTAGCCTCGTCGGCCAAAGGAAAGAGAAGATGGGGAAAAAAAAGAATTAAAAAATTATTTTAAAAAAATTCGAAAAATAAAAATAAAAATTGGCCATGTCAGCATTTGTCGAATGATTGTTGTAGACTGGCGTCTACATCAGTGTCAGCCGATTAAGTTTGATTGGATGGACTGAATTGACATAGTCGGAAATTGTTTATGACTGAAATGTCATAATTATAATAAGTTTAAGATTTTTTTGATAATTCTCCCACCAAAATGGTGTGCCACGTATGCACTTAGAAGAAGCAATATTTGAGGTATTTGCCTACATTTGGTAGAACGTGGAGTCCACTCACGGATTTGAAATAATGTAAATTTCTAAATAAAGATTTGAAATAGAATCTTTTTCTCAAAAGAGAGATTAAAACTGAGTTTAAATAAGAGGTTGAAGTAAATGAATTAGGTTTCACTAAGAACATGAACTGACCAGTTGGTCAAATCTTCGCCATTGGCTTTTTCCAACGGTTAGAGCAAAGGCAATTTGCGCCAAAATTTTCAACTGGGCAAAACCCTAAAAAATCAAGAATCCGAAAATGCATTCTGATTGAAGGATGTGCATGAGGAATAGACATAAACAAAGAGACTCGACTGCCAGCGCATGCTGTCCTCCCCATTCTGCTTAGATCACCAGAATCGGTTTGCGACCTTGTAAAGTCATTGGATAAAGTGTTACAGAAGCTTGTTCACTGCATGAGCAAATTTTGGCCACTGTTGAAACAAAAAGTGAACAAGAAGAGAACACTAGGCCATTCCAGACAGCTTTGTAAGACGTTGACGCGGATGAATAGAAGGACCAAACTTTAAAGGGATTTGAGAGTGCCAACACGAGAAAATGCAAGAGAGAGAGCCCACGGCAGTACAGACTCTAGGGCAATAGCATGTTTAAGACTTACAGATGCTGATAACGAAAGCAGGATGAAGCTTTGCATAAAGAAAGGGCCACAAATGAGTTCTGGTCGCACCGCGGTCGAGTAGACAACAGTTTTGCAGGGAGAGAAGGTAGGAGAGAGTGCAATCAAAATCGAGATTTGAAGAACGCGAGGAGGCTTGGTCGCTCTGTGGATTTTACCTGTTCGATTTGTGATTTCTTTAGGATTTCACCCACTTTTACCCATTTGCAAATATCGGAGAAAAAATTACCCTAGCTCCACTTGTTAGACAAAGTTGACTTGCGAAGATTTGGTCTCGAGCCTTTATTGGAAATTTCCCCTTCAATTTATTAAGGGCAAATATTACCAAAAATCTCAATCTATGTCACTTGTGACAATGTTATCTTAAATTTTTTTGTGCTAACAAAAATCTCAAACTATGCCATTTATGACAATTTTATTTTAATTTTTTTTGTCACAAAAAACCTCTAACTATGCCACTTGTGACAATTTTATCCTGAATTTTTTTGTCACTAAAAACCCCAAACGATGCTATTTTGGACAAATTTACCCCAAACTTTTTGGTTGAAAGGCATTTTCATCCTTTTCCATTTTCCATTTTCTTTTTTATTTTTTTCTTCTCCTCTCTTCCCTTTACCGTGGCCGATAGAGGGAAGCTAGCGAGGACTGACCTTGCCAATGTCGGAGTCGAGCGAGGGCAGCCCTCACTCGACTTAGGTGAGGTGAGGGCAGCTCTCACTAGATTTGGGTGAGGTGAGAGCGACTCTTGCCTGGCTAGATCTAGCTTGGGCGACCCTCGCTTGAGCCGGGCGGGGTGAGGGTGGCCTTCACCTTGGCCGTATTTGGCTTGGGTGGCCCTTGCTAACTTTGGGCGAGGGCAACCCTCCTCGGCGTCGGACGAGGGTTGCCCTCACAGGTTTCCCTTTATCGACCATGGCAGAGGGAAGAGAGGAGAAGAAAACAAAAAAACAAGACCTAAATGCCCTTAAGCTAAAAAGTTTGGGGTAAATTTATTCCAAGTGATATAGTTTGGGATTTTTGTGACATAAAAAAAATTTCAGATAAAATTGTTATAAGTGGCATAGCTTAAGGTTTTTGGTGGTACAAAAATTTTATGGTAAAATTATCACAAGTGGGATAATTTGGGGTTTTTTGTGGTATTTGCCCATTTATTAATGATGTTTCAAGGATCACATGATTGTTGGCTAGGACATAAGAATTTGGGTAGGATCAATCATATGATTAATATCTTGATAGTTTAAGGATCAAATGACTTTGTGCATGGGGGTTTTAGCCACATGCCTGAATCATGGATTGTGCCTCTCTAGTTTGAAGTTCATGGTTTGCACTCTCTAGTTAAACCTATTGCTAAACTTCTTTGAGAACTGGTTAGTGTTAAGACACTCTTTTGCTCCTAATGAGTCGGGGTATTATGAGGATCAGGCTACAAGTGGCTTGGTAATTAAGGCTAGCAGGAGAGAGTGGGCGAGAAAAGCATTCATATGGACCGCGCCACGAATATCACAAAGCTAAAAGTAGATTTTTATTGGTAGTTAATGTCTTAATAAAGCGTAAATGATTTTGGGCTAGTACCTGTAAGTGTAGACACTAGTGACTCTTACTTCTTGAAGGATACAAATTCCTTAAAAAATAAACAAATTCTTGAACAATTAAATATGAAAAAGAAGAAGCAAAAACAGGCCCAAGGATACATGTGACACTGATTGAAAGACACATTACTAAGACAAATGTATCTTATTTACCACAGATTAAGTAATTGTTGCAGTCTTGAGAGGGATAGATTGAAGCCTTTGAGTTCTGTTCTTGAGAGAGAATTCACTGTCATTCAAAGATCGGGAGAACGTACATACTTTTCATACAACAGTTTATTTTACTTTAAAAAAAACCTTATAGGCCTATTTTGGCCCAACATGATTTATAAAAAAAAAAAAAAACCTATCATCTTCCACTCACACATGGTGGATTAAATATAACTCTCTTTTCCTCTCTATAACGTTCATACCAATAAATAATTTGTGCGACTAGCATACTTTAAGAGCTTGTTACTATACATCTATTAGGAATATATAACAACTCAAAATGGGCATTACGTTTTCGAGTAGATATAGTATACAATATCCTCGATCAATTAGTCACATTTATATCTCTCTTGATCTCTTTTTAATTATGATATATTGTATTCACAATTATGATTATTCCAAAGATAATCATAATTGGTCGACCTGTGACTACAAAACTAGAATGTGATATTCCAAAATCAATCTTCCTCTTCCCTTGAAACTCTCAATTTCAGTTTAATTTGCTTTTCTAGAAACATCCAATTAAATTGAATAAATTTGTGATCATTGGCAACATTCTAGTATAGCAAACATTAAATAGAAATTTTAAGAACAAGTAAGAGTTATGAGGGTACTTGATTAAGGAACTATCTTCGTCAAGAGTCACACATGGCATAAAAGTTGAGATTAAAACTTTTGCCACTTTAATCGGTTGTCTCATGCATACGTAGTATGAAATATGTATCACGGTATTAACTCATTTCTCATGGAGCGTATATCTTCATATATTATACCAATATTGTATAGATGATAATTCAAATATACCAAATGTCTAACTTGAGTTCACATATATACTCTTTCCAAAGAATCCATCAAAACTCACATATGACATCAAAGACAAATAAAGTAAAATATGTGGATTATTTTACTTTCTAACATAGTAAATATTATGTCATAATCTTAACACTTTGTTAAGGTAACATGTATATTTTAAGTTTGAGCTCTCGATTATCACCTATATAATAAGCTTAAAATTGTCCTATATTTATTTATCACATAGTAAATAAATGTGATTACCTATGTGAGTGGGCTAATCTTTTACCTGTTTGACATACTTTCTCAAATATAATGCACTAAATATTGAGATGCATAAATGTTAAATAAAACTCATAAGCATTAATAATTTCATAAAACATCATCAATAGTGAACACTTAGGGAAATTACATTGTTTAGTACATTTGCCTCTACGCAATTCTAGAGATTTTACATAATCATTAAAAACATCTCCAGAAATTGGTTTTGTCATGTGATCTGTTATCATTCTATGTGTAGATATATATTGTAAATTCACATTTTTTCATCCAACCATATCCTTGACAAAGTTATACTTGGTATCCATATATTTGGTCTTGGCATAATATTTCGGATCCTAGGTATACGTGATTGTTGCTTGGCTATTGTAGTTAACCAACAAAGAATTTGTAGCATTTTTAGCAATATCTAAATGATCCAAAAATCTCTTAAGCCAAATACTCTCTTGTGCAATTACTGATATTGCTACAAACTTGGCCTCCTTTGTAGACAAGGCTATACGCGTTTGCTTCTTACTACTTTAAGATATGGCACCATTACTTAGTAAGAAAACAAATCCAAAGGTAGATGTTTTTCATTCTACATCTCCTCCCCAATCAGCATTTGAGTAGCCTTCAAGCCATAGATCATTTCCTTGATAATTGAACAAATAATCAACAGTTCCCCTTATATACCTTAGTATTCATTTGATGGCAATCCAATGTGCTTGACCTAGATCGAATTGGTACCTACTCACCATTCCAACTACAAAATATATGTTAGGTCTTATACACATTATAGCGTACATTAAGTTGCTAACATCACTAGCATAAGGAAGATGTAGCATTTATCCTTTCTCTTGTGGAGTCTTTGGACACAGTTTATGACTCAATCTTTCACCTTTTGTAATAAGAGTATCTATTGGTTTACTGTCTTACATATGAAATCATTTAAGAACCTTGTTTAGATACTTCCTGCGAAAGAGATAGTGATCTATTTGTACAGTCTCTTGAAATCTTAACTCTAAAAATATATATAGCCTCACGCATGTCTTTCATCTTAAAGTTGGAAGATACCAACTCTTAGTAGTATTAACAAACTCCATATTACTTCCGGCAATTAGTATATCATCAACATATAATGATATGGTCTGTGATGCTCATATTTGCGCCAGTTAAATTATGCATTCTAGAAACTAAGTCATTACAATATTTAGGAAAGTAACCTTATCATAATAACATTGATAGAAGTATGTCCTAACTTTGCTAAACTATGGATTTCAAGAGTCCATGAATACATGCATTGTTTGAAACTTTAATGGTTGCACATTTTGTTGAGGACCTAGAGATAAACCCACTATCTCGAATTGTGAGATTTTTTGTGCGCAAGAGGGGGGGTAACTTCGAGAGAGAGTAGGAAATGATGGGGCAGCATCAATTTCCTTTGGTCAGCTAAGAGAAGAGGTTTGTGTAAGAGATTATGTGGGCTAGGGAAATAGGATGGAAAAATGGGGGGAAAAAAGAAATAATTTTAAGAAGACCCACTAGTGTCAGCCAGCCATTTTCCTTTTTGTGGTGTGATTAGAAAAGTTGAGGGATGGTTGTCAAAGAAATTTTCCCCCACGTGGATACTAGGTGGAGATGTAAGGAGCTGCCGCTTTTACTTTTCTTCCCCTAAAATGTCCAGCAGTCCAACTCTTGTCTGGCCTTCTTCCAACTCCCTTGCAGAAACACTACCCCACACCCTTCCTCGTCTCAAACCAGCAATGACCGGGGAAACCCTTTCGAAAAAAAAGAAAAAAAGAAAAAAGAAACCGACACCGGAGACTCATTGACGACACCAGTTGGCTTCTTCGGACATCCCAAGCGCGGGAGGAGGCCATTGAAGCCGGTTGCATGGTCTGAAAGTTTGTTTGCCGATTGCGTGCTTGTCCACAAAACCCGACCAAGCAAGTGAACCAATTGCTTTGTTCTTCATGGGTAGTGCCACTCTAGGGTAATTTAGAGGTAGACAAAGTCAAGATCAAATTTGCATGTGGCAGATTCTTCCTATCTTGGCATGAGAGAGAGAAAGCGAGGGAGAGACTACGAGTGAGATAGGGATAGAGATCATGGGCATGAGTGAGAGGGAGTAAGACCGTGAGCTAGCGGGCTGGGTTGGATTCAATAGGAGAATTGGGAAGGACCCACAGATTTGGCATCCTGGTTTGAGATTCACAGATGGCTCGGTGAGACCATGAGCCTTGTTAAATGTTTGAATTCCATATCTCGATTGATGAAACTGAGCAGTAGAATCCATAAGCTCAACTTGACAATGTGGGCTCATGTGTGGAGCAAGGAAGTTACGAATAAGGGAGGTCATCAGTTGCTGTTGGAGTTCGCGAGTGAGGTTAGAAGAGTCAAGAGGAAGTTGGTAAATGACAAGGACAAGGGCGTGCTTCATGCAATTATTAGTTTGTATCTTGGTACTGGTCTTCGTGGGTGTTCATGTGGTATTTTGCCGAAGTCATGTTTTGGAAACCATATGGCTAAGACGGCTTTAAGGATAGTTGTCTAGGTTTTGACCGATGGGATAATGATTTACAGTTGGCAAATATTTCATAGGCATTATCGTAGTTGTCCCGCTCAGGTCAAATGAGCTTAGATTCAGTTTACTTGTCATCCCACGAGTCCTCATGTAAGGATCAAGTCGCTTAGCTAAGTGATCGTTAAGTGAGGATAGCTCATGTGCCCTGTAATGGACCAAGAGTCCATGTTGGTAAGCAAGCTTGGGTTAGACAAGTGGTACCTAGACTAATAGCCTTTACGTTACTTATCTATATGACTAAGAAAATAATCTCATGTGTTGGTGGCCGTAGAAAATAAGGTAGAATTGAGTTATTTAGAGGGCATAGGATAAGATTAGGAATGGGCAGCCAAGGTTGCAGTAATTCAAGGACGAATAAACTGGAGCATGAGGCCATGCGCTAATTAGACCAACACAACTAGGAAGGTAGAGCTGATCTTTATCTTGGGCTTGAGAACAGGATCGGGACCAAAAACAATGTAGTTAGTCAGCTCTGAATAGGTTTTGAACTTTCTTGTGCATTGGAATTATTTAGTTGTTGCAATAGGATGAGAATACATATGTTTGTGACATCAACCAATAAGCCGATGGGAGGCCCTGGGTGTCAAGATGCTTGGAGAGGGGTGAAATGGAGTGGTTGCGTACTCTCCAGAGGATTGAGGAGAGTTGAATAACTCCTCAGGAGACCTCGTAATGTCAGGTTGGGTGCAAGGGGTACGGGGCGGGGTGTCATCTCCCCCTAGGTGATTATTGCAGCCAAACCCACGTAGACGCGTTGATTAAATAATTTCGCGTCGATTAAATAGTTTCTATATTATTTTATTTACTAGTAGGAACCACACTCGTTAGTTCCTTGTTCTAGTATTGGATCAACCTTCAAGCGAATGGTGTAGACTCTTGATTGAACCCTGTAGTTGATACAGTGCGCACTATTTTATTCATTATTGGCCAACCCACAAGCTCGGACCATTGGTTTGCTTGCTGAGTTTTATTTTAAACTCACACTTGCTTCCTATGTTTTTTCTTTTTTAGATTAGAAGGTGTCATTCGCTCCACCTGCTGCCTCCACAACTATCCTCTATGGCGCCCCATCCAACTTTGTATGGCGACGTGAGGAGATCCATGACCGGTAGTAGCCCAGCGGTGTTGGTGGTGATCCAATGAGTGCCTAACTTTTGGGAGAGATTTTGTTTTGTTTTGTTTTTTTGTGTTGACAAGCTAATTGATGAAGGACCATGTGTATGTGGCTGAAGGAGGGTGGGATACCTAGTGTTTGTATTCCCTAGTATTTTTTGTACAAGTCCCCCTCCATAGCTCCATCTCTAGACTTGTACAAAAACAAGACTAATGGTAAATAAAGTCGAAGGCAGCTCATTGTCTTATATTCCAGCCTAGTTTAATTGTTATAGTTGCAATTTATATCAGGAATTGATTGAGTATAATTCTCCTGGTTTAGCAACCAGGTAAGACAGGTGACCGAGAATTGGCATGCCACATGGTCATAAATTGATCTTTAGATCTTTTGATATATATGCAATGATCCTCATCAATCATTGTAAAATCATATGCCATTATGGCATTATGAAAATATATATACCATTGTCTCGATGACTGCTTAAGGCCATATGTTGATTTCAAAAGTCAATATATCTTTTGTTCTTGGTTTTTTTAAATAAAACCATCAAGTTGTTCCTTCTAAATTTATTTTCTAGTTCTCCATTAAGAAAAACAGTCTTCGCATCCATTTAATGTAATTCAAGATCCATATTAATCTCTATTGCCAGAATAAGGCGAATTGAGATAATTTTTACTATAGGAGAAAATATTTCTTTATAATCAATTCATTCTTATTGATTATACCTTTTCACCACAAGGTAAGTCTTATATCTCTCCATTGAGCTACTAGTTTTATGCTTTATTTTTAGAATCAATTTGTTTCAATGACTTTGCGTCCTTTTGGAAAATAAACCAATTCCCCAATATGGTTTGACTTCATTGACTCTATTTCCTCTTCCATTGCACACATCTATTTTTCCTTATTAAGGCAATTTAGAGCTTCATTTACATTCTTTGGCTCATCTTCATCTTGTAGGACAACCATGAAAGTTTCATCTTCAATATCAAAACGTTGATGTGGAATACTTTTGTAACTCATTTGCTATATGTGAGATTGTACACTTTGCACATTGTTCTCCATTACACTCCCACTCAAATTAGATAATGATGATATCCTCTCAGTAGGTGGTTGCAATTGAGACTAAGTTGAATTTAATTCCTCACTTCTCATGTTGCTCCCACTTGGACGAACTCTATTAAATTCATTATCTTGATCCAAGGTTTCAAATAGGGAGTAGTCCTTACCTATTTCGCCTTCCTTAAGAAATTTATTCTCTAAGAATGTGATATCTTGTGATTCAAATTCAATTATACTCCCATTTTTTGCTCATCTATAAATACATACCATTTCTAGTGTTTTGAGTATCTCATAAAAATATTCTTTTTACCTTTGGGATCTAATTTTCTATACTTATAAAAGGGCTCTTGAGTAAAGGCAATGCATCATCAATGTTTAAAAACCTAAATTGGGTTTTCTACTTGTCCATAACTTGTATGGAGTAGAAGTAACTAATTTAGAAAGTACATATTTAAGTATATAAGCAGCAGTTAATAAAGCGTTATCCCAAAAGGTGATAGGTGAGTCAGCATGCACCATCATAGACCTAATGATTTCCAATAAGGTTCTATTTCTCCTTTCTACAACACCATTTTGTTGAGGAGTATAGAGAATAGATAACTGTCTTTCTATTAATTTTTTATTGCATAAATTTCTAAACTCATTAGATAGATATTTTCAACCTTGATTAGATTTCAATGCTTTTATTTTCTTATCTATTTGATTTTCTACCAAGCTCATAAATTTCTTGAAACAACTTAATGCCTTAGATTTACGAGAAATCAAATAGACATGTCCAAATTGAATATAATCATCTATAAACATGATAAAATATACAGACCCATGTCTTGCTCTCACATTCATTAGACCACATATGTCAAAATATATTAAATGCAAAGGAAATTCAGTTCTTGTTTCATTTTCCAAATGGTTTCTTTGTCATTTTCCCTGCTAGGCAATGCTCACATATGGGCAAATTGACTTTTTTTGATATTATCCAATAAGCTCTCTTTGGCTAGTCTATTCATTTGTTGTTGGCCTACATGACTAAGTTTAGCATGCCATATATTTACCTCATTATCATATGAATTAGAAGATGTAAAGAGGGAATAACAAACATTGACATTACTATAGTCAACATCTAACATAATAAAACCATCTAGAAAATAACAACCATAATAACTCGTACCTAAATACAAGTTCACATCACTATTATGGAAATTCAAATTAAAATCAAGTTAAACCAACACTAAAATAGACACTAAGTTCTGACAAATTTTAAAGCATATAGTATATTATGTAGGAGCAAAATGCGTCCATCACACATAACTAATTGTCAAGTGCCAATCCCTTTAACTTCAGCTTTAAAGTTATTTTCTACATAGATCCATTTTGTTCTAGTTGGTATTTGTTGGAATTCTACGAAGGCTTCTTCATCCTTTGCTATGTGATCTATTGCTCTTGAATTTATAGTCCACAAAGGATTAGACTCAGTTAAAAAATATAGAACTTGATACATAAGAAAAACTCTCAAGAATACAAGGGGTGTTTATCTTCTTTGGCTCACCACAATCGCAACCATAATGACCCTTGTTGCCACATTTGTAACACTTCACCCTTAACATTCTCTTTATATGAGGACGCTTTCCTCTCCCATGTTAGTAAACTCTTGGTTTCTTCCTAAAGAGCTCACTTCCTTGCCTTTCCACCTTTTAAACAAATTAGGACGCTTGTGCTTAGAGCTCAAAACCCCTTATGAGCTAGAGCCAGCATAATAAATATTAATTTCCGGGTTAGCCATTAGGAGGCAATCCTCTTCTAGCTTAAGGTGGCGTACTCCATCCTCAAAGGTTTTGATGTTCTCATTGTAGGTCAAGTGCATCTTCATATACTCCTAACTTTGAGGCAAGGAGCGGATCATTACTTGCACTTATTATTTGTCAATCAGAATATGGTTAGCACCCTTCAGCTCTTTAATCATGTTTGACATCTTTTGTAGGTGTTGTTTCATGGTTTGACCATGAGGCTTCTTGTACGAGTCAAACCTTGTAGTGAGCTGTTTTAGTTTGGTCAGCGATGTATGACCAAATCTTACTATCAATGCTTCCTATATCTCTTTGACATTCTCAAAGCACCGAACTCTTGCATGACATCATTTTCCATGATACTCAGCAAAGTGATGTGAGCAAGCAAGTTCTTTCTTTTCACACAGCAAATGCATTCTTATCTCCTTTGTATTGTGCAATATTTCCATCTTTAGGCTCTTCCATAACCAGGTTAAAAGCTGAAAGTACCTCTTGCTCTTTTAGCACATATTAAGTTTTCATATGCTATATTTCATAATTATCACCATTCAGCTTCTCTCCTTTGTTCAATTCAATGGCTTCACTATTAGTTGATGAAGCCACTAGGTTTGAACATATCAGACACACATGCACAAATTATTAATGCCTATCATTTATGCATCTATTTTGCATAAACTAATCATATTAATGAATAATTTCAAATAAAGTTTCAGAATTAAAAGATCACTATTGTTTCCAATTATCATTCAAAATCCTAACTTGAAATTATCATTAATATAATCATCTATGCAAAGATAAGTTCTCCAAAATCATTGACACTTATTTGAACTTTCCACAAATATTGCAAATAAGATAATAATTAACAACAATAGATATCACTTAACATTCATTCACTAAATTCTATTTACATAAGTACGTATCCAACATATATTAGAAATATCAATGACATGACAAGAAATATCTACCTAATATATCTAAAACCAACCTAAAAATAAATTCAAGTATACCAAATTAACATATGAATAGGGAAAGACTTATAAAATATATTCAAAGCTCAAAATCCTTATTTTTTGGCAACCAAGAAAAGACTGCTGAATTTTCGTTGGAGTTTCTCCATGGCCCATTCATTCTATGCCAAGTAGTACCCATCCTTGGGGTTGAAGTTTTTGTCATTTCAATCCTATAGTATTCTTTCTCAAAAGCTTCTATAAGTTTATTATAAGCTGGGACCATGTTGACCTCCCATGGGCATTCCAACATCCTTTGCCATATAGGTGAAAGTGTTTTAATCAAGACATTTATCTTCTCAAAGTCTAGCATGGGGTAACCTTTTTAGATGATTGTTTGTATCATTTTATTGACCTTGATCACACACTCTTGTATGTCACCACTTTCCCATTGATAAGCTTCTAACTCAGCTCTTAATCTTGTCATTTTCGCCTTTTGTTCATCTGACCATATGCGAATAGGCATGCGCATATAACGACATGACATTGTTCCTACAACAAATGTACTTAAAAAAGGGATTACAAACAATCCTTAATGCAATTCATTGGAATTTTTTTTCCGATCAACTCTAGTCAATGATCTGAGCATGTCAACAGTGGTTAACGATGGTCAACGCAGTTCAAGGTCAATAGATGACTGGGTTGGGCCAACAAGTTAGTTGAGTCAAGTCAACGGGTCAGTTGAGTTAGGTCGGCAGGTTGGTGCACCAAGTTGGGTCGGACTAACCAACCAAACTAGAACTGCTAGCTAAGATCAGCCCGTGTACCGCGGTAACTGTTGGCATGTGTGAGGTAGGCGTGCGTGGGTGATATCTGTAGTGCATGCATTGCACGTGCTAGCAGTTCTTCGCCCGTTGCGCATGTGCTGGCGAGGCTGCCGCTTGCCTCCACGCACTTGCTAGTAGTTCTCTACCCACTACACATGTGTTAGTGAGGCCGCCACTTGTATTCGCATGTGGAGGCACATTCTACCTCCCCCGATGGTGTGCTACCGCTCATTTTTCACGTTTCAACAAGAACTACGACCTTACACTTCCAATTTTTTTTTTTTTTATGTACATATAAAACAAAAGGTGGGGTGACCAGAATGTCAGTTATCGGGATTTCCGCCCTCAAATGTTTGTCGATGTTGGTACTCGAATTTTGGCCATAAAATCAATTATAAACAACAATAACGATTGGGAAACAACAACACTATGCTATGATGCCAATGGCAGGAAATGGATTCCAAAAAATAAACAAATACTCAAAAGATCAAATACCAAACCTGAGGATACATGTAACACCAATTGAAAGATACATTACTATGACGAATGTACCTTATTTGCCACGGATTAAGTACTTGTTGCAGTCTCAATAGGGATAGAGTAAAGCCTTTGAGTTCCATTTTAGAGAGAGAATTCACTGTCATTCAAAGATTGGGAGAATGTACATACTTTTTCATATAGCAATTTATTTTACCCTCTCTCTTATGGGTCTAGTTTGGCCCAACATGGGCGGACGTGCCGGGTTTTGGCCCAACATGTTTTTACTCTTTTTCTGTCATTTCGTAAATCATTGAGATAGGACTCCCCATTGGTCCGCCTTATAGATTAATGGAGGGTTCATTAGAGCTTGTGCGTGATGATTTGTCTGAGTTAAGAAAGAGAAAGTGTCCTAATACGTGAACAGTGAATAGAGTGTGTCTCGTCGACATAATTTTTGCTCTCTTTAAAAGCAGCCGTTGGTAAAACACATTAGGGAGAGATTATTATTAACCCCCAGAATGAAGGGAGGTTTGGTTGCTCAAATGAGAGACTTTAGAAGCTAAAAAAAAAAGCTATGCAAAACAGACAAGACTTATACAGTGTAGCAAGATAACAATGCGTTACACGAGTTCTAAGACTATATATATTTATATTAGATTTGTTAAATGTTGGTTGTTAAGTTAATCTGAATTTATTGATACTTAAAGCTAACTATTAGATGCACTGAACGTTGTATTGTCTTGTTGCTTTCCAAAGTTCGTCGGAGTTGGCCTACTTTTCTATCAATGAGTCTCTACACCACACAATATTTTTTAATATCTTTTACAAAAGTAACAATTGAGCTGAAATTGAAGCAATACCTAGACGTCTAATTTTCTTTCATTAGAACTTTTTCGAAATCACTAGTAATTTTTGTTGTTGATTTGTTAATACTCATTTTCCATCATTTTATACGATTATTAATTTGTAAAATACTTGGGGTTGGTTTTTTGTGACGATGGGTAACCTTTTTTGTCGATAGTTTAGTACAAATTTTAAAAACATGATGCATTTTATGATAAGGGTCACCTCTAATTATGCATTCACTTGAATATTAATTTATGAAGTAGGAAAAATTGAATAATATTAAGGTTCCATTTAGTTTTGCGGAAAATGGACCATTTCAAGAAAATGTTTTTTCAGAAGTCATTTTCTAGGGAAATGACAATATTTTCCAATATTAGGCTAAAACATGAAAAATCACAGAAAATATTTTCCGGTGTTTAGTAAGGAAAATGTTTTCCAGATTGCACCATTTGGGCATGCACCGCTTAACATGATTAGGAAACTTCATTTTTTTCTCACTACATAATGACAATTTTCTACTAAAAATTAAACTCAAGTCATCAAATGATCTTTCCTCGTTAAATCGAACGATCCGAATCGAGCTTTCCAAAACTAAAAAGCCCCGGTCCAAAATGACCCAAATAACAGACATTCCACGTACAGTGTGTCCCCCCTATCTCATGAACTTCCCAGCTAGTCCCCTTACCGCTCTCTTGGAGCACACCAACGCGAGAATAGAGAACAAGCAAAACCGCCAAATACAAGTTCCCGATCCACGCTAGACCGATCCAACGAAACATCGAGAAAAAGACAAAAAGAAGAAGAAGAAAACCTAAACACGGCCTCCGGCGCTTCAGTTCACCGAACTGCTGAGCGGCAGAAACCAAGTCTGGCGAGAGAGAGAGAGAGAGAGAGAGAGAGAGAGAGAGATACTCAACGAGATTGCGCAGTTGGCATAAGATCCCAACAAGGCCGGCAATGGTGACCACGTCGAGGACGGCCCTGGGATCCTCCCGGTTGGCGTTGACATGCAGCTCTAGCCACCCTAGGGTGTACTTTAATTTTTTAACATTATGTAGTGAGAACTATTTGGTCATGGTCATTGATCAGCCGAAAACAAAGAAAAACAAAAAGAAAGAAAGAAAGGAATAAAAAATAAAAAATTAATATTTTTAAAATATAAGAAAAAATAAATTTTTAGAAAAATAAAAATTCGAATTTTTAAAAAATAAAAGAGAAAGAAGTGGAGATTAGTAAAGGCGTGATATAAGAGAAAGTGAGTGTGGAAAATGTTTTACCCAACTTGAAAAGTGAAAAACGTTTTTCCTCATTTTTGAAGACTTTTTTCCCTTCATAAAAAATGTTTTTCCCAATGAATTTGTTTTCCGTGAACGTCAAAAAATCCAAAAAAACTTTGAAAATTATTTTCTGTGGAACTAACAGAGCCTAAAATTACATTTTTTTTTTAATCTACAGACACTATGATGGTTTTTATACATGCTAAAACTTATTTTTGTTGATTTTCTAATATTCATTTCATTTTTTGTCAAATATGTACATTGATAGAGATTAGTTATTAATATAGGTATAAGAGATTTGCTAGATTTAGAAATTTTCTATAGCGACCATGAAAAAACAAATTACCAGGTACAGCTCGCACGTGAGCATGCCAAGTTGCTCACCCTCTCGCAAGCTTTAATCACTTATAAAAATAAATTGGATACTAACATCAATTTAGAAATTAATCTATGAAGTGTATTACATCATAACTAAATAGTCAGACAAGCGGGTCATATCAAAGTACAAATTAGAACCTCACCATGTTACTTTGAAATTGATCTGGAAAATCGGATTTAGTATGTCGGTCAATCATTTAGATTTAAGCTTCACGTTCTCCATCATGTGCATTTTGATTACTGAATAAACCTAGATACCTTGAAGGACATAAAAGCGAGAGCCCCTTGTTGAGGAGTAAAATAGAAGCAATGAGTTGAACACTAATATTATCTTTTTCATGCCATCTTTTTACTTCATGAACAATTGTAAGTATTGAAAATCCTCAAAATTTTTGGATCTTACAATATTTTAACATGAAACAAGTTCTGCGGTGTAGCATTTGCATAATACTTATTTGAATAGTAGATTCCAACCTTGTTGACGTTATTAATTTGGGAATATATAATTGAGGCACGTTAGAACGAATCTCTCAATATGATTATCTAGTTACTCTCCCTTATATTACTTATTTATTGTTTGCAATTGTTTGAATTGCTTGGACATTTAAGCTAGTTTCAAAATTATGGAAAATCTTACACTTACTTCCACAACTATAATTCCTACATCCTCTCAATTGTGACGTTTAGAATGGCATGCAATGCAGAATCGTTGGTCTACGTTTTAATTCACTACATTAAAATATCGTGATTTCACATTTAGGGGATACATCATTCAATTGCGACACTTCCATAATTAGTTGATGAATTCTTACTCATGTACTTAAAAGTTGTTAAGCCCCTTCAAGGATCAACAATAGTTCACCTAAGTCAATAGTACCTTCTGTATCGAATAATGTGGAAGTGAAAGTAATTCGATCCAAACAAGATTTTGATGGGCTTTCATTGTGACATGGCGACCTCTCATAAATGAACATAAAAAAGAGAGCCTATGATACCTATTACTTTGTCAATCTACCTTCATCGCCATTGAGTTGGATAGTTATAATTAGAAAAGTTGACCGACTAGCTAAATCAATGGAGATGAACGTGAATTGTGAAACAAACTGTATACTTAAGATCAATTATTTCCGGAATACATATAGAAGAAGTAAGATACGTAGCAAAATTGCGTCACTTTTATTGCTCACATCGGAAACGGGAGTCACCACAAATTGATACACATCCCATATAAGTTGGGATTTTGTCTAATATTAACTATGATGAACTCTCTTCATACATATGACAACTCATCCGACAAACATGCCTATATTTCCGAAACTCATGTGTACCAAAAACACACATTCGTTTATTTATTTTTCTTCCTAATTTGGCCGGATGAGGTTGTTGATGAAATCCTTTAAACCCATAATGCTCCGGCGCGTTTGAGCATAGGGATTAAGGACCTGTTGAGATGGAGGCTCATCACCTCATTGGCTCCACCCACAAGCTGGCCGCTGATGAATACGGCAGGGACCGCCGGGCTGCACCCTCTTCTCACGAGGCCCTGCTCGATCTCCTTGCCTCTCGGAATCTCGTCTAGCTCGTGGACGGTCGGGTTCGCCCCAAAGTCGCAAAAAAGCGTCTTGATGGTGTGGCACATGCAGCACGAGCTCTTGCTAAAGATCACCACCGGCTTCTCTGAGATCATCTTCGCCACCAGATCCTCCATTGAGAAAGAAGCTTCAAGACGTCAGGAACTCCGAGAATGTCAACCAAAGTAAATTCCAGAGAGTAGTAATGAGGTTGAAGAGAGAGCAAAGTGAGCTCTTGAGGATTGGAATGTGATGTTAGGGTTTCTTGTGTTGTGTTGCTTGAGGCTTCATGAGGGACATGCTTATACAGATGTTTCAAGGTAGGGTTTTGGATGAGAGAGAGAGAGAGAGAGAGAGAGAGAGAGAGAGAGAGAGAGAGAGAGAGAGAGAGAGAGAGAGAATTTTCCTTCAGATATTTGGCTATTTTCGCATGGATTCTGAGAGAACTCTTGATCGTTGCAACGCGGATAAGGGTTGTTGCATTTGTATTGGCGAACAGAAGCTGCATACAGATGAATAAGATTCTTTTAATACGTAATAGAGGCAACATGTCCTTTGTACGGCTTCACATTATATCCACTATATCTTTTATTTTCTTATTTTCATAACTTTTTTATATTTTTCAGAGTATCCTCCATTTTATGGGCAATTTTATTTTTAGGCCGAGTATTTTTCCCTCCTTTAGCAATTAAACCCATCTCCCTCATTTCCTTCTCAACACTAGCTAGGGTTAATAATTTGGAACTATTTACTAATCAATTCATGGATACCAAAATGTACTTTATCTTTCTCTTTTGGCTCATTGTCGACACATGTTCTCTTCAACCATGGGAATTTTTCTGCGTGTATTTATCTTGGAGGCATCTGCTGAGTCAGAGAATGAAAGTAGGGTTTATCCACTTGGGGACCTCTCTCTCTCTCTCTCTCTCTCTCTCTCTCTCTCTCTCTCTCTCTCTCTCTCTCTCTCTCTCTCTTTCTGTGTGAAGATTCTCATTCTGTGTTCGAGAAAGAGAATTGAGAAAGACCTGGTGATCATGCCCTAGTATACATAAGATGAAAAGAAGAACAATGTGGTAAAAACAAGTACTCCTTTTAGGACAAGAAAACCAACCAGATCACATCAGTCTCCACCCTCCATCTTTTTTCCCAACCCTTTATGTCCTCATAAAGAACAAGATTCTGCCTACTACGCGAGTGACTTTGAAAAGTGGAAATGTGTGGCTTTGCCTTAACTCAAAGAGGTACAACTCATCATGTAATTGTTAACTGCCATGGATTTGAACTCGCATATGATCATGGTCAAACTTTGGGACCCATAAGTTGGCTTGATTCTAATTACTCGTCTATTTAACCACTTTGAAAAGTCAGGGAACAGTAAGTTTGATGCAAACTATTGCAAGGCCTACTTTTATACGTAAGGAGCTTGAACAACTAACCACGCCTCCATGTTTCGGCTCAATATATCAGGGTCATTTGGCCAAACACTCGTTCGAATGTTGTGTGAGTCTACTTGTAACTAAAAAGACTCGTATTCGATTATTCATTTCTCGTTTTCAGCCAACTCTTCTTTTTGCCATCTCTTCTACATGTGATTTTTCGAGCGGGGAGCGCTAAAAGATTATATAGTTTTCTACAAGAGCCAAGAGATCTACAAGTTTAATTTCTCATGCTTTCTCTTCACTTATTTTCGGATTTTCTTTATCCACTACTCACTAAAATACCTCACAACTATCTGGTTCTTGGGTCTAAAGCCTATGGCATCCCATGAATCTTTATGTGAGACGTTTCTTCAAATCTAAAATATATAAAATTTCTCTAATGCATTGAACTTTCGGAGAAATTGATTATGTACTCAACTTCATTGTGTCCAATTTATGTTCTCAAAATTCCCTTAGGAGTCCTCATATACTCATGCTACCAAGTCCAATTGAAAATTGATTCATTAAACTTAGGCCTAGTCAAGGGCATCACAAATTTTTTTTTTTTGGGAATTAACAGTGCCCGATCATCTCAAGATGGTCTAATTAGATGTCGATACTATGTCCTTGGCATAAAAAGCTCTTCCAAACTCTATTACTAATGACAAATTCTAGATCAGAATTCCCCTTTGAATTATATCATTAGGAGATTGTCGGGCATAAGGAATAATTAACCATATTGTTTAATCATAAAAGTCCTTTAAACAAAAATTCATTTCAACTAGCCAGGTAAAGATTCCACAATCTGAATAGATTAACCGCATTTAATCTGGTAAGAACTATTTACACAATCATTTATCCAAACCTTCTACACCTTTTTTCGATTGATATTATTCTCGCGCGTACTCCCATGTTCTAGACTGCTTTTTGGGCCTAGTAAAATCAAAAGGGCACATCGATACAAATCCGAAAGGCCACTTCACTTTCACAATTCGACTTTCGTCAGTCGTCACCATTTCGAATCTTCTTGCATTTTTTTTAATGTGAATTTGTTTGAGTCTTTCAAGCTGCCACGTATGTACGTCACCGCAAAAAGGCATGTCCACCCTAAAATCTTAGGGCACGATATCTTCGTAAACGACCCAATTGGTAGGCCAAGGGACATTTTGTACGTTCTTGTTCTTTTGGCCTTTTATGTGGGTCCTTCAATGTTACTGTTATCTTATTGTGTGCTTGGGATGATTGGAACTATTTGAGGCAATGCAAGGTCAAAACTGAACCAATTATGAAGAAACTATTTACACAGTCTATTGATGTGGCTAGTTAAATTCATGAAAAAATACGGGTGAGTTCAATGAATGGGCGTGAAATCATAAATGTTCTTTCATGACCTAATTAGATCTTTCATTGGAACGGGACATCTTAATCACGTCACTAAGATAAGCTTTCTTGATAAAGGATGTTTAATTTCAATCGATTTCATTCTTGCCTTGTATAACTTAAGTAAGGTGCATTTGATTTGACTTTGGAAATGGGCTTTGGGTGCAATGCAATTTCTGAAAGCCAAAGCTTTTTGAGAAAATGCAAATTGTGTTTGGTAAAAACTTTTTTGCAAAACAACTTTGGGTTTAAGTAGTGTTTGGTAAAACTTTTTTTGCATAGGGCTTCGACTGTAATTTTTTATTTAAAAATTTAAACCATTCATCATTGACAAAGGGCTCAAGCCACCGGTGAGTCAAAAGTAACCTGCGGCCATTAGCATTGTCACCAATGTTGCAAACCACTGATGCTGGCAGCTTGTCACACATCCTAAAAAAAACAAGGGCAAGATGGGAAAATGAGAAAACTAGTGATGGCAAGATGGGAAGAAGAAATGCCTAGAAATAGCATTCCACCCAAGGCTGCTCAAGCTTTCAGCCTTCCCAATACTAACTTTCACCTCAAAGCCTTTTGGGAATGGTAGGAGAAGGATACTAGAAATGCCAAAAATTGTTATGGCACCCACTTTTAGTACTACAAGTTTTTTTCGGATCACTTAAAAATCACTTTTCTAAAAAAGCAACTACTTAAGTGCCAGCTTTGATTTGGGTCGTTGGAAATCCTACGTAGCTATATTTTATTAATTTCTTAGTCCTACATGGCTCATTTGCATGTCCAATCAATGGATAGTGACAAACATCTAAAAGTTATAAATAGTGATCATTCGAGTGACAAATTTTATTTAAAGTGATAACTTCAGTGCTAATTATTGTTAAAAAGCAATCAATTTTAGTGCCAAGTACATCACATGGACTGAATTTTTTTTAAATAATATGCCAAGTCATATAAAATTTTTAATTATAAGAGTTACGTGTTATTCTTTGCCAGAACTTCTCGCCGATAACACATAAGTTATTGTTTTTTCCGATTTGACACTTAAGTAATCTAGTGAAAATTTTTGCGCTAAAGTAAGTATCGTGCACAACTTTTGGCACTTATAGTATTCTTCTACTGGGAAAGGTTGCCAAACAACCCAAAAATTTCTCAAGGGGCTTTGGGACTCCAAGAGACTTTCAAAATGTGGAACCAAATATACCCAAAATATTATGGAAGTCATGTAGATGAACAAATCCAGGTCTATCATTAAACTTATATAAAATTGATTGTGCAAATCTCTTGATACATAACCTGCTAAAATTTACCTCCTATTGATTATCAATTAACTAGTGGAAGCTATGGAAAAAAGGGACCTAAAGTCTTTCCTAGATGCCCTAGTTTCATGGGTATATATTTCTACTTTGGTTTAGGATGAACATTTGATCTGGTGGAAGAAGATATGCCTTCTCTCATTCTGCGGTGGCATCTAGAAAACGATTGTATTGATTCTTATCAAATAAAGACAGCTGGATTCATCACATTCATAGTGCCTTGGCTCTTATCTTGAGTCTCATCCTATTGTCTAAGTTCATTTGAAGATATTGAAGTGGTAATCATCCTACTTTCGCGTGGGAAATAGGACTATTGAGTCTACTATAGCGATATGCAAGAGTTCCTAAAGAATATTGTTAGAAGTTCCTAGAGACATAATAGAATCACAACAAGTACGGTAAAATAAACGTGATTATAATGAAATATGACGGGAGATCATGTTGCCTGAGAATCCTAGAAGTTCCTAGAGGCATAAGTACAGCGCAAGTTGCAAGAAAGAACGTGATCTATCTTATCAGCCAGCAGCACAGTAGACAGCAAAAAGATAAAGAAGAATGCGAGGTCGGATCGTGGCATCACAGCGTGAGAAGAGTGCGAGCGTGCAAATCACAAGTTGGTGCTTCTCTCTTTCCTTGATATTCCCTCTCTAGAGAGACGAAAGAGCGAAGATCTCTATCTCAGACAGAGACTGCACCACTTTTGCAGATGCCAGCAGATGGATAATATCCCCCCCCCCCCACGCCCCCCCCCCGCCCGCCCCCTCTCTCTCTCTCTCTCTCTCTCTCTCTCTCAGAGATCCTAAAAAGATGACAATTCAGAGCCATCATAAACAAAATATCAGAGGCCAAATGATAATGAGAGAATGGCTGGTGACTCTGGGATGATTTTGAGGATAATCCCACCCCGGTTCTCACGTGTGCCTTTGTCACTGTCGAATTGTTCCTCAAAACACAATAAAAATTTAGGGTGGGAAGCCTTTTTGATCTGTGGATATTCGTTCTGTCTACAGCCTCCCCACCCCATCTGTCGAACCCTTGTCAATTCCTCCTGTCATTGATTAACACGTGCATGATTGGAGACAATATTTACTTCAGCCCCACCAAATGCTCATTGGGTGGATGTTATGTCATGTAGATTCAATGTCAGAGAGGTATAAAGTTAATTAATTGCCATCATTGTAGATGCCCCTTATTATTTAATAATTGTAGATATCAAAAAGTCAATTTTAGGTCTATTTTTTCATGGTGCATGCAAGAGTTTTCTCCCGTTTCGACAAATTTCATGATAAAAGATGATGCGCAGGCACATTCGAGCATGAAGACAACTTATTGGCATATTATTAGATTATACGAATTGTAATGTCAAATTAATATCAAGAGTTTCGAGCAACTTATATAAAACAGAATAATAAACATGATGTTGTGGTTTATGGTAGAAATAACTTGCAAATATCTTTACAGCAAAGATAAAGATATTATTTAAAATTAGGGGTGAGCGAGATGGATTGACCGGATTGGGAACCGTCCGGCCTAGACCAAATCGATCAATTCGGTCCGATTCCTAAGAGTACCGGTCTAGTTCCTCTTTTGGTCTTTCCCTTTCGCCCCACGACACTCATGCCTGTTCTCTTCTTTTAGTCTTTGGGTTTCCTTCACCTCTCATGGAGTTCAAGGCATTCTCTCATTTGAATTTGACTGGCTCCAATAGACCACTCAAAAATCAAATTGATTCCAAGGACCTTCATCCGATCCCTAGTTCCTAGACCAAATTGAGAATTGATCACCTCTATCTAAAATAAGGGATAAGTATATTAAAAGTCCTAAAAGTTGTCATGAAAATGCAATATGATGTAATCAAGTTCTAAAACTTATCAATAAATTGTAATCAAGTTCTAAAACTTTCAAAAAATGCAATCAAGTCTTAAAATTTTCAAAATGTGCAATTAATTGAATGATTTGTTTATATCAATTTAACATGTTTTATGATTCAATTGCACTTTTTAAAAGTTTGAGGATTTAATCACATTTCATGATAAGTTTTAAATTTTAATTATATTTTTGAAATTTTGAAATTCGATTATATTTTCATGATAAATTTTATGAAGAAATGTCTTTATTTATTAAAATAAAAAGTCTCGACTTAAATGAAGGAACTATCAAGAAACAAGATATTGATGGGATTGAACTTCCTTGACAAGACAATGGACGCATGTTTCACACAGTTAGCATATTGAGATTTGATTGAGTCACGTGCAATACCTTTTGTCTACAAATGATTTGATTCTTATTTGATTGTGGAAGAGCGATAAGAAGACATAGCGGATTCTGGACGATGCTAGTGTCACTAAGAAGTAAGGAATTTTTGTTTTGTTAAGTGGCGTGTCATGCTTTTAATGATTAATTAAAAAAAAATAAGTGGGACCCGACACGAAGAATTTCCGTATGATTGAATACTAAAATAAGTGTTTAAACGCAGGGTATATAGTAATCAAATTAGGCATAACTTATTATTTGCATGCCTATGTCGGTCTCTACCAAATTGAAAGTAGCTTTTTTGGCTTAGGGTTGCTGAGGGTTTAAGCATGCTTGTCTTCTTCATAGAAAACTTAGTATTCGACCATCACAGCTGCGCATCGAGCCCACATCTTGGAGTATGGATCCATGCACTTAATAAAGTCAAATTGCACTTATTGCTTGCGTACATGATTTCTCTTTTCAACGGCTTAAAATTTTGAATTGGACCTTTCGAATATAGTAATGAAGTCAAATTTCAAATTCTTCATGCCCCATTTAACTTTTCAGCGCATGTGCAGCTGCTTTATATGTTCCTTATTCTTTAGTGCCACGCACATTCCACAAATTATGTCATTCAATTCTGCATGTTTTAAGAGGAATGTTAAAAGTATATGACATTATTTGCTTATTGGGTTCATAATGACATTATATCTACATATTCTTCTTTTCACATTGTTTTAATAAAGTTAAATCGCACATATCGCTTGCATAAATGCTTTTCTCCTTTCGGTAGCTTAAAATTTTGAATTGGACCATTCTAATATAGTAATGAAGTTGAATTCCAAATTCTTTATGTCCCATTTAACTTGTCATTGTGTGTGCGATTGCTTATTATTTGTTCCTCGTTCTTCAGCTCCAATCGCATTCCGCAAGCTATGTCATTCAAGTCTGCACGTTTTGAAAGGAATGTTAAGAGTTTCTCACACTGTTTTCTTACTGGGTTCATAACGACTATGCACATGTTCTTATCCGTAATATCTTATATGTTTTCTGAGTTGGACCGATCTTAATGATAAATGTCCAATGTTCTGAGGATCGATGACAGGACTCCTACGATCAATGACGACTAGTCGGATACTCAAAAGTTTCTTGGAACGAAAATCCCGCTACCCTCACTTGAGCAATAAATGAAGAAAAATAGTTGAATGGACGTTGAGGGGAGTATGCATCTCCTTTCGTATTGCTTCAGTCCATCTAAACTAGCCCAACTAAAAAGACCAAGGCCCGCTTCACGTAGCGGTCAATCATAAATCTTGCCTTCGGTTTCCTATGCGATCCAACAAATCGATCATTTGTGATATCCGGTCTACAAAGTCCCATGTACTCTTAAGCTTCACTCTCTTCTCCTCTCTTTTTTTTTTCCCGTGGAATAGAAAGATTTAAGAGGAATAACCAATGTCACTAATTGTCTTTAGACTTTACCATACAAGTCTCGTACTTGTTGCAAATCTCTCCTCCATATTTACCTATATGTATATATACATGATGTTTTAGTTGCGACGAAACTTGCAAACGATTAGAAAAGTAACTCAGCATTTTATTTCTCCCGAGGCATATCAATGCATTAGTAACTCGAGTCATGGAAATACTTTAAGCGTGTTCATTTTGCAGGAAGTTACACAAAATTGGCCTAAACTTTAAGGGCAGCACATATTTGCCCTTGAACTTTCAGTTGTTACATGATACCTCCTGAAATTTCATTTTATTACAGCCATTAAACCTTTGTAATTTTTGTGTGTGTTAGAATGTACAGTACACATGACTTTTAATGGGTAAATAAATTTTCATCTCATTTTTTAAAAGAAATCTTTTCTATAACCTGAATTGCTATGAAAAAGAAAAAATATGGAATACGAGAGAAAAATATATTAAGTAAATATTAATAATATAAAAATAAAGTATTGATGTAATATTAAACAATAAAATTTTTTTAAAATTTAAAAAAATGTAGCCTATAATTTAAAAAATAATTAATACATAATGAATAAAAAGGAAAATTGCCTCCATAGAAAAACGTTAAAATGGAAAAAAATGGTTACTCATTATAGATTTAATCAGTGTAATAAGTGAGTGATCAGTAACTATATTTAAATAATTATAGAAAAAAATCCTCAGTCATAAAAGGAAATGATTAATTGAAATCTAAGGGGATACTTTCAATTTTTTTTATCAATCAATTTTAATTAATTAATTTTTTGAAAACAAATAATGGATATCCAATTTTTGTAATTTTACCTTTTTGTTACTAAGTAATTTTTACTTTCAACATAATTGTGTTATTTTTTTTTTTTATTAAAGTACCTTATTAGTTCTCAATTATATCAATAAAATATTAAATATTTTTGATTTTAATATTATAAGAAATTTTGTTCTGATGTTAGTATTTTAGTTAATATATTTTCTCCATTTTCTTTATATTTTCACTCTATAAAAAGTCATTTGATTCACATACATTGGAAGAAAATATAACGGAAGGTTAATGGCCGTAAAAAAAATGAAAATCCATTAAGATATTGTGTAAATAGTTAAAAGCTTTGGGACAAACGCGTACTACCCCAAAGTATGGGAGTCTTTTGAGTAAATTCCCGTATTTTTTTCACAAATCATAGACTAGTGAGCTGGCGATTTACGAAAATGAATGTGGCGCTAATGATAACCTGTACATGACTGCAACAATTTTTGAATGCTTCATAAGTTTTTATGATTTGCAAATAGCATGAATTACGACCTAGGAATGGGACATTGGTATTTGAGTCATATACCACGTGACAATACTCTCGAATGATTTCAATTTGTCCAACCAAACCAAGAGATGAGAATGAGTTAAGGGCAACATATGAGTAGTTTCACCATTTGTTGTGTTGCGCCTTTATTGTCCGATACATTCGCCTTAGAAGAATTCTAGTCTGAAGTCATCAATATGTCTAGTTGGCACTAAAAAATTAACCCAATGAAATAAGATCAATTAGAATGTAACTACTCCAAACGATGCCAAATCTCCAATATGAAATGCAACTCATGTGTGCACCTCGACAATATCTCTCCATATATGGGCATCCTGTGTTAAAGCATACTCTCTTAATCCAGGTATTCTTCTATGCTAGCATATCTAAAACTAAATCTCCGCTACCTTGTTGCATGTGAGGACTGCAACAACTACAATAACCACATTCATTATTGGTGCCTTCTGTCGTACCGAATTATCAAGGTTGCCTTTGGGATTATGTTGCTACACCACAATGCTCACACACTAAAAAATTGCATTGATCAAGAGATTCCTTCTTTGATATATGTTGGGTGTTTGTTTGTAAAACAAATAAATTAGTGATTTTCCTTATCTCACATAGGAAAGTTATGGACCTAAGCAAGTCCTTAAATTACTTCGTCTAAACTGTGGAACGTAAAATTTTGGGAGCATTCCTAGGTTAGAGCGAAAGAAAAAAATGTCTTACCAATGAGAGGTACGAGGCATGCGGGTACTGGTACATTAAAATAAGGAACATAGCCTAGCTGGAACGCCCTCACTGGAGGGACTACTGCAAGCAACCCTCGTAAGTGGCAACATTCATGGAGGAGGATAGGCCAGTGGAATAGCGTTCAATTGCTCTTCACTGTGAACCCCACCCCCATTCACTATTGGTGCCTTTTGTCGTACTTAATTATCAAGGTTGCCTTTGGGATTATGTTGCTACATCACAATGCTCACATACTAAAAAACAGCATTGATCGAGAGATTCCTTCTTTGATATATGTTAAGTGTTTGTTTGTAAAACAAATAAAATAGTGATTTTCCTTGTTCCACATAGGAAAGTTCGAAAAATGTGTAACAACTTGGTCCAATGAGGGCAAGGGGTGGTTTGCGGGGGCTAGAGGGCCTAGACAAGGAGCGGCTCTTGGTAAGCTTCTAGGATAGCGAAAGGGGCATGAATGAACCAAATTATGCACCAAACATGGGGAGAGTAATTTTGGGAAAATATATATATGAAAACTATAAATAACTCATGGAGACATCTTTTGACATAATGGCAAGTTTTGTTTAAGAACTCCAAAGTTAAGCGAACCCAAGCTAAAGCACTACTAGGATGGGTGACTTCCTGGGAAAGTGCATGTTTGTACGTTAAAAGGATAAAACTGTGAGGCTTGGAATGGGACGGGGAAAAAAAAACAATACCTCAAGTGAGTTATTCTAGGGAAGTCATAATATTAGTGTTTTCTAGCTTGTTCAAATGAAGACAATGGGCTATAGACTAGACCCCACTATACCTGCATGTTAGTGCATGATTATTAGGCACACTTAGCATGTTTGTCGCGGATAATAATTAGCACTAATCATCATCATCATCATCGTTGTCATCATCGTTGTTGTTATTATGATGTTTCATACGGTTATTTTGAAAGGTTGTATTTGTTCAATAAGTATTTTCAAAATTATGAAATTCGGAATTAAGAAAAACTGTCATTATTATTTTTATTTTGAATTTTAATATGTCTTTTTAACGTAACCTTTGAAAATGTATTGTTCACTTTGCAACCTTTTCCAAAGGGTTGCCATGTTCAAAAGACTAAGATAAGTATGTTATTTTTTGAGTATTGAACATGGCAAGTGCCAAAACTTGACACATGAGACACTTAAGTGTTAAAAGTTTCAAAATGTATATTTAAGTGCCAAAATCAAAGAAGAATGGAACACTTAAGTGTTAGCAACGAAAATTCTAGCTAAATAGTTGACGTGATATCTTTTTTGGCAAGTTGAGCTCACAACCATGTCGGTTTTAGCATTGACGTGGCTTTTGATATAATATTAATTAAATTAAATTAAAAACTAAATTTTGAAAAGAGGGAGGGAGAGGGTTTGGTGAGGGCTTTTTAATATATAAATGTAGTTTTTAATTTAATATAATTAATATTTATATTAAAAATCACATTAGTGCCAAAAAATGACATCGTTTTTGCTTTTCTTTATTGACTAAGCTTTTTGACAAGCCATGTAGACAGCTTATATTATTAAAAATAAGCCATATTGGATTTCTGATACCTTTTACTAGACTTGGCACTTCAATGTCCTAATTTTTTTATTTTAAAAAAAAATGACACTTAAATGTACTTTTAAGAACTTTTAGTATTTAAGTGTCCCATTATGCCAAGTGGCACTTGCACTGTAATTCTACCTCAGTTTTTTATATCAATCATAATCAAGTCTTTTCAAATTTCTTTCCAAAAATTACAGCCTTCTTTCCAATTGTATCCCTTTGAAAGTTCTTTGAGATATACTAGAACTGCATATGGTATTCTCAATTGATATTTTGTTGTATCCTAAAGGATTTTTGACAATAACCATTAATAACGTTGTGAGACAAATAATTCCTTAAAGAGAGTGTCATCATGTCTCAAAGTTTGACTTCATTGTTGGTCTCGATCATTCGTTTGAATTTTTTTCCCAACAATATATTCCCCAATGCTAATATACATTGCAGGGGAAGTACCTAGGGAGGGACACGAGAGGTGAGGAATCTCTCTAGATTGGGGCAAATTTTCCTTGCAAAATTGCCTCGTGGGCATTAGGTGGGCACCTGGCAAGTCAAGAGGCGAGGTGGGGAGAGGATGGCAATAGTCTTGCTTTTGTCCATTTTTTCCGATTGTTTCTCTTTGAAAGTTCTTGAAGAGATACTATAATTTATATCTAGTATTTTCAATTGAGACTTTGTTGTATACTGTAAGATTTTTGCTAGCAATTATTTAGCAATATTGTGGGGCAAAGAATTCCACAAAAAACGTGTTATCATGTCTTAAAATCTGACATGAACTTTCTTCATGATCATTTGTTTGATTTTTTTCCCAACGATATATTCCCCAATGCTAATAAACATTGCAAGGGAAGTATCTAGGGAGGGACACGAGAGGTGAGGAATCCCTCTAGATTAGAGCATATTTTCCTCACAAAATTGCCTCATTAGCATTAGGTGGGGCACATGGCAAGTCAAGAGGGAGGTGGGGAGGGGATGACATTAGTCTTGCTCTGCCCCTTCTTTCCCATTGTTTGTCTTTGAGAGTTATTGGAGATATATTAAAATTGTTATGGTATTCTTAATCAAGACTTTGTTGTATCATGAAGGAGTTTTGCCAATAAACATTAGCAACATTATGAGGCAAATAAATCCTTAAAAAGAATGTGATCATCCCTTAAAGTCCGACTTTCATTATTCTTCCCAATCATTTGATTTTTTCCCAACAATATATTCCCCAATGCTGATATACATTGTAAGGGAAGCATCTGGGGAGGGACACGGGAGGTGAGGAATCCCTCTAGATTGGGGCAAATTTTCCTCGCAAAATTGCCTCGTGGGGCACATGGCAAGTCAAGAGGTGAGGTGGGAAGGGGATGGCATTAGTCTTGCTCTGCCCCGCCCCGGGAATACCCCCAGAATGGTTTTAGAAAAGATTTTTCCTTATCTATTTTGCTTATGTTATGTATTTGAGATCAAATAAATAAAAATATGAATAAAAAAGGACTTTAAGAACTACCTTTTCTCCTTACAAACCTTGCTTTTATAGGAGACGCAAGTTTGAAAGTTCTCAAGGTAAGCAATGTTGGACAACTGTTTTCCACGCGTTCCATCTTCACGTTATCTCAAATTGACGATTTTGTGGTGTTTGGAACTTTTCATCCTTATATGATTAGATTCATTTCATTTTTTACTAAAAGATAAAATCACCTTCGATCATTTAATTGCAATTTGTAGCGGTGGCCTCTTTCTGTCTTTTATTTATTTGATTTTGTTTCTACTCTGGATCTTATTGCCATCATTAAACATTTTCTATATTTTACTTTTGTATATTGTGTATACCTCATCTGTGTTAAAGGCACTATGTTTCTCATACAAAAGAAGGCACTATATTTTCCTCTCTTTTTTAGATTTTACTTTCATAGAAATAAGTATTGTCAAAAAGAAAAATGTCCAAGAAAATATGTGTCAACTCTCTTAATTTACTACATCAAAGAGTTTGTCTTTTTTCGTTACTATTGCAGAAATATTTTTATGGACAGCATGTGGGATGTTATATGAGTATCAAGGAATCCACCAAAAAAAATCAGAGTGAAAAAGTTTTGCATAATGAAGATTCACGTTATTTTTTTTGTCAACATTTCATGAATGATATCAATTTTTGTTTATTGAAAAAAATAAGATTTCACTGGCATTTTTTAAAAATTTCTTATTAGAAGCGATGTTTTTCAATTAAATTAATTTCTTCTTTTAATATTTTACGTTGGAGAATGTAACAAAGAGTTTTTTCTTTTTGTATCATCCTATCATCCCATTATATGTATATGTGTATAAAAGACAACTGATAAGAAAATGTTTCATAGTGATATACACAACAAAAGTGAGAATTTATGAACAAATGTTGTGATTATAAAAAAAAGTATGTCATAATTTTTCTAGATTCTACATGACAGTTCGATCCATTAATTTGCTGGACAACATAGGAAAATTAGAAGTTTGAAAATTCTTATTTTCAAAAAACTAATTCTTAAGGGAGTAAAATCGAACATTAAAAAGAAAACATGTTACCCACAATAAACAAAACCAAGACATGTGAAATTCTTAATTATGACAACTAGATCCTAAATAGAGATTAAAAACTTAAAAAGAAGGAAAGTAAATAAATTTAGGACTACCACTTTAAATTAAAATTGCATGATTGAGGATGATTATATCGTTAGGTGAAAATTTGGTGGATTTAGTCATGTAGGGGTAGAGGTATTCTCGCCCTAATGAAAAATGCCAAATACTTTCATCAGATATAATGCGGTGCCCCTAGAGGGAAAAACCGCCCTACCTCGCACGGGCCACGGGTGGTGGAGGTGCAAGTGATTTCCATCCCTTCCTCGTCCCACTCCAATCTTAAGGTCTGCCAAAAAATAATCATCTTTGCTACCACTTACTGTGACAAGCAACAAAAGCTCAATACAAATCCCAGGGATTGCTAATAGGAAAGCTTTAGTTCAAATCCATCAACATAACTACATTTATTCAAAAGTTAAACCAATTAGGATATACTAATTTCTCTAAACCAAACCAATCTCCAATCGGCACTTCTCTAATGCAACTCACATATGCACTCAACACTATTAGTGATCCAAGGGTATTATCATGGGTGGTGAGCTGAGGAATGACCTAAATTTTTTCAGAAAGCAGATGCAAAGTGATGGACGAGTAAAGTTCCAATCTGAAAAGACATCTTGCTTAAAGAGACTCTAATGCAAATGTCAAAAATTGAAGGATAAAGTAAAACATTGATCCCTAGAAGTCATCTTCTATAGGTTTTTTCAATCCCTCCGGAAAGAATTCTCTTGGTCGTGACGCGAAGTACCCAAGTATAAGTTCCTAGATAAAAGTATTGGAGCACACCCTTTCAAATGCATGGTCCAGATTTATCTCGAAAGCTAAGTTTTCTCGACAAGGGAAGTGAAGGGTCATTTTCTTGCCTGGCGAAGCAAGTTCTCATCATCCAGACGATGCCTCCCTTTGGCTCCAAGCCTTATCCAAAGTTGACATTCCGAAATCCAACCCACGCCCTCTCTTCTGCTCTATCAAGAAAAACATTCTCTTTTACTGCAATTCCGTACAATGCTCCTATTCACACATTTTGTACCCCCTATTGAATTAAACCCTCTTTCGGCAACTTGTTGTGCCTCTCGCGTCCCACAGATTATCGTCAATTCCATGAACAATCCGGAATAAATGTCGCCATCAGATCGAGGGGTGTTACCCGGAATCGCATCAAATATCTCAGGAGAACCTTCGCCTTTTTTCATCGCCATCACCTCCTTCTTCTCTTCTCTCCTCTCCACTCCTCTCCTTTTGTTCTCCACTTGGCTTTTAATATTCAATATCAAACCAATATCTAAAGATGCTATCCTCCTTCGTTATATATAAAGGTCCACGACAAGTCTATATTATTACATCACAAGGCAATTGCACAACATCAAAAACCCTCCATAAGTGAAAAGAGAGGTCCCAAAACCCTAACCGATCTTTTTTATAGAGTACCCACCGTTTTTCTTCGTCTTTTCGACTGACTTCATTTTGCTACATTCAAGAGAAAATCTGCCTCGAAACGACCCCCCCCTCTCCATCTTCTTCTCTCTCATCTCTCTGAGATCCTAGCTAGTTAAAGGAAGTTCGACCAAGACTAACCCGAGATACCATCTGGTTGGAGACATGGACAGGGTGGCGAGGCTGGCGTCACAGAGGGCAGTGGTGATATTCAGCAAGAGCTCGTGCTGCATGTGCCATGCGATCAAGAGGCTGTTCTACGATCAGGGCGTGAGCCCTGCGATCCACGAGCTTGATGAGGACCCCCGAGGCAAGGAGATGGAGCGGGCGCTGATCAGGCTCGGGTGCAACCCCGCGGTCCCTGCAGTCTTCATTGGAGGGAAGTTCGTTGGGTCTGCCAATGCCGTCATGACACTTCAGCTCAACGGCTCACTGAAGAAGATGCTCAAGGACGCCGGAGCTTTGTGGCTCTAGCGAGAGAAGCTGATGACTTGCTGATCCCCCAAAAAATAAAAGTTTGATTCTAGCATGGAAAATAAGCTTAATACTTATAGCTAAACACTCGTATATCTAATTATCGATATGTAAGACCCTTGCATGTGCGGCTTTTAGTGGACACTGTAAGGAGAAGATTAGAGCAAAACAATGAAGAGAATGTCTAATTTTCTTGCTGATTTTGATTGAAGTTATGTCTAATTTTCTTGCTGATTTTGATTGAAGTTCTTCATTATGATATGGACCATAAGATGATGTGTTTTCGAAAGTGAACTTCAATAAATTAAACACTTTCAAACGGCATGCTGCAAAGTTGAAGAGTGATCCTTATTATACGACATGTATAATTTGAAATTTTCATTGTTGATGATGGATTGAAAAGGTCCATGCTCGACGCTAGGACGATAAAAAGCTTAACATCTCACATTCTTATTAGAGAAAAAGAGTAGGGCTTGATTTTATTTTTTTTTCTTTTTAAAGTTTTCATTAACCTTTTTAATGAGAAAAACTAACGTGGACATGCGTCGTGTTATGACCCTCTTTTTTCTCTGGGGAGGGGAGGGGGAGGGAGAGGACAGGTTTAGAGGTAATATCGAATTGGGACTAACGATCCTCAATCAGCTCAAGTTCACCTAAATCCTTACATTAAACGATGTTAGGATATTCAATTTTAGTTTCGATTGATCTTATGAGAATTCTAAATGAGGAGTTACTATTAACTTATTAGGGTAGGTTGGAAATCAAATGAAATATATAAGCCACCGTGATCCTTTTTTCGCGACACGTTGATATTAAAATTGGAAAAAGAAGTGGAGGCTGTGGCTGATTCATAATTACGTGGTGCATGGATGATCGCTGTCATCTTTGGATTGGTATCAACGTTGAAATTCCGCAGCTATTACGATGCCTTTGCATGACATAAACGCAATAACCAGATAAAACGCAATGTCAAATCAGTGATTGGATATATTCTTTCTTTTGGAAAATCGAGACAAAAGTGACCTTATTCTTCACTTTATGTTGCTCCAATATTGTGTACAACCAGCCCCTCCATATCGGAAGAATTTTTCCTTATTTGGCACAATATTAAAATGCTCATTTGCATGAAGAATATCTAGGCTCTGTTTCGGATGAATTTTGTCGAAAAGTATTTGCAAAAGAACCTATTTTCAGAAACAAAAATATTCATTTTCTAATTATTTCGTTGTATTTTGAAGGTCATTTCCTTATATGTTATAAGAAAATTATGAAATAAATGTCCGAAAAAAAAATGGAGTACTATCTCAAGTCCCAAGTTTGGGCTTTTGGAGACTTAGGCCCAATTGCTAGGGACTTGGACACACATGTTAGGATCCTAGGTCCACGACTGCCGGGATCTTGACCCCTATCAACCCAAATCCGAGCTCAATCGCTAGGATCTCAAAAGTAGGAGTTGGGGTCCTGGGCCAGCTTCTAAAGATTTGGCCATGGATAGGGATGTTAAAATGAGTTCCTAACACATTTTTTTACTCATATTTTGTATTAAATGGTTTGCATGTGAGTTATAAATATATAAATGCCTTGCTAAAATTGGTCCAAAAAGTTTCAAGTAGAATTATACAAGTCAAAAATGGGTCAAAATATCTGACCTATTGTCCACCCATTTTGACCCATTTTTGACGTTAAGTGGGTGACCTAACTAATACAAAGCTTCCACAATCATAACATACAATAAACCGCAACACTTTGCCTCCTGCCTCCGCCACCATTAACATCGCTTCTCCCTATTTTTGAGCTCTTTGTTTCTACAAAGGCAAGACGAGTTTGAATCACAAGATATTGCGTGAATATAAGGCAATGAATTAAATTTTACAATCGTGGAATTCTACTAGTTCTCCCTTATCATGAACCGATCGAATGGCTGAATGGCCATGTTCATCTTTGGTCATTTCCCCATGCTGACTCAATAGCTCAAACGGCCCATGATCCTTCCCGCCCCTAGGACTTCACCCGTTCCCCATTTGAACATCAGCCTCCACCAGCGAGTTGACTAAGGTCCCGCTTCCACGAGCAAACTAATCATCCTCGCCAAGCTTTCTAACATCGCTGCAGCACGGAGCAGCAACTCCGCATCCTCAAGCAGCAACTCAAAGGCAATCCCGTTCTGCCGCACTCCATGGCATGTCGGAGAAGCAGCCAGCCCTCAAAAGCAACCTTGAGCTTCATGTCCTGGGTCGACCAAGATGACAACCACGAGTTGACCGAGTCGAGGCCGATTCACGGTCGAGCTCTGCACCCCTGATGATGAGGAAGTAGTCGGCGGGCGAGTGGGGAAAGGAGGAGGGGAGGTGGGCCTGCGGATTGAGGACAATCTGGAGGGTGAAGGAGGAGGAGGAAGGAAGGATGAGGCCGCTGGGCTGATCGACGAGGAACTTGTGAGGGGACGAGGTCTGGACCTTGATGCGGCCGAGAGGGATGTGAGGAGGATGTTGGCATGGCACTTGCGACGGAGCGCAAAGTCGATGATGACCTTGTTGGCCAACACATTGACTAATTTATAAGTTTTTTACATTTTTATTTTATTTATTATTTTTGAATTGTTTAATTAGTTTTTTGAATTTGATTTAAAGTTTCTATCCAATTAGAGGATAGTGGGTTTTATAAAATATTAATGGGTTTTAGCAATATAGGTTGGATCGAATATGGATCATTAGATTTATGCTACGTAAATATAAGTCAAAACAGGTTAAATATATTAATATGTGTCAAATCATCTTCGATCCGACCCATTCATTTGACAGGTCCAGCCATGGATATAGAGGTCTCAAGCTCGGCCTCTAGGTACCCAAGCTCATGCACCGAGGTCTATCATGAGTTTTCACCCCAACAATTCTTTGTAAAATCTATTTTCAAATATACACCTTCAACGCTCCCTCTTCTATATATACCATACACAACATCCTATATCTTGTTATCCTTTTCATGCTAATCCACCCACCTAGAAACCTCAAGACCCACCTCTCAAAACCCTAACCTGCATCTGACACAAAATGAAGAATAGAACGTGGGAGGAACTTGTATTCTTTGTATATTCATGTATAATCTCAATGTACAATAAATAGTACAAAATGTAAGCAATAAAGAATTAGAACAAATCAATTCTAATCCTAAATTGGTCAATTACAATCAATCACAATCTGGATTGATACAATGAATCAATCATCCTTCGGATAGCATATCTTCCAACACCAGCCCTCAAGCTAGTGGCTTGTATATGTCCAAGATGCCCAGCTTGCTTAATAGATATGCATGTTACCTTTGACATAGGGGTTTAGTAAAGATGTCTGCAGGTTGTTTTGTAGTTCTTATTTTTCTTGTCTCGATTATCCCTTCTTGGATCTTGCCACGAGTGAAGTGGCAAACTTCTATTTGCTTCGTTCTCTTATGTACTATGGGATTTGCCGCAAGCATAACTGTTGCATCATTGTCATAGAATAGTAAAGTCAGTCCTTTAACTTGTACCCCAAGGTCTGAAGTAGTCCTTGTATCTAGACTATCTCACAAGCAATTTTAGCCATAGCTCGATTCTAAACTTCAATTGATGATAAAGACACATTTGTCACAACCCGTCCTTGGCGACGGTCGGCGTCGGGAGAGATGAAGTTTTGGGATATTTACTCAGGAGATAGTTCTCAAAGAGTAAGTCACCAAAAATGGCTTGAACACATCATCAATGACAACCATATGCACCAAAAGGTCCATCACCCGCGAGTATGAATTCTTCCAAATCCATACCCCATGTAACAATGGAAGATTCATTTTATTTATCTTTTGATTAACAACTTAAGATAAAGGTTTAGGAGTCATTACTAACCTTGATTTGGAGGCCAACTAGAAAAAAGCCCAATTGAGGGTCAAGAGAGGTTCCCTTGATTAATCTGACGGCTAGGGATTAACCCATATGCCTAACTAACTCTTTTGAATTTCTAATCATGATTAACACATTTAACATGTGCTAATTTGAAGGGTTGAGATTTAATGCAATAAACAATTAACAAAAATTTTAAAATTAAGGACCTAATTAGGGGAAATTTTGTAATTATAATAAAGCCTTGGGGTCATTTTGCAAATTCAGGAAAATTTTAAGGACAAAGAGGAGCTAGACTTGAGCTGGGCCACAGCAAGGTGGCGATCACCAGTCGAAAACCAGTCAAAGGATGGCCGAACCAACCTCCTTCGCCGTTGACCGGTCATACCAGTCTTGTACCAATTTGACTAGTTCAGCTGGTTCTTGGGGTGCTTTTGGTTCGATTTTTCTTGGTTTGTGCAATTTAGTCCATTTGAAAAGAAAACATGTTTTATCGGAAAGAAAACGGTCCAATTTTGAAGAGAAATGGGTCAATTTCAAATAAATTAGGTTAATTAAACTACAAAAATTCAATTTCATAAGTTTTTATTAACATACATGTCTAATTGTCATGAAGATTATTAGATCCATACTATGGGCACACCAAATTGAACTTTCTAGACTTTAAATTGGACAAACCTAATTATTGGTCTTAATTTGCAAATTAATTGAAATTGAACTCAATTAAAGTTGTGAGACACCTATTAGTTTAATTTTCCATGTCTAGGGAAACTTATTGTATCCACATTGACCCTTAGTCAATAACACGGCATTTTCGTCAAAATTAAATTGAGGTTCAATGTCCAAATTGAACCTCAATTCATCAAATTAAACCCTAGTCATGAATTGGTCAACTTGAATTTCTCAAATCGAAACTCAACAACCCTATTCTCTTAGGCCCAATAAGCTAAATTTCCCAAACCAATAAGTTGGCAAGTGAATCTGCTAAAATCAACCCCTTATTTGGACTTAACTCATAAAATTGAGTAAAGTAGAAGTGTTCATTTGCAAAGTATGAAGACTTGATTCGAACCCCTAATTAGGGACAAAAATGTCAATTAACATTTCATTTTGCCTGATCTTAAAATTGATTGAACAATTGGATGGATAAATGTCTCTAGATCAAATATTGTACTAGAAACTAAGGCTAATTATGACTAGAATGAAAATAATTTCATTTTTGGTCGATTTTGAACCTAAAAATGAAAAATTCAAAAAATATGGTTCTTAATTGATATTTGAAAAATTCTCAATGCTAAAGTCAAATTAAAGCTAAAATGAAGTGATTCTGTAATTTTTGGATTTTTCAATTTTTTTATCAATGTTTGACCAAAAGTCAAACCCTAGTTAACATTTTACTATGAGTTTAATTTCATAGTCAAATCTTTGAATCTTTCCCAAATTTTCAGTTTTAAAGTAAAATTAGACTCAAAAGGAACATTTTGGTGCAAAAAGCCAAAATTTGATATGAGGTTGACTTTTGGTTAAAGGGTTAATCAGAAAGTCAACCGTTTGACTTTCGGGTTTTTGTATGCAATGAAATTGCTTTCCAAAGCTAAGGCAGCAAACATAATTGAAAAATAATACTTTTTGTTCGAAAAATGGGTCTCGTCGCAATCAAGAACTCCTAATTCATTTTTTCTATTTTTATCGACACATCAACTAAAAATTAGGAGTCAACAACAGTACACTATTTCTTTATTTTCAACGAAAGCAATGATTCCCAAGCTTAATGTAAACACCAGTGATAGATCTTCGGCTTATTGGGCAAGTCACGTAAACTATGTCACAATAGGCCACCATCTCCATGTCACAGCTTTGGGAAAGGAGCATTCCAAGTGCTGGACATTTCTTCAAATACTTCACAACTTTAAAAGTGGCCCTCATATGAGATATCTTCAATTTATGCATAAATTAGCTTAGTGTTAGTATTACATAACAAATATCCAGTCTAGTAATGGTGAGATAAATCAACTTCCCAGTAAGTCTTTGATATATAGATGGATCCTTGAGTAGTGGATCATCATCTGGAGGTGATAGACCGTCATCATAATTAGCTATGGTTAATTTGGTATTTTGCTAGATGGGAATAATTGCTGGTTTTCATCCTGATAAACCTACTTCTGATATGATGTCCAATATAAATTTCCATGGACTGAGAGAGATTCCTTGGTCTGATCAGGCAATCTCAATATTAAGAAAATATTTGGGGTGATCCTAAATCTTTAATATGAAATGTGTCATGCAAATACTCCTTTAGACCTTTTATTGCATATTCATCACTTTCCATTATAAGGATGTCATCAATATTCATCATTGGATAAATAGATAACATAAATTTGGTCCATGTGAACAAAGTATAATCATGCTTAGCTTGTTTGAACTTGCATAAGTGCATTGGTAAACTTAGCGTACCACTGTTGAGAAGCTTATTTTAGGCCATAGAGGGATTTGCGGAGATGACATATCCTAAACTCGCCTTGCCTCTGTAAACCTTGTAGAAGATCCATATATATTTCCTCATCCAAATCTCTATGAAGAAAAGCATTATAAACATCCATTTGATGTAATGGTCAATCTTGAAAGGCAACAATTGACAAGAAAGATCGAATAGTAATGGCATTTGCTACAAGTGAGAAGGTCTTGTGATAATCAAAACCCTCACTTTGTGTGAATCATTTGGCTATTAACTAAGCCTTATAGCGTTCAATAGACCCATTTGCTTTGTATTTGACCTTGTAAACCCACTTACATCCAATCATTTTGCGATGAGGGGGCAATGGGATGATAGCCCACATTTGATTTTCAATTAAGGCCTTTAATTATGCTTCCATAGCTCTTTGTCGACATGGATCACTAACAGCCTCATTGTAATGAGAAGGTTCTCATTCCTCGGATATCTAGCTAATACAACACATATGTCCTAATGATAGTCGATGAAAAGAAACATAAGAAGAAATAGGATAATGAGTCCTTGGTGAATTCATGGAAGGACAAATGTAGTCCTTAGTCTAGGTGGGGGGACGAGTGTTGCAACTAGAACGTTAAGGTTGATCACGTTGAGGCATAGAAGACAATTGTTCAATAGTGATATGAGTTAGAGGGACTTCCGATGAAGAATGATAAACAATTTCTTCCATCGTTGCAATGGCATCCTCAACAAAATTTTTTGATGCATATATCTCATTTGGATTGTCCAATATTTATGGCATTGCTGGTAATAATGCCGGATTCTATGGTGATGTAACGGAGATGTATGGATGATCATAAGACAAATCCTCATCATATAAAAATCAATGAGAGGTTGTTGTCGTTTTGGAATTGACAATTGAAGATGTCTCATCACAAAAATGGAACTTGTCTTTGTGGAAAATAACATACCTGCTTATGAAAAAATCACCTATGGATGAATCATAAACATGATATCCCTTCTAAAGATTTGGATGCCCCATAATACACATTGATGAGCATGAGGGCCCATTTTTCTCGAAGTCCCACAGTGGTGACATAACATAGACAACCAAAAACTCTTAGATGTTGAAGTCTTGGTATCTTTCTAGAAAACAACTCAAATGGAGTTCTTACTTTAAGAATACAAGTTAGCATGCGATTAATTAGGTAAGCAATTATGACCACACAATCTTCCCAAAAGTTTTCAGGAATAGAGACTTGGAACATAAGAGCATGTGCACTCTCTAATAAATGGCAATGTTTTCACTCAACTATCCCATTTTGCTGAGGGGTATAAGTACATGATCTCTCATGAAGGATTCCTTGGGAAGAAAATAGTGATTTACATTTGCCATTGAAGAACTTTCTTCTATTATCAATCCTTTTCCATTGAATAGATTTTCCAAATTGGTTTTTGGATAAAGAAAGGAACATTTGTAGACGATGGAAAACTTGACATTTTGATTGCATAAGAAAAACCCATGTGGCTCGAGAATAATCGCCCACAATTGTGAGGAAAAAACAAGACCCATCACGATGAGGAGTATGGATAGGTCCCCAAACATCAACATGAATTAATGAAAAATGTTGCTAGCACAAGTTTTATTTGTAGGACATGAAACATGAGATTGCTTTGCTAGAGGGCAAATATGATATTGAGAATTAAGAGAAAAAAAAAGCACCATGTCCCATTCTTTGATGAAAAATGAGATTCTTATAATTGGTAGTAGCATTACATAATGATTTTTTATTCAATAAAGCATAAGGTAAATCCAAATCATTTGGAATACTAGTCTAGAAATATAAGCCTTCTGAGACGCTACCCTAGCCTATTAGTGTGTCAATTGAAAGAGCCAAAAATAAATAACTATCCTAGTTGAAGAAGACTATAGGAATTTTCTTCCCAAACTTTGGAAATCGAAATGAGGTTAAAATGGAAATTAGGGATGTATACGACGTTCCAAAGAGTAATGAGAGGACCAAGATTAATTGTTCCCATCATCGTGACATATGTCACATTCTCATTTGGAAGGCGAACAGTAATAGGGAAGGATAAATTTTCATGAAAATTAGAAAGAAAACTCTTATCATAGACAATGTGGTCACTAGCACCTAAATCAATTATCGATGTATTATTCAGTATTGATGTCATTAAACAATAAGAAGTTCTTGAAAAACTTCCAGTTTTGTCAAAAATATCCAATTTGCTTAAGGCCTTCATAAGTTGTTGATACCAATCATGAGTAATCGACTAATGAACTTTATCATGGTGTTGGCCAATGACCTAGTAAGCAGCTGCAAAATCCTTCTTCATGCAATTTCCAACATGTATCAATTGTGTGGTGCGAGCGTTTGCAAGCATTGCAAAATAATTTTCCATTTTCCTTTAGAATTTTGCCCATTACTCTTGAATGACATAGCCAAATGAGGGCCACTAGATATTTTAAGGCTTGAGGAAAATATGGCATGATTATGCTTGTCCGATCCATTTGTTGAAGAGAATGAGAAGGAGCCCTCCAATCTAGTCATTGGGAATAGGGTGAGCAATTCTAGATTCCTTATAGGTTCCACCTAGAACCTACCCTCAGGTACATATTTCTCATTTTTTGGAACCTGAAACCTATCCATCGGAACATGGAACTTTGAACCTACTCATTACGGGTTCCAAGGTCGATTCCAAGTTCCAACAGGTTCTTTTTTTCATTTTTAGTTAAGCAACATGAAAATAAACACAACAATAAAAATAAATAAGGATTTTATTATTGATTGCATAAGAATGAATTTTGTGATTTTAATGCACCGGTTACTCTTGTATTATATATAATTATTATCTTAAAATAAGCAATTAGAGTTTCCACTAATCTGATAGTTTACAAACATAAAATTCTCAATCATAAAATAAAAGTTTAGATTAATGGTTTCGGATTATACACTTATCATCAATTAAAAAAAACATAAAACTTGTACTAAGTTTTAGGTTCCGGGTTACAAGTTACAGGTTCTAGGTTCCACCAATTAAGAACCTAGCCCTTGGGTACAGGTTTTCCAAATTTTGGAAATCTAGAACCTACCCTATATACCTTAGAACCTACAACCTATAGGTTCCCACTTGTGCGGTTTTTAGGTTTTAGGTTCTACCCTGGAACCATGCTTACCCCTAGTTGGGAATGCATAGGAGCCATCCAATCCGATCGCTACCATCTAATCATGTGGGAAAATCAAAGCCATCTGTTCCAAGGCTCTTAAGGTTGCCTCCTTCTTCGGAAAACCCTAGGGTGTTTTGCCTTTGCACTCTATTTGTTGTTGTTCTCTAATGAGGGCTTGCCCGAGCAATGAGCAAAATGCTTTCATCGGCCTTGCTGTTTTTCGATTGTTGACACCTAAATTTTGATTAATCAATAGTAATTTAATGCACAAAAATTTAGGAATTAATTTTAACCAATAAAAAAATCTTAGAACTAAATTGCATAGCATATAGTTTTAGGAGCATTTATTATTATTATTGCATTTGCAATGGATCGATGGCGGATGGGCTCCAATTGATGGTTCTAAGCTTTAATTTAACGAGTTGGACAAAGCCCATAGTAAGAGAGGATTTAGCTAAATCTGTTAAAGAGTGACAAGTTGGAGATGATAATATTTTAGAGAAGATTTGCATTCTTCTTCCAATATTCAATGAATCTTTCTATATTCATGCAATATATACACTGTTCGATATGTTTCTTAACCTAATGGAAGATTTCAAATGAAATATTGAAAAAATATTGCACGTGGGATACATAGACAACATGTAGATTTATCCTATTTCCTTAAATAACATAATCATCTCACCTATTAAAAGGGGGTCAAGCCACAGCCATAGGGAGGTTGAAAGAGAAGAAGGAGAGTATTGTTGCATAGAGAGCAATGGAGAGAGAGGGCCATTATAGAGAGGAATCGTGAGTGGACACATTGGAGAGCATAGAGGGGACGCGGCCATAAAAGAGAGGAAAAATTCCTCTTTGTCAATCCTTGATCAAGACGTTCCTCTTGTCGCACCACCCTCCATCGCGATGTTGCCACTGTTTGTGCTATCCCTCCATGCAACGTCAAACGCCGGCTCGACACTGTTCCCTACCATGATGACTTAGTTACCCAACACCACACACAGCTCATGCCTTGCTGTGTCAAGCTCTCTACTCACGACATGAGCCTCTTGCATAGTTGCTCGTCCTTGTCATCTCGTGAACCGCCAAGCTGCTACACTTGTTTCTCAACAACCAACAAGGTCCTCCCCAATCATGCTTCGATTTTCCAAAGTGACGAGAGATACTTGCTGTCCAAGTGTTGTTGTTCTTGCTACCAAATAGCAAGCGATGAGAGATACTTGCTGTCCAAGTGTCGTTGTTCTTGCTACCAAATAGGCCAACGTGTTTTTAGAAGACAACTTGCGGCGCCTCGAACATCGGGAAATTAGTGTTGCCACCACTTCGATTCAGATTTGCCAGCCCGTCCAATACCATTGATTCAAGTCCTCCAATATCACCAATCTTAGTTGAATCTCTTTGTAAGGTTTCTTTTTATGGACAAATTTTGGATCAACCTAAGGCCCAAGTAATTTCATTGGGTTTTTGCACAATTCCAATTAAGCCCCTGCCTTAAACCGTAATTCACCATCGCGTCCATGAACATTCCCGCTGTGTGATCTCTTGTTGTTGGGTGAGCCCTCCCGGTTTTACCATCCGATGAGTCCAAATTCAGGAATGATGTCCGCCAAATAGGTAACAATATTATCCAAATTTGATTTGTTTATTTCATTACTTAATTTGTTGATATTGCGATCGAATTCAAATATTTGAATGATGTCATATCCATGAAATCCTAAGCAGCATTTAAATTGGGAATTATTTCCTAATTTTTAACATGCTATAATCGTCAATTTGATCTTTGATCTCACATGAAAATGCGATTGGATGATTTCATGAAAAATTGACTAATCAAATCTCATGCCCAAGATATGATTCATCAATTTATTTCCAAAATTAGATAGACGTGGATAATATCATCCCTGATTTGTTGTCATGCTATTATTGATGCCTTTGCTCAAATTGATTTTGCTTATAAAAAAAGCCCAAAAAATATAATTGAGTTGGATGTGATTATGTTAGAATATTTTCCTTTTTAGGATAGTTTGCATGTTTAAATATTATGCATTTTTAATTTCGAATTTTGATTAAAAATGAAAAATAAAAAATAAAAAATTGCCATGCTCGTGTCATGTAGAATTAGGTCATCTTCTGCATGTCATCTAGTCATTACATGTTTAGGATCATTTGAATGCATGACATACTAGGATAGTTGCATTAAATATTTCTTGGCATTAGATTAAGTCAAATAATTAATGTTGCGTGACATATAGTTTGTTTATAAGGTTGCACATTGCATGATATTATAGTTAGACACTTTCATATGTCATCGCATGCATTGCACTTTTTTTTTTAGGCCTCATTAAATAAGTGAAAAACTTTAAAATTTTTTGAATGATTGCATATTAATTAGAAATCATATCTAGGATCATTGATATAATTTTTAAGTTGACATCGCAGATGCTTTCGTTGCTTTGAGGTAAGTATCTCCTCCCTATGCTCGCAATTTATTTATTGCTTTGTTTTATTTGGTGTTAGATAAATATTGCACACTTGCGTGATCACATTGCATGTTATGGAGTAAATTAAAATCAATGCAAGCTGCTTGCAAATTTTTTTTATAAATAAAAGAGAAAAGGAACCAAAAGGGCATTAGAGAAATTGAAGATAATCAAGTCCCTGATTCCATAGTGTTTGGTTCATAGGAGTAAAATAATTCTCACGTTACTTTACCTGGGTTTTTAATCGATCCACCAAAATTAGATTAGTGGCGACTCTAAGTAAAAATCATTTGCATACCAAAAACTCAAACCTTAGATCGAGAATTGGTATAGGCTTGGGAGAGCCCAAGCTAAGTTTATACTTAATAATTCATTAGCCAAACCTTAGGTGGTGCACTCAAGGTTAGGTTGCAACACCGATGAAGCTTAGCGTTGGCTCTCCTCCTACATGGCGAGTTGATATATTCAGCCAAGTGAGGGGACTGGATCCATTGCCAATATTTGGGATCAAAATGAGAGGTAAATATTATTCAAGATAAAAAGAAATCGAGTGACTTTCTCCTTATCTTTAATCTCCTTATACTATTGTAATGTCAAATGGGCCCTTCAAGCTTTTCCTCAGCTGCCTCTAGCTTGTTCCAGAGCATCAAGAGTTTGTTGGAAACATGTTGTGATCGGCATATTTTCCTGCTTTAGTTCGAATATTACTTGGGTTATTGAAATTTTTTTTTGCCCAATTCAATTTTCCATACATCTTTGTGATGTTTTCCCACATAACCCTCACGTCCTCCGATGGAGGTAGTCCTGGACCATGACATCTGGAGCTAAGCAATTCTTGACCCAAGTTTGAACAAGCTGATTGCATTTTTTCTAGATTCGGGCCAGCCCTCATCGATTGGGATGGGGATGATTTTGTCATGTGAATAATCTAAAATCCTTAAGAAAGAGGGAGAGAGAATTAATAAAGACTACATTTTTACTCAATTGGCTTGACTTTACAAGTTATTAGAGAAGGATATTTATACCCGAATAATATACATAGAAAGGAAATTTACTATTTTAGAGAATCACGAAATATTAAATAATATCCCTATTATCTAATAATATCTATAAAGATGTTCTCTAATAAGCAGATTTCTAATCTCCATAAATATACTTCATCACTCCCCCTTAAGCTAGAGCATACATCTTGCAAATGATTAGTGCAAGTTTCTTTGAAAGTATGTGATTAAGTGTCGTGTAAGTTGAACATTACACTAAACAACCGGATTTGAAAAATGGTGAAATAATGCATGCTCAGAAAGTTGACATATCTTTCTCATACAACCTTGATAAAACTATGTGAAACCCAACTTGAATTGTAGTAAACCAAACTACATCACCCCCACAGTACTCATCTTTAGCTACTTGATGAAGGTTTGCTTGACTCTAACACTCACGGCTACTTGGATATTTGATGACATCACCCCAAAGAGCTCATTTTTGCTACTCAATGAAGGTGTCCAGTGTTTATAGCTACTTGGATATTTGACAATGACTTCACTTATCGAGATGCTCACAATTAAAAGAGAGTATTTGCTAGCAACAAAGATGATTTCAGCCCGAAGGCTCACAGCATTTGCTACCACAACACCAAGTCACAAGGTTTGGACCTCACTGATCGAAACAACCATAGGAATGTCTCCAAGATCATTCTAAACATCATTAGGTACTTGATTATTATCAACCATTTTGATTTTCCAAATAAACCCAACAAATAGTGAAAACGCTAATTGTCCTAAATTGTTAGAAGAGAGAGAGAGAGAGAGAGAGAGAGAGAGAGAGAGAGAGAGAGAGAAGAAGAAAAAGAGAAGAAATGTGTTGGGGGAAGAATACGTAACACTATTTATTATAATTAGAAAAATACTTCGAGAAAGAGATAACAAGATAAACAAATAATTGGGGGTGAGATACGGTTAACCAATAGTACTAAGCAATTTCACGAACTTCACCTCTTAAGAAACAACACCTTGAACCTATTGGTCTTAGCACCATACAAACAAGACTATTGAATACTTCTTGAAACCAACAAAATTAGAGAAACTTGAAGAGATGAGATGTGGATATTTTTGCTTCTTTTTTGGCTCTCTTTCAAATGAAGATTTTGAAACCTAGTTATAAAGTTTTTGAATTCATGTATAGAAACGGTTCATAAACCATGAATTAACTAAATACAAGAATTTAGAAGGTACATGAAAACCAAGAATTAAATAGATATACAAATCTATGAAATACATGAACTTGAAAAATACACGAATTAATAAGATATGTGAACGAAAAGAACGTATCTCGTTATGCTCATTTCATTGAACCATTAACCCACCATAAATACAACAACTCATGTTCAACACCCTATTAGTGAAAAATATACAATGCAAGTGAAAATGGGATGATTTGCTTGTGTCATGGTATTAAGCTGAAAGATGCCAATATCCTATATGTTATGAAAGAATAGAAGGATTAGGAGGGTAATTTCTTTCTTTGCCATTTACTTTCCTTTGGACATAACTAAAATGCTATGTTTTCTTTTCTCAATTATGCATATGCTATTCCTAGTAGGTAAGATTGCTCACAATGACTCTTTATACACTTTAGATAACTTTTCCATTCACAATCTTCTACTAAGGAGCAAGAGAGCATGCAAAGTTGACATTACTTCTTGAGAATCAAGTTTCAGTATTTGAGATAAAAAGCCTCTATCCCACACATTGCTCTCTTTTGTATCTCAACAAAATCTCAACTATCAATAACGACTACACTATCATAAACTAATGGGTGGATATCTATTGAAGCATCAAGTAACATTCCTACATCTACATTGCAAAGAATAGAGCTTGAGTACATGGAATTCATGTATATTAGCGCATTGCCGAATGATATGATATGTATGAGTATTAGGAATAAGATATAGACAATTGTCACAACCCAACAAAGTGATGCAATACAAAGGTTTCAAAATGAAGGACTACGACTGATCTATGAACAAGCCACCTTCAAATATCTCCTAAGTTCTAGGTTTTTACTTAGGTTTTTCTTGAATATTACCGGGGGCGGGCAACACTGTAAGTTGAGAAATAAGAAAGATATGCAGAAGAGAGAAATTGTGTGTAATTTGATAGAATGTACTAAAAATTACATCAACTTATTTATAGCCTCTATGAAATGACTAAATAAAATAGCATATCAACCGAGAAACCCAATCAAATAGAAATATTCACACAATCTTAAAAGATATGGAGAATCATCAAAATCTATCTCTCATATAGGAAAATATCCTGGAGAATAATCCCATATATCTCTAACATCCCCCTCAAACTCAAGGTGCATTAGATGTCAACTTGAGACTTCCGGATCTTTGCTAATCTAAAGGCACAAATGATAACATTTCTAACCAGAAATTAATTTTTGAAAGAGAAATAGATTTTTTTATTTTATTCTTAGATGAGTTTTTAAGAAAAAAAACACATTTAACAACGACAAAAAATTTCTATTCTTGAAATAGAAATTCGTTTGATAATGAAAAAAATTTCATTTTCCTAAGTGGCAGTGGCAAGGGGAGGCAGCAGCGGCAACGGCCGATGATCGGCGAGCAAAGGTGGCCATGACCGATGGATGGCAAGAAACTTCTTCATGTGAGAAGTAAAAAATGGATAAATAATTTCTAATTTCTATTCCAAAAATAGAAAAGTAAAAAAAAATTGTTTCTAATTTCTATTATGAACCTATTTTTGGAATAGAAATCTATTCCAAAAATAGAAAAATAAAATTGTTTTACCAAACGAGTTTCTATTCCAGAAATAGATATGAAATTGAAAATTAGTTATGGAATAGAAATATAATGGTTACTATGCGCAGCCTAAGAGTTGTGAGTTTGGTGGTGATGTTGATTCTTGAAGCAACATAGAATCGTCAATAATTGAAGGGGAAACAACAAGTGACCGATGCGGTTGGCTTGCAAAATAGTAACCAAGTGACGCAACCTATATGGCTCACATTGTAGCATCAAGCAACCTATTCGGCTGGCTTGAGAAATAGTTACTAAGCGATGCGGCCTGTGCGGCCGACATCAAAAGAAAAGCCACCTTTGTGAAAGCTTGATTAGGAGGTGTGATTGTTGCGATTGGCATTAAAACATGACCATCATGGAATGGACTTGATGAAGTGCTTCATCATATGAGTGGGCTTTTCTAAACTATGCAACATAAGTATGTTGGTTGTCAAACGATATGAATTTGTTGCAAACAACTTGACTGGAGGATTTAGGACTTATTGGAAAAGAAATGATAAGAAGCAAGATTGCACTTAGTTATGCATCGGGCGCGAGTGCACCTCTTGCACAAGTTCTTCGGGATCGATTAGCTCTGATACTAAATTGAGAAATAAGAAAAATAAGTGGAAGAACAAAATTGTGTATAATTTGATATATTATACTAAAGATTGCATCAGCCTATTTATTGACTCTATAGAATAACTAGAAAAGATAATATATCGATCGAAATATACAAATCAAATAAAGATATTCACACAATCTTGAAAGATACGGAAAATCATCAAAATCATCCTAAATATCTCTAATATAAGAAAATATCCTGAAAATTTATCCTAAAATCTCTAACACCATAATTGTACACTCTTGTAATAGATACAAATAGTTGAATACATGATGAGAAACAACCCTACATCGGATTGAGGAGAAATCTACGATTATAGTTAAGCTAATACTTGTATATATAGGGGACTCCTCCCTTCATTTATATCAATCAATCTTAAAAGTAATGCAATATGTAAGACTCTTCTTTAAGATCCTCCCGGGTCTTTAGACGATCCCAAATTACTAAGGCCGCATGGTAGGAATGCAACAATGTATTAGCTGAACGTATAAAAAGTAAGAAAAAATAATAATAAAAAAGAAAGAAAGAAATTACATTCTATCTTAAATTTTCAATACTTTTCTAATTTAATTCTTATGTTTTCAATTTTTCTAATCAAGTCCTTTTACTTATAAAAAGTACCCAATCAAGTCTTATCGATACTAAATTCAGCAAAATTCAGCCGACATGATTGTCTGGAATATGGAATATCACATTGATTAAAATTTACTTAGGCCAATGCTTACGGTGGCCATCGAAAACTCCATATAAAGTGTTATTCCTATTATATATTTTATTCTCCAACCCGTGATTCTCTACATTGGAATCCACATGGATAAAATTTAATATCGTATCACACTTTAGCATCCTCGAACGGCTATGTACATTGGATTTGGCCGGAAACGACATTGGTGGGGCCTCGATTATTATTGTTGGATTTAATTGAAAAATTATGAAAAACTGTAGATGAAAAGTAGAATCTCACGTCAACAACAAGGACTATTTGTGAATAGGACGCAAAGCAACTACATTTCCAAAAATACCCACACACAAGCCCCAAATCACCATAGTACCAGCAGATATCCTCGAAAATCCCACCCAAAAGCATGGGTAAAAATGGAAAATCACGAAATAGGCAGCCCCGTCCTCTTCCATCTCCCGGTCAGACTACCTCCCTTCCACGAATCGGAGCGATTCCATTCACTCGCCCCGCACGGAACTCGCTGAGTCGCGAATCGGACCGCGTCGCCGCCGCCGATGCAGAAGCCGTGCGGCGCCCTCTAAGAGCCAAAGGTCCGTCGTGATCCGCCGATCGCCGGTTCGATTCTCTTGTTTCCTTCCTCGATTATCGCGGCGTGTGTTGGTGAAGCGAATCGGTGACGATCGGTTTGATTTTTGAGCTGCTGCAGGTGATGGAGCGAGAGAGACGGTGGTTAGGGTTGATCGTCTTGTTATGCCTATCTGCTTCTTGCGCGGCGAGAGGTAGCTCGTGATTATCCCTTTTTTTCCCTGTTTTATAGCTCGTGAGGGTGCGCGATTTCGTGTGTTTTGGCTTGATTGTTGGTGCTTGGCGAGAGTTTTAGTTAGTTTACATGTCGCTACTCGTGATTGTTGTTGGATTTAGTGAATTTTGGGGCTATGGAGTATTTTTGGGTGTGGTTCTGGAGTCACTTGAGTTAATGCCCACCAAATGGAGGTGGATTTTGTGAAGGAATGGAAAGTCTGGGATTGGAGCTTTGTCCATGCGTGCTGAACCAAGTTGCAGGCATAGGTTGCTTTGTTTCGTCTGGGGCATTTTAATGGCATTTATGATGAAGTTTCGTGGGCAAATATACTCAGCGTATCTGGGGTTTATATAGTGCTGGATCATGTGGAAACTCATGAGTACATGTCCTTTTCTCTTTTTTAAGTAGTGAAACCTGTATTTTGTTCGGGTGCCAGATTAACAGAGATTGTATGAAAGCTCGTCACCCATATAAAAAGGGTCCAATACTTTGGGCTTCCATTATTGTTTCTTTTTTCAATAAAGTACAATTTCTATACGAAATGTTACTGTTTTCTCCTGATTTAGCTTGGAAATGCTTTTATTGGAAAACCATTTTCCATTTTAAACTAAGTTGAAGGATGGGGTTATCATCTTATGCCATTTAGTTTATTGCCTTGTGGACTAGACGGTAACTAGAATGTTCTCTCTGGCCAACTGGATGTCGTTGTTTGCTTTTAGTAAGTTGGAGTCATCCAGGGCAAGCTCAATGTCCGATGGACCTTTATTTCTACACAGGATGTTTAATTTGGCTTTGACATCTTCTGCTGTTATACAGAACTTAGGATCAAGCACAAGGATGATGGCCCTGTTTATAATCACACCCTTGCCACAATATTGGTGGAATATGCATCTGCGGTAAGCATTACCGCATACCCTCTTTCCTCTATTTTAGGCTTGATTGAAAAGATGTAACCATCTTAAATTGTCACTAGCCACCTGACTGCAGAAATAAATTTCTGTTAAAGTTCTTCACACATTGAGACTTTGATTTGATATTTCTGTTAGTTGGAACCAACCAGAAAAGGGGAAGGTTGTGAAGGGTCAAGTCATTCTCTAGCCTTAGTTCTAATTTTCTTCACCTGTGGTTTTAACTGTTTATAAGTTTATTTGTAGATATACCTTTCGGATATGACAGAACTTTTCACATGGACATGTTCAAGATGTGGCGACAAAACTAAGGTAATCATCTAAAATTTACATGCTAATTAATTCAGAGGTTCATTGGTTACAAATTGAGTAATGGAGGCTGGCATGTAATTCATGTTTTAGTAGTTGAGCTGACAATCAATGCTCTAACATGAAAACAGGGATTTGAGGTCATAGAGCTTGTTGTGGACATACAACACTGTTTACAGGTTAACCATGACCCGACACTCTGAACTTGTGTCATTGCTTTGTTTGGTTTTCTCAGTTGGTGTGGTATTTTTATGCCTTTCCTTCATGATGGATTTGAATATATTTGTGCAGGCATTTGTGGGGGTTGCACAGGATCTAAATGCTATAGTAATTGCATTCAGAGGGACTCATGGAAACAGGTCACATTCAGATGGCTTCTCTGCCTTAGCTTTGCCTCCAAAATTAGAACCATGCTGTTTTATTTGTACTGTGCTATATATATGCAAAGTTGTAGGAGCGTTGCCATGATGGATGGTATGTGTGGTCTTATAAGGAAGTGCAAATACTTCTGGATCTTAAGAAATGAAGTTTTATTTCCTTGTTTTTTAATGAATTAATCTGAAGAACTTAATTTGAAAACTTTTGTCAACTTTTCTATCACTATAAATGCACAACGTCCCTGTTGCGGAATAACTGGCATATTGAGTAAATCTTTGGTGAATGGCCACAGCTGTGCTCACAGTTAATAGGAGCACCATCTTCTCCCTATTTTGGGAAGGTATTAGGAAAAATGTTCTAGACTTTGCTGGTGTCAGTGCCATCTACCCACTTGTTGATGACCGTTCTGGATTTTTCTCTCATTAAAGCCGATTTTATTTGTGAATTCCCTGAATTATGTACAAGGGAGATGCATATGCATCCATTAACTGTTATATATGAGTAATATTGACTACTCAATTCATTTAATGTTTATTCCCATTTCAAGTCAATATCTTCATTTCTATATCAGAATTTATCAGTTAAGAGGTTAGTTTTGTGTGTCACAAATGTTTGATGCTTGTTTCATTGTTCTCATTTCTGTGGTCACCACTTGCGTTTATTATGTTTCTTGCGCTACATTGATTGGTGTCAGTGTCTTCATGGTGCAGTAATGACCTGATTTTACTATTGCAGCATCCAGAATTGGGTTGAAGACCTTTACTGGAAGCAGCTTGATCTAAATTATCCCGGCATGGATGATGCGATGGTACATCTTCCTATCTCCTTTTAAAGTCTTTTGGTGCAATTTTTTTGGGTGCATCTTTGGTTTAGTTAAGGCATATGCTGATATCTCAATTGTTTCAGGTGCACCATGGATTTTATTCTGCTTACCACAACACAACCATACGGCCTGGAATTCTAAATGCTGTTAAAAGAGCAAAAGAGCTGTATGGGGATATCAATATCATGGTGACAGGACATTCCATGGGAGGGGCTATGGCAGCCTTTTGTGGACTTGATCTCAGAGTAAGGATTCTTACAGCTCTGGTAGCAGAGATGGATTAACTTTGAGATTGTTCAGGTCTCTGAGATTAGCTCTTCTCCTGATGGTGTTAAAAGTAAAGAAGAAAATGAGTCTTCTGCATAGTCCTACCTGAATGGTATTGGCTTCTTTTAGACGAATTTGGAATTCATTCAAAACTGTTGCTTATCTTACAATTTGCAAATTAATGATAACACTTTAGCTTTGGTGAAAGTTTGATTTTGTGAGTGCCATTTAAAAAGAATTTTGCCTTTTGCCATTTGGTCTGCAGCTTATGTGCAACACTGAATCCTATCTATAGAGAATACTTGCAAAATATGTGATTGTGCCTCAGACTAATTGCTACTTATACTCCAGGTAAATTGTCTAGCTCAGAGTGTTCAGGTTATGACATTTGGACAACCTCGTATTGGCAATGCGGTTTTTGCATCCTACTACAGTCAACTTGTGCCAAATTCATTTCGGGTTACCAATGGGCATGACATAGTTCCTCATTTGCCTCCATATTATCACTATTTCCCGCAGAAGACCTACCACCACTTCCCAAGAGAGGTAAAAATTTACTTCTTGCTGTCTGATGGAAATTATGAGCCGTATCTGCCATCTTGTGGGGAATATACTTTCTGCGAACACTTCATGTGGCACCTTGTTGTGTTTTGAGTTTTGTCAAGGTCCCTGGAGCCTAAATTATCACTTACTTTATCCAAGGAGATTTGTGGCTTTTCATCTGTGATTGGTTGTTGAGATTACCTATTTACAGGGATAATGTTTCTATGACATTAATTGCTCTCTAGGCTTTTTGCTGCCTTAGCGTCATATTTTTTAATGTGATCAGTTGCTGACTTCTTGTTGTTCTTAATGGATTGCTCTCTAATTTTAATCTGGTACTAAGGCCAGCTTTGACTAATTTGGTATTTGTCTGGTAGAAAAGCAGATCAGCTACATTGTTTTGATATCTAAATACATTCAATGCTTTAATTCCAGGTATGGCTTTATAATGTAAACTTGGAAAGTTTGGTCTATACAATTGAGAAAGTTTGTGATGATACTGGGGAGGACCCATCATGCAGCAGGTAAACACATCCCAGATGTCGCCTTTTTCCTTGTCTATTGTTTGCACTTGCTTATATTTTAAAAATTTTCTGTTCCAAAGTTGATGTATAATAAGTTACAATCAAACTCGATTTGCTAATATTTAAGACACTGTACTTATAATAATCAAATCTAAACAATCTTTCCAAAATATAAGTATGCAAGATTTCAAGTTTCAGCTTTCTGTCTGAAACTTGGACTTTTTAGAGAAAATGCCCCTTGCAGCATTTTGGTTTCATGGTTTAAGTTCAATCATTTGCCCTCTCCAGTTGAATATGTGCACTCACTCGATCTATCTTGCCGCCTTGGATTTTACGTCAACATTTTTAGAAAGTTTAGTAAGCTTTTAAGGGAAGGGGGGGATGCATGATCAGGAAACAGAAAAGTCGGAGGAGTGTGGCCATTCTACTAGGACTGCGGCTGTGCGCAAGAGCTTTTCCTCACAATTAACATGCATTAATACTTGCAGGTCTGTGACAGGGAGCAGCATTTCAGACCATTTAGTTTACTTCGGGGTGGGGTTAGTGGGTGACCCGATGGGATCATGCAGGATAGTCACAGACCCTCGCATAATGAAATATGGAACTGCAGATCCTGAGGGAAATCTTGTATTATCCAAGACTCCCGTTGTCTCCATCTTGAGATCTGGTGCAGGATCGAATGACAGGCAAGGCATTCTTTAGAATTATGTTCTCTTGGGGAGATAATTTTCTTCAGCAAATATATTGAAGTAGACGGTGCAAGCCTATTTTAGAGCAAGCTTCGTCATTCTTTGTACAGTTCTTCTAGAGATGACACGGGGTCAAACAATTCGTGTGCTTTGGCTTGGAAAGGGTTGTATATAAAGCCGTGAGTCATGTAAGCCCTCCTTATCAATAAGAAAAATATGTTTCTTCCTAGAAGTTTCATTTCTTGTACATTGTGCCTGTCCATGAGAGAACCATGAAGCGCTTTTTTACTGTACACTGTTTATGAAGTTTATCATTAGATTTTAGAAAGTTCAAGCTTCTGGTAGAAGGGAACATCTACCATCCATTGCCAAAAAGCCAGCTTCATTACATATCTTTGGCATGCCGTGAACTATATAGTGCAAGTCACAAGCTGAGCCTGTGCTGTTAAAGTGTAATTAACCCTAACCTGCATGGACTACTGTTGATTCGATCTTTCTTCAATCAATAAACCACCAAGTGATCGAAATTGGATTGAGAATTCTGTGATAGATAATCTAGTCTTTCTCATTTGGAGTTGTAACATGAACCTGATCCGATAAATTCAGTCCAAGATGGTTGTGGGTCACAGATCCTGTGATTTCTAGGAATCATGGTGTTTAGCTACGAATTCGTAGTGGCAGTTTGCCATCTTAAACTGGAATCGTTCCAAGGCCACAATGAACTGTCAGGACATTGTTGTGCCATTGAAGTTGTCATTTAAAAGCTATCCCTCAAAGAGGTTATCATAGTACAATTACAATGCGATAGTACAAGAGAAAAAGAAACCTTCCAACTGCAAATTGCTTCTACCCAGGTATGCCAAACTCATGCTTCAGTTCGCCTTCCCATCGCCAGCTGCTGCATTTGCTGCAGCTCCCTGCATATAAGAGAATTTGTGTCGATTCGTCTTTTATTTTTCAGCATAGTTCTGTTCCCACAATTTTTATACAGCCCTTAGTGATCCATTTATGCTCGACCAGTTTCGCAGGTACAGATCCATGGATAGTCTCTTGTGAAACCCTATAGATTTTCAGCTCTTAGGTTTTTGTTTTGTGTCAGCAGTACATCATCTCTTGATCAAACATCAGGAATACTGTTATAATCAGAAATCTTCCCTGTTTTCTTGATCTAACTTTAGAGACAGCACCGGCATCAAAATATCCTGTTCACATTTATTCTTGGAAATTACAATCCGATTGAATTTACCTCAGCAGTTGTTGCTTTCGATTCACCAACTGTTTGGGCAGGTTCCGGTTCCTTGGTCGAGTTCTCTTCTTTCACAACCTCAGGCTCTCCTGCGCGAAAAATGAATCAAAATTAGATAAACATCGAGTATTTGCTGTCGATATTTAGATAAAGCCTTTTCTTCTTTACCATTGTGCGTTTCTTCCTTCTTCTCTTCGACAACATTTTCTGGCGCAACATTCTCAGCTGATGCAGCATTTGCACTCGAATCCACCTCCTTTGTCGAAGAGGAGTCATTCGGTTCGGCCTCCCCATCTTTCTCTTCTCCTGCTCTCACCTCGGTCTCTTGGGTAACGTCCCCGACATCGGCCACTACCCTCACATTTTCACCTCCCGAGCCCGTGTTCGCCTCGGCTTTCCCCTTCTTTTTGCGTGGACAAGTTTGTGGTGTTGGTGTCGGCTGCCTCAGGGTTGGTGTTGGCATCCTTTTGGATCTCCTTTGGCTCGTCGGGGCTCGATCTCTTGCTGAGGCTGATGGTGTTTCCAGCGGCAACGTCATGCTTCGATTCGCTGCAACCCATGATTCCGAATCGAAAGAGGGAGAGACTATTCTAATCGTCCTCCCTTCCTGTCTCTGGCTTTGTGATTTCTAAGTTGTCTTTTCTTTATGGATGTTGCAGTTGGTTGGTGTCTGTCTGCAATTGAGGAAAAAAAACCGTTTTTTCTGTTGTCCATTGATGGTATCGAGAGGTGTGCATCTTCTGTCAGGCAGCTAAAATGGTCTTTGCATTGTGAAGAATTGGGCTGGCAAATCACGGGGCGTCATTTGATCGGGGTGTAATGCATTGGGAAAATGTTTTATACATTGCGTCACACTTCATTTGATTAGGTTTGATGTTTCCGAATTGATAATATGCCCATGCTTCGACGCCATGATACATTTTATTTAATGATTGTAATTATTTTGCAATTCAATTTTTCTTTTGATAAGTATGTTAGGCATCGCAATTATATATCAATACGGCTTCGGTGCATGATTTGTCCGTGATCTCACATTGTTTATGTAGCAGCAATAATTTGTCAAATTGAAGACTTGGCAATTCAGTTTTAAGTTAATTGGGAAAAAAAAAGTTGAAATACATTGGTCGGTCAAATTACATATCTTTGAAAAGGCCATTTCATGATGGAATGGAGACACCCATTACCTAATTCATTAGGAAAAAAAAAATGTCTTCAACCTTAAGATAAGGTAAGGAATGGGTTGAACAGAGAGTAAGATGTTTGAGGATCTGATTCTCAAAAAAGTCAGAAGTCAACATGATACGCGCTGTATCTTTGTATGCCATGCAAAATTCATGTCACATGCATATCATGTCCCATTGTATACTATGTCATATCATCGTATCAAATGTCATGATATGGAAAATGTCAAAAGCAAACCAAACCTTTTGACCCAATGTGATCACTTAGGTATCTTTAAGCAAAATTCCACATTGACAAGATGATTTTGCTTCCTCATTGTGAATTCATTTTAGCATCTTGCTTAAGGTTTAGGTGGTTTTTGACTTTTAGTTGGTTTTTGACTTTTTTTGAAAAGGAAATGGCATTTTCGACATTTGGAGAAAAGAGTTATAGTCCTGTTTTACAGAAGAGAAACATGTTTCAGATGATGGGATGGCGTTACATATGACCTTTTAGGATTCTAGTAGGATTACCTAGGTATTTATCAATTTGAATCGCATTCAAGTTGCCAAGTTAGTAATAAAGTGAATAAGAGTGTTCTAAAAGACTAAGGGACACAAATAAAGAGCTTGGAAAGGTTTGAATTTGAGAGAAACTCCTACTTCAATACATGTAACTTTTTGTGAGACGGCTCTTAATTGTTTAAAAAAAATACTAAATTTGAAAATATATACAATAAGAGAGAGAAATAGGAGGTTTGAAAAGATCTGAAATATTATGTAATAGTTGTCGACTGTTATAAAAGTTTAAAATTTTTAGATGAAAACATGATTTTCTATTTAAAGTTACAAAAATTAAATTTTTTGAACAGTTAGCGTTGATTTCATAAAATTAATTTTCCAATTACATTAAAACGGATGAGAGGGATAAATGATTCACACATATTGCAAGCTATGAATGTAAAGGATACTCACGCATCTTGTCAGACAATATGACGAGGTATGACGTCATTTTACGCGCAATAAGGTCCATCAATTTATTTATTTATTTATTATTGGCAGGAGATGCAGTAAGTTACAATTTAAAAACTGAAAATAGCTCCGCTTGGAGTTTATATCTATCTCCAGAGCATCCTATCTCAAGATTTAATAATATTTGCTCATTTTCTTGAAACCAGATAATGTCGACAACTCCTCCGAAGCCTCCAGATCCGCTGGAGTCAGAGCCCAAAAATAAAGAAAAAAAGAAAAGAAAAGAAAAGAAAAATTCTGCCGGTCCATCTTCATATATCTTTTTTCTGATATAATATATGTAAATGTATATATTGAGGTCAAGATCCTTATATTAGGCTTATTTTTAGATAACAATAATCCGGAAAAATTGGTGCCTCTCCACTTTGGGGGTATTGTACGCGTGGTTCAGCGATGATTGGGTCGGACCTCTTCGAGGTTTCGATGGTCCATCCACCACGACTAATGGAGTGTTATTCCATGGGACGGCCCCTAGCCCATGAGTACGATCTGAATGGAAGGGTTTCCAATTTTGGATAGCTACAATAATAGTAGTAACGGAGTTGAGGAAACCCAATCCTCCTTTTGTATGTGAAAGAAAAGAAAATAATTGAGCTTGTGCTAAAATGATGTAATATAAGTAGTGGATGTTGACAGTCTTCTATCCCATGTTCCCCTCTTTCTTTGGGTTTTGTTAAGTTAACACTTTCGCATGTGCATTATAACAAGATAAAATAAACAAGATAAAAATAAATCGGAGCGGCGACAAGCTTAGGATGTTGCAAAAATAGCCCATATGCTTGGCCCTTTATCAGGGATTATCACATGAGGGGTTGCTTGACCTAAATGAGGGTTACTTGGGTCGCCACGACCTCAGGTGACCTTTGTGCGACACTTTGTTTGGGTCATGCGAAACCAAGCGATAGTTGTCCTAGTCGCGGCGACCCAAGTGACAGTCACCTGAGGTTGCGGCAACCTAGGCGACCCCCACCTAAGGTCACCAAGACCTTAGGCCACCTCGCTTGAGGTTGCACGACTTTAGGCGAAACTGTTCGATGGCCAAATCTAGCCGTCGAAGATTGGCCAGCGGCCATTTTGGCCACCAATTGTTAGATTAAAATAAATAAATATTTATTGAACTTTTTTTTATAAAAAAGTTAGCAAAAGTCATTTGCAAAATGGAGTTTTTACCAAATTGCATTTAAGCCAAATATATTTTGCAATGCACTTTAAAATTACAATTTATTGAATATTATTTGCATTTCGAAAAACCTTTTTAGTCTAAAGATATTTATATTTTCCCAAAACCAAACCAAACGTGGTCCAATTGATTGGTCTAGTCTGATTTGGACGATTTTCGATTCTAGCGGTCCGATGTGCTCACCTCTAATTAAATAAATGCTTTTTCAACTTTGCCACGAGTCGAGCCTGTCTTTCTAACATTTAGAATGCCTCTCCCCAATGTCAATAGGCTGCCTTCCGATTTCTTTAGATTAATACAAACACCCCCCCTCCCAAAAAAAAAAAAAAGCTTAAAAAAGGACTGCTTGAATCTCCATTCCCTTTGCTTCTATGGCAGTCAACCATGATACCTCGGGAGATGCTAAAGCAAAGAATAGTATTTTTTCCAAAATGATTAAAATTTATCACCTGATTTCTAAAGTTCGGAATGCCCTGTTCTCTTTCGAGTAATTCATTTCCTTTTTCTTCTAACTGTCTAATTTCTTTTGTTAATTCCAATTGCCTTCAATCTTAATTCTCGATCACACACTTTTCGCTACATTTGTCCCTTTTAATTTATTCACTCTTCCGTGATCTTGCCTCTACATCAATGCAATGAGCACCAAAAAATTAGAAATTTTTTCCCAATGTCTTGTCAGCCGGATGGGGAACCTGTGATCATGATGATTCGTGAATCAGGCCACAATTCAAGAGAACCCTCTGGAAATGGAGGGAGGATGGATCTAGTTCTACTGCGCAATAATAGAGACAAAAGGGTCGCATTTTTCCACGAGTACCATGATGATGAAACATGCCTCAGGACGAGTTGGGTACTCTTCAACAAGTTCCATCACCCATGACATTCTTTGACCAGCAACCATTCTCGGACTTCGAGGAAAGGTGCTGAAAACCAATAGGAGCAAAAAACACACACACACACAAATAAAAAGAAAAAGGAGAGGTTATGATAAGCACTTATTAAATTACTAAACAAAGAGATATCTTCCAAAATCCATCACTAATCAAACACTACGAAAGTGAAATGCTTCGCATCGATGTAAATAAATAAGAATTGTGATAGTTTTTGCACATTCTCAAACAAGAGTAATGTGCTTATTTATAAATTCCACGAGATGACTATCTAAATAGCAAAATACCAATTACAATCAATAATCAGATCATGTAATTTTTATGTAAATTCTTTGGGCAAATTTCATCGATTTAGATCTAAATGATTCTTTGGTTAAGTAGAGGATAACAAATTAAGGTGAGATGATTTATGTAGTGATGCTTAGGAACTGTTTGGTTTGGCTTTGGGCAAATGCCCTTAAGAAAATACATGGCCCCGTTTGGTTGGGCTTTCCTAAGGGGCTTTTAGCCCCAAAAGCCCTTGAGAAAATGCAAGTCTGTTTGGCTCAATATTTTGGAGGACTTTGGGGAGATGCACTTGCATCTCCAAGTATCCTAAAGGTCCTTTAAGTGAATGCAGGGTAAAGAGTGCATTTGCAACTTGTATCTTCGGAATGCAACATGTGGTACTGTTCATCTTCCACGAGTGGCCAAGGAAGCCGACAACCACCAGCGACTGCTGGCCAAGGAGGGCGATCGCCGGCCAAGGGGGGCGACCGCCGCCCTTGGTTGTGTGACCTCAGCGGTCGGCGACCCAAGCGTTGCCTGAGGTCCGGCGACCTCAAGCGGTTGCACGACTCAAGTCGCTCGACCACCGCCTGGGTCACGCACCCAGCGACGGAGGTGACCCAGGCGGCCGCCTTCGTCGCCTAAGTTCGCGCGACCCAGGCGATCGTCCGCCGGGGCCGCGCGACCCGGGCGATGGAGGCGTCGCCTAGGTCGCGCAACCCGGCGACGGCCGGGCGATCGCCGCTTGAGGTCGCCCGACCTCAAGCCGCCCGCCCGAGGTCGCGCGACCTCAAGCAAGGCCTTTCCGGCCAAATCGCGCGACCGGGCTTGACCGGCGGCCGGATCCGGCCGCCGGAGCTTGGCCGGCGGCCGATTTCGGAGCGTGGCCGGGGAAGCTAGATTGAAAAAAAAAATTATTTACAAATTATTTATTAATTTTTTTTTCTCAAAAGTCCATTTACAAAATGTGGTATTCACCAAACGGCATTTGGGCCAAAGTTGTTTCACGATGCAAAATTTACCAAACGGTATTTGCATTACAAGAAACCCCTTTAACCCAAATGTATTTGCATTTTCCCAAAGCCGAACCAAATGCACATCTTTAGGCTAAAGGGTTTTTTCGAAATGCAAATATTGTTTGGTAAAATGAAAATTTTCATTGTAGTATAAAGCAACTTTGTCCTAAATACCCTAAACACTACATTTTATAAAACATTTTGACTAAATTTCTTTTTTAATAAAAAAATTGTAATTTTTTTTAACCGGCCACCCTCTTTAACGGCCAGATCTGGCCACTGGTCAATCTTCGGCGGCCAGATCTAGTTGCCGGACAGCCACGCCTGAGGTTGGGCGACCTCAGGCGTGGTCAGCCGTCGCTTGGGTGTGTAACCTAGGCGACGGCGACGCGCACCCAGGCGACGGCGACGACGATGGTCGCCTGGGTTCGTGACCCAGCAATGGTGACGGTCGCCTTGGTTTGTGACCCAAGTGATGGCGCCTCCGTCGCGTGACCCAGGCGACATTGCTTGGGTGTGCACCGCCAAGGCCGCGCGAACCCAAGCAACGGCACCTGGGTTGTCGCTTGGGGTCGCGTGGCCTTGGGCGGCGGTCGCCGAAGTTGGGGACGTCTTGGCCGGCGGTCGCCAACGTGGGGATGCCTTGGCCGGCGGTCGCCGGTGTTGGGGACGCCTTGGCCGGCGATCTTCGGTCTCATCGGCTTTTCGGAGAAAATGAATAGTAATTTCCCATTTGCATTTGGAGTATGCAACTTTCCAAAGTGACTTCGAATCTCCATTGGACTAAATGCCTTTAGAGTTCTTTGGATATGTAATTATATTTGATCAAAGTCTTCCAAAAAATAAACCAAATAGGTTCGCATTTGACTAAGGGGATTTCGGGCCTCTTGCCAAAGCTAAATCAAACATGGCCTTAATTAAATATAACTTCAGAAGCCGGAAAGGATGAAAAAGAGAGTGACAGCAGCAGCCCCGCAAGACAAGACGAGGCAGCTTTTCTGGGCGTCCGATGCTTCTTCCCCCAATCCGATGCTGGCAACGTGATTGGTCCAGAATGCGGCTGCGCACTGTCGCTGTCGCTTTCCATTCAAGTCATCCCCGCCCACACCTTATCTCTCTCTCTCTCCCTAAGTAGGTGCACGCTATTCCATTAGGGATTCATCAATGTCATAGCATTAATTCAATCAACTAACAAGGTTTTTGTGGTCGATAGTTATGATGCATTTATTTCGTGAATTTTTTTCTAAATATAATTATTTATAATTTAACAAAATTAAAGAACTAAAAAGGTATCTATCATCCACGAAAATATTTAAAGGTAAATTATTGTTGATGATGAAATTTTTTCAAATTGTTTATTTTTTGTGAAACACATTGAAACCTTAAAGAGAATATTCACTTTAACCAAGCCGTTGCTAAAAAAGATGGAAAATGAAACTCCTAATTTCCATTTCACTTTTTCAAAAAACAGAAAAGAAAAGGGAATTAAAGACTATTTTGTTTTGAAGCTAGGCGAATTCAAGAAAACCATCTACATCTTAAGAAAAAGTTACATTTGTTGATTAACAAAACTGCGATGTTAGGGATCGTCTTGAGGACACTTGCCAAGCGTGCCTATAAAAGGGAAATTTCAAGCTTAAATACTTTGGTGACTTAACATTGCTCGGTTTAGGAAAATCCTTCCTCCTTTACCAAACATTCGAAAGATGACAACTGTTTTAAGTTTTATTTTCCAACGGACGTGAATTTAGTATGTTAAAAGACAATATTTAGTAAAAACCATACATATAATTGATTTAACAAATAAGGTTAGGAATCATATTTATCAGTTTCTCTTTATTATCAATTAATCCTTTTCTTCCTCAATTTCAACTACTACTTCGTCTGGATTCTTTTGTTGTGCTAGAAAGAAATGCTTTTCAATCTTTAAAGTATATTATCATGTCTATAGTAATTGGACCCCCAACATTGATTAAATAAATCAAAACCGAATCAAGCCTATGAGACAGGAAATAGGCATGCATATCGTAAAAGAAGATCATCCACATGATATATATATAAATTCTAAAAAAAATGGCCTTTTGTACTTTTTTTTTTGGTCATGTGGCCTTTTGTACTTTTCTTAGCTTTTGGTGTAGATTTCCAGACAAAAACAAGCAAAAGCCCATTTCCCAAATCGGGAAACTCTCTCTCCCTCTCTCTCTCTCTCTCTCTCTCTCTCCTCTCTTCTGAGCCTTCTTTCGCCTTCTGGTTTCGGCTCCTCCTCCATCTTCCTCTTCAAAATCATGGAAGGCTCGGCTAATGAACGTCTTGATTTTGGGAAGATGGGATATGGGTGGGTATATTCAGTTCTTGCTCTTCTCATTTTCGTTTCGCTTTGTTTTTGCCTTAAGCTCGTTGTTAGGTTCTGTGTTGTCCTGTTCTGTTGATTTGTTTGTTTGATTTCGTGCATCAGATGCCAGCATTATAGGAGGAGGTGCACGATTCGAGCTCCTTGTTGCAACGAGATCTTCCCCTGTCGCCATTGTCACAACGAGGCCGCGGTAAAGAAAAACAAAAAAAAATGGAAAGATGATATGAAAAAATTGAATCTTATTAAGTCTTTCTTCGTTTTAGGATTGTTCTTTCTGAGTTTCTGCATGTGGGTATTTGATTTTGTTCTTGTTGGGTGACTTTTGACTGATTCAGAGCATGCTAAAAAACCCCTTTGATCGACACGAGCTCGTTCGCCAAGATGTCCAACAAGTACGATTTTGTCTCTCCTCTCTGTTTTTGCTAGCTTTGATTTTTGCTTATTTATATGGGTTTCTTGATGTTGTCAGGTGGTTTGCTTGGTTTGTGATACGGAGCAGCCGGTATGAAATGCCAGATTTGTAGTGAATAGAACTTCTTTTAATTGAATGTTCTTGTTGAGGATTTGGTATTAATGCAATTTGAATATCTTTCAGGTGGATCAAGTTTGTACAAACTGCGGAGTCAGAATGGGGGAGTACTTCTGCAAAATTTGCAAATTCTATGACGATGATGTAATTAACTTTTCTCGTGTGACATGTGGTCCCGTGAGTGCAAGCTGGTGCCTTGTACCTTGCACTTGTACAGTCTCGTTTTGGTTGGAATTATATAGTACTTACCATACCAAAAAAAAAAAAACTTTTCTCAAGTGATGTTGACTAAGAACTCTGCTTTTTTAGGATATAGCTTGGGTTCTGAAGACACTACTTTGGTCTTTTTCTTTTTGGAGACCTTGATTTGGTTCTATCTGTCATGGTTTAAGTGGCTATATGGCCTCAATACCACCTTTTTTCATTTTGGGATGCGAGAATTGTGATTAAGAAATGGCACTGTTATTGCAGACTGAGAAGGGGCAGTTTCATTGTGATGATTGTGGCATATGCAGGTGAGTAGGTTTTAGCTGATTGTTCTTACGAGTTCCTCAATGTTATGTTAAAGCTGAACTCGTTGATAATGATCTGACTCGTACTGTATTACCTGTAACAGGGTTGGTGGACGCGAGAACTTCTTCCATTGCAAAAAGTGTGGTACGTACTTGACCCATATTGATATTTATTCTTGATCATGGTATTTTGATACCTTTTTAGTTCTGTGACAAAATATTCAAGTATGTTGTATAAGGATATGAACATTGTAGAAGCTCCTATTGTCTACAGTTAATTAGTTGAAAAAATCTTACATTAGATGCACATTCAATTTCTCGTGAATTGTTACTATAGACAGGAAGTCACGTTACTCTCGAACAGAACATGGCCGTAGCTGTTTATGTTCATTACCTTGGTATTGTGACCAAGTAGCAATTCTACTGAGACTCTTGTTTTGTTCAAATAATCTGAATACGCAGTTGGTGCCATTGATATACACTGTTATTTTCAGTTTCTTTAGTTCCCAGCAAGTTATATCATAGGAACTATATAAGGATCTAGCTTCTTGCCTAGATCTGGATGTCAAGATGATGGTACTTCATATATTAGCAAACTCTCTTTCCTCATAAGGTTTTGAGAACCCTCAGTAGATTCAGGATAAATTACCTCAGTAAAAGAAAAGAACTTTTTGCAGATGATATTTCCAGCTCCTAGAAATCATAGGCTTTGTGAGTGGTCATCACTGAAAAGTTTTGAAACATTATATGATTTTACTGAGCTAATTATGCCTTCTCCTGTTTGTGGCTTCTGGGCGATGAACATAGTGAGATATCAGTAAATTGGAAAGGCATGAAAGCTTGACCATGTGAAAGCAAATGATAGATTTATCCATCTAAACCACTGGATCTGCTATATGTACTAGAAAGTATTGGCTTCTATTTGTCTATGATTATGCACATGTTGAACATCATTTTAATCTGAAATTACATGGTCATGAATATTGTTTTACAGGCTCTTGCTATTCCATTAGTCTAAAGAATAACCATTCATGTGTGGAGGACTCCATGCGTCATCACTGCCCCATATGTTATGAGGTTTGCCCTGTAGTTTAGTTGCCTCCTGAAATATTTAAAAGGACAGACTTTGAGATTCTTATATGTTGGTCTATCAAGTCTCGACCCTTCTTATATTGTTCTTGTGCAGTACCTTTTTGATTCTCTGAAAGATACGACCGTTATGAAATGCGGGCACACGATGCATTGTGAATGTTATACTGAGATGTTAAAGCGTGACAAGTGAGCCATTTCAACTTTTTATTCTAATTTTATTTTTGCCAAGTTGCGTAAAATACTTTGTCTTGTCTATTTTACATTTGGTTTTCTGACTTGAAATCATTACCTTCACCAGATACTGCTGTCCAATATGTTCCAGATCCGTGATTGATATGTCCGGGGCCTGGAAGAGAATGGATGAGGAGGTAGGCTCACAAATAAAGAACCTAATTTTAGTCTATATAAAATTGTTAATTCACCTAAATTGGTATGTGAGGCTATACATGATGGGGCAAATAGGAGCAATTATCATTTATAACAATCTTGAATTCGATCCTTATGAATCACTTAATTTTTATATCCTGAGCAGATAGAAGCAACTGTGATGCCTGAAGACTACCGCTACAAGAAGGTGAGAGCTCTCTTGTCCTTTCTGACCATTGTCTCCTCATGTCACATAGTTTTCCTGGGCAAAATGTTGTATTTCAATCTTGAGTCCATGTTTTGTCATTGCTCTGATTATAATCCAGAGTCACAGGTATCTCCTAAATCAGCCTATGTTTTGGTCTGTCTTGAATTGTTATGATTAGTTGTTGATCTTGCTTGCTGTATGTGGATCACATCTTTGGTTTGTCAGCTTCATTGGAGAACAATGTTACAGTCACTTTCAAAATGTGAATAAAGTGTCTCCAAGTCTGTCTGTTGTTACCAACATAGAATTCCTTTATCACGTGCTCTGCTATGCTAAGCTAATTTTCTCTGGAAATGATTCTAAGTTTGCAACTGGAATTTGCAGGTGTGGATCCTATGCAATGACTGTAATGACACCACTGAAGTTTACTTCCACATTATTGGGCAGAAATGTAGCCACTGCAAATCCTATAATACACGAGCAATCGGCCCTCCGGTTCTTCCTCAATGACTAGGTTTTAAATCAAGCAACTGTACCGGCCAGGGAGGTATGACTGAAGCTTTCACACTTTGTGTGAAATGGCAAGGATACTTTGGTTCGTACCGGTTCCCTATTTATCAATTTGATCATTCTACAATGTTTATGTACCATTATACTCTTCTTCTTTATTGGATCTTCTTGAATTATACATTCTTCCTCCAAATTCATGGAGTCGAAGCCCAGCTATAATGAGGCTCTGGGGTTCTGTAAGCAATTCAAAGATACCAACATTGGGATTGTGGATTAAATTATTACTGTTGTGACAACAACATTCTGAGATTAGTAATATATACTCTTCTAGTCATCGTTTTCCTTTAATACCGATGTATCATGGCTTGTTGTCTCATTTGTGCATGGAACCGCTTGTTTGATGGTGGAATTTTATCCATAGTCAACTCTATTTGGCATTTCGTTGCAATGGTTCCCGCGAATCTATCCCAGGCCCAGTGTAAATCAAAGCTTGATTCGTGTTCAAGATTGAATAGAGCTGCTACTTATTTGGTACTCAGGGATTATTTTCATCTAACGCTGGTTCATTTTCTTATCCTTCATATTGAAACGAGACATCTCAATGCAACTTGATGAACATTTACTTGAATTGTCTAAGATGGAATTTTATATACCGGGTTTGAGTTACTACTTTTTAACCATCATAATGCTTTTACTGAGGATCATATGCATTTTCTTTTTTCCCTATTTCCCTATATATATATGTGAGAAAACATGAGATGCTAATAGTAGTATATGAAATGGAGACCCTTACATACTTCATACCATGAGAATGTCCTGCTTAATCTTCCCAACAGCGCCGTCTGCCTCATCATTCACTGCAGCCGTTACTGTCATACTCATCCACCCTTCCTGAGCCAAAACATTAGCAGCAATAATTTCCGCTTGATGTCGACCAAAGACACTAATGATGTCGGTCACCAAATTTTGTCGGATAGACGACGTGATTGCAAAGACAGCGAGATTGTTGTCGGTCAAAGCAACCCTAATCGATGAGCTGTTGGCTATTACTTGGGCCGACGGCATCTTCAGCTTCTCCAACCTTGCCCTCTCCTCTTCAAGGACCCTGATGTAAAGAAACGCTTCCTGCAAAATTTCTGCCCTTGGAGCCTGCAGAAACAAGAAATGGAACAGACATGATCAAGAAATCTGAATTTGGCCCAGAAAAATTACACCTTTCGCCAATATCTTGCTTGGCAATATCATTGAGTTAGAGAATTATTGAGAAATAAATGCCTGATAGAGATGATCTACGGAAAAACCAATTTGCTGTGTATCCACGATTGATATGGCTATTAGGCTGCCAATGTTATTCATGTCAGTTCTCGCCGATGCAGAAAAACCGCCATTCTTACTCAACCGAACGAGCTAAATGATTGACCCTGTTCTTTGGTATCAAAACAGAGATCACTGGCTCTGTTCGTTGGTATCAAAGCGGAGAGCATTGACAACAGTTCTTTTCATCCTTGCAATGACAATTTGAGCGAACGAGCCTGTGTCTAATGTAAAAGACAGAAATGGTATCGCGACGGAACCTTGGGGGACACGCTGGGGACCATAGACCGGAGCTTCGAATACAGCTCGGCGGTAAGGTCCCTCCTGCACTTGTCTCTCTTCGAGCCCCGGACTCTCCTTCCATCATCCCACTCCGCCCTCCCGCGCTTCCTCAGGCTGGATCCCTCTGCGACATTGGCGGTCTCCCCTCCACCTTCCATGACAAACTCCCCTAAAGGCACGGCGCCGGTTCTGTGTCTAACTAACAATGTCAGTCTATAGAGTTCACTTCCACTGCGGAAGAGCAAAGGGCATGTCCTTTTTTTATGCTACTCTGCGAGTGTGTGAGGAGGGAGAAATGCCTCCTCAGGCGGTTGGAAAAGTGCAGCGTACGGAGAGACAAGACGATGCCTTGTCTCAAAACATATTCTCTCTCTCTCTCTCTCTCTCTCTCTCTCTCTCTCTCTCTCTCTCTCTCTCTCTCTCTCTGAGGGGTGTGTGCTTTCGGTTCTCCCCATAACACAAGATCAAGATCAAGATGCTTTGGAAAAGCGTGCTAAAACAGAAGAATTGAGGCGATAGGAAGATGAGTGCTTTTCTACCTTTTGGGTTTACATGCTCATCAAGTGGTCCACAAAGGATTCTCGAATTGTGTCGGGTTCCTGCAAGTTCGATATGTTCATGACCTTTGATTTGATTTTTAGTAGGTTTCGCATGAGATCTATACAATCTAACGGTCATAATTTAGGGAGCTCACCTTACCATGGTATAATTAATGTCTTCTTGGGATAGACACATGCCGAAAGTGTGTACACTCCATTTCCTACAAGAGCGACAAAAGTTTACACGAAATATGTTGGAAAGACATGAGGAGACATGCCAAGTGTGCATGAGGTTTTAGTCAAAGATGGGTTAAAATAAAACCCAACAAAAAAACTATGACCATGGTCAATTGGAAGAACCGATCCAACTCTATATTAAAGGGGAAACAAGAGTTTTGGGAAAAATAAAAATTAATTGAACGAGTTATTAAAATGTTAACCATGATAGGTCTTTAGATCCTTTTCTTGATCATGTCATAAAATCCCTAGGGATTAATTAACCCTCTCAGTGTTGCCTCATAAGTGAGGATCCTCTACATCAAATAGGTAAAGTGAAGGTTTTTATCGGGTCATTAGCTTCCATGTATAGCCTGCAATTCTTGGGTTTAATTCTAACCTTATGTATTTAATGTATTACAATTCTTAATTTTAATGGACTTACTTGAGATCTGCATGATTGACGGCATTGACATGTGCTCATATTTTATTTTATTTTGTAAAAAAAGAGAAATAAAAATCTGTAGCTTCGTTATGACCAAAAAGGGGGAGGATTTCAACTTGCGCTCATTAAAGGAATGAGTTTTGAAAGATCAATTTATCTTTAAGATCATGACACATACACCAATCTAAATGAATTTCAATACATCAACGACTATTTCTTTCACAAATATCGTTTATAATTTAATTTTTCTCTAACATGTTTCGATAATAGAATGGGAATGCGCCCCCCTCTCTCTCTCTCAGGGAAAAGTATAAGTCTTAAAATATTTTTCTCTTTCCCTATATATTTCTATGGAATTTCTTTGTAATGTCTATCTTCATTTATAACTTCATTTCATTATTTAAATTTTCGAATAATTCTTGATAAGATGATTTTGTTTAATTTTTTAAATGTCAAATCCTTGTATATGCATAAGGTCGACCAGATTTTCTAGCTTTATACAAAGCAAAAGTGGAGAATTTTGCTGGGTTAGTGGAGAAAACGTACTATTTCAACAAAAAAGTGAAGGGTTTTCTTCGGCTATAGGACCTTGTGAGGCTTCTCTGTCACACATTAATTTTCTAATTTTTTTTCTTTTAAAACTTTTGCATTTTCATCATTTTTTCGCATTATCCATAATGTCACTTTCATGGATCCTTCAGAGCTTATCTATTATGTCTCTTCGAGAAAACCATGGAAATATGCCTCATGAGATGTCTATAAATTTCATACGAAGAGCATGGAATCGATGTGCAAAGTACTATAAACTAAGTCCCACAACACAATGAATTTTTTTATTGGCCCTCCGATTAGTATGGGATTGAGGCCCAAATGGAGTGATGCTTATCGCACCTATCGCAAATAGAGATGATCAATGAGTAGGCGGTTAACTTGACCGGAGAGGCTAAGAAGACAAATGAATGGATCAGGCTAATGGGCTTTCATGGTGAAAACTCGATGTGAACATTTCAATGTAAAATATATATTTGGGGGCAGGCTTTTAACAATACAACCCTAACCTTCGCACCTAGGCCAGCTTGGGTCCACCCAATGATCACCACAGTATGAGAAGTCGAGGCCCAAATGAACGGACTTTTCATGGCTTCCGCGAATTAGTAACAAATCTAATCACACGACTTTTCTATTTTATCAATTGGTAGAACACAAATATATTCATATCAAGTGGACAATTTCTTACTGGAAAAGGAAGATGAGGAATACCATAAGCAACATTTACCAAGACATATGTCCACATCTCATTACCCAAATTAAATCATAAGCAAAACACAGGGACAATAACCTTAGACATCGAAACGTTGCAATAAATTAGCGGAAAAGGCACGTTAGCCCAGGGCTGCCAAACCGCCTATTATAACGAAATTGATCGACCCAAGCAGCGACAAGCCGATGGAGACGGCCACGCGGTCACAGAACTTGTCGAAGACGTTGCACACTTTCCCCCATTGCACGTGCGAATTCCCACGGCGGCCGATGATCCCGACGGCCGTGGCGGCACCACCGCCGGAGAAGAGGAGTGCCACCATGACGATGTCCATGATCGCCACCGCCGACGCCAGCACCCTGCTCTTGCCGGCCTTGTTGGCGAATAGAAGGAGCAAGGAGAGCGCGGCGTAGCTGCATGCTATAGCATTAGCCACCACAAAGTACCTGAAAGGAGAGAAGAAAAAGAAATTAAGATAATGTTTCAGTATTTTAAACTGAAACAATTCTATTTCAACTCTTTTTTTTAATTACTCGTGAAATTTTATGTGAAAAGAAAATCCACTTAATTCGATCTCTTGATCATTGGTCGAACCGCTTGGCTCGGCCTGAGGTTTAATATTTACAATCGACTATTTGTGGCCATTGCGGGATATATTTTTTTTCTTTACAAATTTTATTAACCAATATATATTCGGGACATTTATTAAATATATTTTGTTGATGTATATTTCGATTATAAAAGTATTAATTATGTATAACACGTAAAATGTCAATGCATTAAAAGTCGTGAATTTTCCTTAGTTACTTGGCAAGTGTCATTAGTTTATTTTAAAAAAAAAGTCCCATTTATATATATTTCTCGCTTATGTTTGTCAACCTTCTCTTTCTTTGCTTGTACGTCTTCACGGCCTATATTCTTGAAGACGTACAAGAATATAGGCCTTCGACCCTTTTCGGTGCGACAAAAGTAGTAAATGTGAGGGATTTTTTTTTTTGGTAAGGTAAGATTATAAATTAACGACCAACAAAATATACAATAGGAATGAGGCACGACACTAACATGCACTCAACTAAACAATATGTCGTTGGAGTGATCGGGCATCACGTTCACAGGTTGAGAATAAAATATGTACAAACATACATTATTAAAGGAGGACCAAAGGGTCCGAAGCGGTCCTAAGTAAATGCGAGGTAGTTGATAGTTGAATTTTAGTACAAAGGTCAATAAAAGGAAAAACCTAGAAAATTACATGGGGCGTAGGTGGTGTCCTTTTCCCGATTTAAAGCCGCCTGCCGTGGGTGACAGGTAAGGGCTTTCAATGAACGGTCGATATGCCCAAAGCATTGGGAATAAATTAAATATTAAGGAGTGATGCTATTAGTTTACTAAGAAGACACACAAAGTCACTTTATATATAATTTTCGCAACGAATGTTATTATGGAGATACTGGGTATTCGGTGATCGATCGAGAAAAACTCTGAAGCTTCCCAAATATACAGATTGCCAGCGTGCAATACTAAATTAACCATACTTAACAGATGTCCTAAGAGCATGCGTTAACAAGACTCATGTATGTTTTACCATAACTTAAAAGATTTATATCCCGTCAATGCACACGAGTTTCAATTGTTAAAGCAACTTTTTCCCCCTAATATTTAGATAAGTATTGTAATTGAGGTACTAAATGAACACATGTACATATTTAATTCTTCCGAGTAATCGTCGGACAAAATTTGAAGTGTGGTGTTATGTCCATCTTAATTGTTGATCACATGATTGGTTAAGATGATGTCGATGTGTATGGTTTGTAGACAATATAGCAAGTTTTCTCAAAATCGAGCAGGATAATGATATCGAAGGATTAACTAAGTTGAAAGGTGAACTTCCTTATAGCTTTATAAGTAACTTCCTTATAGTTGGGAAAAAAAAAGAAAAAAAAAAAAAGGAATAGAGGGAAAATAACAAAAAGTGAAATCCAGGACATGAGCTCTAATGTCATTTAAAGTAAATGTGAATTTTGAAAAGAAGCAGCCACGGATAAGCCGCGCAATAATGAGATGGTAAGGCAATAAATGAGGCGTAAACCAAGCTCTGATACCAAAGGGTAATCGGTTCTAAGATGGGTAGAAACCTATCTTATTATAATAGGTTTCAAAATTTTGGATCATGAAACCTACCCTATTCGTTTAGAACCGGTTTTGGACCTAACTCTACTTTTCTATCCGATTCTAGGATTTATTCGAGAACCTGTTTTATTTTTTTGTTCATTTTTTATAGCAAAACCATATGATGCTATGAGAAACAAAACAATTCAAAGTAAAAAATAAATAATAGAAATCCCGATCCACAAAAAATGACAATTCATAAGATGAATATGTAGTCATGTATAATTACAAGCGACAAAAAGTTCAAATAAGTAATACAAAAACATATATTATAAAACTTCATTTCCCATTTATCCATAAAAATTTAGGGGAAGATGAAAGATTGACAAGGAGTTTCGAGAAAGGATAAAGGACAAGAGAGTACTCAAGTTAGAATTTATGGGAAAAAGAAATTAGGGTTTTGACATTTTAGCTTATAAAACTAGATCCAAAACCAGTTCCAAAATAGAGTGGTCAAGTCTGATTTTCGATTAGATATTCACTCGAAACCTGTTTCCGGACCGGTTGTAACCAGTTCCAAAAACTTGGAACTTGTTCTCGACCGAGTTACAATGAAAACCGATTCTTGGACTTGTTTTTTCAAGTGGTCTGGTCCAGTTTTTGAATAGAATAAGTTTGGTTGCACATATTTACTAATACCGAGTTAGATATTTCAATCAGATTTCATAAGCTATCGAATCATTTTAAAACAGTAATAATCATATCGATGGACCCTATACTATACTTTTTTTTTATCTTCTATAGCAAAGTTAAAAGTGAGCCTTTTTACATAAACCCCATGAAACACTAAAACAAAATATCCATAGGAAGGAGAATTAAAAACGCCTATTTTGTACTGTATGTGTCCTGTACAACTCATTAGGTACACTACCCACTTCTATCGCATTTGATATGGGTGGCTGTGATTCGAAAAATTTGACTGGCTATCCAGATCGATGTACGGAGTCGTGCTAAACAAAATAACACGGCTCCTGTACTTGAAGATTCACTCGATAAACGATATACTCAAAAGAGGAAAAGATAGGGCGAGAGACGTACACGAAGGCGGACAGGTAGCGCCACTTGGCGGTGACAGGGACGTTCAGGGGCGGCAAGCCGGCGGCGACCTGGACCGGCACGGTCTCGGTCTGCCTGTCAACCCCGAGGATCACGGCGGCGGCGAGAGTCAGCGCCATGGCCAAGAGCCTCAGCACCAGACCGCAGGTCCCCTTCCTTCTACTCCCGCCGTATCCCTTCCCGGCCTTGTTCGCTTCGCCATCCATGCTCATGCTGTTTCGGTTCCCACTGGTGCTGTAGCTCTCCATGCCGATGGACAATAAGTCCTGCGTAAGAGAGAGAGAGAGAGAGAGAGAGAGAGAGAGAGAGATATGAATAGTGGAGATCAAATGGGGATTCGACTTTATAAAGAGAGGCGAATGGAGAAGGTCGGCTAGAGAGATCGGAAGGTGTGAAGGGAAGGTTTGGAGTTGTGCGTTGTTTTGGCCGAATACGGGAAGCCTAGGAAGAAGAGCTCACAAAAAAGTGAGATCGTCCACGAATTTATGGCATGCACGGAAAGGTGGGTGTACGCATTCCCAATCGATTTGGACGTGTCACCACATTATTCCATATATGTGCATTAGTAATTCAACTCTGTTCAACAATCCTGACTATTTTTACAAAGTCGATGCTTGGTAACATGGCTTAGGGCGGGCTCTAATTGCGTATTCCATATGACCCAGACTGGCTTTCGCGTAGCCAAAATTAGGGTTTTATCCTCGTTGCTTCGGTCGACCCCAATTCACGTACCCGAATTAGGAATGCATTTTCGTTGACGTGGTCAAAAGATAAACGTTCAAGAGAGATTAATGTCATTTTCGTTTGACTCTTAGAGATTAGGGGTTGAATTTGAGAACTCCAACTGCTCCATACATTTTGACTTTTACGTGTGTACGAGAAGGTAGCGCTTGTAGAAATTTCCATTGTTGGGCCTCTTTCCCATAGGGGACGCACCTATTACGTGGGGCAAACACGTTCTATTATGACTTAGGCCCTCACCATTCCACGTTGATTGAGAATTGGAAAATTTTCAAATAAGTCATAAATTTCCTAATGACTTATGTACTCACCAATCAATATTTGTCGAAAATTGATGACATGACAGTTTAGTTATTATTGATTGTCCTCCATAGCGCACTTTCACATCATCAATTTTCAATGAGAATTAGTTGGAAGGATTATATTGAAATTTTGCATAAAATTTAAGACTAAATTAATAAAATTTAAAACTTAAAACTTAATTTGATAGACAATTTCCCCCTCGAGAATTACCGAATGGAAAAAACATGTTAAACTCATGCCATAATTAAACTTGATTTTCTTTAAGATAACCCATGCACTCGCTTGTATGAAGGAAATCATTTTCTTGCCTCAAAGCGACAATTATGAACGCAACGACCGATAAATGTAGAACTTATTTAGCCGCATTCACACGAATATAAATAAAACTATTTTAATATATCTAATAATATTATTATTTGGACACGTACATAAAGTTGAGAGATACGTGGTGGCTGGTGAAGGGAATGGACAATATTAATTTTATTCTTTTTTTTGGTGATTTATAATGGGCATTTGGGTGGGAACGTATCCCATATTTTCGGACGGCTTGACATCTAACAAAAACTTCATGAATTCCAAAGTCGGACACCATGATTCTTGCCTTTTCACACAGATATGGGCTTCACCTCAAATAGGGTTTATCATTTTCCTTTCTACGTCAAAATTCGAAACCCTTGTCCTGACAAGAAGTCTTCACCTTCATTCATTGGTATGGTAATTCGTACCGTTGGCCTTTAGTCAGATTTTTCTGGGTAGTTAGGGAGTTATAAAGACTAGCAGGCAATTATGGCTTATGTCCACATCGTGGACTGCCCACAGGGTTACTATATAAGAGATTGTGATTACTGCCGAGCGGTGCTCCGCCGATTATGTACTTACAATTTGTTAAGTTGGGAGACGTAATTAATTAGGTTTGTGATCCGTGGTTTAAGGACAATCCTCTATTCAGTCGAATCACAATAATTGCCATGAAAGAATGCCTGACAACTTCGTTAGTTTGATAACACCCCAATAACAAAAATGCTTGGACAGACAGTTGAGTAGAAGCTCATGCTTGTGCCCATTGATACATATGGAGGGAAACAACTTTGAAAACAGAGTATTGGGGAACACGAGTGTAAATGCTTGTGGAATACTCAGTGAACAGGTAAACCGATTAAGTCTAGGCTTCTTTGCTTTTGTATACAATCCTTGCCAGCGCAGTTACGTAATCAATGGGCTTGAATGAGTCTCATCTAGTGTTTTTTTTTAATCGAAACTTGTCTAGTTACTAAGTTGAAAATACTTCCAAACTTTAGTCAACTGTCCTTATCTTTCCAAATCAAGAAATCGATTCCTTGCACACTTCATCAAGAACCCTTAATTTCTGAACACGTTCTCTTCACTATGATAGTCAAGGAGTATCATAGAGATCATGACAGAGTGGGCAATCTTGTATTTTTTAATTTTTTGGGCCTGGGAGTAGGTTCCAGGCTTCCAGCAGCTGGACTGGCCTTTTTAAATGTGGCCAAGAAAAAAAAAAAACTTGTCAGGGATACGTGGCCAAACTATGTCCATGGCATTGTGTTACTCTTTCCTTTAATGGAGAACTACCCACAATTACTACGGCGCGGTTCTTACAAGTTATGCAATTCTGCCAGATTGGACAAAGACCTTGGTCTGGACTGCAAACCAATTGTTGTTATATTTTCAGGTGATGGGGAAACTGCCGGACCCGGATGTTAATTCAGGAGTCCCTAAATCATTCGGTTTTTCTGTTCAATTAGTCTTATGTTAAAAATTACAAATGCAACGTGAACGGCTAATTCAGTGCCACATCAGTTTAGACGATATCGTTTATACTATTTGGGTTGTTTAGCAGGTCAGGGGCAGCGTTGGCAGCTCCATCAAGTCCCAACAACAAGGACCACCAAGTATTCACAGCCATTGGCCGACCATGGCACGGTTGGCGTGGCCTGGCCTCTAATGAAGTGCTCGCACATGTGCATAGCAACGGAGGAAGAGACAAAGTTTAAAGAGAAGTGCCAGTGCCACCACATCTTGCCTCCCTGGTCAAGCGACCCTAAACTCATTGTGACCGGGATCGCTTGACCTCAACTATCCACTCCCACTAGTAACGTGCGACCATGGCCAGCCTTGGTCATTGTCGTTGTGGCCCTGAGCCCCCACCAGAGGCCCTATAAGGCACATGTTGAGGTTGACACTATTATATTTTCTTTTTGTACA